>BSBK01001545.1:252500-1452500 GCA_027943335.1 Chamaecyparis obtusa
TTAAAAATTTGTTATGCAGGGTTTTAAGGCCCCTTCAAAACCTATTTGTTCCTTAATAAAAAATATATTATCATTATATTTTTAAATATATAATTTAATATAAGTTTTATTATATTTTAACATATATTATATAATAATTATATGTTTCTTAATTTTAATATATACATAATTATTAAAAATAAATTTGAACACCTTTCTCTCTCTCTCTCTCAACATCAACATCAACTATGCAGACATGTAAATGGGCATCATGAACTACAAAAAAGAGAATAATCTTCTTCTATCTCTTGTTCTCTATATTCCTATTCCTATTTCTTTTTATTTTTATCTTTTTCCTTACTTCTCTCAAAATTTAGTTTTGCAAACATATAAATGAACATCATCAACTGAAAAAAGAATTAATAATCCTTATGATAACTATATTTATTTAAGTCCATTTTTATTATAAAACACTCTCAAAATTTTATTTTACAAAAATTAATACTAAATCTTGATATATTAAAAATTACTATTACTATTAAATTTAGTTGTCAAAATTTTAAATTTGTATATCCCAATATCTCATTTAAAATATATTTTGCTATTAGCATAACTATTCACCTTCTAGTTTAAAATGTATGTTTACTATTAGCATAACTATTCACCTTCTAGTTTAAAATATATTTTTCTATTGGCATAACTATTCACCTTCTAGTGATAGTATAGACTAAATTTACACACCAATAGTTAAATACACTACCCAATCCAAGTGAACCCAAAACATAGAGAATTTTACCAGCTCATCACCTTCTCTGATTCTGATCTTATAATATCCACTTTTCAAATCAATTTTGGTAAAATACTTTGCTCCAGTCAAACTATCCATTATGTCATCCATTCTTAGTATAGGAAACCTATATTTCATTGTTATCTTGTTTATTGCTCTAGAATCAATACACATTCTCCATTCTCCATTCTTCTTAGGTGCTAATACAACTGGTACTACACAAGGACTCAAACTTTCTCAGATCAAACCTTTCTACAACAATTCTTGGATTTGTCAGTTCAATTCCTAATTCTCGGTAGGTGTTAACCAATGTGGTGCCTTATTTGGTAAACTAGCTCCTGGGATTAGATCCATGCAATGATCAATGCTTCTCTTCGAAGGAAAACCATCAAGTACATTATCAAAAATGATCTCCTTATACTCGGTGAGTATCTTATCAATCTCTTCAGGGATGCTATCCTCTATTATCTTACTCAGTTTGTTAGGAATCACAACAAAACACACATCATTCTTCTTCAAATCCTTAACAAAATTTATTCCTTCCATCAAAAAAACTTTCACAGATGTACAAACACTACTAACAGGTTCTTCAATCAAAGGCAACAAGATTTCTCTTCTCCCATAAGCCCAAATAGTATATTTATGCAATCTCCCATCATATATAGCATGTCTGTCATATTGCCAAGGTCTACCCAACAAAATATGACAACAATCCATAGGCATGATATCACCTAACACCTTATCATAGTACTTTCCAATTTTCAAATTCACATAACATTGTTCACTTACCAAGAGTGTATGCTCATTCTTGATCCATGAAATCTGATAGGGTCTTGGGTGTTTCAACCTTTCCAACTACAACTTCATAACCATTTCCTCAGATGCCAAGTTCTTTGAGCTTCCACTATCAATGATTACCTTCCATACTTCATCAGAAACTCTACATCTAGTCATGAACAAACTTTTCTTTACAAGATCTTCCTTATTTCTTTCGCTCTAAAGTGCTCTCCTGACCATCAAGTTCTTTTCTTTCTTAGGTTCATTTGGTGAGTCTTCTTGCATCAAAGCATTTCTATTGCTACCAACCTTCTTACTTGCATGTGTACACTCAAATGACCTATTTCCTTCTCCACAATTGTAACAAGTTCCTCGGAATCCACCTATGCTATAACCACCTCGGTAGTTATTGCCTCTTCCTCTAGCAGAACTTTCACCTTTCCATTCGGTCTTGCCTTTATCCAGATTTGTCTTTTCTGAATCAGATTTATTGTTTTCACCATAAGATCTACCTCTTCCTCTCTATCTTTGCTCATGTCTTTTGTTCAACTTATCCTCAGCTTTCAAGGCAAACTGATAGGCTTCTTAAATACTTTCCAACTTGACCAAACTGATTTCTTCTTGGATAAAAACTCTCAACCCATTTAGGTACCTAGCAATTCTTTCTACTTCATCTTCATCGTGTCCAGATCTTATATCTAATCTATAGAATTTCTTAGTATAATCTTTTACTGAGCTATCTTTTTGTCTCAAACTTTGCATTCACCTAACTAGGTTAATCTGATAATCACAAGGTAAGAACTTGCCTTTCAACTTATTCACCATCTTATTCCATATCTTAATTTTATCTTTACCTTTCCTTTTTCTGTCCAATCGTCGATGCTCCCACCACAGGAATGCATGAATCTTCAACTTTGTGCTTGCAATCTTCACCGTATTTTCCTCAGGAGCATTTTCATATTCAAAATACTTTTCCATCTCGGTGATCCAATCCACCAACTCATCCAAATCCAGCTTTCCACTGTACTCAGGAGGATTGAAATGTGGTGTAGACTTCAGATTTGTCAAAGATTTCAACAATCTTTCCTCACCCTGATCCATCATAGGTGTAGGTTTTGCTTCACCTTGTTCTTCTTCAATTCCTTCATCACTAACATCTTCAAGATGTCTTCCTCTACACTGGGCTGTCTCAACAACTTCTAATCTAGTAGCAAGTTATCTCAACATGTCTGCCAATCCTGGATCCGCATCTCACCTCCCACAAACCATCTTGAAATCCTTTGCAATTGCAGGTCAGATTGCAGTCTGCCACCCCACAATAAATATCAACTAGGGTTTCACAAGAAGGAACCCTTAGACCCAATTCACAAATTAGATCCAAATCTCAACCTTCACCTTGATACCACCTGACGCAAGGTAGGTCGAGATGAGGGGCCAAAGGCACACCCTAAACCAAATCCACCTTGCAGAGATAACACACAAAAGCAATTACACAGCAAGTGAGAGAAAGAATGCAGTACAAATCCTTTATTATTCATAAATCACCTCATATATACTGGGCTGTAAGGCCTTCTCAGTTATAGCCAATACCTCAAATTCAATTACAACAATCCTCCAACATGCAAGGATTTGAAAACTATCTTTCAACTTCTAAACTCCTATTTTAATTGAAAAATCATCCCCAAAACTACAACCAACAACTACATTATATACAAGAGGCTACCGAAACAAGTCGACCTTGAGATCCATCATTAGTGGAAGGAATGACTAGATCTAGGTTCACATACTTCCCAATGATCGATACCAACATTAACTCTGTGACCACAATTAAATGCACAAGTCGGCCTCAACAAAAAACCAAAAGAAACTGCTCGGTAAGCAAGGTTAACCAAGCGCTAGGGAATTAACCGACCAACTCGGTTAAAGAAGAACCGAGCAACTACCGAGCCAACTCGGTTAATGAAGAGACCAAGCAACATAGAAAGCTCAAACTTAAATTTGGTGACACAAGATTGCCAAGGACTTGAGATGCTCCTGCATCATTTCTGTACATTTGTAGTATACCTACTCTAGATAACCCTATTTCTGTGCATTCATTCTAACCCTACTTTTGTGCATTTACAACAACATAGTGTTCCCTGGGGTCTATGTAGAAATGGATTCTATCATTAAATTCCTTATGATTTTGGGGTCGTTTTCATGTATTTGCCTCTCATTTTTTTATTTTAATTTAGCATTACATAGATCACTTTTCATTTTGGGCTTAAAATGAACCCAATTTTGGATTCCTCTAAGGATGAACTTGTCTCCTCGATTAGTGACCGTTGATGATGGTTTGGTCTTATTCTATGAGGTTTGTGGACATGGTTTGGACTCTCACATGGTGGCTTGAATGTGTCCATCCATTCTTGGTAGTGTTTTGGGGTTGTCATAAAACCCTTGGGAGTGATTGTAAACTTTCGCTTGGGCACAATCATGCAATGATCATGGTATGATTCCTTTTTGCTTTGTATTGTCGTTGTGGTCATGTACTTATGTCATCAGAGTTGTGGATATTGACAAAAAAATTTATTGAGTGCATACTTGACCCTTTGTTTCGAGGGTTCCTTGGTGGGACTGGGGCATTACATCATTTCTCAATTGTCTCTAAATTTGAATTCTTTAAGGCCAAATGTAGGGTTGTGTTCTTAGTTAAGGAACTCTTCTACTTGCTAGGAAGAGAAGATCTTATGGGTTTCTATTAAGAGGGCTCTTGTGCTTTACATGGTTTCTCTCTTGTTATGGTCATGTTACTATCCTTTCTTGATCTCTTTCCTCTTGGCTCCTCTAGAGGTGGAGTTGTCTCATATGGAGGTGGAGGCTATCTTTGTGGATAAGATCAAGGATGTTTTTGTGTACCTATCTTCTCCCCCATTGTTGTTCCTATTGAGGTGGTTGCTTCTCCTATCAAGGTGGAGAATGTTTGGTGGGAGAAACGATGCATTGTTTTGGTTATTAGGATATGGGTGCCTTGGAAAGCCCTTGTTTCTTTCTTAAGGTTTAGGGCTCCTTTAAAAAAAACTCTTTGTAGTGATGTAAGGAGCTTTGGTCACTTATTGCAGGGTTGTTGATGGGTAGTTGTAGATTGGATTGTTGCTTAATGATGTTTTATTTTTCCTAGCTTATATTTCTTAAATTTAATATATAAAAAAATTACTAAAATTAAATTTTAACCCCTCTCTCTCTCTAGACATGTAAATGAGCATCATGAACTACAAAAAAGCGAATAATCTTCTTCTATTTCTTGTTCTTTATTTTTTGATTTCTTTTTTTATTTTTATCTTTTTACTTACTTCTCTCAAAATTTTATTTTGCAACAAACATATAAATGAACATCATCAACTTAAAAAAGAATTAATAATCCTTATGATAACTATATTTATTTAAGTCCATTTTAATTATAAAACACTCTCAAAATTTTATTTTATAGAAATTAATACTAAATCATGATAAATTATTATTACCATTAAATTCAGTTATCAAAATTTTAGATTTGTATACTCCAATATCTCATTTAAAATATATTTTGCTATCAGCATAACTATTCACCTTCTAGTTTAAAATATATTTTGCTATTAGCATAACTATTCACCTTCTACTGATAATATAGACTAAATTTACACACCAATATTTAAATACACTACCCAATCCAAGTGAACCCAAAACATAGGGAATTTCACCAGCTCCCAGGTATTAATAACTTCACCTTGTACCGCAGAGCTCCGATTCTTTGGTTACCCGCTTATATTTAGCGTTTCCTGCAATTGGAAAGCCAACGCAGATTCCATTAATTTGTCATATTATTTCTGATAAATCCACTGTTACTTATATCTCTTTCTTTCGTTCCATCGGATCATCTATCCGACTATTCTGTCATATTTGAGACACCACATCAATTCTCGTGTAGAGGTTTAATGGCGGTTGCAACAGCGGGACAGCTTAATCTGGAGGAGTCCCCATCATGGGGATCTCGCAGCGTCAGTTGTTTCGAGAAGCTTGAGCAGATTGGCGAAGGAACTTATGGGTTAGTACTGTTATTCACCTTTAATGTCTCTACATCAACCAATATCATTTGCAAAAATATGGTCTGAAACAAACCCATCTAAGAATTTTCAGTATTTGGGGGTCATGCAGTGTCTTTTATGTTTAGGGCCAATTTCATCTATATATATATGCGTGTCTATGTGTGTATATATACAGATACATACATAACTGCCAAATGAAGTTGGCAATTTTAAACTAGAGATCCTCTGAATCCTGATGGAAACTTCTTCCATTTCATACATATACATTCACAATCAAGTTTGACAGTCAATTTCAAATACGGAAAGCTTTACCCGTTATCCTTTATATTATTCCTAATTTGCGCCCTTGGGCTTCAACCAACTTTGCTATCAATTACACCGGGTGTTTATATATGTGTATTGTGTTTAAGTTTATCTATACTTGCATAATTTCATGTATGTGTATATGAAAACATTCTTGCTGTGCATATTTGCATATGTATATAGATAATCATTATACGTGTATATGTAACTATACTTATTACACAGTTACACCCGATTAGAAAAGAGCAAATAAGCTCTTGACCGACATTAGATCCATTAAATACATTTGGATCGAGTGTATTTTGAGTGGGTTTGAAAGAAAATTATTTACTTGAAATCAATTGAGATAAATTACATAGTAGTGTTTGTCAATGTAATGAAAAAATAGAGAAGAGGGGATGATTATGAATGTTCACTAGGATGAGTTATGATGGATAACCTAGGAAGCTCACCCCTATGTTCTTCTTTTGTACATTGGAAGGAATATGATCCACTAGGCTCAAGAAGATTTAAGTGCTAATGGATGGAAAGATTTCTTCACTTGAGTGGAAGATGACTATGCAAAATGGAATTGAAATGTAAGATCTAGGGCAAGAGTGGAAGGAAAGAGGAAATGATATGAATGTAGGCAGACAACAGACTATAAATCCAATCTTGATACTAGGTCCGAAAATCCTAATTAATTTAGTTGGCATAAATCTTCCCAAGTTTAATTTAAAAAAACTTCATTCACGCAAAAAGATTGGTATAAAAAAAACCTACACCAAATGAGAAAGACAAATGAAATGTTTTTCTATTTCAGTGACCCCTTTTCTAGGTTATTTTCTATTTCAGTGACCCCTTTTCTAGGTTATCTTTCAATGCAACTCTACTATTTTTGCATATTATAAAGTGTTAAATTGACTTATAATTATTTATGTAGCATTTATGTGTCTATATTGTATTTGAAGTGATGGAAATCTCTTTTAATAACTTAGAAAATTATGTTAAATATATGTGTATGCGTTTTTTATTAATGTTGTATCCATATTGGGGGTCTTAGAAAATGACCATATCCATATCCGTTTCCATGCAACTTTGAATTTACCATTTTGAGATTCACTAATAAACTTTGGATGACCAATACCTCCATAGAGTGTATCTAAATTGAATTGTTGTGAGTGACTTGAAAGACATCATTGACTTAAAATTAGTTGCTAGGACCAACCGCAATTTGCATAGTTGTACTTTCATTGTATTTTTTGAAAATTATGGAAAGGAGTGTAATGAAGAAGGCAACTTTTAAGTGTAATGTGTATGGAGGAATCAACTTTCTAGGAATCTTTTCGTATTTATAATTTATTCAATTTGTCAAGTACTTTATACTAGTGCATAATGACCAATAGAAGCTAGACAAATTTGTTTTACAAATCTTCCAAGCTATGTTGTTGGTTTAGTTTTGGATATGGTGGTTTGACTATTTTTTACTTGGGGTTCAATGTGACTTGGGGAAAACCGTGCAAACAATATAAATAATAGCCATAATATGTCTAGTACCTACAAAATTAATGACAAAACACAACCGATAATTAGGAACTTGTTGTGTTGTAAACACATGCGCCATTGTAAATGGGGACCCCCTCTTTTTTTCACATAGTATCTTAGTGTTTAACTTAGTTTGTTGTAGGTGTTTGTTAACTTGGAAGTAATTTTGGTCTCTTAGTCTCTTTGCAATTGGGAAGGCTTGTGGTATCTTGTCAAGTTTGGGTGGAGTTTTGATGAATTTGTGTGAGAAGTATGAAATATGAAGTGTTGTGATTGTTAAAATGAGAACTTAAGGGCGAAGTTGTGAAAATTTCACGAAATGTAAAATTGTCAAAATGATGATAAAATGCTGTCAAGGGAGGAAGTTTTTTTGAATGGGAGATATCACTTTGGTTTTGAAAATCAACATGAGGAACACAATTCTAAAGTAAACCGAAAATGCAAAGTGGGACTCAAAGTTCAATGGCTAAGTGAGGAACAAGTGAAAAAATCACGAAGTCCTTAGTTGAAAATTGCAAGAAATTCAAATGAGTGGAGTGAAAGGAAGGGAAAATTTTGCTCATTTTCAATACCCTATTGGAAACCCGACCAGCTTGGGTACCATTTCCAACCTTCTCATGAAACCCCCACCAAGAAATGTAAGGAAAATTGCAAAGTTTGAGATTGGAAATGGACGATCTTTGGATTAGAGATAGAATTTTATGTTTACAAGATTGAATTTTGAAGGAGTGAAAAGGATAATCCTCAAACAAATAAGGGAATTTCGGACAACAAAGCAATGATATCCTTGAAATGGAAATGCAAAATCTAAATTAGTTTCAAAGTGAAGAAAGAAAGGTTGTCAAGTTTGCTCATTTCCAATACATATAAGGAAATCCACCAAGAATTTTGCTCATTTCCAATACATGTAAGGAAATCTGCCCAGAATTTTTGCTCATTTCCAATATATATAAGGAAATTTGTGTTAGCATTATGCTTTGTGTTGTCATTGATGTCAACCTCCAGTATGGCTTTGATGTCAACTTGTTGAAATTGGAGAGTTGCTAAGGCTGTGACATTGATTGATGAAGAAGATTTGAAGACTAGTTGTTGAGGCTATGACATTGATTGATGAAGAAGATTTGAAAGACTATTGATTGCTGAATGATTGATGAAGAAGGTTTGAAGTATGATGACTTGTGCTTGACATTGAGTGCTTAGAGATTCTACTAAGTTTGTTGTGTATCCATAAGATAGAAGTATGACAGGCAAGAATATTAATACAGAATATTTGAAGACCTTATGGGAGAATGCTCTACATTCCTCTACATGAGATGACGGTAACTTGCAGCTCTGGTTATAATGATTAAGTTCTGTGAGTATTGCACTATCATGTTTTTAGGTTCCCAACCGATCATTTGACAAAGATATGATGTGTTGTTTGGTTGATAGTAAGGCTGATTGTCAGGAAGGATTGGACAGGCTTGGAGAATGACTTGCATTGCTTCACAATGAGATTTAAGGGTTTGCGGTTTGGTGGACATGGTCAAATGGTTTGTGCAATGTTTCAGTTCAAATATATTTTGATGGTTTACTCTGCGGGTAAAGATTTGTGGTCACAGGTGCTACATTGCTGTCTGTGTTGGCTCCTGATTGACTGAGCTATTTGTGGTGACTAGATTTGAGTATAATTGGTTTGGATATAGGTTGAGGAAAGAAGAGGCTTATAATGATTGTATTGTGACATGTTGTGCTTTGGATGGCACTATATGGTTTGGAGAGTGTTTTTTGGCTATCTGGTAACCTATTTCTAATGTCTTTTTCAAAGTTCCTTGACTCGAACTCGCCCATGACTCGGTAGGGTCAACTTGACTCGTGACTCGCTGATGACTCGGCAAAAAAAAAACCAGAGATTTTTTACAATTTAAAACTTGTTTCATGCACCCATTATTGAATAAAGCTTAAAAACACTATAACATCATCAAATAGAATCTAATTTGATCACATACATAAACATACATCCATCACATAAGTACAAATGTAAATTGTAGCTGAAGGAAATAGAAAACATAGATATGCAGAATTATAAAATATAAAATATAAATGTTGTCAAATGTATATAAAATCCATGACATCAAATGTTCCCAAACATATGTGAAGTTGTAAACAACAAAAACAGGTCTATGGCTCAGGCTCTAGGTCAGCCTCATCCTCAAAGTAGTCTGTTTGCCTCCTACAAATGCGTCTGAGGTAGGTCTTGGATGACTGACAAGCCATAGTCTCTGCCTGTGAGGTGCCACTCTGATCAACATCAGCTCCACGGGCAGCTGATCGTGTTCTATTCTCCTCCTCTGCCATAGCCACAACCTCAGCCTCTCTGTTTACTTGGTCAACCCACTCATGGTCCTCCTCAGTGAAGATAGGATCGGTAGACTCAGTGAGCCACTTGGACTCTGGATCAATCTCTGCTAGAGTGATTGGAGAGGAGTCAGTTTCAAAATTTGTCTGGTCCTAAGACGAAGGTTGTAATGAACGAAGACAAGATTGTTCAACCTCTCCACAGACAATCTATTACGCCTCTTCGAGTGGATGTGCTTGAACATGGACCAATTGCACTCACATCCAGAAGCGTTGCATGGCTGACTCAAAATACGGATGACAAGTTTTTGAAGGTTTGGGGTTGTAGCCCAAACATTTGCCACCATCTATCTGAAATAAGGAAAAAAAAAATCAGTCTCATTTCCAAGTACCAACTTTAAGGATGGATTATAAAATCAAAATGCATAAGCCATAAACTTAAAGAGTTAAGTTTAAGTTTAACATATATTTCTACCTGGCTGCAATGTTGTCCTAGACTCTTTGCACATTGTGCTTCCAAAAATCACCCCTCGTGGATTATTATATGCATCTATCTCTTGCACTATAGATGTGCTACAGGTAGACATCTTTTGCATCACTATATATAGGCCACTAAAAACCTCCTCATCTGCCTTGAAGTTATCAAGGAAACGAAATGACGGATTGAGGAAATAAGCTGCTGCATGGATGGGCCTATGAAGTTGGTTTTGCCATCTCCTATCAATGATCTCCCAAATGGGGCCATACTTATCCTCAACTCCTTTATACTTGGATCTAATGGCCTCCTTGGCCCTATCCACGCCCTTATATAAGTAGCCCATAGAGGGCTTCTCCCCATCAACAACTCGTAGGAGAACTACGAGGGGCTCAGTGACTTGCATATAATGTTAAAAAAAAATAGTTAAGTGACAAGTGTGCATTAAAAAAAATAAAAAATAAAATTGCAAACAAAACATAAATATTTTTACCTCCATGATCTCTTTACAAGGGGTCCAAAAACCTGGCTCATCAAAAATATAATTTGCCACTTCCCTACCCATAGTGCTCGTAGAATAGGATGAGGCAGTCCACTCCTCACCAACAAACATGCGTCTCAAAGCCGACTGTGATGTCAACAAGGATTTTAATATGAGGAAATTGGAGGCAAATCTTGTGATACCAGGACGAGCCAACTCCCTTTGCCCCGTGTATTGCCTCATCATGCTAAGGACCAATGCATGATTGTAGATAAACTTGCAAATATTTTTGGCCTTATCAACACATGATTTGATCCATTCAATCTTGTCAATATCCTCTAACACGAGGTCAAGGCAATGGGCTGCACATGGAGACCAAAATTTTTTCGGGTGCCTCTCCATCAAAAGTTTACCTATAGCAATTTTAAATTAATTAGAAATTTAGAAGTGTTAAGAAAATCTTAAATAAATTCATAGATGCCTCTCCATCAAAACTTAAAAAGTTCTAAGTTTACTTGTAGCAACATAACTTGCTGCATTTTCAGTCACCACTTGCACCACATTTTCTTCTCCCACCTCAAGTATAACTTCCTCAATAGCCGCACATAAGTATGTGGCATTCTTCACATGTGAGGAAGCATCAATAGACTTTAAGAACATGGTGGTTCCTGAATATAAAGAAAAATAATTATCAATTATCATGGATCAATCAAAAATTCAAAATCAAAATTAAATTATTCAATGCATTTGGGGAAGTAGAATTCAATGAACAATCACCTCCGCTGGAAACAAGAAAATTTAGGAGTGTCCTATTCCTCCTATCCGTCCAACCATCTGTCATGATGGTGCAACCCTTTTGCCTCCAAGACTTTTTGTGGTCCTCTAGCTCAAGTTGCATATCATTAACCATGTCTAACAAGAGGGGGCCACTTAACTTAGCATCAGTAGGGGCTTTAAAGCCCGCCCCACAAATAGTTACAAAATCTATCATACCTTGCCAATAAGGAGACCTGTCACAAATAGATTACGATTAATCATTAGACAAAGTGTAGTTCAACTTCAAACTATAAAATTTAAAATTTAATTTAAAATTTAAAGAAATCAAATAAAAGAGAATTACCTGGCTGCAAGAAATGGAATGTTGCGAAAGTACCAAAACTTGCAAATTTGTTTTCGGGCAGCATCATGGACCTCCTTGTTTCAATCCATGCTCTCAAGCGAGGGTTGTGCACCAGGTGTAGTGCGTGGCACAAAATAATTGTCCAACCTTGATTTTCGGACTCTAGGGCCAAGGGTAATATTGCCACTAGAAGGAGTAGCAGTAGAAGCACTAGCACTAGGACAAAAGGGAGACATGGAAGAACCCTCTCCAACACAACCTATAGATGTGGATGCGGATGCGGGTGTGGAGCCAATAACATTTCTCTCTTCCTGTTGCCTCTTTCTAGTTTCCTTTTCTTCAGCATATTTTTTTAACCGGACATAACAAAAACAAATTGCCTCGGGAGTTGCCAATGTACATGGGTCAACATCATTGCCAGGTATGCCAACAATATGGTATTTAAGCCTATTGATGCCACCATGAAAAATTTCTTTACAAATCGTGCATTTTGTTTGGTTTCTTTGTCTACCAGGAAACTCTTCGGCATATTTCCAACATGGACACTTTTGAGGCATTGGGAAGAATTAATGTTTTCAACATTTCAAAACTTGGAATGTGGCTGCAATAAAGTTATAAAACTTAAAAAAAAACAAACAAACAATGGAAATGTTATGTTTTTTATCATTGATGTTGCAAATGGCCTCAGCGTGGATTGGGTGAGTGCTACACGTGTCACCATCTCTGTATTTAACACATGTCCTTAACCGATCATGTTTGGAGTGTTTTGTTGAAAGATGAGGTCTTCTATCAGAAGACTCGATGCCATCTCCTGCTCAGTTCAACGCAACTGTCATTGACCGTTAATCATGTCTGCAGAGAGTATATACATTCACATTCTTCCTATGCTGGGAGCCGTGTGTCATGACACTCCAGTTACTTTGTTTTCAGATCATTCCCTGATCTTAACGCATTCAAAGACGTTACTAGCGTGAGAAGCACTGTCACGTGTTCCAGCTTTGTTGCTATGGTCTCCAAAGTATTCAAATCTTGTTATGATTAAAAACGCCTCTGTCTGAGGTTGCAGGTAGCTCACGCAAGTATAGGCTGGGAGACTTATGCAGGAGCATTTAAAAAAAAAACGCAGGAGGAATTAAAAATTGTTACTGTGTTGTGACAAAGAAAAATGATATTTTGGGCATGTCGTCAATACGTGCATTAAAAAGATGCGGCAGGTAGGCATCCAAAAATGGTACAAAAGTAAAGACTGGTATTTATGTTCTTTCAGAACGTGATATCAGAGACTGGACGTGAGAAAAAGTAAATAATGCATGAACAAAGCGATAACGCATGAACAGTTATCGGGGACACCTGTTGAAGCTATGTTGTGCATAATGAAGAGATTCCGGCTCAGGTGCATCGGCAGTTAGAAACAAAAAACGGAAAGATCATTGAAAAAAACGCAGGAGCCTCTATCACGAATCCTCTTCCCGGTGATCATTATACGTGACTAGATGTGTATCGTTTTTGAAAGGGGAGTTTTTGAAGAAAAAGAAAAACCCGAGAGTTAGGTGTGAGAAAAAATATAGCATGTACTGTGATATAGAAAACGACTGAGAAGAAGAGAAGATATAGTTGGTGTGAGATATGCTTGCTGCATGAGTTTAAAAAAAGGTTTAGTGCTTGAGCGAACACGAAGCTGTACGTGAGCATCAAAGCACACAACTTACTGTTCCATGAATAGATGAGAAATACACACGACTCATGTTCTTGAGGTGTGCACACAGTGACTGAGTATTACAAAATAAGAAGACATGGTTATAGAAAAACGTATAAACAACAGAGTCAAGAATTAAAAACGACTGAGGAGAAGAAGAAACACACAGCTGTGTGGTATCAAAAATAACACGGGATGTGTTAAAAGGAAAAAGTGGAGGATTCGAAGAACGAACATTGTAGAAAAAAGTGTCGTGGATCCCTGGCAAAGCAGGGTCTTCGTTTTGAGATTGGCAGACATAGCCAGCAACAGTGTTAAGTCTGTGACAAAAATGGAATGACACACACAACGAATCAGTGTAGTATAGAGACAGGAATTAAAATGAAGGCTGTGAAGTGATAAAAGCTACCAAGGCAAGGCACCGTGGTGAAGGAATTCATTGTGAGACATTCGAAAGGGAGGTTGACAGACTATCAAGAACATTTTTTGTAGTTCAGAAGAAGCTAGCTAGATGCGGTGAAGACATACAACTTTAAGTCTTTTAAATGGTGGAACAGAGATTGAAATGAAGTGTAAAGCTTTCTAGAACTGAATCAGCTACTTTGTGGATGTTCGATTTTAGAAGAGTATGACAGACTGTGGTATGGGGGAGCTGTTTTGAGAGGAGACTTAAAATGAATCCATGTGCTTTGAGTTTCGATAGACACGTTTTTATCGTCTTTACATTTCAGTAAAGACACATAATTTATTTGGTCTCATTCTGTTCAAAATTTCTCTAGGTAAGGTTGTTGCCTTACAAGACAGGTTGGAGCCTGTTCTGAAGTGTAACTGTAAGAGTTGTAGCTCTTTGTAAGAAGGGGTTATTGCCCAGCTGATTAGTAGAGCCGTGGTTTTTTTAACCCGTCTTGGGTTTTCCACATGATAAAAGTTTGTCTCCTTTCTGCGTTTGCAAGTGTGTCTTAGATTTGTTTTCTCTGCTCTAAAGTTTTTAAAATAGTGATTCACCCTCTCCCCCTCTCAGCATTTTTTGCTTTTCAATTGGTATCAGAGTGGGTCACTCTCTTCCCGTGCTTAAAAGCTTGAGAGTTCTATCCTTGTGCCCATCATGAGTGCCTTAGAAGGTCTTGCTACGAATCGTGCACCTCTCTTCAATGGGAACAACTTTGCATTTTGGAGTGTTCGCATGAAGACTTACATCATGTTTCTTGGTTGTGATGTCTATCTCAGTCTTGTAAATGGTTATACTATTCCTACTACTCCTCCTGCAGATGCTGATGGAAAAAGGGAATTTGAGAATAATGCCAAGGCCATGAATGCAATTTTGTGTGTTCTCACTGAAGCTGAATTCGTAAAGGTCATGCACTGTGCTACTGCAAAAGATATTTGGGATAAATTGCATAATGCATATCAAGGTGATGACAAAGTCAGGAAAGCTAAGGTTCGAACTCACAGGGCTGTCTTTGAAGGTCTTCGCATGAAGGATAGTGAGAACATTGTTGCTTATTTTCTTCGTGTTGATGAGGTTGTCAACGCTTTAAGAGGTCTGGGTGAAAATGTTGAAGAGAAAACTATGGTTCAGAAAATAATTCGTTCTCTTCCCATGAGGCTTGATGCTAAAGTCTCTGTTGTTGAAGAAATGTCAGATTTGGACACTCTAACTGTTGACAAATTACATAATATCTTGATTGCCTATGAGATGAGGACTACTGTTGAAGGGCTTTCTAAAACTGAATTTGCATTCAAGGCTTCTAAAAGAAGCAAGGACAAAGAAAATAATCTAAGTGAAGGCTCAGATGAGGACTGCAATGAGGAAATAGCTTACCTTATTAGAAGGCTGAAAAAGGGCTTTAACAAAAGTAAAGGCAAATTTGGTTTAAAATGCTTCAACTGTGGAAAGCTTGGTCACTTTGCCTCTAAGTGTCCGTTTGATAAAGAAGAGACAACAATGATGAAAAAGAATTCAAATACCGGAAATCTAGGAGGTTTGCCAAGAAGAATTGGAAATCTGAAAAGGGCAAGAAGGTGTTGTTTTCAGAAAATGACAGTGATGATTCTTCAGGCAGCGAAAGTGATTCTCGGATAAATGAAGTCATGTTCATGGCTATTGATGATGTGAGTTCTGAAGAAAATGAAGATGATGAAGATGAGGAAGTAGACCTTGAACTTGAATTGATTTCAGCTCTTTCTGAGATTAAAAAACTGAAAAAGAAAAATCTAAGTCTTGTGGATCTTCTACAAGTTGAGAGTGTTGAAAAGTTGAAGATTTCTACATCTCTTAAAGAGGCTGAAATTTAGCTTGTTGATTCTAAAATTCTGAATGAGGAGGCCAAAAAGATTTGTGGGGATTTGGAAAATCAGATTCAGATAAAGGAAGAAAACATTGCCAAGCTGGAAGCTGAAATTGTTGCTCTCAGAAACATTGGTAAAACTTCTATGCTCTCCAGTGAAGAATTGTCTTTCAACAGTGGTAAAGTCACATTAGATGACATTCTTAGCTCTCAAAGACCCACCAAAGATAAGAGAGGAGTTGGCATGCAGTCTGATCAAAACTCTTCACCACCGGAAAGTAGTCAGCCTACTCCTAACAAGGTAAATAAACCTTTTTTCTATGGCTACTGTTTTGCATGTAATTACTTTGGACATAGAGCTGTTGATTGTAGAGCTGTTCCCTTCAAGATTTATTTTCAGCATGAAAAGAATGTCTTTAGGAAGTACAACTTGATTTGCTACAGCTATAATAAGTTTGGCCATACTTCAAGATTTTGCAACAGCTATAGTGCAGATTTGTTCTACAATGTTGAACCTAAAAGAAGGACTAAAGTGACCAAGGTTTGGAGAAGAAAAGTTCAAGAGACTCCTCTTAAAGCTCTTGTTGTTCAAACAACCCTTCTAGCTGGTAGTGAGAAGGATATATGGTATGTTGACAGTGGCTGCTCTTGACATATGACAGGTGACTTAAGTAAGTTTCATTCTCTCAAGAAAATGAAAAGTGGAAAGGTTAGATTTGGTGGTAGCTCTTCAGCAAAGGTTGCTGGTATAGGTACAATCTTAATTAATAATGATGAAACCATTGTTGAGAACGTTCTTTATGTTGAAGGTTTGAAACACAATCTGTTAAGTGTAAGCCAGCTATGTGATCAAGGATATGATCTTAGTTTTAACTCAAATTCTTGCACTATTAAAAAGGGAATTGATGTCATAGCTAAAGCAACTAGAGCAACAAATAATCTCTATATTCTTGATGATTCTAATGATGAGGTCTGTTGTTTAAACAAGGTAGAGGATGCTTGGCTTTGGCACAAGCGATTTGGGCATGTAAACTTTGATAATCTTATCAAGATCAGTAAAAAAGAGGCTGTTAGAGCTATGCCAACGTTAGAAAAATCAGTTGATGTTGTTTGCAAAAATTGTCAAGAGGGCAAACAAACTAGAGCTTCCTTCAAACCAAAAGATCATTTCAGCAACATGCCACTTGAGCTTGTTCACACGGATCTTTGTGGACCAATTAGGACAATAAGTCTTCAAGGTGAGAAATACTTTATGCTCCTTATTGATGACTATACTCGCATGACATGGGTCACTTTTCTAAAAGAAAAGTCAGAGGCTTTAGAGAAGTTTAAGATTTTTAAAAGTTTGGTTGAAAATGAAATGGATGTGAAAATCAAATGCTTGCGTTCTGATAATGGGGGAGAATTTACTTCAAATGATTTTGTTAAGTTTTGTTCAAGAGATGGCACATTGCTTAATGAATGAAAAAAAAGTGAAAGATGTTTTTTGGAGAGAGGCTGTCCACACAACAGTCTATATTTAGAATAGAACGTTGTTGAGTCCCAAATTCAACAAGACTTTATATGAACTTTGGAAAGGTAAACCAGCTACTGTTAAGTACTTTAAAATTTTTGGGAGTCCATGCTATATTAGAAGAGATGAAGATAATTTGGATAAGTTTGAATCTAGATTTGATGAGGGAATTTTCCTTGGCTATTCCTCTAAAAGTAAAGCATTCAAATGCTACAATAAAAGGCTGCATAAATTAGTAGAAAGTGCTAATGTTAAGATTCATGAGGTTACTAATGAATTTGGTGAGAATGATGACAGCCTTGAAGAAGGAAAAACTCAAACCAACACTGTGGTATCAACTAAAACTCAAACCAGCACTGCTGTACCTTCTCCTCCTCCACATATTCAAGTTGTAACAGCTAGCAAAAGTGGTGAGAATAACAAAGGTAAAGTACAATCTGCTCATGAAGAAATAGTTTCTACATCTAATGATGCTGAAAGTTTACATGATACTTCCGGGTATGATTCTCAAGGTGATCATGATGCTTCTAATCTCAAAACTCCTAAGTTTGTGCAAAAGAATCATCCTATTGATCAGGTTATAGCTGAAAGAAATACTCGGAATGCTAGGAAAAATGTTAACTATTTTGAGGATGATGACTTCTCACTTATTTCTATGATTGAGCCTAAGTGTTTTGAAGAGGCAGCTATAGATGAACATTGGGTGGCTGCTATGAAAGAGGAGTTAGACCAAATTAAAAAGAGCAATACTTGGGAGCTTGTGCCAAGACCCATCAACAAGAATGTGATAGACACAAAATGGGTATTCCGGAACAAGGTAAATGAAGATGGTAAGATAATCCGAAACAAGGCTTGTCTAGTTTGCAAAGGTTATTCTCAAATAGAAGGTGTTGATTTTAGCGAGACTTTTGCACTGGTTGCAAGATTAGAAGCAATCAGAATTTTTCTTGCATTTGCTTCTTTCAAAGGTTTTAAAGTCTTTCAAATGGATGTTAAATCTGTCTTCTTAAATGGAGATTTAGTTGAAGAAATCTATGTTGAACAACCCGAAGGCCTTATTTCTAACAATGTGGATTATGTGTGCAAGCTGAAAAAGACTCTCTATGGACTCAAACAAGCTCCTAGAGCTTGGTATGACAGGCTGGATAACTATTTGCAGCAGCAGGGCTTCAAAAAGGGATATGTAGACAACAACTTGTATGTCAAAGAGGAAGGTAACAACATACTCATTGTTGTGGTTTATGTTGATGATCTGATTTTTGGTAGTAACAATGTCCAAATGTCTAAGACTTTTGCTGTTTGTATGAAAGATGAGTTCGAAATGTCTATGATGGGTGAGTTAACTTACTTTCTTGGGCTGCAAATCAATCAATCTTCTAAAGGTGTTTTCATTTCTCAAGCTAAGTATGTTAGAGAGTTACTTAAGAGATTCAAGATGGAAGATTGCAATCTGGTTAGCACTCCTATGGAAACCGGATGTAAGCTAAGTAAGGATGATGTGTCTCTTTCGGCTGATCAAACTTTTTATAGATCTATGGTAGGGAGTCTGCTCTTTGTTACAACCACTAGACTAGATATTATGCAGGCTGTGGGATATGTTGCTAGATTTCAAGCTTCTCCAAAACAAACACATGTTCAAGCTGTTAAGAGAATTTTTAAATATCTGAAAAGCATAGTTGATCTTGGTCTTTGGTTTCCAAAGAGTTCTGATTTCTCTCTTACAGCCTATACAGATGCAAATTGGGGTGGCTCCGTGGATGATAAGAAAAGCACCAGTGGGTGTGCTTTCTTTTTAGGTGGCTGTTTGGTCTCATGGCTTAGCAAGAAACAGTCTTGCACTTCACTATCTACTGCTGAAGTTGAATATGTTGCAGCAGTTTCATGTTGCACTCAGGTAATTTGGATGAAGAATACTTTATGTGATTATAAGTTTGAATTTATTGATCCTATTTGTATTTTTTGTGACAAGACAAGCGCCATTGATATCTCGAAGAATCCAGTGATGCATTCTCGCACCAAGCACATTCCAATCAAATATCACTATCTGAAGGAGCAAGTTGCAAATAACACTGTTAAGGTGAACTATGTTTGTTCGAAGGAACAAGTCGTTGATGTGTTTACTAAACCTCTACCCCGAGATCGCTTTGAGTATCTTCGAAGCAAGCTTGGTGTTATTTCACCTCAATGAAAGGTTCGTGTTCAATAGATGCACTTCATTGTTATATCTTTTGAACTGCAGTTGTATTTCAGTTTCATGGTCATTGATGACAAAGGGGGAGTAGACCTTTAGGGGGAGTTGCTTCAGATTTGGAAATGGTTCAGTTTGGCTTCAGTTTGGTTCCGCTATTCAGGGGGAGTTGTCCCAACTTTGTGAACTGTTGGATTTGCCATCAATGACAAAAAGGGGGAGATTGTTACATTTTCTGTTATTGATGTTGCAAATGGCCTCAGCGTGGATTGGGTGAGTGCTACACGTGTCACCATCTTTGTATTTAACACATGTCCTTAACCGATCATGTTTGGAGTGTTTTGTTGAAAGATGAGGTCTTCTGTCAGAAGACTCGATGCCATCTCCTACTCAGTTCAACGCAGCTGTCATTGACCGTTAATCATGTCTGCAGAGAGTTTATACATTCACATTCTTCCTATGCTAGGAGCCGTGTGTCATGACACTCCAATTACTTTGTTTTCAGATCATTCCCTAATCTTAACGCATTCAAAGACGTTACTAGCATGAGAAGCACTGTCACGTGTTCCAGCTTTGTCGCTATGGTCTCCAAAGTATTCAAATCTTGTTATGATTAAAAACGCCTCTGTCTGAGGCTGCAGGTAGCTCATGCAAGTATAGGTTGGGAGACTTATGCAGGAGTGTTTTTTAAAAAAAACGCAGGAGGAATTAAAAATTGTTACTGTGTTGTGACAAAGAAAAATGATATTCTAGGCATGTCGTCAATACGTGCATTAAAAAGATGCGGTAGGTAGGCATCCAAAAATGGTACAAAAGTAAAGACTGGTATTTATGTTCTTTCAAAACGTGATATCAGGGATTGGACATGAGAAAAAGTAAATAACGTATGAACAAAGTGATAACGCATGAATAGTTATCGGGGACACTTGTTGAAGCTGTGTTGTGCATAATGAAGAGATTCCGGCTCAGGTGCATTGGCAGTTAGAAACAAAAAACGAAAAGATCATTGAAAAAAACGCAGGAGCCTCTGTCGTGAATCTTCTTCCCGGTGATCATTATACGTGACTAGATGTGTATCGTTTTTGAAAGGGGAGTTTTTGAAGAAAAAGAAAAACCCAAGAGTTAGGCTTGAGAAAAAATATAGCATGTACTGTGATATAGAAAACGACTGAGGAGAAGAGAAGATACAGCCGGTGTGAGATATGCTTGCTGCATGAGTTTAAAAAAAGGTTTAGCACTTGAGGGAACACGAAGCTGTGCGTGAGCATCAAAGCACACAACTTACTGTTCCATGAATAAATGAGAAATACACACGACTCACGTTCTTGAGGTGTGCACACAGTGACTGAGTATTACAAAATAAGAAGACACGGTTATAGAAAAACGTATAAACAACAGAGTCAAGAATTAAAAACGACTGAGGAGAAGAAGATACACATAGCTGTGTGGTATCAAAAATAACACGGGATGTGTTAAAAGGAAAAAGTGGAGGATTTGAAGAACGACATTGCAGAAAAAAGTGTCGTGGATCCCTGGCAGAGTAGGGTCTTCGTTTTGAGACTGGCAGACGTAGCCAGCAGCAGTGTTAAGTCTGTGACAAAAATGGAATGACACACACAGCGAATCATTGTAGTAGAGACAGGAATTAAAATGAAGGTTGTGAAGTGATAAAAGCTACCAAGGCAAGGCACTGTGGTGAAGGAATTCATTGTGAGACATTCAAAAGGGAGGTTTTCCAGACTATCAAGAACATTTTTTGTAGTTCAGAAGAAGCTAGCTAGATGCGGTGAAGACATACAACTTTAAGTCTTTTAAATGGTGGAACAAAGATTGAAATGAAGTGTAAAGCTTTCTAGAACTGAATCAGCTACTTTGTGGATGTTCGATTTTAGAAGAGTATGACAGATTGTGGTATGGGGGAGTTGTTTTCAGAGGAGACTTAAAATACATCCATGTGCTTTGAGTTTTGATAGACACGTTTTTATCGTCTTTACATTTCAGTAAAGACACAGAATTTATTTGGTCTCATTCTGTTCAAAATTTCTCTAGGTAAGGTTGTTGCCTTACAAGACAGGTTGGAGCCTGTTCTGAAGTGTAACTGTAAGAGTTGTATCTCTTTGTAAGAAGGGGTTGTTGCCTAGCTGATTAGTAGAGCCGTGGTTTTTTTAACCCGTCTTGGGTTTTCCACGTGATAAAAGCTTGTGTCTCCTTTCTGTGTTTGCAAGTGTGTCTTAGATTTGTTTTCTCTGCTCTAAAGTTTTTCAAATATTGATTCACCCCCTCCCCCTCTCAACATTTTTCGCTTTTTAGGAAAAACATAAACATACAAGAAAAAATCAGCAAAATCTAGAAAATTTAACACTTACCTCTTTCAAATGAGTTGACAAGTCTTGGAACAACTGCTATGAGCTCCTTAATGCTCTCAATGCAAACCTATGCTTCCCCAATCTGATTTTTTGGACTCCTTGATGCTCTTCTTCCCGGCTGGTTGCAACCATTTGGCCTCTCTCTCTCTCTCTCTCTCCTATAAAGCAACTACAATGCCTTTTAGTGCAAATAGAATAACACTTAAGCAAAAAAAAAGTTAAAAAAAATAAGTGATTTTTTTTTTTTTTAAAGCTCGGCCAGGGCTTGCCGCAGCGTGGGTCATAGACCACAAACCCAGCAGGTCATGGCATGATCCGCTGACTCGGCGAGTCACGGGGGTCATTACCCATGACTCGTCGGGTGACCCAGTCGGGTCAGGAAAACCCGTGAGGGATGGCTCGGCCCGCAGGTTAGCATAACTCGCGTGACCCACAGTGAGTCAGGGAACTCTGGTCTTTTTACACGTTACTTTTAGGACTGGCTTTGGAGAACATTGCGATGCATATGGATGAATTATATTATTTGAGGAAGACCTTTTATGATGGATTTGGGTCCCCACTTTGCCTTCTAGGGTGAACTGCATTAAGTGTTTGAGCTGAAGGTTGCCAACCTTGTAATGATAATGGTTATATTATTTTGGCTGACTTTGCTAATGTTTCTGTTGGACAATTCTCTATATATCTTAATGGAAAAGGATGAGATGAGTATGCGAGAGTGTGAGGCAATTGCAAAGTGTGTATGAATCAAGTGTGAAGGTAAAGATCATGTAAATAAATCATAATAGAGGTATAAATTGCTAAATTAGATAGAGAGGTCACTATAGTAGATTAGAAGATTCTCTTGTCACTCTTTCACTATGTTTGCTGGGAAGTAGTGAGTTTCTTTTGCAGATTTTTGGAGATCTATATTTACTAGTTTCCTTGAGGATTAGTTAGATCCTTGGCAGTGTGCCTAAATTAGTAGGGGCATTGAGTTCCTTGGCTTTTGGCCTAAAACTTTGTAATTTAGTATTTGCATATAGTGCATATATTTGTCACCGGGGTTTTTCCCATCTTGGGTTTTCCACACAAATCTGGTGTTCATGCATATGTGTTATCACTGCTATATCTTTTGCTGATGGTTAGTTGGATTAAATAATTGCTATAGAATTGTGGTAGAATTATTAAGTTTTTATATGTGCTGATTCACTCCCCTCCCACTTAGAACCCAATAGTGTTCAACAATTGGTATTAAAGCAAGGTTCCTCTAGAGAAGCTTAAGTGCTTGAGGCAAATCCGAAATGGTTGGTGAATAGAGCACCAAAGTCCTTATGTTTGATGAAATGAACTATACCTTCTGGAAGGAGAGAACGGAGTCTCATTTGGACTCTATGTCATATGGTGTTCTTGATGCTATCAAAAAGCACCAAGTTCCTCCAAAATGAGGTACTTTTACTGCTCTAGAAGAAATTAAAGCACATGAGAACAATGTAAAGACAAGAAATGCAATTATTAGGAGCTTGGGTGATTCAAAATTGCTGAAAGTCATGTGTTGCAAATACACATTTGATGTTTTTGAGAAGCTTGGTAGTATTTATGAAGTAGACAAAGATTAAGCAGATCAAGTTGCAGAATCTGAAGCATAAGTTTGAGACCCTAAAGATGTTAGAAGATGAGAACATTGAAGATTACCTACATTGGGTTAAAGAAATTGTCAACTCTATCAGAGGCTTCAATGGATCCCTTGAAGACAATGAAGTGGTATTGAAAGTGATGAGGACAATGACTAAGACCTACAAAACCATGCTGATTGATATTCAACAAAGTCAGGATATGAAAAAGTGAACTTTGGAGGAGCTATAGGGTGCAATCACTGCATTTGAGTTTTTAGAACTTGAGGAGATCCTGAGAAGAAAGATGCTAGTTTCAAGGCAACTCATAGCATTGAAGATGATTTTGATTCGGATGAAGAGGCAAACTTTGTTAGAAGACTAAAGAAAGGATCCGACAAATACAAAGGTAAGTTACTGTTCAAATGTTTCAGTTGTGGAAGAGTAAGACACTATGCTGCTAAATGTCCTTTTGGAGAAGATAGCAAGAAACTTGATGTTGATGAAAAGAAATAAATCCATAGAAGATGTAGCAGAAATGGTAGGTCAGATGACAGAGATAAGGAAAATGAAAAATTATTGCACAATGGAATTTCATTCATCGGAGGATGAGGAAGGGAACATCTCAAGTGATGAGGTGCTGTTGTGGCCATCAAGAGTGATGACAATGTCAAATCTGAAGGACAAAATACTGGTCTGCATGCGATAGAAGAATCCAGATCCTGGATCATTGATTCTGGTTGCTCAAATCATATGACAAGTGATAGAAAGGTGTTTGTACATTTAGAAAACTATGATGATTTCTTTGTTGACAAAGGTTCTGCACCTATTTATGGTGAAGGAACTATTTCAATTGATGAAAAGCATAAAGCTACTAATGTCTATTATGTAAATGGATTAAGACAAAGTCTTCTAGGTGTCAATCAGTTGTGCAATAAAAGATTTTAAGTCAATTTTCTTGGAGGAAAATGCAAAATCAGAAAAGGCTCTGAAAAGCTTGATGCAGAAGGGATAAGAAATGGTGGTGTCTATTATTTGAAGAAGAACAATGGAGGCAGTTGCTTCTTGGCACTAAAGAATGAATGCTGGCTATGGCACAAAAGAATGGGACACATCAATCTTGACAATCTAATGAAAATCAGTTCCTCTAATGTTGTGAGAGAGGTGCCAGGGGTTACCAGACTTGTGAACACAATTTGTAGAGAGTGTCAAATGGGGAAGCAAACCAAAAACTCATTCAAGAACAAAGAATATTCAACCACAAGACCTTTGGAGCTGATACACACTGATCTATGTGGGCCTACATGTTGAGTTTTCAAACAGAACAGTAAACAAATAATCAGATAAATCAATTGACAAATGACACCAAAACTTATCTTGGGAAAACCCTCCTACACGAGGGAAAAACCCAGCCCACCAAAATAAAGATTCCTTTATTATGATCTCAAATCAAATGCAAGATTTATGCTTGTGATTGATGTTTTCACATAGTCAATCAATAAGCCTGCGAGTAAAAAATCTCTGCTCCTTATGATGTCTACAACATTCAATTGATCACTCAATGATCAATATCATAAAATAATCTGCAGAGAATGTCTACTAAGAAGACACGATGCACAAATATATAAATCTCAGAATACAACTCTGCTGCTCATACACAGAGTCTAGAATAAGCTCTGATACAATAATCTTTGAACTGTCAAGAGACCACCAGCATATAAGGTTAGTCTCCATCTTAATCAAATGTTCTTCATGCTCGAATCCAAGGGAGCACCCAATACAAGCACCGCTCGCATCTCATTGCATTTGTGGTAAAACAAAATATGAACCGACGACAGCTAGAAGAATTCACTAAAGCAACCACATCATATGTTGACAAGAGATCTCATTCTTTTCTTCTAGGACCCATATTGATTAGTCTTCCCAGAACGGAAGTGTCTCCATTGCGGAACATAAGGAGTGTGCCATTACAATACCGATAGATATCAATCAAAGCAATAACCGACAACAGCCAAATGTAAACATGTAAGACATAATCACTAGCCACCTCACGATGCCAAGGCAAAACACGCACGGTGCCATACATACTATCTCAGTGGAAAAGAATAAGATGGATATTTCATTGGTAAAAGAACAGCTCGAATGTTTCCGTCCAGCTAAGAGACAACCGATGACATAGAAACTGATGACATTAATCCATGAACCAATGACATTCAACTACATGTCTATGTCAATTATTAAACACGAGCTACCTCAAAGTATATTCAATGCAATGTCAATCATAGGTATGAGCTCTTTCGCAGCTACATATCTTTAACACTCCATCTTTAACACTCCCTCTTAGCAAGAGAGAGATCATATATGTCATAGTGTGTCTCAACCTGACAAGCACAATGAAGCTGCAACAACAAATGTCAATAACAAAATCTCATCACAGATTTTCTCAATATAAAAATATTATCTCAGCATAACAATATTTACCATAGCTACTCCTAAAGGGTGAAACAGAAAACACAGAAAGTAAAGTCATGTAGTCACACACATGACTTCCACCATGCCTACTCGCAGAGGGTGGATCCACCATACCTACTCGTAGAGGGTGGAATGAGGGCTTTCACTCAAACTTGTCCCAGAGAAGAATGCATTACCACCTTGCCTACTCGCAAAGGGTGGTTCCACCATGCCTACTCACAGAGGGTGGTGTTGTGAGGTTTCACATCATCGCCCCAAAATATTTGGGGACCCCCATTTTGAGCCTTGGCTTTTTCTTAGACCTCTGGGTATTTCAGTGCCTTAGCAAATTTTGGGCTTGGTGGAAACGTTTTTGAAGCTATTGGATTTGAAAGGGGCTTTGATTTTCATTTTTGAATTTGACTATGTTTTGATCCTTTCAAAATTTTGCAAACTTGGATGATGAAATGGAGTAAATCGCCAAAATGTCTTGATTTGCCAAATGGAAATATAAAATGAAATTGAATTTATATCCTCAATTTATTTCGAAAATCTGGGCATTAATTGTAAAATTTGGGCAATAACAATTTAGATCTCCTTCAATATAATCAAAATTTGGCCTTTCCATTCAAAAATCTGGGATTAGATTTTTGGGATCTTGCCTTGCAATTCGAAATTTTGGATAGTAAATTATAAATCTGGGCACATGAATAAATGTTTGCTTTGAAATTCTAAGTCTAGGCTAAGGAAATAAATTTTGAGCAATTCATAACTTATAAATCTGGGCTGTTGTATTCAAAATCTGCATTGAAAAATGGAAATATAAGCATCAAAGTCGAGATTAGGGCCCCTCATTTGATGGCGCAAGGCATGGAAAGGATAAAATTGGGCTTCCTTGTGGCTGGTGCCACCTTTCCCCTTGATATTTTCGAATTTCAAGTGTAAAATTAATTTATTTTGGTAAGTCATTCCTCTTGGCATTTTACTAATTGTTTTGTTTTTGTTTCTTGGCTAGGGTTGGCCCTAGAAATGGATGGCTCTTGGCGCATATATGAGGGAGGCTGCCTCCACTCCTCTCCTCACACTTCACCTTCCATCAGGCAGTCAAGAGGCAGCGAAACATAGGAGGAGCAGAGGCAGCGCAATAGAGCAGAGGGCAGTCGGGAGGGCAGTCAAGAGGCAGCGACAGTGATTGTTAAGGCATATCTAATACCATTTGCAGTGCTGCGATCTGATCTAAGGCAGGCGGCAGACTGTTGTGTGTTAAGGAAGAGGTGCGACTTTGTTTGGAGGCCACCGAAATTGCAGCAGACAGGCCCGAACTTGAGGAGTGGGGTCCGAAATTGGGGGTGGATTTGATACAAAACATCAGGGGGCAGTCCGAATTTGGATAGAAAGGCCACGATTTTTTTGGGGGTCCACGATTTCAAGGGCAGCGCCTTGTGGACCAGATCTGATGCAAATTAGGGAGCAGCTCCAAAGTTATCGAAATCAGATCTGAATATATTAGGAGCAGTCAAGCTAGAGGGAGCTGCGATTTTGTTTGGGGCAGATTTCGAAAATCTAAGGGCAGATCTGATCCATAAGGCATGTCATTTTGATAGAGAAAGACTACTGAGTTTGCCCAGGCCTGTTATTTGATGAACAGACCTGATTTTTGATAGAGACCACAGTTTGAAATGAGAGAAGACTACTGATTTTTTTTTGTCCAAACCCTGCCATTTTCGAGTTAAAATTTGCAGAATTTGGTGGCTTCTTTTAGCTTATTTTCTTTAATTGTTATCGTTTCTTTGGTGTTGTTCGTTTGGGTGTCGGAGATAAGTTTCAAGATTGAAAGAAGGTTGGCTCATTAAGCAGATTTCTCGATTGTCTTGATTGGATTCTTTCCTTTCTTGCTTGCATGAACCACTCCATGGCGGATGCTAGTACAAGCAAGAACCCAAAGGGAACTAATACCAAAATAGTAGACAAGGAAGATATGATGCCCAAGACCATTTTCTTCTCGAAATTGAAGTGAGTCCGAGACACTAACATCGGTACCATTGACATGATACAATTGAGAGATAGGTTGAGAGAGGCCAGTCCTCTATGACAAAGAAGATCAGTTTAACTTATTCTCTTTAATTGTTATCTTTTCTTTGGTGATTGTTTGTTTGGCGTTGGAGATAAGTTTCATGCTTGAGGGTGAAGGCTCGTTCATTAAACAGATTTCTCGATTGTCTTGATTGGATTCTTTCCCTTCTTGTTTGCATGAACCACTCCATGGCGGATGCTAGTGCAAGCAAGAACCCAAAGGGAATTAAGATATGACGCCCAAGACCACTTTCTTCTCAAAATTGAAGCGAGTCTGAGACACCAACATCAGCACCATAGATATGATACAATTGAGAGATAGGCTGAAGAAGACTATGAAGGCCATGAAGGTTAAAGAAGGCAAGAATAATGAAGGTGGAAAGCGAGAAGATAGGTTGATGGGGTCAAGTTTAATTTCAAGACGATGGCCAAGAGCAAGGCTCTCAAATTGCAAAGAGATTCACATCTAGGCAAGCCACTGTGGCCAAGGCAAGATTACCCCAAGTGCATGGAGACCTCACCTTTTCAAGGTCAGGACATCAGGTACAAGCAAGTTCAAGTGGTGATGAGAAAGTTTCTAAGGACAAGCTTAAGCATCTAAGACTTCACCTCATCTCGAGGATGAAATAAATTTATAAGATAAGGTTGATGAAGTGGCAATTTCATGTGCATGCAATCAAATCATGCCAAGTGTCCTATGTTCTCATTGGTTGACAAATTATTGTAATTTTCTCATTGGCCCACAAAGTTGGTGCCCTCATGTAATTGGTTGAAATATGGTAACCCTAATTAGGGTTTGTAAGGTTTAATCTTGGCCCTTGATTTTGCCCCTTAATCTTGGCCACTCGTAATTTTGAACCTCTATATAAGGCCATTTGTTCTCATTTGTAAAAGGGGAGTTATGTTGGAGAATTGTTGCCAAAATACTATCAAAATTGTTCTCTATTCATTGTTGTGGCTTGCATGGTGGATATACATAATCATTTTGGTGTATTGCATGTTTCTTCTCATCTCTCAAATTAAAGTAGGATTTCATTTCATGTTGTTAGAATAGAAGTAGATGGCTAGTTGTAGGGTGATATTGGTAAATGTTTGATAGGGATCTATATACTAGGCCACTAGCATCATAGCGGCTTGTTAAGGAGCCTTGTGTGGTAATCTAGTCTCATTCCCCTTGAATCATTGCATCTATGGAGGTAGCGCCGCTGGCAAGCTTTCATTAGGTTGAATCCCTGTCCATTTACCAATCTTTCCATTCTATAGGAGTAGTAGTAAAGCAAGAAGTAGTTTAGAAGTTGAAGTTTGAAGAGCAAAGTTGGAAGTGATATAAATTGGAAAATCAATTGAGTATACATTGCAAAGCTAAATCTCATCATAGCGAGAATTTGACATCCTCAAGTGAACAATGTAAGCCTGCCTACGTGATTAACCAGCAAATCACATTAATATAACTGAGTTAGTATCCACAGGTGTAAGGAACCTTGGAGTATTTTCATGTTCTTCACGAGTATATACTTTTCAAGAGAGGGTTGAGTGTTTGGTATGCTATATCAAGTATTCAATTGCTATATGTTATGTAGTGGTATAAAATTGACATCAACAGGTGGTACAAGGGCTTTTACCTCAAACTTCTCCCAGAGAAAAATGCATTATCACCTTGCCTACTCGTAGAGGGTGGTACAAGGGCTTTCACCTCAAACTTCTCCTAGAGAAGAATGCATTACCAAGGGATTGCACCTCGAACTTCTCCCTCACGAGAAGAACTCATCAACATGTATAATAATGGTTGAGACTCTCTCTTAACAGAGACTCCCTCTCAACAGGGCAGCAATTTCACTACTTTGATTATCACAATAAGAGAGTTGATTCCAAGTTGACCAAACAGGAAGCTTTAGCAGTCACACTGCCACACGAGCTTGCAAAGAATTTGGCATTCTCCGTCTTTCACACAAGCTCCCTCCAAATCTGATTTCTGTAGCTGAATAGACTCCCCCTGAATGACATTTCTTCCTCTAATGATAATCCGAATAGATTCTTCCTCTTTTATGAAGTCGAGTAACCAATTCAGCCCCATGACTGTAAGCAATATTTCCCATGTTCATGACTTTGCATGTAATCTCACATCATCTTGATGCTTCTTGATCCATCCTAGAAGCATTTTAGAGAGATTAGTAATAGACTCAAACAGACTAATGCTAGAAGCATACATGATTCACTATTCCCAATGTTAATGTATGAATTAACTACATAAAATTCATGATCAATATTGAAAGGTATAATCATAAAATACTTATCTCATTATTGATTAATCTTCGTCACAACTCAAGCACACTTCAGGAAAACGAAACACCTCTAAAGCTGCCTCTAATCCCTTGATAACAATCAGCATCACATGCCTACCCATGACAAATATCAGATCTGAATCTCCAACAGAAACACTAAACGAAGTCTCTTTTCCATCTTCAAGAATTAAGCTTATTTTCTCCTCAATATCGAACCAGTTCAATGAGCATCTATAGAATATAGACCGACCACCAGCCCCTCTTGTGAGAGAGTCAAGGCTGTCCAAGCTCTGATACCATGTTGAGTTTTCAAACCAGAACAATAAACGAATAATTAGATAAATCAATCAACAGATGACATCAAAACTTATTCTGGGAAAACCCTCCTACATGAGGCGAAAACCCAACCCGCCAAAATAAAGATTCCTTTATTATGATCTCAAATCAAATGGAAGATTTATGCTTATGATTGATGTCTTCACAGTCAATCAATAAGCCCGCAATTACAAAATCTCTGCTCCTTATGATGTCTACAACATTCAATTGATCACTCAATGATCAATATCATAAAATAATCTGCAGAGAATGTCTACTAAGAAGACACAATATACAAATATATAAATCTCAGAATACAACTCTGTTGCTCATACAGAGAGTCTAGAATATGCACCGATACAATAATCTTTTAACTGCCAAGAGACCACCAGCATACAAGGTTAAGACTCCATCTTAATCAAATGATCTTCGTGCTCGAATACAAGAGAGCACCCGATATAAGCAGCACTTGCATCTCATTGCATTTATGGTAAAACAAAATATGAACCGACAACAGCTGGAAGAATTCACTAAAGTAACCACATCATATACTGACAATCTTCCACGACTCATATTGATTAGTCTTCCTAGAATGGAAGAGTCTCCACTGTGGAACATACGGAGTGTGCCGTTACAATATCAATAGATATCAATCAAAGCAATAATCGACAACAGCCAAATGTAAACATGTAAGACATAATCACTAGCCACCTCACGATGCCAAGGCGAAACACACGGTACCATTCATACTATCTCAGCGGAAAATAATAAGACGAATATTTTAGCAGTAAAGGAACAACTCGAATGTTTCCGTCCAACTAAGAGACAACCGATAACATAGAAACTGGCAATGTTAATCCATGAACCAATGGCATCCAGGTGTGTCTATGTCAGTTATTAAACACGAGCTACCTCAAAGCATATTTGATGCAATGTCAATCATAGGTATGAGCTCTCTCACAACTACTTATCTTTAACAAGAGCACTCAGTGGTGAAAGTTAGTGTTATACACTAAGTTTGCACCCTTGTTTCAAGCTCACGTAGTCTTGATAACCTAGTATAACATGGGAATCATCTCCAGGTTGTGGGACCTATGCTAACTGAGATGAGACCTCCAGGTTCTAGGCTGGTTCCTCTTGGATAATCACCTTAATTTGCTTCTTGGCAAGAAAGTAAAACTTTGGAGGGAAAGGGATAGAAGGAATGCTTGAAAGGGAAATGACTTGAAAGCAAACTACCTACTAGGTGATACATCGAAATTAGGGTTTGGATCTCAGTATAGAGGATGAAATTAATGAACAACTTAGGTCTAGAAGGTCACAACTCACTGAATAGGCTTGCATAAGTGTTTCATAGAAGGGTCTGCAACAGAAAGAGGCTATTCAGGGAAAAGGAGGATTTCACAAACAATAGCATTACTGAGGATTTAGACACAATTTATGACCTGCAAACAAACATTCACTTCTACAACTCGGCATAGGAATGAGACAAGATTGTTAGGGGGTTGAAGTATACCCACAAAAACATTCACATCCAATCATCCACAAGAATACACAAAATTGCAGAAAGAGAGAGGGATCAGGAACCCTAAGATATCACTCAAAACATCCTATACTTCGATTCATTAAGAGATGATCCAAGCAAGGAAGCATAGGGACATGAAGAATTGTCACAAAATACCTCTGCAATATTTGAATTATCAATGAAAGATTTACAACTGTATAAGCCAGAGGGTAGAAATGATACCACAGATGACCCTTAAGAAAAGATGAATTTCTTTTACAATTGTCCAACTCTCCGCTCAAAAGCTCTAAAAATACAATATATACATCCCCTCTTGCACGCAGGCAAGAGTCAAAACCTAACTAGGGTTACAAAATTAAACAATGATATCAAACCCTAGGGTACTGATCACTTATTATGAAAATCTCTGAGAACGCCGGTGATCAAATCATATTTTTCTTCGCGGGCATCCATCCGGTACTGAGCTCACCTGCAGACACAACAACCTCGACTTACCAACCCACCTGCAACTCCACTAAGCCGTGAAGGCTCCAAATCTGATCTGGAAGATATCTGTATTTTCAATAATAACACTGGTAAAAGGTGGCACCAATCCATTTAGCACCTTCGACACGACATGGTACCTTGCAACGCCGGCCAACAGTCATCTCCATCGCCCCCTCAACCATAACCGTCCTGAGAAATCAATTCCCGAGCTACTCGACGTCATGCATGGCCGAAAGAATGCAAAACCCTTGCAGAGACATTTGAATTTTGAAATATAACGGCTAGCGGCAAATTTTAAAATGTAACTGTCGATGAGAAACCCTTCCCGGCAGATGAACCGCTGCGATGCACCTGAAAACAACTTGAAAACCCATCTCTGACAAGTCAAAGCCACCGTGGAAGTCAGCGGCCAATGAGAATCGAGCACGTGGGCACACTCGTCATTTTGGACCCACCTCGAGCCCTTCTTCCTTTAAGTCATTCGGCGACCACGCGACCGAAGACTTGTCTCATTTGCGAAATCCTTTCAAGCTTGGGCCCATTTATGCCACTTGGCATTCTTTTATTTGCTCCGGCCGCTCCGTTAGCAAACACCTCGGCAAGCTCTGACAACAGATTCACTCAAAGTGAGATTCCAATCTAACGGTGGGTGCATGATCTCATGACCGCCGAATATTCCTTCAAATCATAAGCCAACCGTAGATCTTCATTAAGCCGTGACCCCACTGACACATCGGTCCACCTAGAAGTCTTCATCAGCACGCGGCAACCAATCATATTTGAACAAGTCAGCAAACCTGGCAACACGGTCCCACAGATTTTCTCTTTACTTTGACCAATCAAAAGACGATATGTCACCCTAACTTGGCATTAGGCCCACTGACAGGACTTGAACACTTGGCAGATCGAACAACGGGCACAAGATCGCATGTGTTAGAAAACCTCTATGCGAAGATACGCCAGCCATCGATCTTCATCCTTCTGACATCCCTGCAGAGACTCTGACACGGCCCCACTGACAAATCTTAGTCATCTCTATGTAGACCAATAGAAAACGAGCACATCGGCAAACGAGGACCCACCCACAAGGCTCTGACAACAAAGTGAAATCGACGGTCAGCGCATAATCTCATGGCTTTGACAGAACGCATGAGATCATACGCTAGCCGTTGGATCGAAAAAGTGTCAGAGGGCCGGGCCCAGGAAACATAAAGGCCGGAAACATTAGAAAAGATTAAGTGCTGGGACTTAGGAAAAATTAAAGCGCTAAGCGCTAGAGACTTAGGGAATTATTAAAGCACGTGGAAATATGATCACTTAAGTGGCTGAAAAGGTAATGCAGAAATATAATAGGCCAAAAGGATTTTTTAGGGTTTTAAGGGTCCAACGGCTACTTTATGAATTTTCTGATCTGCAGACCAGGGAGTAAAACAATTTGCAGAGGCCAGAGGACAAGGCACAACTTCATGAAATTTTCAGGGATGCCTGGCAGGATAAAAACAGAGACCCAAGGATGGATCTTAGCCAAATTTGCATGCACATGAAAATTAGGGTAACATTTTGGCGATTTTTGCTGGATGTCAGCCTGCTAGACATAGATCAGTGGCCTATAAACAATCCATTGGGCATGGGGTCATCAAAAAATAAAAAATTCTCGCAGGGAGACATGACTAAAGCTGTGTTCAAGGCACTTCTTGAAAAGCAGGAAACTAACCTAGAAAATAAAGAAAGAAAGCAAGAAACATATTTACAAAATTTACAGAGGGGTTAACCTCAAAACAGGGCTTCAAGTGGAATCCATTCACTGATATTGGCAAGGTATCTCCTTCAATAGTTGATAGCTGAAAAGCATTGGGTCCCTTGCACTCTATTATAACAAATGGTCCACCCCAAAATGAATCAAATTTTGTGTGTTTGCCAGGCTTGGATCTGAACTCATCCCACTTGAGGACTACATCTCCAACTTTGAAACTTCTAACTCTGGCTCTTTTATCAAAACTCTTCTTTGTCTGAATCTGATGGAACTCCATATCTTGCATTGACTTGTTTATGAATTCTTCTAATTCCATCAACTAAGCATGTCTGATCTGTAAGGGATCTCCTTCTTCAAATAGAGCATATTGAGTGGCCAAGTCCAGAGCTGGCAATTCAGTTGAAATGGACAACTTGGCCTCTCTGCCATACACTAACACATAAGGAGAGTTCCCAATGATCTTCTTTGGGGTAATTCTGTCTAACCACAAGGCAGACTTCAACTTTGTATGCCAATCTCTCTTGTTGTCTTGCAGAGTCTTCTTGATTATCCTAATCAAGTTCTTATTTGTTGATTCAGCTAAGCCATTGCCTTGAGGGTAATAATTTGAACTGGTATTTAGATAAATGCCATTCCTGATTGCCCATTCTGAGACTTTGAGGCCTGTGAATGCCAATGCATTATCTAATATTATGGAATCTGGAGTGCCAAATCTATGAACTATATCATCATAAAAACTTAGGACAACACTCTCATTGGCTTCTTTTAAAGCAATTGCTTCTGTCCATTTGGTGAAGTAATCTGTTGCAGTGATTATCCATTTATGGCCTGCACTAGATGGAGGATTAATCATGCCAATGAAGTCTATTCCCCATTTCATGAAAGGTTGCTCTATTTTGACTGGCTATAGGGGTAAGGCTGCAAGCCTTTCTTTTCCTGCAAACATGACACATTTGATACATTTTCTCACATACTCATGACTATCCTTAAAGATAGATGGCCAATAGTATCCAGCTCTCATGATTTTAAAAGCAGTAGTCCTAGGAGAGAAATGACCTCCAGAAGGTCCATCATGAAACTCAAATAGGACATCTGCTACCTTTTCTGAATCTATGCATTTTAAAAGGACACCATTGCGATCCTTTCTGAAAAGAACTTCATCTATCAGCACAAAAGGAACAGATTGCAACCTATAATACCTTCTTTTTGCTGAATCTAGGCCTGCAGGACATTGTCCTGTCTTCAAGTAATTGATCATATTAGGCAACCAGCTTGTTGCCTTGGCTTGTTCTTTTGTATAATGCACCACCAGAGATGCATCTATTTGCTCTGATTTCTTGGAACTTTTATCTGATGCCAAATGCTCACAAAGACCTCTCCCTCTAACCAGCTTGGTAGTTTGAATATCTATGTCATATTCCATCACCTTGGTGATCCAACCAACTCTCTTCTCATTAAGGTCCTTGGAAAGCAAAAACTCTTTGACACTTGGATGAGTAACTTTCAAGTGTACCTTGCTATGGGTCAACAAATATCTGAACTTTTAAAGGCTCTTTACCACATCAAGTACATGTTTTTCTACAAAAGAGTATCTCTGTTCATACTCTTCTAAACCTTTGCTAAGGAAAGCAATAGGCTGCTCCAATCCATCTGAATTTTCTTGGGTCAGCATTGCAGATATAGCATCATGTCCTCCATAAGCATAAAGGATAAAATCTTTACTGAAATTTGGGTTTAGGAGAGCAGGGGCTTCTGTTAAGGCCTCTTTGATAGCTTGGAAATTAATTCTCCCTTCTTTGGTCCAACTAAAAGCTGAACTCTTCTTTAACATGGTTGTCAAAGGTTTTAGTAAATCTGCAATGTTAGGCAAGAACCTCCTAACAAAATTCATCTTTCCTATGAAAGATTGGAGACTTTTCTTATGATGTGGCAATGGTAGCTCTAAGATGGCTGCAATTCTCTCAGGATCTACTGTGATCCCTTCTTTGGATACTACATATCCCAACAATTTTCCTTCATGAACTGCAAACACACATTTCTTGGGATTAAGAGATATCCCAAATTCTCTACACCTTTCAAAAATCTTCCTCAAATGTTTGATATGATCTGCTGCATGCCTTGAATAGACAGTTATATCATCTAAGTAGACCAGTACAAACTTGTACATGAGGCTCTTAAAGGCCATATCCATTGCCTTTTGAAATGTAGCACCTGCATTTGACAAACCAAAGGGCATCTTTTGATAAGCCATGGTTCCCCACTTGGTTGTAAACGCAGTCTTATATTGATCCTCTTCATTAACTAGGATCTGATTGTATCCTGAATAGCCATCCAATAATGAAAATCTCTCGGATCCAGAGACACATTGTAAGATTTGTTCCATAGAGGGTAATGGATGGCAGTCTTTTAGAGAAACCCTGTTAAGATCCCCGAAGTCAACACATAACCTCAACTCCCCATTCTTCTTCCTGACAGGAACAAGGTTGGAAACCCAACTAGTATGCTTAATGGGGTAGATGATACCACTTTCTATTAGTTTGAGTACTTCTTTATGCATAAGTGGCTCAAGCTTAGGATTAACAGGCCTTTGCTTCTGCCTCACTGGTTTGGCATTAGGTTCTAACTCAATAGTGTGTTGAGCAAGAGTAGGATCAAAACCTTTGAGGTCCTCATATTGCCATGCAAAAACATCACTGAATTCTTTGAATAACTGAGTACAAGCTTGCTTCTCCAATTCAGTGTTCACTTTTCCAAATTGTAAGCTCTTACCTGGTTCCAACTCTAATTCAACACAATGTTGTTGTTGGACTACCAGGGCAGCTTTGTTTTTCTTAACTTCATCATCCTTGTTGAAGACAGTCTCTAAGGTAACAAGACCTGTAGGCATCTTATTGGACTTCAGTTGTATCACTTGATCACCATAATTTTGTGATAATCTCTCTTGATTATGCCTTGAAAAGACATCTTCTTCAAACAAGAACTGCAAAATTTGTTCATCATTGTCAAACACCTGCCAATTGACATTATTATCAGGAATAGAGGGTCTGACAATCACTTTGATATGCTGTTGATTTACCTCTTTTGAAATGCTATCTGGAATGTCATATTGAGATCCAATAGCAGCTAATCTATCTGCATTTTGATTTAGCTTCCTAGGGATAGCAACAATATTGAAAACACAAAAATCTTCAATTGCATCCCAAACTCTATGTTTGTATGCTTTCAAAGTGTCATTTTTGGTCGCACTTATCCCTCTTACTTGGCTGACAACTAACTCACTATCGCCATAAACTTTTAAGGCCTTAAGCCCTTTTTTCCTAGCCCATTCTAGTCCATTGACTAGACTTTCATACTCTGCAGTGTTGCTAGTGTAGGAGAAACTGAATCTAAAGGCAGTATAATACCTTTCTCCTTTTGGGGACACTAACATAGCACCACCACCAGAACCATGTCTACTTCTAGCTCCATCAAAAAATAGTTTCCAAACCTGATTATTCTGACCCTCTGAATCAGTGTCTTCTTTGAGAAGACTTGGTTCTATGGCTCCACTTTCTTGTATTAAATAACTTCCCAAATTAAAATTCCAAATAAGATTTTCTTGGGCCTCTGAAGCTCTTTCATCTAGAAGAATATCAGGGATACTTTCTATCTTTGTGCTTGCTTCGCTAATAGTTTGGAAGTCACTGTTATCAAATATAGGGCAATTTACATTGATGGTATTAGACACATATGGTTCTATATGGTGTGCTGCTAATGGTTCTGACTTAATGGTGACCTTGGTCTCATACCTTGTATGAAAAAGCATGTGAGATCAGTCAGAAGATAGGTAGCCTCCTATCTTGGCTGTAAACTTCCTTGACAAACATATGGCAAATAATGCAGGGAGATCTATGATGTATATATCAAGGAGGATGGAGAAGTTAGGACTAGCATGTAGGATTAGACTGGTATCCTTGACCACACCTATAGTATTGATTGAGGATCCATTAAGTTGGGTAACCTTCTTTTGGAAGGGCTCATATTTTAGTCATAATTGGTCAGCTACCTTCTTGGGCATTACAGTGCTAGTAGCTCCACTATCCACCATACAATTATGCACTAAAGATTTTCCAATGATTAAAGATACATAAAAGGGAGGTGGCTTTGAATTCCTACCTTGTGTGGCATTGGCTTTGGAGTTGCTACTTGGAGCCTCCTTTTCTTGATCAGTGTTAACCAACACTGGCTTTACAACCTCTTTTGTAGGTTGAGGAGTTGTCACCTCTGTCATGGCCTTCTTCAAAATTTTAGGCTGTCCTGGAAGAGCCAAAGAGTCCCACATAGACATGGTGACATTCACCTTCCTCATGTTGTCTACAATATTGAAAGGTGTCACAGTGTGTACTCTCTGTTGTGCTTTCACTATGATGGGCTCCACCTCTTTGGAATGTTGGCCTTCCTTGCTTGTAATGACAGGAGCCTCCTTAGGTGTGATGGGATTAGCTTGCTGTAGTGGCTCTGCAGATGTAGTAGCTTTGGCATTGGAATCTGCTCTTTCCACGTCTTGAGCTCTTCTTTTTGCTCTTGTATAGGCAACAAAAGCAACTTCATCATTGACTCCATTGAAGTCTGGTTGCTCCGAATTGAAAAGAGTAGTCTCATTTTCTTGTGATTCTTGTTGAGGCACTGACCCACTGGATGAAGCTTCTGATTGAGCTTGTGAGGCATTCTGAACCATTAGAGCTTGGTTCATCCATCCATTTGAACAAGTGGTCTGATTGTGAGGCTGATTACAAGGAAAACACCATTCATTATCCATAGCCATATTATTTTGACTAGGAACCATATCCCTAATTGGATTTGCAGAATTGAGGGGTGCAGGGTTATATGGTTGGAATGGTCTCTGATTAAAACTTTGTCTTTGTCCTTGATACCCTCCTTGGTATGGTGGCCTATTTTGTTGATAAGGCTGTCCCTGATTTTGATATTGTTGATTAGGACCTTGGCCTTGTGTCTGAAAGGGTGGTCTGATTCCTTGACCTTGCTTCTTTAGATTTGTGACCTCCTTAGTCAAGGTCTACAACAAGTTTGTCATTTCTTGCTGACTGCTCTGTTGGCTATTCTTTATCTCTTGTAACTCTTGAGAGAAACTAGCTGTTAGCTCTTGACCACTAGTACTAGCCTGGGGGGCCAATATGGTGGGAATAGGGGTAAATGGGGGTACTTGTGCAAGTGCAATGGGTTGAAGGTTAGGAAAGATGGGCATTGGAGGACTTCTAGCAATCATGCCTGCTTGAATCAAACAATTTTCAGCCTTGACAGCTATGTCAAAGGCTTGGGGTAAAGAAGTACCACCCATAGACTGGATCATGATAGAAATTTGACCATTCAAACTTTGCAAGTATTATAGAAAAGCATGGTCAGCTGATGGTCTTATTGATACTGAAATTCTATTACATGTTTTGAGGAATCTACTATTGTAATCTGTCATTTGCTCTTGAGGGTCTCTTTTAATGGCTGTTAACTGCTCAACTAGAGACAAGTTATTTGATTTATCCTCAAAATGCTTACTTAATGCATCCCCTAACTCATCCCACGAAGTAATGGAACCAACAGTTAAAGTTCTAAACCATTCAAGAGCTTTACCTTTTAGAGAGGTTGCTAATAATTTTCTGGCCACATCTTCTTGAGTTATGTTTGAAGAGCACACGATTATACTGAGAGGGGGGGGGTGAATTAGTATAATAACCTTTTTAAAACTTAAATGCTTTTATTCAAAGATAACTTCAATTACTCAAATAAACAATTATGCACATGAACACAATATTTACGTGGAAACCCAATATGGGAGAAAACTACAAAATAATTTGCTTTTTATATAATATTGTTCTTTTACAATGTTTTTGTAGGCACCAACCTACTAGAGGCTCCAACCTCTAAATTTATGAGCACCGACTCACTGGAAGCACCAACTCCCACACTTCGCAGGCACCAACCTACTGGAAACACCAACTCCCCCTGTCCAGATTCTGAGCACCAACTCACTGAATACAAATTTTCTTCCACCTTAGCAATGTTGCTTTCTTCAACTGATGATGGACACAATCTGCTCTCTCTAAGTCAGCCAATATTTTTCTTCTTATTTTCAAATATATGTCATTATGACAGTATATTTATAATATAAAAATCTGAATATATAAACATTAATTCTTCTCTTTTTTATACTCTGACTGCTCTTCCTTTTCTTCTTTCACATGTTGACTTATTTCTTTTTCAAAATAGGACTAAATATATATACTCATATTTTTAAAATAAAACATTATGTCTCTTTGAAATGGTGTCTTTTCACCTACGAATAGGTGTCTCCCTTTTTTAAAAATATTATTATTAAAGTTAATATTATTAACTTTAACCTTCTTTTAAACCAAACAATAATTAATGAAACTTCAATAAATATATCGACTACTATAGATATATTTTTACGGCTTCTTTTAATATATATATCTTTAGTAATATATATCGTTTGCTTTCAAATATTAAATCAACCTTCGATATATGATATTTACGGATATATAAGTCTTCAACCTTCGATAATATGCATCGGCTGAAACTCTTTGTCTACAACATTGACCCTTCGATATTGACATTTGACCTCCTTCGACAATGCTGATAATGGTTCGATAAGTTAACATTTGACATCGCTATTATTACATTTGGTATATGGTATACATTCATCCTTCAATAATATCCTTTGATGCTGCACTTGTAACGTCTTTGTATTTTGTCTTATTTGTATTCGCTTGTGTCTTCAAATGTTAACTCCCGACTCCCTGAATATTCACGGTCTTGTCTTTTTATCACCTGCAGATTAACACTCTCTATATCGTGTCTTTTTATCACCTGCAGATTAACTTTGACACTGTATAATCTTCAATATCTGACTTTGAAAATATCTTCTCTGCATTCAATATTCAATTAACGTCTCTGTTATTATCGAAAATAAGGTTCGATATTTATTCTGAATATTTAATCATATGATCTTCATGTCTTCATCGCTGTACATATATGCTGAATATACGTATGCAATCTACAGTATGTCTTCATCTATATGTATACGCTGCTTCATATAATATGTGCAATCGCTGTTTACTTTCCATCACTGTATGTTCTTTATACATCGTATATACTTCTCTGCCGTATGTATCCATTGCTGTATACGCTCTGTCTTTGTTATATATTGTTATATATATCTGTACTGCTATATACTTCTGAGTATATCTCTGAGTGTATATGTATTATATGCATCTTTGTGATTATATGCTATATTAAACTGATTATATATATACTGATTATATGATTATATATACTGAGTGTATCATATACCTTCATACTATATTTTCTGTATCTTCTTTTTTGGAAATGCTGTATATGTTAACTTATTTGATCTTTGATTTTGACATCAATGACAATATGTCCATCAATGTTGTGTATGCTGCAGATGGTGGTCACATCTCTTATGTGTTCAAAAGCAGTTGTCTGCCCTTCACCTGTGAAATCAGGTATACTTTTTAGTGCCGCCAAGGGCACATCATGATGTTGAGCAAAGGCTAATGGACTCCCCTGGTTGAATGGTGCAAAGGCAAACTGTCTAGCCATTGCAGGAGTTGGGATCTGAAGATTAACAACTATATGAGCTGTATTTGCTGTTGGATTTGAATCCTCTTCTAGATCTCTGGTTAGAGATCTGCCTCTTCTTCTGGAATGAAAGGGAAAAGGTCTCCTTTCTGAAGTATTAGGTGGTGTTGATTGAACTCTCCTTGTAGGGGATGTTCTTTGAGTTGACCTGCCTTTATGACTTCTTTTTGAGGGCAACTCTGAAAATTTAGTGGGCTTTGAGCTCTTGGTCTCAATCTTTCTCATAAACCTTAAACAAGGTTGGCCTGATCTTTAAAATCAGTGGAGTTGCCAGATATACTTGACAGAACAACTTCTAAAAGCCTGTATCATGCAATTTGTCTATCAGAGATAGCATAATCTTTCAAAGATGAACCAATAGGAACACCTTTAAACTTCAATCTGATCTTTGTAGTCCCACCGGGCATGCCAAAATTGTTATACACTGGCACCAAGGTGGGGTGTCCTTGAGCTTAAGCCTGTACTGATATTCCTTGTATACTGAACTTCTTTAATCCTTTTGCAGATGAACCAATAGGAGCACCTTTGGACTTCAATCTGATCTTTTGTCCCACCGGGCGTGCCAGAATTGTTATACACTAAGTTTGCACCCTTGTTTCAAGCTCTCGTAGTCTTGATAACTTAGTAGAACCTGGAGGTCTCATCTCAGTTAGCATAGGTCTCACAACTTGGAGATGATTCCCATGTTCTACTAGGTTATCAAGACTACGAGAGCTTGAAACAAGGGTGCAAACTTAGTGTATAACAGTTAGTTCATGTTTCTTATTGATGACTATACTAGAATAACATGGGTAACATTTTTGAGGGAAAAATCAGAAGCTTTAGATAGATTTTAAAATTTTCAAAAGTTTGGTTGAAAATCAAATGGATGCTAAGATTAAGTGCATGAGATCTGAGAGAGGAGGAGAGTTTACGTCATTTGAATTTAATAGCTTCTATGAGAGGTATGAAATCAGAAGACAATTATCTGCTCCGAGGACTCCACAACAAAAATGGAGTAGTTGAAAGAAAAAATTGAACTGTTGTTGAGATGGGTAGGACAATGTTGAAGGATGCTAACTATCAAATGTCTATTAGAGAGATGCAATACATACAGCTGTTTATCTTCTCAACAAAGTGCAAATCAGATCAAATCATACAAAGACTCCCTATGAGCTATGGTTTGGAAAAGAGCCTATTGTTAAATGTTTTAGAATCTCTAGAAGCAAATGCTATATTAGGAGAGATGAAGGCAATCTTGAAAAATTTGATGCAAGATCAAATGAAGGTATCTTTTTAGGATACTCTACTACAAGCTAGACATATCGATGCTATAATTTGAGGCTGAAGAAAGTGGTATGAAGTGCAAACGTCAAAGTCAATGACGTATGAAATTAGACTGCTCTAGAACCAGAGATTGAATTAGAACAAGTTGATAAGTAGGAGATATTTTCCACAACAAGTCAAATTGTGGTATTGCTATCAAGATTCAACTGTGTAGTTTTTTGAGTCAAACTCATTGATCCATGTTTCATGAGTAGTGGCTCACATGAACCCATCTCTCATGAGAATGAATGGAACACTTAGCACTCATTGGATCTAGGTGATGCCCACAGAGGTGAAGCATCAAGACTTCCCTAGAGGTTACCCATCCCAGTACTACTTCAGCTTGAGCACGCTTAACTACGGAGTTTCCTCCATGGTTAAACCCACTCTGCTTGCAACCTTAAGCTCCTTAAGCCCCTGAAGCTCATCAATTGATAAGTAGGAGATATTTCCATGGAGGAAACTTCGTAGGTAAGCGCACTCAAGATGGAGTAGTACTGGGATGGGTAACCTCGCAGGAAGTCTTGGTGCTTCACCTTTGTGAGCATCACCTGGATCCAATGAGTGCTAAGTGTTCCATTCATTCTCATGAGAGATGGGTTCATGTGAACCACTACTCATGAAACATGGGTCAATGAGTTTGACTCAAAAAACTACACAGTAATCTTGATAGCAATATCACAATTAGAACAAGTCCCTGTTACTCCTGCAAAATAAAGGAAAGCTCTGGAAACAATAATAAAGAATTAGAGAATGAAGAGAAAGAATCAAAACAAACTCCAAGGACACTTGCCAAGCATGTTTAGAGAGATCATTCAGAGGAATAGATCATTGGAGACAAGGATAAAAGTGTTTTGACAAGAAGAAGACTTGCTAGGGCAGGAGAGCAATCAAACAATTGTTTCCTTTCTACAATAGAACCAAAGAATTATGTAGAAGCTAGCAATGATGAATGTTGGATAAGGGCTAGATTTAATACAAAATAATCAAACATGGGAATTGGTACCCAGACCAGTGGAAGAAAATGTAATTGGAACTAAGTGCATATTCCAAAAAAAGCTGATTGAAGATGTACAAGTTACCAGAAATAATGCAAGATTGGTACGTAAAAGCTGTGCTCAAGTTGAAGAAATTGATTTTGAAAAAACTTTTGCTCTGGTAGCTGGAATGGAAATTATTAGAATGTTTTTGGCTTTTGGTATACACAAGAATTTCAAGGTTTATCAAATGGATGCTAAGTCTTCATTTTTGAATGGAGAACTTGAAGAAGTCTACATAGAACAACCAGACGATTTTAAACTCTCAAAAGATCTAGATATGGTTTGTAGACTCAAGAAAGTATTGTATGGACTCAAGCAAGCCCCTAGGTCTTGGTATGCTAGACTAGATAGATATTTGCTGCAACAACAACTCAACAAATTTATGTAGAAGGAAGATGATATTTTTATTTCTCAAACTAAGTATATCAAATAATTGTTGTAGAAATTTGGAATGGAGGAGTCCAAACCAGTGGCAACTCCTATAGCTATTGGATGTCGGTTGAGCAAGGTTGATGAGTTTCCAAAGGTTGATCAAAAGTTGTACAAATCTATGATCGGTGGATTTCTATATTTAACGGCTTCAAGAGTAGATACTATACATGCAATTTGCCTAGCTGCCAGATATCAAGAAAATCCAAGACAATCTCACGAAGTAGCACTGAAAAGGATATTCAAATACTTGCAAGGTACTTCAGATATTGGCCTATGGTACAAAAGAGATGGTGACTTCTCACAGAAAGCTTTTATTGATGCTGACAGGGCAGGATGTACAGATGATTGAAGAATTACTAGTGGTGGAGCATTCTTTTTAGGAGATACGCCGGTCTCTTGGGTGAGCAAGAAACAAGATTTGGTTTCACTATCCACTGCAGAGGTAGAATATTTTGCAACATCTTGTTGTACTTAGATAATTTGGATGAAGTAGACACTTAAAGATGTAGAAATAGTTTTTGATGAAGCAATTCCAATAATGTGTGATATCACAAGTGGCATTAACATCTTCAAGAATTGGGTGATGCTATCAAAGACAAAACACATCTTTATTTGGTATCATTTCTTGAGGGAGAAAGTTTTTGAGAAGGAAGTGAAGTTGGAATATCGCCTACAAAGGAACAAATTGCAGATATTTTCACTAAAGCTCTAGCTAAGTATACTTTTGAGTATCATAGACATAAATTGGGGGTCATTACTCCTCTGTTTTCAAACTAGATGCTTAAGAGGAGTATATATTTCTAGGGGAGAACAATTGCCTATTTTTTGTCTCCTAGATTGATGCTATGGTTTCTCTCAAGGGGAGCAATGGTGGTGGAAGGTTGCAGAGAGTTGGTTTCCTTGCTAGGGGGAGAAATTGAGGCTATTACTTGTAGAATGAAAGGGGGAGAAAGTTTTGTGTCCTTTGTCCTTGATGTCAAAGGGGGAGATTGTTAGCATTATGCTTTGTGTTGTCATTGATGTCAACCTTTAGTGTGGCATTGATGTTAGCTCGCTGAAATTGGAGAATTGTTGAGGTTGTGACATTGATTGATGAAGAAGATTTGAAGATTAGTTGTTGAGTCTATGACATTGATTGATGAAGAAGATTTGAAGTATGATGACTAATGCTCGACATCGAGCGCTTAGAGATTCTACTAAGACAGTTTGTTGTATATCCGAAAGATAGAAGTATGATAGACAAGAATATTAAGGACGAATATTTCAAGACCTTATGGGGGAATGCTTTGCAAAGCATCTACATGAGATGATGATGACTTGCGGCTCTGGTTATAATGACTGAGTTCTGTGAATATTGCATTATCATGTTTTCAGGTTACCAACTGATCATGTGACATAGATATGATGAGCTGCTTGGCTGATAGTAAGGCTGGCTATTAGGAAGGATTAGATAGGCTCAGAGAATGACTTGTGTTGCTCCACAATGGGATTTGATTGTATGTGGTTTGGTGGACATGGTTAGATGGTTTGTGCAATATTTCAATTCAGATATCTTTTGATGGTTTACTCCGTAGGTGAAGATTTGTTGTTACAAGTGCCAAAATGTTGTTTGTGTTGTCTCTTGGCCGACTTAGCTATTTGCGGTGATTAGATTTGAGTATTATCGGTCTGGATATAGGTTGAGGAAAGAATTAAGAGGCTTGTAATGATTGTACTGTGGAATGTCATGCTTTGGATGGCACTATATGTTTCAGAGAGTGTTTTTGGGCTGATCAATAACTTGTTTCTACTGCCTTTTTACACATTACCTTTGGGATTGGGTTTGGAGAATGTTGCGTTGCGTATGGATAAATTATATTATTTGAGGAAGACCTTTTATGATGGATTTGGGTCCACTTTATATCTTGGGGTGGATCACATTAAGTGTTTGAGCTCAAGATGGCCGACCTTGTAATGATAATGCTTATATTATTTTGGCCAACCTTGTTGATGTTTTAGATGGACAATTCTCTATATATTTGAATGGAAGGGGATGACATGAGTATGAGAGAGTGTGAAGCAATTGCGAAGTTTTTGAATTAAGTGTGAAGGCGAAGATCATGGCAATAAAGCAAAAAGGAGGTATAAAGTGCTAAATCAAATAGAGAGGTCATTGCAATAGATCAAGAAATCTTGTTTTCATTCTTTCACTATGTTGGGAAGTAGTGAGTTTTTGTTGTAGATTTGTGGAGATCTATATTTATTGTTTTCTTAAGGATTAGTTAGATTCTTGGCGGTGCGTCTAAATCAACAGGGACATTGAGTTCCTTGGCTTTTGGCCTAAAAATTTGTAATTCAATATTTGCATGTAGTGAGTATATTTCTCATTGTGGTTTTCCCCATTTTGGGCTTTCTAGGCAAAAGTGGTGCTCTATATCTTTTATTGATGGTTAGTTGGATTAAATAATTGCTAAGGAATTGTGTCAAAATTATTGTTTTTATATGTGCTGATTCACCCCCCCTCTCAGCACCCAATAGTGTTCAACAATCTGCCCAATTGGAAATCAATGTGTTTGAAAAATAGAAAAAAAAACAGAAGGGCAAATTGATAGGGTTTGGGTGTAATGCCCCTTCTCGCCTAGCTTAGCAATAAATGAAAATAAATAATTATGCTAGCCTATTTTATCCCCATAGGTTAAAGCATAGAATAAATAAAGGGATAAAGAAATAAACGATTATGGTGGGACATTGAGCTTCTTGAAGTTGCAAGGGAATAAGGTGAAAATTGATTAAACGGAGCAAAAATATTAAGTAATGATTCATTTATATTTAATCATTAAAACCGGTCAATTTAAGTGAAGGCATTATTTCCTAGGCGAATTTATCATGGTGGGCAAATTAATTATCCATCCAAGATTAATGCTTAGGACAATTTATAATTATGGAGCAGCCAACATTTATGAAGGAAATGAAATCAATAAGAGAGGGAAATCGATGGCTTTTTGTGAAGATTTATATAAAAGCTAAGAAGTCTGGTTCGCATATGCCGGATCCTAGGTTGGGTCCGGCCCCAGTCCCCACCTGTGGGTTCGGATAGGATTTGTGCCCAAGGAGGTCAGTTAGATGCCGACCAGACCTGAACTTGGGCAGATCAAACCAAGTTTGGCTTGACCACAAGTGGACTCTGGCCGAAAAGTGGAGCCAAACATTTTTTTTGGCAAATTTAATAAAAATTTCACATCGGGAATCCTACAAAGTGAATTCAAAACGACTTATGTTAGCTTTTATGTCTCATTTGTGTGCAAATAGATTGTTTTCTTTTGAGGTGGAGCAAATAGGTGGTTGAACAAGAGGGAGTTGGAAGATTGATTTGTGAATTTTCATCAAGTGTTTGTGCCTCATTCCTACACCTTTGCAAGCTTCTAATGGGTGAAAGAGGTAAGTTTTTTTTCATTTAATTTTGTTTTTGTTTAAATTTTTTAATTTTTTTAATTTTCTCTTTAATTCACCATAAGGTCTACCTATTTGTTTTTTCCATTCTCTTGTTTTTATTTTGAATGTGTACAAAATTTCTTTGTATAGGAACAACAATGGCATCAACCTCTTCCTCTGTATGCAATAATGAACAACAAAGAATAAATCCAAATTTTGATTCTCCTTTGTGAAAGTATGTTGATAGTATAAGACCCCTTCCAAGAGGTGGTGGATTATGTTGGAAATGTCGGGGTTGTGATATAGAAAGGAATAGTTCATATTATCGAGTGGTAGGCCATTTGTGTGGATACCCTGGAAGAGGAGTCCTGAAATGCCTTGGAAAAAGAGAAACACCTATACCAAATGAAATAGTATTAAAATATATCACTAAGCATGAAGAAGCAAAAGATAGAGAAGCACATAGACAAAATATTCCCACCAAAGAAAATAAAGGGAATGCCACCCCCATCTTCAAATAGTGTGATAGAAAACTACCCCTTTTATACAACCACAATTGAGCTTGAAACTGAAACTCAAGCATCCATTCCATGTAAAAGAACCTTTGAAAACTTCATTTCAAAATGAGAGCCAGGACATTGCCGACCAAGATATAACAAGATGCATATATGCAAATGGGTTGTCTTTCAGTGTTGTTCGCTTGCCATACTGGAAGAAGATGTTGAAAAGTGTCAATGAAGCTCCAAGAGGGTATAAAGGCCCCAGTGATGAGAAAATATGTAACAACTTATTGGAAAGAGAGGCAAGGGAGTTGAGGATGCATTGAAGCTCATAAGGGATTCATGGATTGAGATAGGGGTATCAATGGTTTCAAATGGGTGGAAAGATGCAAGAAATAGTCCCTTGATCAATGTCATAGTGGTGTCCCCTAAAGGGGCAATGTTTTTGAAATCTATGGCTTGTGAGGACAAGTAAAAGATGGGCAATTTATTGGTAATATTCTCATCTCTGCCATTGAGTCAGCGGGACCTTTGAAACATTGTTCAAGTCATAACAAACAACGCAAAGAATTGTAGAGCTATCGGTTTGTTGGTTGAAGAGCGATATCAACGTATTTTTTGGACACTTTGTGCGGTCCACTCAATATTTTTTTTTTGATCGGTAAAAGGCTGAAGCCCTGAAAGTTTTTTATTAATATGATTAATAATTTACAATGTGACCCCGCTCGCTGCAGGCGTTGGTAGGAAAGAGCGGGGTTGAGAAAACCTCCAGCCTTGCCCGGGACCATAGGTCCTGTACTTATACAACAATACGTGGGCATACCCACGACTCGACAATTGTCGAGATTTGTCAGAATACATAGCTCTTGTGGGCATTCCCAGGGCTCAAAATCATTCGATGTTTTACTAGAAGTACAAGCTTTCAGTGGGCATACCCATTGTTCGAGAATATCTAGGTTTAAAGTAACATTTATTACAATGCTGTTTTTAAGGATACAACTTTATGTTTCATACAACAGATCAATAATTTGAAGAATTTCGTTCTAAGATCTTCAGTAATAGAGTGATTTATTTGCTTGCTTGGTATTGTCCACCATTAATGTATATTCTTTGCATTTTGTTCTTCGGATGGAAGAAGGGTCTGTCTTCCATACGATTCTTTGTACCTGAAATGCAAGACAAAAGAAACTTCCACCTCCAGTGGTTAACCCTTATCAAGCAATAATAAAAATGATAAATAACTAATAATTCCATCAACTTGCACTTAATTTTGGTAATTAGGTAGTTTATGATTCTAAATAAAAGGATGAAAGAGAATAGGTGCCCAATTAGATTACCTTTAAAAAGGAATTTTTATACATGGAAGATAATTCTATGGTTACAAAAATAGTTTTGCTTTAGACCGTATGACCTTATATCCATATGAAACCAATACTCAATTTAATTGATCAATGTCTTAATAAAATTAACGATAGAAGCCAAAATAATAGTTATTCTTCTAACATTATTTACCTCTTACTCCTATCATCATAACAAGAACGATATAAATCTCATATATGTTTAGAGTATTTTAACCTCTAAGTCTGCTACACTTTCTGTCAGAAAATAGAAAATGTCAGTTTAAACATTTTGTCCAAAGGAATCGGGAAAGAAGAAACTATCTATAACCATGTCTAATATATTGTCTGATGAAAGACATACCTTGGTATAAATTACTTTAAAGAGGTGTGCTGAATGTATCTCTATCCTTGAAAAATCCAATCTAACAGAAGTTTAAAATGAAAAGACTGAAAAGAGTTTACAGTCGATTATATATATATATATATATATATCCCAATAATCCCTCCGTTGGTCCTGTAGGTGTATATGTTATTGAAATGCTGGTCTCCTAATGACTTCACAATTGCCCTCCTTGTTGAGTTTGGAAGTGGATTCAGTAACTGATTCCACCTCTCAGGGTAAATGGGGCTTCTGAAGGCCATGGCTCTGTCGCTTTTTGTGTAGAAGGTTAGGAGTTTTGTTTCCAAGTTCGTTCCAGTCAAAAATTGAAATGGCTCACTTATTAAATATACCCTCTGATCTTTCTAGACTACAGTAGTTTGTGCATTCTGTTGCTAAGCTGTCAATAGTTTATGTTTCGAAGTGTAGGAGAAGACTGGGTCAGAACATTACCTGTCAAAATAGGCACCGGTGTTTATCTAGGCTAGCCATGATGAAAAATGTGCAGTGTCGGGCAACAGCATTGAGGATTATATCCCGTGACATTATTAGAGCCAAATATATGTTTAATTTAATATAGATAATGAAACATCATAGTTCAAAATACCTCAAAAGCTAATTTGCTAAAACGAGTTTGGAGCCGTATATGTCTTCCTAATCATATACATGAGTTATCATCTGGGCTGTCTTGTAATCATCATAAATCTGTGACTATCCCTAAATAATCCCGTGAATCTCATGTGACAAGTTATTCGGGATTATGGAGCAGGGGACTGAAGACTAATTATTCTGAGCTTCAATTGCTGTAATGATCATAACTGATGATCATTACCAGCACAGACACCTTCATCCTTGTAGTGGTAATGATTAATTTTCTCTTATCCTGTTCCAGGGAGTCGAGCTCAACCTAAGAGGCATTATGTTTGTAGGTGTTATAATCATTACAACAATTGGTCAATAGTAATGGTGCTAGCATTGTCGACAGAAGTAAATGAATACAGAATTACATTTAACATTGGTTTTATAGATAATGATCTAATCCAAATATAATTTCCATTTATGTTGAGTTATAAACCCATGAAAGGGGAGACTTGTTGATGTCAGTTTTGTACCACTACATAACATATAGCAATTGAATACTTGATACAGCGTACCAAACACTCAACCCTCTCTTGAAAAGTATATACTCATGAAGAATATGAGAATACTCCAAGGTTCCTTACACCTGTGGATACTAACTCAGTTATATTAATGTGATTTGTTGGTAATCACTTAGGCGGGCTTACGTTGTTCACTTGGGGATGTCAAATTCTCGCTATGATGAGATTTAGCTTTGCAATGTATACTCAATTGATTTTCCAATTTATATCACTTCCAACTTTGCTCTTCAAACTTCAACTACTAAACTACTCCTTGCTTTACTACTACTCCTATAGAATGGAAAGATTGGCAAATGGACGGGGATCAACCTAATGAAAGCTTGCCAGCGGCGTTACCTCCATAGATGCAATGATTCAAGGGGAATGAGACTAGATTACCACACAAGGCTCCTTAACAAGCCGCTAAGATGCTAGTGGCCTAGTATATAGATCCCTATCAAACATTTACCAATATCACCCTACAACCAGCTATCTACTTCTATTCTAACAACATGAAATGAAATCCTACTTTAATTTGAGAGATGAGAAGAAACATGGAATACACCAAAATGATCATGTATATCCACCATGCAAGCCACAACAATGAATAGAGAACAATTTTGATAGTATTTTGGCAACAATTCTCCAACATAACTCTCCTTTACAAATGAGAACAAATGGCCTTATATAGAGGCTCAAAATTACGAGTGGCCAAGATTAAGGGGCAAAATTAAGGGCCAAGATTAAACCTTACAAACCCTAATTAGGGTTACCATTTTTCAACCAATTACATGAGGGCACCAACTTTGTGGGCCAATGAGAAAATTACAAAAATTTGTCAACCAATGAGAACATAGGACACTTGGCATGATTAGATTGCATGCACATGAAATTGCCACCTCAACAACCTTATCTTATAAATTTATTTAATCCTTGAGATGGGGTGAAGCCTTGGATGCTTGAGCTTGTCCTTAGAAACTTTCTCATCACCACTTGAACTTGCTTGTACTTGATGTCCTGACCTTGAAAGGGTGAGGTCTCCATGCACTTGGGTAATCTTGCCTTGGCTTCGGTGGCTTGTCTGGATGTGAACCTCTTTGCAATTTGAGAGCCTTGCTCTTGGCCACCGCCTTGAAATCAAACTTGACCTCCGTCAACCTATCTTCTTGCTTTCCACCTTCATTATTCTTGCCTTCCTTAACCTTCATGGCCTTCATAGTCCTCCTCAACCTATCTCTCAATTGTAACCAACCTAGCTTGCACCAACAGCCAAGCCTTGCCTAGCTGAACCATATCCACTGCTAGGGTATACCGAACTCTTCCTTATACAACTCCACACTTACTGATTCTTCCTGCCATAGAGGATTGGCCTCTCTCAACCTATCTCTCAATTGTATCATGTCAATGGTACCGATGTTAGTGTCTCAGACTCGCTTCAATTTCGAGAAGAAGGTGGTCTTGGGCATCATATCTTCCTTGTCTCCTATTTTGGTATTAATTCCCTTTTGGGAAAGAATCCAATTAAGACAATCGAGAAATCTGCTTAATGAGCCAACCTTCTCTCAATCCTGAAACTTATCTCCGACACCTAAACAAACAACACCAAAGAAAAGATACCAATTAAGAAAATAAGTTAAACTGATCTTCTTTGCCATAGAGGACTGGCCTCCTTCAACGTATCTCTCAATTGTATCATGTCAATGGTACCGATGTTAGTGTCTTGGACTCGCTTCAATTTCGAGAAGAAGGTGGTCTTGGGCATCATAACTTTCTCGTCAGCTATTTTGGTATTAGTCCCTTTGGATTCTTGCTTGTACTAGCATCCGTTATGGAGTGATTCATAGCAAGCAAGAAGAGGGGAAAAATCCACTCACAACGATTGAGTAATCAGCTTAAAGAACCAACTCACTCTCTCAACGGAGCTTGTCTCCGACACCCAAACAAACAAGTAACCAAAGAAATAATAACAATTAAGGAGAAAAGGCTAAAAGACTCCACTAAAACACAATTTCTCAATTAAAATCTGAGATCCTCTATGCAAATTCACAAGCCTCACACTCAGAATTCATCTTTAAAACCACCCCTCTCAACACATTAGCTCATATACAAACATGGCCAAGCCTACAAACACATCAAATTCATCCCCCAAATACAAATCAAAGTCTCCTTAAACTTCTCAAATTCTGCCATCTCTCACATATTATCAAATCTGATGCATTTCCTCACAAAATTCTGAATGCCACCATACTAAATTCGGACCCCAACACACCTCAAATTCTCCCTTCTACTTCTCGAATTCGAATTCTGCTATCATCCTTCACATAGACCAGATCTGATCCTCCAAATTTCGGTGCCCTAGACCTGGATCTCGCTGCCTTGACTGCTATCACACACCAATCTCCTCAAATTCGGGCCCTCTTTCACTGATTTCGCTGTCTTCAAAGACTGACTTCGGACTGCCTTCAAACTGCCTGCTCTTCATACTAAATTCGGGCCCTTGAGACTCAGGCCTGCTAAACTCGGGACCTGCTCCCATACTCCAAATTCGCACCTGCTCCTTGACATTTCGCTGGCCCTGCTCCTCTTTACAAATTCTGCTCCCTCCAATGCCAGTTCGCTGGTCTTAGGGCAGACTTGCCCCCTTATAAACTCGCTCCTCTGCTCCCTGACCTTCGGATCTGCACTTGACTGCTATTTCGCTGCCTTTGATGGATGAAGAATGGTGAGAGTGGAGAGGGAGGAGCGCCTTCCTTTATACCCGCCTAGGGCATCCTCCTTTCTAGGGCCGACCCTAGACACAAAACAAAATTTTAATTAATTTGCCCAAAAGAGGGACGACATGTCCATAAACAAATCTAAATGCATTGAAATTTCATCAACAAGCATTGAAATTCGAAACTAATATGGGGGAAGGGTGGCGCCAGCCCTAAGAAGGGTCCCTTTTATCATTTTTTATGTCTTATGCCCTATAACAAGGCCCAGACTTTCGAAATTAGAGGCCATAATTAAATTCCAATGCAGATTTATAAATGTACTAGCCCAGATTTTCGTTTTTAAAGGCTCAAATTCCAAATTTTAATGCCTAAATTTGAATTTAATGCACAAATCAAACCCATTTGCCCAGATTTATAATTTATTATCCAAAATTTTGAATTGCAAGGCAAGATCCCACAAATCTAATCCCAGATTTTGAATGAAAAGGCCAAATTTTGATTATATCGAAGGAGATCTAAATTGTTATTGCCCAAATTTTACAACTAATGCCCAGATTTTTGAAATAAATTGAGGATATAAATTCAATTTCATTTTATATTTCTACTTGGCAAATCAAAACATTTTGGTGATTTACTCCACTTCATCATCCAAGTTTACAAAATTTTCAAAGGATCGAAACATAGTCAAACTCAAAATGAAATCAAAGCCCCTTTCAAATCCAATAGCTTCAAAAAACGTTTCCACCTAAGCCCAAAATTTGCTAAGGCATTGAAATATCCGGAGGTCTAAGAAAAAGCCAAGGCTCAAAATGGGGGTCCCCAAATATTTTGGGGCGATGATGTGAGACCTCACAACAAGACTAATGATGAGGGAAAAGGGTACAATGATTGGCTTTAAAAGGGGAGGAAAATCAATAGGTAAAGATACTTGAATTAATATTAGAATCCCTTAACAACCAAGGGCTTGCTATTAGCTTTGTCTCCGACCTCTAAACTGAGCCACATTGCTCTGTAATTTAGTTGAGTCTGCATTTGGAGGTGGGTCAAGATCCTGGGTATACCTTCAAATATGTTATATACCAGGTGCCTTGTAGCCTTAGAATACACAATTGTAGGGATAGGGAGGGGAGCTAGAACCTAGAAGACTAGCTCTAAGCTCTAATTCTTTGGGATGAATGTAGATAATGAGTGAACCTCTTAAGTTATTGCCCAATATTTAGGGACTAATTTAACTAGATATCTCTTGGAGGTGAGGTGTGTATTTATTTAGAGTTTTCATGCCATCTGCCCCTAGATTTGCTAGTTTATTAGCCTCAGTGTTGCCTTCTTTGTAGGTGTGTTTGATTTCGTAGTTGGGGATGCTGTCTAATATTAAAGCTATTTCCTCTATTTTAGCATTTAGAGTCCAATTTGGAGTCTTCTTAGATCGTATAGCGTTGATTATAATCTGTGAGTCACCTTCAATAATAAGTTTGGTTATATTAAGATCCTTACACAAATTTAGGCCCGCCAAAGCCGCTTTGCACTCTGCTATATTGTTAGTGGTGGGATTGATGGGATGGGAGAAACTAGCTATAATTTCTCCATTCCAGTTTCTGATAATTCCACCGATACCTGCAGTACCTGGGTTTCCCCTTGATGCCCCATCAAAATTCAGTTTGTACCAACCCACATCTGGAGGAATCCATTTGCAATTCGCACGATCTGTTTTGGTTTTATTTCCTCCTTTCCCATAGAGGGGTGGTACCCGCAAATTAGGCCATTTCAATCTAATTTTGTTGTCCCAACTTTTGAATGATTCCTCATAGTAGACTTGGTCCCTCAGGGAGGAATTAATTATCTCCGTGATTGATATTTCTATTTTATTAATGAGTGATCTCCATTCTAGTTTTTTCCTGGTAAAGATTCTTCTGTTACGTTCTTTCTAGACTTCCCAAACTAAAATGGAAGGGGCTACAATCCCTATATCTCTGTAGAGATTATCCTTAAATAATGCTGGCCAGGATTTAAGTGTACTCAAGAGATCCATATGAAATGCGGATTTCCAACCAAGACATTGCAATAACTAGTTCCAGCACTATTGTGTGAATTCACAATTAAGGAGAAAGTGATCAACATCCTCAGTGTGCTTTTCACAGAGAGCGCACCGGGATGGCCCTTCAGACCCTAGTTTGGAAATTCTATCTGCAGTGAGGATCTTCCTTTGTATGGCTGCCCAAAGAAACATCCCAGCTTTGGGGAGACATGTTTTATTCCAACAAAGGTTCAGGGGCATATCTAAATTATCCATCTTCTGCTTAGCTAATATAGTCTTATAGCCTTCTTTGACTGAATATTCTCCATTGTTCGATCCAGCCCAAATCAATTTATCCGGTCTGTTTTTGAGAACCACTTCTCTATCCTTAATAATAGTGAAGAGACTCTGGCTTTCTGTAGTTGAAAATGTGTCGGTATTTATGAGTTTTGAAGGAAGATCCATATCCGAGCTAAGGTAGTTTGAAAGATACAGTCCAATCTTATTTTTACATTCTTCTATGAAGTTAGGGGAAAAACCTAGAGAAGTCAGGGTGGGAAGGCCTGCCCAAGAGTCATCCCAGAATAAAGCTTTCTCCCCATTACCTACATCTCAAGTGAGAAATTTATTTATGATTCCTTTGGAATCCTTGATGAAGTTCCACATCCTAGATCCTTTAACGTGTGATTGGACTCCGAAAATGTTAATAGGATCTGCGTTTGGTATATGTTTATTTAGTAAAATCGTGGCCCATTTACTGTTAAATTCTTTATATAATCTCCAAATCAGCTTAGCACCCAAGGCTTTGTTTTGCCATAGAAGGTTTTTAATACCCAAACCTCCTTTAGAGATTGGTTTGCAAAGGGATTCCCATTTAATTAAGGCTGGTTTTTTCTCTTCTGAAGAGCCTTGCCAGTAGAAATCCCTAAATACTTTGTCTAGGTTGTTTTTAACGTTAACCAGGAGGGGAAGAACAGACATTTGATACGTGGGGATGGCTGAGAATAAAATTGGGTGGATCAAAGAGATTTATGCAGAGGCTAAGGACATCTAGATGTTCATAACAAACCACCACATGTCTCAAGGAATTTTCAGATTATTCTCAAAATTGGACCTACTGAATATAAGTGAACTTGAACTCAGTAGTAATTAAATAAAAAAAATTAAATTAGTATTTTACATTTTTTGATTTTCATAATTTGATTGTGTAATGTGTATTCTTCTTTAAAGTTTGTCTCTATTTAATTTTGTTTTTTGTTTTAATTTCTATTACAGGTTGCTGAGACTCGTTTTGCATCAAACTTAATCGTCTTGAGATGACTTGTGAAAGTGAAAGTGACACTTTGCAATATGGTGATCAGCAATAATTGGTCTATATGGAGGCAAAACAACATTAATAGGGCAACAAAAATTAAGCAAATGATATTCGATGACTCATGGTTGGAATGTGTGGAGTATCTCCTTTGCTTCATCGGGCCCATTATGAGCTTGCTTTCCTACACTAATATGAATAGGCCTTGCTTTGGAGAGGTGTATGATTGCATCGACTCAATGCTTGAGAAGATGAAGAAAATCGCAAATGACAAAGAGAAACACCCCGAGACCTTCAAACAATTGCAAGCAATTGTTGTAGAATGATGGAACAAGGTGACCGCTCTACATTTGCTTGCCTATGCATTTTTACCAAAATATTATAGCAACCAATATCTTAATATTTTGGGAAGGCTTCCACCATATAGAGATATACAAGTGTTAGATGGGTATAAGGCAACATTACTTAAGACTCTTTCCTGATGATGATATGCGAGATTTGATTATAAATGAGTTCATAGAGTTTGTGAATGCAAGAGGCCTAAGTAATGATGCTCTTCGTCATCGCTTTAGGAAGGATGCTTATAGTTGGTGGTACCTCCATGACCAATGATTCCAATTGTTGCAGCCCCTTGCAATCAAAATTATATCACAAGTAAGTTTTATTTATAATTTTAATTTACTTTAATAATTTGTAGGTTGCTAGTAATGTTATAACTTTAATAATTTTATTTTAATTGTTTACCCTGTCTTGTCTTCATACATTGGTAGTTCATCTGCATCAGAAAGAAATTGGAGCATATATTTTTTCATCCACTGTGATGTCCCCTTCTAGCTAGATACTTAAGTCTAGCTGTGGTTTAGCCTATTATTGGACCCTCGTAGGCTATTACAGATGGATAGGGGGTCAAATTGGACATAGGAGGCGGGTTGTTCAGTGTTTTGGCTTTATCAGAGTTCAATGGTTGGTTTGAGCTTAGAGAGTTTGATTTAGGCTTCTTTTGAGTGATTCTTGCTATTTTTAGCATGTCTTTTCAAGCACATGGGAAATAATTTCTTGGACTCTAGCTTTAGACGGTTTGGCCAGATTCTCAATAGTGAGAGAGTTATGATTATTTCAGTGTTTTTCAGCATGTTTAATGATTAATGATTAAATATAAAGTTAAATTGACTTTATATTTAAATCAATTAAGTGATGGCTTTATAACACATCGAATGAGGCCAAATTGAGTATTTTATTTTGGAGGAGAATTATTAAAAGCTTTCCCTAAGTTTAATTCAATTAAATGTTAATGATTTTATTTAATGTTATTTCATTAAATAAAAATCGCAGCCTTGAAGAGGATTTTCGATTAGGGTTTTGGAGGCCTATATTTGCTTGGGCAATGAAGAATGAGCTATCCATTGTTATTGCTATCATTTTGAAAACAGGTTTTGGTACTTTGAGAAGGGTTTTAGCCATTGCCATTGAAAAACGTAGTTTCTTCTGTGAGTCTCCATTTGAACTGGTGAAATATTCAGTGAATTTGGTATCCAGAGAGTTTCATTTAGAAACTCTGTTAGTGCTTCAGCAGAGGTTTTATTCAGCAGTCGGAAGGAGATAGACAAGTTTAATTGCAGCTACTACAATGCCGTGAATAGTACCGTGAACAGTGCCGTGAACAGTATCGTGAACAGTAACCGCTACAGTATTAAGTTGCTACAGCAAATGCAAGAAGGTTTAAGCTGCCATTTGAAGAGGATAACATCATTACTTCAGCTGCTGATGCTTTCATACCAGGTTTTTGATGAAGTTTCATAGATGTTTTTTTGTATTCTTTTCCAATAAAGAAATTGTCTCTTATTGCCAAGATTTAATATTGCTTCTAGATTTGATTAATCCGAAGCATTTGAAAGTTTGAGAAATAGCATTAGTTTTCAATTTGTTTTTTTTGTTCAAACCCTTATGCAAAAAATCACAAAAAATCGGAAAATAAGCAAAACAAAACAGTTCAGCATATTGAGTCGGTGAAGGGTTCTTACATCCACTCAGTAAACCGCAATAGGTTACAATCAAAAAGAGTGGAGAACTTAGTATATGTGCATTCCAACTTGCATCTCCTTTCACACAAGCATAATGAATACAAAGAATGGGACTCGAAAGATGTAGGACATAAATGTAGAGCATACAGACTTGGATGCTTCCACTTCTCAGCTTGCAATTGATGCATTGGAGGACTTGGACAATGAGAATGTTATTGGTGCAGCTGATCCCATTGGCCTTGGCACTATTTGTGAATCAATTAATGCCATTGAAGAAGAAATGTAGAAGAAGAAGAAGAAATTAATAATCCATTAGATGGTCGAACTTAGTATAAAGTTCCAATTGTTGTAAGTTGAAACAATGATACTTAAACTTGATGTTATCATTTGACATTTTAACATTTTGATGTTGAACTTGAAGTATATGATGCTATGATGGCATCTAAATGCGTATTTGAACCTTAATCCGAACTTGCAACTTAGTATAAAAGGCATCAATTGTGGTTTCATTTTATTGTGGCTCATGCATTATTATCGAACTCTCTCTAAAAGGCGAATTCTGAGCATTTCGGGACGAAATCCCTGGTGTCGTCTTGCTCTGGACGCAACCCTAGGGCCATACTTGATGAGTTACAGTGATTACCAGTGCACAAGAAGAGTGACACATTTTGTATTGGAGGCTACCCGAGATTGAACACCATTATCTAATTAGTAAAGGCTTGACCAACTTAGAAATATTCATGCGCACTTCCAACATTGATCTGCTACAAATTTTGTAGCTTCTATAGCATCACTTGATCAACAATACTTCTTCTGTAATAGCACCTAGCTCTGAGATTTTTGGGTCCATTCAATAAGCATCAATTATATAAAGATTCATAAAGGCGCAAAATGGTATTTAGCGGCTACTATTTATGTATTCTTTGTGAATTCAAACTGCTGTAGACAATGATCGTATTGTAATTGTTATTAAGTTTCTTCCTGGCTGCTATTAAATCTGATGCAAATACAACTTTTTTGCAAATAAAGGAAATTTCATTTATTTTGAATGAAGTTCAGAGCAATTATAACGCTATTGTGATTTGTTTTACTTGAGATGATTTCAATAAAAAGTCATACTTTCACAAGTTCAGCTAGATAGGATATTTCAGCGGTATTAGAGCCACAAATCCTGCCAGACTGTGAGCTTGCATGTCAGAATTTACAGATGCATGTCAGGTTAAATTATTGCATGTGGATCAGATTACAACTTTCAACAGAAAAACAATGCATGTAGTTTGAATTAATTCTATGAACCCTTAAGAAATTGGTCCACATAGGTACTACACCAGGCACAAAGAAAAACAATAGGAGCAGGAAGAATTAGTAGAAGAAGTTGAGGATAACCTAGCTCTTGAAGGAATGGGTGAAAGAAGAGGTTAAAGCCCGCTAAGGGATTTAAATAATCAGCTTAATGATTTCTTGACCACCTTTGCCCAACAACAGAAACAAATGTTACAACAGTTTTAGGATCGTATGATTACAACCATGGGTCAATTGAGAGTGGATCATACAAGATCAAGAAGATAAGTAGCAAGCACAATAGAAGTGATACTGGGTGTGGAAACTAGGATATAACAGCTTCTAATGTTGTAAGGGCAGTGAATGCAAGGTCTGCTCGGTCACTATGTCCTACATTTTTGCCAAGGCAAAGTGAAGGAGAAGCGATTCCGGAGGTAGAGGAAGAAGAAACATATATTGCAGTAGATGTTATGGTGGCCAATGATGAATACATGAATCTCCCAGCTAATGTAAGACAATTTATGAACCTGAATCAGTTTATGAACCAGCGAAAAGATAAGGCTAGGTACTGCTTGGAAAGGTAAGACAAAAGGCCTAGAGAGTAAAATAGGCAAGGCACTCAACCTGTGGAGTACAAGGATGCATTGAACAAGGTTTCTCTATCAACCTTTGATGGAAGCGAAAAGATAACAACCAGATCATGGGTACATAAACTAGATACATTCTTAGTACTCAAACCCATGGAAGAAGATAAGGCTATACAACTTGCTACAATGCATTTGGAGGGAGTAGCATATGAATGGTGGCACCATGGACTAGTATCTCAAGACCATGCCATGATACACTTGTATGAAGAATTTGTTAATAGGCTGATTACTCGTTTTGACATGAAAGATTTAAAAGTTAATTGTAGGGAATTGGCTCAACTCAAATTGGTGGCACATGTGGAATCATATATTAATGAGTTCTAGAAGATTTCGGTCATAGTTTCAGATATGTTGCAAAGGAGAGTCACGATGCTATTTGTAAAAGGATTGAGTGACAGACTAAAAGGATTGGTCAAGGCTCATATGCCTAATACCTTGGATGATGCCATTGGCTTAACTCTTGACCTTGAGGTCACACCTCAACTACACAAGAACTTCAAGAATAAGAATTCAGATGATGAATCAGATGGGGAGGCTCCTAATCAGCCCAAGACCACATCTCCTAAGGTAGAAAAAGAGTCAAGAAATCAGTTAAGAAGAAGGAATCTTTATTTTTCTTGCAAAGAACCTTGGGAACCAAGACATAGGTGTCTTGGTAAGGGTAAGGCAGATTTTATGAGGTGATTTCTGATGTGGACAGCGATGATGATAGTGAGCATGATGACAAGTGTTGGCTAAAAATTTTGTAAGCTACTAAGACTACACCTTACAAAATTGTAACTTTAGACAACGGTGTAATGAGATAAATCTCTCCTCTCAGCAATAGGGGAGGCTCCCTTCTTACCGTAGGTGGCTTCAGCAGGATTTTAACTGAAATTGAATAAGGGTGATATTTCTAATATTTTCCTCTTTTTTCAAGAAAAGATCCACAAATAAAGACAACTTATTAACTCTACAAAGATTACCTACTGCTACGATAATACCGGTGACTTAGCAATTGATGTAAGAACAACTCCTAAGACGGCAGTTACAATATATTTAGTGAATTAATACAAGGGCCCAAAGTCTCCTGCAATTAATCCTATTTTGAGATAATGAGAACTAATAGTGAGGCTCAAAGTCTCTCACTAATAATCCTGAAAATAAAAGAAAAATACTTAAAATTGAAGCTCAAAGTCATCAACTCCCAGTATTTGCAGCCATTACTATTATAGCATTTCCCCTCCTGTAGCTCAAAGTCTCGCAAAAGATGAATTGAAACCTCCAATGATGTATACAAGTTTAGCTTTAGAAATGAATTCAAGAAAGATTGAACAATGCAACGTAAGAAAACACCATTCAATCTCAAGGTCTACAACACAAAGTCTGAAGAATCTTGTTACTTTTATTCACTTTTGATAACTCATACAATGAAACACAAAAGTTTTCATCACCTAAGTTCTCAAGTATAGCCTTGCTTGCTTCAACAAAAGATGAAACTATTTACAAAGAACTCTCTCCTTTATATAGGAAAACAAAAGAGAGAAAAGTGGAGATAAAAGAGGAAACCCTTAACCACTTTTGACTTATTCAAAAACTTAACTAATTGCTTTGACTTATTCAATGTTACAAGGCTTAAAGCACTTGCAACATGATTACATAACTCTTGTATACAGGAATATGTTTTCCTGTATTTACAATCATCACATGAACTACATGTAATCTGTCAAACAAACTATAAAACAAAGATAAAGTGTCTCGGATACTTAGGAAATTACATCAAGGAGTATTTACATAAGCCTCAAACTTGCGTAGAGACTCGTGTATCATGGCTGGATCCGATGCACTCATATGATGAGCAATTGCAATAACTTTGCACAAAACATGAGATTTGGTGTACACGGTTACTTGTCTCTGAAGCTGATTTAAGGATATTTTACATTCCATAAACCAATCAAATGCAGCAGGACTGAAGTCATCTGCATCCAGGTGAAAGTGAACCATTTCCAAGAACCTTGCCATTACAATCCCTTCTTCAATCAGCGCACCATCCTTTGAAGAAACTTCACAGGACAATTTCTCGAACTCTTTTATCATGTGGCATTCTTGTTCATCTTATGAGTTCAAAACTGTTTGCAAATCTGTGATCAACTTACCCAAGACTCTCTCCTTATTAACCATTAAATCAAGAGACTCAAAGTATGAATCAGCAGAAGAGATAACTTCAAGCTGGCACAACTTTTTGAGGTCAAATATTTGCATAGTCTTCCACACATTTAGATCCTCACTCAGGATTCCCAGCTGTTGATGGAAAGATGAAATAAGTTCCTTTATTTCATTAACAGTGATGCGTATATGCCTCAAGACTTCCAATGAATCTTTAATCACCTGGGTACCCTGTGTCTCAATCTGTGCACACCATTCATCAACTGCCTTTGCCCTTTTGTGGTGTCTATCATAATCCTCAGGATGTGAAACTGAAATAGGAGTAGCATTCTGGGAATTGTTCATCATGCTGGTGACTTCAAGCAAGCGTGCATTCTCCTCCTTCAATTTATTCTTTTTCTCCCATAGCTGGTCATTCCTTTGTGAGAGTTGCATGACAGCGTCTTGAGCATCCTGTTGGCAACTCAAATGTGTCTGCTTACCCAGTTCCACCCTTGTGATTCTAAAATCAAAGGGCTGCCCATCTTTTGTGATTCTATCAACCAAAGGTTCAACAATCTCAACATATTTAGTATTGTCCTCCACCACGATCCTTGAGACTGTCTTTGCCCTTTTGTTCCTTGGAGCTCTCGGCTTAGAAACTTGCTTAAAATCAAAGCCCTCCAACATAATATCTTCTTTCTTTCTTTTCTGTGTTATGGCACTGAGCCAAGGAGGTAAAGAGAAAGAAGAAGTTGCTTCTACAGATGTAACGACCAGAGTAGTAACTGGGTCTGGCTGTGCAACTGTTGCCACAAGAGGAGAAGCCTCTGTCAGGATTGCCATAGGGGTAGGACTAGCATGTGTAACCTCAGATATGAACTGCTCTACCTGCACTAAAGTGGTGTCCAATACTGTCAGAGAGGAGATGGCCATGGAAGGAATGGTCATAGAGTATGCGTCAAACACACTCTCAAAGCTGTGATAAGAATCCTCCTGTATGACAATAGGAGTAGCTGATAAGATAGGCAATGCAGGTGTCACCAAGATTGAATCTATAAGAGGTGCCTGCTCCGCAGTAAATTCATCCGTAGCTGTACCCGAAGGTGAGTCGGGAGACTCATTTGATGCTGGTGCTGAATCAGGAATCATGGTGGTGGCTGAATTATCCGCAGGAGGAGGTACGTCTGGTGAGGATACCTTAGGTGAGCTAGGCATCTCATCATCACTAGATACAATTTGAACCTTTTCAGGTTCTGTGTTTCTGACCTCAAGAACTCTTCCAGTGTCCTTGCCTCCCTTAATGGTAAGTTTAGGAAGAGTGGATATGACAGAAATGACAGGATCAACTACTGAAGAAGATGCGCTATCCTTGGTTCTTCCTTTGATTTTTGATCTCCTACCAACTGGACCACCATGATCAAAATCTTTACCTGCTTTTACCTTGATACTTTTCAGCCCTCTTCTTTTTAACTAGATGTTGGTATTTGCAAGGATGGACTGGAAACGATCCCAAATAGAGACACTCTCTTTTCCTGACCAGGAAGGAGACGAAATAGGCAAGTCCTCAACATGATTACATGTATAATCACAATCAAGGATGTTATCATCATCTTCAACCCCTGGAGGATTATTTGCAAGATTGAAGTCAATGATCTTCTTGATAGATAGGCGGTGATAATCCATTCTCCGTATGTCTGTCTCAGTGCGGAGGTCAATCCATATGTCCTCCAACCTGTACACATGTACGAATTGCCTTCTCATCTTGTCGTTGAGCCCTCGCCAGTCGAAGTGACTCCTAGCCATGAACTTCTTCAAGGTGATCCTTTGAAGCTCATACTCCATGTTTTTGGCTTTAGGGACTGTGTCTATGGAGTATCCCCCAATCTTCAATGGATTTCGTGAAGAAATCCCCACACCAGGTCTATGTAGTGTATTTTGGTGCATCTGAACAACCATGAGTTGCCTGGCCAACTCCATGAGTATGATTTTATCTGTAGGATACCTCGGAAGTGTATGTGGTTCTCCCTTGAAGTAACCTACCCGCATGTAAGTGAAGCTAGGAAATTGAAGAAATAGACAGCCATATTCATTAACCTTAACCCATGCCTCATCTGACACACACCTGTTTAGGAGACTTTTATCGAACAAGCACATGAAATGCCCATAAAAAACATCCTGTACCCTGGGGTAGTGAGAACGGCTAGCCTTCAAAACGAGCTGAGGAAAATACTCCCACACAGGAACCAATGACCTATCCCCCTTAGTAGATAGTCCAGAGAAAGAACCAAGAGAGGTAGCGATATATACAAGATATGAATTCATGTAAAAAGTGCAAGTGTCAACAACTTGGGAAAGCTGTTCACACAACATGTCATTGATCATCTCTCCCTAGAAAATCCTTTTCTTCGATCGGACAATGAGAGAAATGTACTTGTACATCTAGGGCTCAAAGGTGTTTGATGTCTTTAACCCTGCTAGGCTGAAAATGGTAATGAGGTCATTGATTTCTTCCTTGAATTCAGTGTGTTGAATTCCCTTTAGCCATCTTGCAATGTTTGGCCTCTTATTGAGCAGCCAGTTTTCATTAATGAACTTCATGCATGAAGGAGTGTCCTCATTCCATCTGTCAAGAGCTTTTTGCTTGGTGATATTGATAGTAACAAAACTTAATGGTACTTTGAAGATTCTATCCACTGTCTTTGGATCAAGGCTAATGATAGTCTTACCATCTTGGTCCTTGATGGTTTTGGAGGTGGGATCAAAGTTCTTCGCACATGCAAATACAAACTCTGGTTCCAAGGCAGCCAATGGAAATGTAGAGACAAGATGAATGCTGCACTGCTTGATTGAAAGCATGTCCTCTGCAACCGCAACATCTACTCTTTGAAGAAAGTCTTCAAAGTTCATGTGAGAAATATTTGTCTTCAAAGTTCATGTGAGAAATATTTGTATCTTTAACCTCGTCACAATATGAAATCATCTGTGAAGGCGGGATAGAATTGTGATATGAGTAATACTGATATTTCATCTTTTTCTTCTCCTTTTCCTTTCCCTTCAGACATATCAACCTTATGTGACTGAGAAGCTGTGACATAAAAATCCCACAAAATAAGAACATCTTCTTGAGAGGGATTCATCAGAGAATGACAAAAGGTGAATGGAGATGACTGATTTTTGGAAAAATGAATGGTTTTTAGCTCAAAGAGAACTCAAGAACGAGTTTCTTATGGGTAATTACATATGGGGACAGCAAGAGATATGTAGTGAATGGATAATGAGTGAATGGAGGATGTTACTTTATAATAAAGTGTCAAATTGACCACCATTATGAGTTTGACATCACATGGTAGTGGTAGGGACAGCGACTTTATGCAAGTGGATTTGGAAGATAGCACATGTATAAACTTGCGTTTGGTTTGTCTCTTTCATAGAACGGGGTTTTTAATCCTGACTGCATATGCAAGAAAGAGGAAGCTCTTGCATATGCATCTTTGAAAAAGACGGAAGTAGAAGAAACATAGATTCAATCACATGTAAATAAAAAATGAAAGCTTTACATGTAAATCAAATAATTCTGGAAGAAAAATAAGGAAAAGAGTAAGGAAGAAATTACCTCAATCCTCAAGATAGAATCTCTCAAAATCTTGAGTCAAATCTGAAATAAATCCAATTGATTCTCGGATTTAGAAAAGATTGGAAAGAAAGAGTATAAATAGATCACATTCGTAATCTCTCTCCCTTAAACTTGGATAGTCAATAAGCATACATAGCCAAGTGGGGAAGATTGAGAAATAAAATGCCAAGAAATAGCAATCGTTTGACTATCTCTCTTGCATATGCAATGAGAAAGAAAAACGGCATCTAGGGCACAAAATCAACCAAAAATGACAAAATAAATCTATAAAGAACTCACCAAATCAATTCATAGGCTGGAAAAAGATTGAAGACGTAGAAAACTCTTCATCCACAAGGCGTTCTGAAGGAAGAATGACTCAAATGCAGACTGTTTTGAATATATTACATATGCTTTGTATGCTGAACAGCATATGTAAAGCAAACAAAAATCGACGTCTTGGAGTTTAGAAGCTGAAAACACAAGTTTGAATGCAAACTTATGAATGCGAAAACCCTTCAAATTCGACGCCTTGAACTTGGCATTAAAAACGTTTTTAAAGGCTATTACACATGCTTTTCAACATATGCAACTCCTCCATAAATCAACGCCTTAAAAAGAGGGCTGAAAACAACTTGTTTTCGAAAATCACAACATATGCAAGGTTTCTCAAAATTGACGCCTATAGAGAGGTCATTAAAAACGTTTTTTATGAAAGGCTTTGCATATGCAATCCATTTCAAAATCGACACCTTGAATGGAAGATTTAAAATGCCATTTAAGAATGCCTTTACATTTGTTTTAACATATGCAGTCACTTCAAAAATCGACGCCCGAAAGGAGAGCATAAAAACCCTGTTTAAAAAGTGTCTTTGCATATGAAAATGTATATGCAAAGGCCTCTAAATTCGACGTCTTTAGGGGAAAATAGCAAAGAGAAGTTAAGACGCACTTTTAAAATAAGTTTGCATAAACTCCAAAGTATATGCAATCAATTTAAAAATCAATGCCCTAGCTTAGGTATTAAAAACATTCTTCTTAGAAGCCTATTACACATGTATTAAAACATATGTAATACTTCCACAAATGAACGCCTTGTAGAAAAAGATTATAAACGCTTTTTAGAGACTCATTTGCATATGCCAAAGTGTTATGCAATAGCCTTCAAATTTGATGTCCTGGGGAAGATATATATATAAAAACGTTGAATAAGATTGCATTCACATATATTTTTAAAATATGCAATGCTCCTAAAATTCAACACCAAGGAAAGGATAAAATGAAGAAATGAAAACGTACTTTTGAATTACATATACATATCTTTCAAAACATGACTTTCATAAAGAAAAAGCCACTTGGGAAGATTATAAATGTTATTTTAAATATGTAGTTGCATATAAAAATGACACTTTAGCAAGGATTAAATACGCTTTTTAGAAATACAACTGCATATGATTGAAAACATGAAATGTACATGCAGTCGCTGACAAAAACAACGTATTTAATACAAAAAGACTTAGAAGCGATATTTTTAAAAGTGTTTTAGCATATGGATGATATGCAGTGAAGAACAAAAACCATACTTTTAACACTTAAGTCTTTTAAATTTGAATTAATTTAATACATAACTATAGTATTTTAATAAAACAACATGAAATTAGAAGATTTAAAACTAATTTCATGAAAACGTTAAAAACTATAGTCAAATCAACTCAAAATGAGTTGAAAGTTGAAAACGAACTTTGAAATCCATTTAATATATTAAAAATAATTCAAACTCGTGCAATCAACTTCAAAAACCCCACTTTTATAAGGATTTTTAAAGAATATGCAGTCAGCCTGAAAAACCCCACCTTTTTCATCATAACTTGAGTTGTAGAACTCTGTTTGATGTCTAAGTTAGCTCGAAACGAGCGTAATTTGAAGGGCTATTGACTCAAGGGAAAATCAAGATTAAAAACAAAGGGAAGAACGTAAAGAACGCATGAAACATGTGTTACAAAGAACTTTTTCAGGGATAACAAATCGTTCTTATTAACACATTATCAAAACGTTCAAAACATAGAGGATACTTCTATGAATTGACAAGAAAATTCCGTAGGGTTGCCACAATTTTGTGATCTCAAAATTTGAGGACAACAGCAAGACACATGGTACCATTGTGTCCCTATCCGGTGGTTCCAGAGATCATCTTCTCGTACTAAAAGGGATTGTCAAAGGATAGGGAGTTGTGTGTATGGTAGACAATGGTGCTACACATAACTTTATTGATGACAACTTGTAGATGTGAGTTTATTCATATATTACATGCCCAAGTTTCATTTTTCTCATCATCTTTCATCTCTGATTTTGAAGAAAATCTACCTTGCCCAGAATTTTAAAAGATTTTGTTCTCCCCTCATATTGATCTGCTGCTCCTCAAGTCGATCCACCACTTTATGAAGCAGTTCACTGCCCTATGAAGACAAATTCGCTGCCTTCAAGAGATAATTCACTGTCAATTTGCAGAGCCCAATCTGCCTTGGGTTGATGTTGAAATGATTTAAAATTTTCCCCCTTTATATAGGCAATGAATAGTTTTGGAAAGGCATGTCGTTCAAGAGGCTGACCTTGTTGCATTTTAAGACCTATCAAATCATTCATTTCCCTTAGGCCAACCTTGTTAGGAAAGAAGATGATTTTCTTTAAATGTCTAATCCTTCAAAATCGCTGTTCATTGGTGTTTAGGTTAGCCCTCATGTAGAGGCGGAAATTGAGACTAGGAGAGGATAATTTATCTTTGGGGGATGGCAGAATCCGTCATCCCTCAAGGAATCTTCTCTCTTATGCCCAACCTTATTTGACTCCTCATTAATTAATCTGATTTTCTTCTTGCTGTCCACATTCACCACTCCATATTTTCCTTCTTCCTTCTCATCATGCAACTCGGAGACCCAAAATAAGTCTCTAATCATCTAAGGCAGAATTAAGTGGTGTACGAGGAATTGTCCTCATAGCTGGCGAAAATTTGCCATGAGAGAGGATTCCTGGAAATTTTCAATCCGCAACCTTCAATTCACCAAAAAACTCAGTCCAATTCCCCCTAGTTTTTCATCTTTCAGATCAGATTGTGTGGAATTGCACTCTGCTCAAGCTCAAAATGTCTAGACCTCACCCTTTCTCCATTCCAAACAAGGGTGGCAATTCCAGCTCTTGGAGGATTTTGTTTACTAGCTGGACGAAAATCAGGGGTCCTTGAGGATTCCTTGAGGCGGAATTTTTGACCACTTGAGGATTCTTGTCCTTGGGGGATGGCGGATTACGCCATCCCTCAAGGAATTACCTTGTCTTCACACGAATTTCGTTCCTAAATTTGGCTCACTTTTTCCTTCTTTGCATTTGGTGACCAAAGGCAAGTCATCAAGCTGCATTTTCAAAGGGCAGAATTTGTTGTGATCTAAGGATTTGGAATCCTCAAAGGCTGGCAGAATCTGCCATGCCTTGAGGGTTCCCTCTTTCACTTTCTATCTTCCTTGTTACTTCCCAGAACTTCAAACTCGCCCAACTACCTCACTTTGAGTACTATACTTGTAACTTTAACCACCTTCAAATTCATGCCTTATCATTTCCACGTTGCGCAAGCTCCAAAGTTCAGTTCTCTTTTCATTCCCAGCAATACATAGCGGAAATCTAGGTCCTTAGAGTATTTTTCCTCCCTCCACCCAATTTTCCGACAACATAAATGTTGTCTTCCAAACCTGCTCAATTAACCTCCACTTCACAAAGACTTGGTTTGATTCTTATACTCCATTATGATCCAATTGTATTCCATCCGAATAAATGATCTTAATCTTGCATAAGGGCAAAGATCTTGCCCAAGAGGAGAGAGGATTCCTCCTTGAGTGGTGGAATTCTGAATGTTGAGAGGAATTGAGGATTCCTCAAGGTAGGTGGAATTCCACCAGCGTTGAAGAATCTCCTTCCTTATACTTTGCCTTGCCATTCTACCTTAGAACTTCATAAAAAACTCCATCTTATCGCCTTTATTTCCTTTTATTTTCTCACTACAATGCAAGTGGAGGGGTATTGTGCCTTAAGTTCACTCTCAAGCTTGGGCGAAATTTGTGTAGGCAAGAGGAATTTCATGTTAGCAGGGCAGAAATTGGGACTGCAAGAGGTTTTTATCCTTGTCTCATGATCCACCTCTCTCCTTGTGCAATTTTCATCTTTCCAAAGCAGGATTCAAGGCCTCTTGAGGAATTTTCATCACTATCACAGCAAGGAAGAAATCACCTTTATGAGAGGAAAGAATCCTCTTGGGGTGGCAGAATCCGCACCCTTTGAGGATTTCTCCTCAAGTAACCCAATTTTCCGCCCACTCCCAATGCCTTCTAAAACTCGTTTGATCACTTTCTTATGCACTTTACTTGGGTATTTCACAAGTTGGAAGGGAGAGAGTCAAGTTTGACCAATCCTAACTAGGGCAAAATCTTGATAGGGGAGAGGAATTTTATCCTCAAGGCACGATGGATTCTTCTAGCCTTAGAGGAATTTTCCTCTTTGCAACATGTTTTCCATACTTAGTCATTTTTCAGCTAGAAGGCAGGAGGATTTATATAAAATATAACATTTAAGTATAAGTTACATTTCCTATACTCTAAGTTATACTTTATATAAATACTGTTAGGATGTTTGAGATAGGTTTTAGCTTCATAGGAGTTATAATAAAGATTCTAGATTTTGGGGGTTTTTGAAAAAATTCTAGATAGCCAAATTTCAGGATTCAACACGCCTTCAGCAATGTTACCTCCCACAACCAATCCTGGCTTTCTAAGGTCAAATTGAAGCTGGAACAAGGATTTTCTAATAATTCTAACTCATTTCCTCACAAATCACTTGGTTTAAACTTTATCTCCATGACTAGGTTAGCCCCAACTTTCGCTTACATTCCAGACAGACTTGACTTCCCAACAACTCAAAATTGATCAAACTCATCTCTCGGACTTGGAGACTAGAAAATTGCCACCAACTAAGATCACCTAAGACAACTCCTACTGCGAAAGCAAAATGAGGGGGTCCCCATTTGCAATGGGGTGATGGTGTGAAAACCTCACAACATGACGTTGTAGTCAAGGAAGGACTACAAGTAGAACTTTCTCGAGTTTAGCGTCATGTTGGCGGATGTATCCAAAGTTAGTTGCTCAAGAAAAATACCAAGGTTGGGCATACAATTAGATGATGAGTACTATGTGGTTGGTATTGGTGGGACTGAAATAGTATTTGGAGTACCATGGTTGAAGTCCCTTGGAAGACACATCCACGATTTCAACAACACGGAGCTCGAGCTTACTCATGGAGATTAACAAATTGTGTTGAAGGTTGTTAAGGTTTTAGGATTGTTGCAAATGTAATAGCACTGTTGTACAAGTATATATTTTCCAAATGCATCGATCTCTTGAATATATACATGGTAAAGATAAGAATGGGACATGTCTATTCATTAATCTAATTTATTCATTTAACTATATAGTCATTATAAGAATAAATAAATGATTAACTTCATATATATATATGTATATTAATATAAAATAATATCAATTATTAAATACTAAAAAGCCGATGCGTAGCTCCTAGGCCTAGAGGCGGAGGTAGATGCGGACGGATGCGGGTGCTGAGTCGGGTGCCCTGTGGATGCCACCTGGAAGCGCATCTTGGACCCCCAGATGGTTGTGATACATCACAACCATCTGGGGGTCCAGGATGCGCTTCCGGGTGGCATCCAGAAGGCATTCAGGCGCATCCTGTAGACACGATTGTCTTCCAAGGTCATAGTTTGGGTGGCTAACAAAGATAATCCCGTCAAAGGCATGCCCGACTTTCTGAACTTTTCGAACGACGGTCACCTCAAATTGTTTGATATAAATGGCTGGTCAATTTGGTCACCTGATGTAGAAGGATCTAAGGCAACGATAAACGAATTCGGTAATTTCATTATACTGGGTAAAGGCCAAAGCAAGTCTCAAATTTTTTGGGAGAGTTTTGCTCATCTAGTAAATACATGGTTGCCTAGCATGAAATTGCGGACCGGCATGAGGCTAACTTCTTGGAAGAGTTCTGGGGATCCTGCAAGTGGTGATGACCGGCATGAAGCTAACTTCCTGGAATGGACATGACTCCAGGAAGGACGCAGTTGATGATGACCTATAACAACAGTGTTCAATATTGGTCCAGTGGAGAGTGGATCGGGAGTTACTTTACCGACGTTCCTGAGGGGAATTTCTATAGCACGGGATACAAATTATCTTGTGTTAGGGTTTCTGCTTCAATATTCTACTTCCAAATTACATCTATTCCGTGGAAAAATATCCTGACATCACGTGTCCTGTTCGAGGAGAATGGCAAATTAAAAGTTTACTTCTTGATGGATGATGGTAATTGGAATCTCATATGGTCGACATACTGAGCTTAGTGCAGTCAGTATGATATCTGCGGTGCCTATGGACTGTGTAATGCAAATTTATCATATATATTATATAATATTATATATAATTATATATATGTATATTATATATATATATATATATATATATTATATATATATATATATATATATATTATATATATATATATATATTTATAAAAAAATATATAAATATACATGTATCCAAACGCATTTGCATCCCCTAAAAAAAAAATTTCACGCATCCGCATCCGAATCCACACCCGAATCAGCAACTTAGATTATATATATATATGTATATATAATAAATTAATTCTCATAATAATTATATAATCAGTTTTATTTATCTGACCGATGCCACATACATCAACAAAGGCTACCAAAATGATAACCCAAAAGTTGGGCAGCTAAGTGTATGCAAGCTTACTTTGATGATGAAAATACCATTGGGAGGCATGGGGATAAATTAGGTTATCCCAATTATGACACTAGTAACATATCTCCTTATACAGCGATATAAAATCTTTAGGTGATGACACTTCATGCTTAGCAATGGATTTAAGAAAGGTATACATACAGAAAATTCATTGGTAGAAAAAGAATTGCACCATCATTTGATAACTTTAGGGATTATATCTGTTAAACCCTCCCTTGATGTAGCCAACATACTTCATGACATTGCTGTTCTAGATTCATTTGACTTTATGGATACTCATGTGGGATCATATATGATTATTGTTCTTAATGCAGAAGGGTCTATAAATGTTGTTATGGGCTTGCAGCTGAGTAATGATGCATGATATGATGGTGCATTTTTATGCACAGTAGATGTTTGGTCAAATTTGGGTGACCTATATCATTCTTTCTTCTTTGGGAAGTGGTATAGTGTTGGAGCTACATTGCTTCTTGACTTGGAGAGCATCAGCTTCATCATATGGAGCAATGCACTTCTTTGGTTATACATTGTTCCGATTTATAACAGCAATGTTGGGTGGATGATTCTTGCTGACTTGATGAAATATTACTTCTTCATCCTATATGACGGTTAATATTTTGGTGTGGGATCCGGGTATTGATTTGTTGGATTCATCGTCACCCATGCACCCTACTGTGTTGTTTCATGATTTGTGGTGATTGGGCATTTATATTAGAGTGGAGCAGCAGATTGTTTGGTGTTTGCTTGAGGACAAGCAATCCCGGAGAGGTAAAACTGTGATGTCTCCTCTTGCCTAGCTTACCAATAAATGAAAATAAATAATTATGCTAGCCTATTTTATCCCCATAGGCTAAAACATAGAATAAATAAAGGGATAAAGCAATAAATGATCATGGTGGGACATCGAGCTTCTTGAAGTTGCAAGGAAATAAGGTGAAAATTGATTAAATAGAGCAAAAAGCTTAAGTAATGATTCATTTATATTTAATCTTTAAAAGGGGCTAATTAAAGTGAAGATATTATTTCCTAGGCTGATTTATCATGGTGGGAAAATTAATTATCTAGGTGCCTAAGTCCAAGATTAATACTTAGGACAATCTATAATTATGGAGTGGCAAGCATTTATGAAGGAAATGAAATTAATAAGAAAGGGAAATTGATGACTTTTTGTGAAGATTTATATAAAAGGCATCGATTGGGGGTTTGATTTTCATTATGGTTCATACATTATTATCATTCTCTCTCTGAAAGGCGAATTCTTGGCATTTCAGGATGAAATCCCTGGTGTCTTCTTGCTTTGGATGCAACCCCAGAACCACACTTGGCGAGTTACAGTGATTACCAGTGCACAATAAGGTTGGCACAGCTTGTATTGGAGGCTAGCTGAGATTGCACTCCATTATATGATCAGCAATGACGCTCGGCCAGCTTAGAAATATTCATGCGCACTTCCAGCATTGATCTGCTACAAATTTTGCAGTTTCTATAGCATCATTGAATCAGCAGTAGTCCTTCCGTTCTAGTGCCCAGCTCTGAGATTATTGGGTCAATTTAATGAGCATCAATAATATAAAGATTCATGGAGGCACAAAATGGTATGTAGTGGCTACTATTTATATATTCTCTGTGAACTCAAACTGCTGCAGACAATGATCGTATGGTAATTGTTATTAAGTTTCTTCCTTGCTGCTATTAAATCTGATGCAAATAAAGCTTTTTTGCAAGTAAAGGAAATTTCAATTATTTTGAATGAAGTCCAAAGCAACTATAATGCCATTGTGATTTGTTTTATTTGAGATAATTTCAACAAAAATTCATACTTTCATAAGTTCAGCTAGAGAGGATATTTAATTGGGTGAGCCTCTTTGATGGACTCCATATGGTCAATATTTAAAAAAAAAAGCTGGTCAGGCTCCTCAATTCAATAGATGCACCCTTGAGTGCTATATAAGGGAGTTGGAGACATTATTTTTTGAGCTGTTCAAAGTTCCACAAAACTGTTTTGTAGGTCTATGCAATGAGTAGCCTCCAAGCAGATCAAATGACTATTGAGCTTCCATCCACTGCTCCATCAGGGTACCAAAATTGTATGCTGCCACACTGAAGGGTGTTGCTTCTTGCTATAGGAACTAATCAGGGTGCATTGAGTTGTTAGACCTCAACACAACTATCCTACTCTCTCCAATCTAGCCTTGTACCTGCTCAATGGAAAGATGTTATTCAAATAGAGGATGATGCTTTTATGAGGAATGACACTTGTACTTGTTCATTGCTTCATGTATGTTATCATTGAAGGATATAACTGGGTCTACAACACAGAATATGGTGCAAACGGTGCTATTGACAAACACAAGGAACAGCTTGTTAGAATGGGGATGCTCATAGAAGCAAGGAGTTGACTACAACCACACCTTTGCTTCTGCTACCTAGATTGACACAATCCGCATGGTACTCTCCCTAGCTGCCTCTCTTTTGTGAGGTTAATGAAATGGATGCAAAGAGTGCCTTTCTTCATAGTGATCTACATAGATCAGCCTCTTGATGTGATGTAGAGAGGCAGCATCCCCCTTATTTGCAGATTGAAGAAGTCACTGTATGGGCTCAAGCAAGCCCCATGAACATGGTACTCTAAAGCTAACATTTTTTCTCATTTCTTTGGGTCTTGTGTGTTGTGAGGGGGCTCGTGATCTATATGATGAACTAGGATGGCCACTTCCCCATCATTGTTTTTTGTGTTTATGATACACTCATTACTAGTGATCTGTCCTCTCTCATTTGTGTGATGAAGACCAAGCTTTGGAATATTTTTCTCTTTATCTACAGCAGAAGCAGAATTGTATAGTGCAAAAGAAGGCAGGTATCAGCTCATGGAGTTGTTGAATCTAGCCTCTTAGAGTGGGTTTCCTTAGGAGGTCCCAAATATGATTCATAATGATAGCATGACTGCAATTTAGATGGTTCAAAATTTTATACATCATCAGGTGCACAAGGCATATCAATCAAGGTTGGGTGCACTGCATCTAGCAGTAATATCAAGAGGATAACTACCAAACAGCTTCATCAAACATTTTTCAAAGGATATGTTCCTTAGGCTGCATTACTGCATTGGGCTTCAAGTGTCTCTCTGAAGGGATGTTGAAATATGTGTAGTCTTGACTTTCACTTTTCATAGTTTATAATCAGTCTTGGTGCCGCTTGTAATAATTTGTAACATTTTATTCGGGCATATTGGTCCAATCTCATGCCAATATGATTTGGATGTGAATTTATACACAGACCAACTTCATTGTTGTTCATCTTAGTCATTTATATTTGGTATACAAAGTATTTTTTGTTTATGGACATCTCCAAATTCTCACGTGTTTGTGTTGATTTGAATCTTGCATCTGTGTAGTTTATTCCTAAGGAACTTTCTACAAGGATCCCAAATAATTATATAGAGGAAGGCTTGAGTGATCTCACTCAAAAGGACTTTGCAACAGCTTTACAAGTGAAGATAACAACTGAACTGTTGCTTTTGTGTCAATTGAAAAATTGAGAAGGTGCATTATTTAGCCCAAGGCCACTATATTTTAGGAATAGGTTTTGGAGAGACAAGGTGGATATTCTTTGTAGCATTGCAATTTACTTTGAAGTAATATGCAAGGAGATTAAGTGTGAATTTTTGGGGCCAAGATACATATACTTCCTTGGAATGGAGAAAATCTCATCAAAGTGCACTAAAAGCTCATAAGAAAACGTTTGCTGCAGCCTGTTTCTATTGCTGAAATTAAATGTGAAATGATCCGTACTGTATATAAGGGAATAAATCTTTACAAAAGTTTGATACAAGTCCAGCAGTCTAATAGTTTTTTCCGTTCTTTAAATTTAGCATAAATATTAAGATCATTCATTGGTTGTTGGATATTGACAAGTTTGAAGTTTTAAAGTAACTAATATAACAGTGGGTACAGTACAAATAAATATGCACATCTTGGGTTTGGCTTCGTAAGACTGTTTTGAGTTCGGACTTGTTTCTGTTTTGTTTGCATCTGAAACATAACTTGCATGTCTTTCTTGGATAATTTAATCAGTAATCTTTTCTTGGTTTCATCCCACATTCACTTGATTTTCTCCACTACTACAAGCAGACTACATCTGATGGCAATGGAGATATATCTAATAAACTTGCAGTTCCAAGGTGAAAATATGTAGTTTGCATACAATGCCACATCACCCATTTGGATCTATGCTTAGCTTGTATAAAATCTTCGAACATCCTTTGCTTGAATGTGTCAGTTTCAATTCCCATGAATTGCAGTGACTTTTTGCAAATACATTTTGTTGTTGACCTGTACTCAAAATTGTTTCTAGTATTGTGGTAATGTTCCAGTGTCTGATTTGGTGCTAGTATGCATTGCAGGCAGGTATATATGGCAAGGGAAATTGAAACAGGAGAAGTTGTAGCTTTGAAAAAAATCCGAATGGACAATGAAAGAGAAGGGGTATGTTTATGTGATTCAATGACTGCCCTAGAATGATGAGTTCCAATTTGGATAGCAAATAACTTCTACATAATGTTGGTATTTTTGAATATATTTATTTCTCATGATTTCCAGTAGACAGTTTTTTGCATTTTCTATTTAGTTTTGATATGTTGCAGTATTACTGAAATTGCTCAAGTATAATGTTTGTGTTAAAGTTCTTGTGTCTGATGAGTGTATATTTTTCAGTTCCCAATAACTGCTATTCGTGAAATCAAAATCTTGAAAAAGCTGCAGCATGATAATGTTATTAGTTTGAAGGAGATCGTAACTTCTCCTGGTAACTTCTGAACTTGGATACACATGTTGGCATATAAAATGTGGGTTTCCATTTTAAATAACTCACAATAACAATTTTTAAGCTGATGCAGTTCATTTTATTAGTAGAGTGGTCTCAATTTTAAAGTGACCAAACTGATGGTGACAGCTTGATTAATTGCAGGTCGAGATAAAGATGACCAAGGAAAGCCAGGTGAGAATCCAGATTATATAGCATGCTAGTTTTCCAAGATTTCCTTCTTAGGAATTGACCAAAATTCAAGAATTCCTTTATTATGTTTATCAATCAGTTCTCAAAATATCTTCTTGTGTATAATGCAGATAGTAATAAATACAATGGGAGCATTTACATGGTCTTTGAGTATATGGACCATGATCTTACTGGTCTATCTGATCGGCCGGGAATGCACTTTACTGTTCCTCAAATAAAGGTATAAGGATCATTTGTGACCAACCTTTTTAGATAGCTTTGGTCAATGATGTCTGATTTGCAATGCTATGAGTGAAAATCGTGCTGCAAATTTGTTGACATCTATGCTTCTCAGTGTTATATGAGGCAACTTTTAACAGGGCTGCATTACTGCCATGTCAATCAAGTACTGCATCGTGATATTAAAGGTTTGTTTATTGTACAATAGTCTACCATATCTGTCTTTGGTCTTTTGCTAAGGTACTGGTGTTCTTTATGATGGTTGACTTGTTAAACCTACTTCTGAAAGTATAGCTTTTTATGCAGGATCAAATTTGCTTATTGATAATGAGGGAAACTTGAAGCTTGCAGATTTTGGCCTTGCAAGATCATTCTCTAGTGACCATAATGGAAACTTGACAAACCGTGTTATTACATTGTGGTACAGGTGGGATATTTAAAATTTTATATGCTTCAGATGGTTAATACAATTGCACATGAGAAAGTTTTTCCAATTTTTAATGTTGGCTTTTGTTGTTACATGGCAAACAGGCCTCCAGAGTTACTGCTAGGCTCAACAAAATATGGACCAGCAGTTGATATGTGGTCTGTGGGTTGTATATTTGCAGAGCTTCTCTATGGCAAACCTATCTTGCCTGGGAAGAATGAGGTAATGTACAATAGCTATTATTTTCTGATGGGTAAATGTGAAGCTTCTATGCAGTTTCTTGCTACAATCCAGCTAATTCAGCCTAACATAGACTCAGATACATGGACCTAGGAACATTTGTTCATAGGTTTGAATGTGAGATTCAATAGGATGGCTCAAAGGTATTGGTTCATCGCAACTGCAGTGATATTTATAGGGAACAGGGAGATCTAAGACTTCATAGGTGGGTGTCTTGTCTTTCACACTTTGTGCTGTGCTAAGCCTTGGGATATGTCACTAAGGCTCAATAAAGTATGAATTGACTCAAACGAATGAAGGATCTGCAGGCAAACTGAACCCTCTTAGTGCAAGGATACCCAATTTTAGTTGTCACTGACTCACTAGTATCGCTTGACACCAATTTACCTAAGAAATGTAGATTAGAACCTTAATTCAGCAGGCAAAGAGAAACTTGATATCGATATATTCATAAGGTAAATCTTTTTAGTTTACAAATGCAAATTACTAAATATGACATCCTAGAGATAAAGTCAGATTTAGCTGAGGACCAACTTAAATGGGTTTGAAACTTTGAATGGACTTAATGTTCAGTTACAACTTATAATGAAACCTTATTAAGTGGGAAAGAAACACTTTCTGCAAAGATTAATTAATCTCATTGTTTGCTAGAGTGGTGCCTAGCTCCATTGGGCAAAGTATTGGGAAAATCATATGATCTTCAAAACACTTTACAGTTAAAGTACCTTTACTAAGGTTGCACCACATCATCAAACACTTATGAATTAACATGTAAACTGCTAGTAGCCTCAATTATTGAAATGATCCCTCTACTAGATTTTTATAATAATACATTAAAACCTCCAAAAATGCATATAAATTTTTTCTTTAAGAGTCGAGAACATTTGTCTATCTTTTTAATAAGAGCAACACATATCATCATAATATAATGAAGTGTTTCAATTGTTCCATACAACACAGGGTATGAGAATGTTCAAGAGACCATAATCTATTAAGGTCTATTAGCTGTCACTGTTCTAAGTCTCATACAACCATTTGTCCTCACACAAGATCCATTTTAATTTTTATGAATTCAATGAATAGTATTTCCACCAAGGTCACTAAACCCTACCTAATACTATTAATGAACTAACTCATGGAACTTCTTATCCTGTATGCCGCCTATATATGTAGTCCTTTCCTCGTTAAGTTTTCTTTTAGTTAGACTACTAGATAAAATCCACTAGTTTAATACCTTTTTTTTGGTGCCAGGGGTATCTCGTTGACCTAGCCTAGTGCCCAACCTGCCTTACCTTGGTCTTACCGCCAAGTTGGGGTTAGGAAGGGGCAAGTTGGGACAAGATTAGTCTTCTGCGGATGAATGCAATCACCCACAAACCATGTTCATGGGGTGAATCTGAGCCTTAGTGTCGAGCCCAAGACCAATGAGGAGCAAGCCCAAAGCCTAAGCCAACTTCGGTACTCGTGTAGGCCAAAATTTAAGCTAGGGATGTGCTCCCTAGGTGGAATGCAAATGCCCCAATCCACATCCTGCGGATAAATCAAGATACAAGATCCTAGGGATCCCTCAATTGTTGATGTGGTAGAGAGTAACCTCACGAGGTTTGAACCTTGGCTGTAGGTAGTAGGCACTATAGGCAAGAAACCCCACCGTTTCACCAAAAGGTCGCTTCTTAAAATTTAAGCGAGTGATGTGCTCCCTAGGTGCTATGCAGATACCCCTCTTCACATGTCGCGGATAAATCAAGATTCAAGATCTTTGGGGCCCTTAGATTGTTGTTGAGGTTGATCCCCGAGAGTCTTGAATCTTGGTTGTGGGCACTTTAGGAAAGAAGCTCAACCATTTCACCAATAGGTCGCCCCATAAAATTTAAGCTAGGGATGTGCTCCCTAGGTAGAATGCAAACCACTCTGCATCCTGCAGATAAATTAAGATACAAGATATTGAGGGCCCCTCAATTGCTGATGTGTTATAGAGTATCCTCGCAAGGTTTGAACCTTGGTTGTAGGCCCTTAGAAGTCCCACCATTTCACCAAAAGGTCACCCCTACTAGTTTAATATTTACAAAAGACATTAATACATGTCATTTCTTCATTCTTTTGATCATTATATATACTACAAAGGGATACAAGAAAACCCAAAAACATTATTTTGAGGTCAAATGATGTTTGATACTAAAATTCAACTTCAACATACAGATGAAATGCAGACTTTACATTCAACCTATGTAATTGAACATTCCTCTCCACGAAGGGAAACATATGCTGTTTTATGACAAACCTAAGTACAGTTATAGAAACTAGATATCATAGTACACAAAACTGCCAACTACAAACTTAGAGATAAATATACAGCTCTAGCATTGAACCTGGTTGCTCATGAAGATTCTAGTGTCTAGATTAGGCCTTGATACAAACTATAGTGCCCAACCTGGGTTTTGGTGCAGACATTAATGCCCAATAGTGGCTTTGTTTTAAACTCTAGTGCCCAACAATGACTCTAGTGCAGACATTAGTACTCAGCAAGGGTCCTAGTGTAGACTTTAGCACCAGACCTGAGTGCTAGACCCCTATTGACACATTTTCAAGATCTGATTGCCTAGATCTGTCCATCATACTTCCAACAGGCCTCCTGTCAATTTTAATTTCAATTATGACAATTACAGTGGGAATTAGAATGCAAGTTTTCATAAATACCAAAGACATTTAGTTTTTAGAAGATGTAGGCATCCAAATTCTCTGTTTTGCTTGAGTAACATCTCTAGTAACCAAACATTAGTTTTCTAACCCCTTACACTTCATTTTGATTAGAACATGTTTCTGGAGTATGCTTTTCCCCATTTCACCCTTTTATTGATATTTATTAAAGTGACCTCCCAACACTATGCAAAACAGTAATGCAGTCATCTATGAACAAAGTACAACCATTTTAATTCATGTTATAGCCTTTTATGTCAATTTTATTGTACAAATGCTTCAAATTAAAATCTAGGTTCTAGTTCCTCTCTTTCCTACATTGTAAAAACCTAGGTTTTTTGCTATAGTCTCCGATTTCCAGTCAATCAATTTAACTCAATTTTTCTTATGTTCTAGTTACATCTCATTTAAATTCTATATAGAGTCTATAGAGACATTAACTAGTTCCAACATGTTGATTTTATAGAAAATATAGCACAATACAAAAAAATAGATAACACAAAATGCAGTTGTTACCCTGGGAAAACCCTCCAACTTGAGGGGAAAAACCCCAGCCACACTAAATATCACTTAATTGATGAACAATAGGAGTCTAATTTCTACAATTCTCACAAAACGAACTCTACAAAAGTAATACAATATCAACACCTTATTCACTGGTCACAATTGAATGTCTGTGTTAAGTTTCCAGATCGCTGGAAATGTAATAGCACTGCCGTAAAAGTATGTACTTTCCAAATGCACCGATCTCTTGTATATATACATGGTAAAGACAAGAAAAGACATGTCCCTTCATGGGACATGTCTATTCATTAATCTAATTTATTAATTTACCTATATAATCAATATAAGAATAAATAAAAGATTAACTTTCATAAATATATATATATATATAGTTTATTAATATAAATAATATCAATATATTAATATATATATGTATATATAATAATTCAATTCTCATAATAATTATATAATTAGTTTTATTTATCTGACCGATGCTACATACATCAACACTCCCTCTTAGCTAGGGAAGATAAAATCATATATCACATTTCTTGTGATAAGAAATCTCACATATCTCGTCAAGGCAAATATCACATAACACATGATGATAAGTATCACATAACTCGTGAGATAAGGAAACACCTAATATGTGATACCCAGTTTTACATATCACCTAACATGTGATATGAGGAATCACCTGACACATGATACCCAGTTTTACATATCACCTAACATGTGATATGAGGAATCACCTGACACGTGATACCCAATTTTACATATCACCAAACATGTGATATGAGGAATCACCTAACACGTGATACCCAGTTTTACATATCACCAAACATGTGATATGAGAAATCACCTTAGATTGTGATACCTGATTTTCATATCACCCTCAGATCGTGATACAAGGATATAGTAATTAGAGAACATTACATTCCCCTTACATATAACCCTATTATGGTATGTGCACTGACATATCAAAATGTCTACCATAACAAATCAATATTACAAGATCGTCACCTTGTAACATCAAATACAAGTGTTCATTGTCTAAGAAGTCGTCACCTCTCAGAAATGTACACAGGATGGATGTCCTACTTATATATTAACCAAGGGTCTTGTCTTTTTATAAGACACAACCCCTTCTAGGTCGGCCCTCCATGAAACAACCTACTCCTCTACAAATCGGCGCCCTTGTCCATTAACTAATAGTTAATTATCAATTAACTACAATAGTCAAATACAAGGCATATAAATATGCCTAGCAAATCGCCGATTTGTTCTAGGGAGATGTATTTATCATGAGGCCACATATAAAGGAAATTACATGCATTTTAGATCTGTCTAATCCGAAAAAAAAATCAGAACATTAATATGATCAAGTTATTAGGATTTAACACTCCCTCTTAACTTGATAATAAAAATGAGAGAAACATATCTAGCAACATCGTTACGATGACTAAGCATAGATTTGTACTCTATATCTATCTAATTCTTCCAGGCATGTAGTATCATGGTACACATGATACTTTGTCATATTACTAAACCCGTAATATGACTAAACCCGTAATATGAATTATCACTAATACTTGTGATAACAGTATTACATAGGATAAAATCCAGAGAATGATTAAATTCTTCCTTTATCCAAATTGTGACTCATAGGCACTGACAAGCCTATATCACAATATGATCCTGAATTAAGATCTACCAGTACACAGGATAAAATCCGGAGAATGATTAAATTCTTCCTTTATCCAAATTGTGACTCATAGGCATAGAAATGTCCATATCACAATATGATCTTGAATTAAGATCTGCCAGTACATAGGATAAAATCCGGAGAATGATTAAATTCTTCCTTTATCCAAATTGTGACTCATAGGCATAGAAATGTCTATATCACAATATGATCCTGAATTAAGATCTGCCAGTACACAGGATAAAATCCAGAGAATGATTAAATTCTTCCTTTATCCAAATTGTGACTCATAGGCATAGAAATGTCTATATCACAATATGATCTTTAATTCATCCAGATCTGCCAGTAGTTCCCTACTATTTTTAGAACATTATCTCAGAGATCTTCATCTCATATAATGTCTATTCATTATCATAGAGATCGTCACCTCAAGTCCTTTTTTGAAGTGATCTATCGTCATTCGAGAGAGAGGTTTGGTAAGAATATCTGCTGTCTGATCTGTAGTACAAATGTATCTTAACTTGACAGTATTCCTGTCTACCATATCTCTTACATAATGGTAAGGAATTTCAATATGCTTGGATTTGTCATGATCAACTTTCACCTTGGGAAGTGCTTTGGTAAGAATGTCTGCAGTTTGATCTCTTGTACTAATATATTCCAACTGAATCACTTTCCTTTCTACTATGTCTCTTACATAGTGATAAGGAATCTCTTTACTTGATAAAAATTGGATCACTGATGCTGAAACTCTATCCAATGAATCACAGTCCTTTAACTGTTGATCACTAAGGAACCCATCTTGACATGGTTTGCTCCCTTTGAATCAAGATCCTTAGATGTTCACAGATGCAAATCCTCTAGTTGCTCCCTCTGAAGCTCAAGTTCGTGCATTAACCTCCTAACCTCTTTTTCCAAGGTTGTCTATAATGGATTGTCAGACTCCCTCTCAATCCATATGATCAAGTTTGTCACAAGTTGACTGAATCATCTGCTCCCTTTGAAACTCATCAACTTCTTAACCTCTCTAAAGATGTCCGACTTCCTCTGAATCTGATATCAATCTTCTATTCCTGCAAGAACATCCTCGGAAAAGATCAAGGCAAATAGTACGTATAAAAGAATAAGAGAGGTATTGGCATAATACTCAAGGTAATTTCTACATATGATATAAGATCATTCCAATGTGATATAGATAAAGATCTAATTTAAATATATACCTTGAATATATATACATATTCAATCTTCTAAGTATATATCTTTAATCTAAGATTTTACATATATTACTTCAAATACATATATATATAATCACCATATACTTTTGATTATACTATCTCATATAATATAACTACGAAATAATTATTAATGATGACACATATTAATATATATATATGTAATTTTGTTTTCTTTTACCAAATGCACTTTCAATTATAATATCCATATCATATTAAACATATAAATGAATATTTATGAAATGTTCATTACCAATAAAGCATACTTTATACTTACCTTTACCCTCGGTTATATGGTCAATGCGTGATGCCTCCAACACCTTATAACCATAGGCTTCATTATTTTTATTGTTTAAAGGGTACGAAGGTCGATTTTTATTCCATTTTTCATTTCATGTATCCCAAGACTGTAAGAGTCGCACTTGACTTGGTGCTCTTGTCTTCCCATTGTGAATATTGACTTCAACATTTATAAACTCTTCTATCATACATTGCTGAAGATTTGTGGATAAGGCCTCAAATGTTTCCGGCACGACACAGTGTGATAAATTATTTTGTTATCTTATTGCTCAGGTCTCCATGCTGATAGAACACTAATGTTCCTGTGTTCTGTCATGTCCTCTCGAACACCTGCAACTAATGGTGACCTGCCCCACGCGGTTCATCTCATCCACGAGGTGCCTCTTCATGCCATCCAACGCAGACATAGGATTGCAGATTGCAAAATTCTCAATGCTTGGATACAAACACAATAATCTTATGTAGATCTCTACTGCTACCCGTCAACAATGATTGAGCAAATACAAGATGTATATACATCAACCTTCTAACATGGTTCCTTATCCCCGACTGGTAGAAACTATCGCATACTTCCTGTGTATGGATAAAATCATCTAGAAAATGAAATGGCAGGGTTGTATACACAGAGTTTATGGCTCACAACCACACCAATACATTCATCACGGCACAAACATTTATGCTCAAATGTTTATCGGCATATATGAAACGTTTGAACTTCTATAGTTTCCAAAGTTTGATTATTCTATAGAGTGCCAATTTATTATTCACCAGGCTAGTTCTCACGGCGCAATGTAGTCTTCAGCGATAAACCCAAGCCTCCCATAAAAATATTGCAACCATTCTGTATAAATTACGGGCCCACAAATAATTATAATAATCAAAGCATTTGACGGTCTCTTAAATATATATCTCTGGTCTCCTCTTAGTAAAAAGAACTCTTCTTCCCATGCTAGCATTATTTGACTCATAATATAAGCTCTTCGACAAAGCTTATTACTTCAAACATTAGAAAACTAAAGTTTATGGGCAATTATTAAGCTTCTTACTTTGCTGCACGAATATAATATATGCACGCGAACTACTATTCCAAGCAAATAATATATCTCCGGTAGATAAATATATATTTCTTCATTCAATACTGCTTTTTTTTTTCTATTTCTCCACCTGTGCTTTATTCAGCTATTTCTGAAATGAGTCTATCTACCATTCTTTTAAACACTTTCTTACATTTGCAGCTTGGCTCTGATACCATGTTAAGTTTCCAGATCGCTGCAAATGTAATAGCACTGCCGTAAAAGTATGTACTTTCCAAATGCACCGATCTCTTGTATATATACATGGTAAAGACAAGAAGAGACATGTCCCTTCATGGGACATGTCTATTCACTAATCTAATTTATTAATTTAACTATATAATCAATATAAGAATAAATAAAAGATTAACTATAATATATATATATATAGTATATTAATATAAATAATATCAATATATTAATATATATATGTATATATAATAATTATATAATTAGTTTTATTTATCCGACCGATGCTACATACATCAACAGTCTGAGACAATAAAACATAGCACATATATGATCTCTGCAAACACCAAAGAGTACTGTTCACATGCAATCATCCAAAACAGGAAAATGTCGCCTTCAGAATATACAAATGCTGAACATAAGTCAGAACAAAATTTGCGAATAGGAAGAGGTGGACTCTTCATTGTCTTTGACAATGAAGAGTCTACTGTTACCAAAGAAACACTGCCAATCCAAGCAATGCCAATCCAAGTGACACCAATCAAGAGACTCTTCATTGTCTACGTGACTGTCCATGTGAAGATAACTGCTGACGGTAAAGAAATAAAACAACTGGGCAAGACGTAAAATAGAGAGACTATATCTGCTGCATCGTAAATGATTATTTCTGCTGTTCTGAGAACAAAGATAACTCCTGCAGCTACCATCCTCAACACAACATATATTTTTACAGGACCTATTGCATTCTCAAATCCAGGAATCTTAAAACATTTGATTAACTTGGCTCTCTTGATCACTCTTATAATCTGTATATCTTCTAGCTTGACCATTGTGTAACCATTGGAGACCTCTAATACGCCATAATGATGCAAAACAACTAAATGCGTCATTACCAGGCCAATGTCCTTATAGGATCGTCCAACATTCTAATATGCTTCATAGATGCTTTTACTCTTGTGTTGATGAGCTGCAATTCTATATCTTGTAGATTACTAATACCTTTTCCCTTCCACAAAGATGCCGCCTAACAGGGCAATACCTCCTCCTTCAGTCCCTTTACTTCCTCTATCTTTGAGTTTTCAATAGCTTTTCCAGAATTAAAGATCTTGCATTGGCAACATTTGCTTCTGTTTGAAATCTTCCAAGATGAGGCCTCATGACTTGACGCTACCATCTTGGCCAAATACTGCCTTTATCACCTTCAAACACTCTGGAGATGAGTAGTTAAATATTCTACTTAATCAGTGATTGTAGACTCTGCTATGGCAGAGGGGGTAACTGAGCCAGTCATCTGCCTACAACTCTTTAAAACATAAAAGGCCAGCATGTAATGCAAGGCTTATCAACCAAATGCAAACAACATTGGTTGCCACCATCTAACATATACAGCACATGGTGCTTCCTATTCGTACACAATCCCTTAACAAGCAACTATGAGGAATCATTGATGGTATTCCCATATATTTGCTAGATGTCCCTTCACACCTCATCAAATCCCAATACCACGTGTCCATATCAAGTCATAATGAGTTTGCTTAAGCACATTTAAATTATGAGCTGGGGAAGGGCATTCATTCAATAAACAATTAGGTACATGTTCTCAATCCTTAGCTTCATTACTTTCAAAGGTAGAAAAATCATCTAACTGAGTACCTTGGTTTGCTAAATAATCCACTAAAGGCATTTTTTCCGCTATTGAGTGAGTAATAGTTACTCTTTTAAATTTTTTTGCTATTCTAAATTGACCCTAAGCTTCCAATTGGGACAATATTTCTTACTCACCAATTGCACCACAAATTTTGAGTTGCCTTCTATCACTAGGATACGTTGCCCTGCCACATATTCTACTTGTTCCTGAAAGAAGGGCCTTCCATTTCACTTCATTGTTCAGTTTCTAGCCTATATATTTTGAGTCTGCCAACAAAAATTCATCTTTTGTGATTCTTAAGACAACCAACCTTGCTGACCTGGGTTTGCCTCTTGAATCCCCATAACATTTTGATTTCATATGTGCTAAACGTGTCATCCAATTTAATTTCTACTATTCTTATCTACTACTAACCCATGAATGGGAATCCAATTTTTCTCATTGTTTAGCTCGAGATTTTTGTAAATATGCAACAATAGATGCACTTAGTTTCAGAGAAGAATCCTTTTTAGCACATACCCCAACACATGCATCCCTGTAAATCCGAGGTGACATGTGAGCATGGAAAACAACCAAAAGAATAATTTGGAACTTAGAAAATGGAATCAATCTAGCAAAAGCTGCATATAGTAGAGCTGAAAGAAAATGAGTAGCTGTGGCTAAGCTAGGTGGATGCTTAGCTACAACTAAAGCCCTAAAATTTCAAAGCTCTGAAAAATGTCTTTTGACGCAAACACATGGCTTAGTATATCATAATCAAATTATATATATGTTTGTGTGTGTGTGTGTGTGTATTTGATAAATTCATAAACACTCTCTAAATAAAACTACTACAATATTTAATTAATATCTAATTGTGTTTCCATAATATCTAATTGTGTCTCCAATAATTATTCTGAATCTAATTTTAATTTGTATTTATCCTTTATTTGAATATAAAACAAATACACTTTCACTATTTAATCAATTCCATTAACCAATAAATGAAGTGTGGATAATCAATAACACAAATCGTCTACAATTACCAAGTGAAATCTATATGGCCCAATTTCTAATTTAATAAAAATAAACAAACAAACAAATAACTAAATCTAATTAATACTTCATTTTCTGATTAATGCACCAAAATCAATTGTTAAATATGATTAAATTTCTTTCAGATTTGATCTATCTATGGCTTTTCTATCTTCAGAATATGATTCTTACAATCATTGTACTTTCTTGCAGATTATAATCAGAATATTGAACTTGATAAATATGAAGTTGATGCCAAATGAATATTGAGAAATATTGATCATGAATTCACAAGTCTGAATTTTTTCTTAATGGTATACTATCTACACGAGCAGAACATTTATTGATTTCGATGTCTCCAATTGTGGATTGGATCTGCATTAAATATATAATGGAAGAGACACATCCCATGAGCGGACATGTCTCCACAAAGTGGAGGCATGTCTGTTCATGAGATGTCCCAGGAATTGTGCCTTTTCATCTTAACTAAACATCCGATCTCTAATCGGGGTTTGGTACTTAATAAACATAAATGCTTATCAAGTTCGATCTATATTTTATTGCACAATTAAATAATATCCAATCTGGAAATGATCACCGATAATGATGCTCGATTGGGATCCTATATGAAACATGAAATGCCGATAATCTGCAAGTAATAACCTCTAAATGCAGATCGATAATATACTTGGAATATAGTAGATTTCGATCAGTTATATAAGTGATCAACGATTTACAGAATTTATTGCAAATGATGACATGAATATATATACAACTAAATATATATGTGTGTATACTTATGTTAGTACATACTGACATATATATACACACATATTATCAGATTGATCATCATTCCTATATCTGACCGAAGCTACCATATTTCAACACTCCCTCTTAGCTAGGGAAGATAAAGCTAACCAAGTATACAGTGATATGACCTTACTTGTGATATCAGAAGATATGATATGCTTCTAAGAGTGTCAAGTCACATGACATTCTTCATAACACATCTTCATTACATATGTGCACTGCCATCAAGTCTCATGATGTCTACCATAATAAATCATGGCATATCCAAGGATACACCATGATTATCTCATAAGGATCATAATGATCTTCAACTGATATCAAGTCTCATGATATCTATCAAAATGTCCAAGAGATACTATCATGACATATCGACAGATATCAAGTCACATGATATCCATCATGATAGTGAAACTAATCATTGCAAAGTCGTCACCTTACAATGTCAAATACAAGTGTTCATTATCAGAAAGATCGTCACCTTTCAATAATGTACACAGGGGGCCCCATAAAGTCATGGAGTCACACACATGACAACTACCAAGAACCATATCAGGGGTGGATCCACCATGGCTACTCCCAGAGGGTGGAACAATGCTTTCACTTTAAACTTCTCTCTCACAGAGAAGAATCCAATAAAATATATTTCAAGAAATCATTGATGCTAAGACTCCCTTTTAGCAAGGGCTTTGTTCTCCATAACTCCAAGCTAGTCTTAGAATGCACAAACTTTACTTTGGCAGGAGGCTTGGTGAGAATATCGGCTGTCCGTTCTTCAGTGATAATGTACCTTGTCTGAATACTAAAGAAACCATCTCTCCATGGTCTACTCCCTCTGAATCTCTATGATCAAAATCCCCAAAGATCAATTTGGTAGATCCTCTAGCAGCTTCCTTTGTTACGGAAGCATACATGGTCTTAATCAAGAAAATGTCTTGCTCCAAGAGACTCTCATCATTTGCTACATGATCAGTTAATCCATGTTTAAAATTTTGATCACAACATTATTCTTAGGAGTAGTTTCTCGTACACAAATGTACTTGTCTGATTCCATAGTAACATGAGTGAATGTAATAAACTGTGGATTTATCCCTAAGCTTGGCAACACCAAACATTTATGATAATGTGGCTTCCATCTGAAGCTCTAAGTACATGCATTAACCTCTTGACCTTCTCGTCCAAGGTTGCCTTAGATAAAATGTCAGACTTCTTCTGAATGTGATATCAACCTTCTGACCTCTTCGTCCAAGTTTACCTCTGATAGATTGTTAGATTCCCTCTAAATCTGATGTCCATCTTTAATTCAATTCCATGACTGCAAGTATCAAGTTTTCTTTCCCTTGAATGCAATTTCTTATTCTTCTTGATCCGTCCTGAAGGCATTCCAAAGAGAGATTACAAATAGTTGATAAGAGTAAACTATCTCAAAGGAAAATACCAATCATAGAAGCATACGAGATTTGTCAGCCCAATGTTATAGTATGAACTAATGAACATTATTCAAGTGTATGAAATACTTATCTCTTATGTTGGTGCATCATAGAGCTAGTCCAGAGCTGGGTCACAAGACTGTAGTAAGGTTCTTTCTTTGCTAGCATGCTGGTTCCAAGCAAAGCACCAAGAATGTCACAACCATGTATTGCATATCTACTATCCGCTCCTTCTAGATTGCTACAGTTCCCTGGCCACTAGAGAAGTCATCTTGACATGATCTTCTCCCTCTGAACCAATATAATCCTCGATAGTCAATTTAAACAAATCCTCTAGTTGCTTTACCTGTCACAAAAGGATACCCTTCTTACATGATCCCAATCATAGAAGATATCTTTCAAAAGACTCACATCATCTAGCATGATCCAGATATGACATGAAAGTAATAGATCCAAGATCATTTTGAAGCTACTTTCTTATGATCGAGTCTTGCACAATGCCTTGGTAGTATACCTAATGCAACCTTCTTTTCCTGCCAGAACATCCCCGAAGACAAAGGAAAAGATCAAGGCAAATAGATTTTATGAATACATACATATAAGAGAGTGACTACAATAAATGTACTATTCAAAAGATAATACGAGTAGATGCAAGTTGCTCCAAAGAAGGTCCTATATGTTGGTGGTTTCCTCCATCATGAGGATGTTCCATGGGGTTCATGGCCACACCGCGTACCTTGGGCCAGCAGAACATAAACATATGATATGTATTTCCATTACCATTGCAACTTTCGTTCCTTGACAGCGAACATCCTTTGCAAACACATGACATCATGGGATCATCATAGACAACTCGTTATGCAGTGCACATCACATATCAAATAACACATATTTCTTTCATGTATCATGCTTCCAAGTCAGTTTGAAGTCACACTTCAATTCTCAGTTGATGTGGAATGCTGGTGAAGCATGCCATAGTGAAGATGACTCATCCTAGGCTTGTTCCCTCGAGAAGCAATCAGTGCTCTATTAAGTCTGAAACCTCAACTCGAGAATGCCTTTGTGATCTATATCTGGCTTCTACAAGATTTCACCTCCACTAATTTCTTCAAAATTTATCACTATCTTTAATGCAATCTCCAATCTGCACTTAGTTGCATAAATCTTTGTTGTTAAGCAGAAATCACTCCAATTTGCTTCATCATATATACAGCTCAAATTCCACTTTAAGCAACAAACTCAAATCACAACTGAGTAATTTGCATTAGTAACACAGAGAAGTAAATGGCTGCAGCTAGGAAGAGCATATCATGTCTATGATCAGTATAGAGACAAGTCCTCTCTTCTATTGTGAGTTTTACAAGTAGACCTAGACCCTCATAAATCATCCTCTATTTTTATTCCTCCTCTAAAGTCGACGTTTTTGTACTGTGAGATACCTCCTTCCATTGTTGTCGATAAGTCCTTATGAATGCATAGAATAACCAAAACCCTTAACTGTCATAGTGAACTCTGTATCGATGCCAACTCTTAATGAGTATCATTTATGTGCAATTATTAAATGTTTGTGTTCGAATTTTCTTACTCTTGATCTACTATGACTTTAGAGATGATTCTGGAATATCCAATCTCAATTGGGTCTTCTGCCAAGTGTAGCTCACATGTGTAATTACCCGAACCGGTATTTTCCTGATATTCCACAAATATATCTCATGCAAATTTAAATAAATAAATACATGCAATAAACCATTGATTCAACAACAATACCCAGCAATACATTCCATTTGAATAACTTAGAAAATGTTATCGTATTATACAACAACAATACGATACAATGAAACTAAAATAATCCAATTGGAAATACAGAATGCTACAACGAGATTGGATGATCAAGAACCTGTAAATACAATGGCGAACTATGTTGTGAATCCGCACCGGAGATGAACTGGGTTTTCATCCAATCTATCGAGAAAACCTAAAGGTTTTCGTCCTCAAGTTTCAGAACTGAAAGATGAAGCTTCCTGGATTCTCCAAGAGAAATAAATTCATAAAAGTAAGCATCTACAAATGAGACTCCAAGCCTTCATTTAAAGCTACAGCTGTGACTCTTCAGTTTCCCTACTTTGTTTCTTCATATTCCCACTTTAAGTCACTTTTAAATAAATATAACCGTTAAGTTATAAGGTGACAATAAATAAAGTAAGGAATCTTTTGATATTAAAACCGAGGACCAAACAAACTCGGATGATGACGTGTGATAGCTTGTTGGAAAGCTCTCGGCGAGATGTTCCAAGTCCACTACTGAAATTTCAAGGAAACTAAGTTTTGCCGACTTACTATAAATAGTAAGTACCCTGGAAACCTTGTGGAAACTGCTCCGATTGGCCTGAAATTGAAATCACCTAGGCCAAATATTCCACTGATCATTGCCACACCACAGTTAGCCCCCTGGACCACGATGAAATGGCTAACGACATGACATAAATAATGTGCTCCAAAAGGGGACATTACAAATCATCCCTTCCTGAAGATTGCTTGCCCTCAAGCAATCGGTATCGGCATGCTGTGACCATAATACTTGGATCCCATACCAACCTCTGGGAAGCTGCTCCACCAATCTATTGTGAAAAACTGAAACAAACATTATGCCCCGACCTGTGAAGCCATTCACACATCAACAATACATCAATCAGTCTAATGCCAGGATCCCACATCACCCCATGTGTCTGATTGGTCGAATCAATCTGCCTTGTGCTGCCGTCAAATGTGAGAGAACCCTCAACTGAGAACCTCACTCCAACTGAAATCACCATCACCTCTACAATCAGATGAAGGGGGAAGGCAAACATCATACCAATCGGCTCCCTGAATAATTACCAACCGCGAGTATGTCCCTCCTAAATCCCACAAACCAAAGGGCCATTCATCTCCCCAGTTGATTGAAATATCCTGTCGCTCCATGCCCATACTGAGTGTATCACTCAAAATGTCCAACTACCATAACACTGCCCCTTTGATCTGTAGCCCGAACTAGAAACTGTGTTGAACAGGCAAACTATCAAGACTGCAGGACAAGGCTTCCTCCTGCAAGAAGGGAAGCGTACCCAACCAATCACTCATCCCACACCTATGCAATAATCGGATAGGAAAGTCCTCCGTAGGTGGGCTGAATGGAAAACAAAATGCATCCCATACAACGTGGCCATAATGTGATGCACTAATCAACTCCAATGGAAATCTTGAATCAGCATTAGGATTCCATAGCTGTCTCCCTATACCCGGAGCCATACAATGCACACCATTGTGTGAAAAATTCACACCAACCAACATAATCATCATACCAAGCTCAATAACCCCGTATTGAATAAACTCTACCCAATCGTCATCATCATGCCCAAAATAGGTGGTGATAGAATTATCATAAGCACTGGATGTATCAGTATGATAATGTAGTGGAGTCATAGCTGTGTGAAGAGAGGAATGAATCAAGGGATGCTCACCAACACGAGACATCTCACCATCAGCGAGAGGTAGTGCAAGGAAAGACATATCACCCATCATACAATAAGACATAACCACCCATCCTGAACTGCTGATGTAGAAACTAAACTGCTCAACAACTGAGCTCACCCTGCTACTCCAATTTGGTGATCTAGACTCCTCTCTAGTAACTGACCCTGGGTCCCAAATCCTGCAACCAATCTTATCCTCATCAGGGAAGTAGGAAATATTTTCCTCATCTAACTCGAAAAGGGGATTATCAAATGTCAATTCAGCACCCATCTCAAACAAGGAATTATCAACCACCTGAAAATGGTCTAACTCATAAAGAAACTCTGGATGACCCAAAGATCTTTTTTGGACAACTATCCAAGTCATAAGTCTGTTGTACACTATCAAGCTCCTGAATCACCTTCTAAAAGAATTCATACCTTTCCTTGTCATCCTGTTCCTTGTACTGGCTAGAGGCAACAATCTGATTTCTTGCCTCCTGTAGAGCGATACCAGTGTGTTCCAAAGTGCCTTGAGTAGCACTAAGCTCTCTATTGAGCTTATTAACCTCATCCTCCTTTTCCCTCAATTGCTCAACATATTTCCCAGCAACTTGTAACAGGTGGTCATGATCTGAAAGTAAGCTCAGATATTCTGATTTCCAATCCTCAAATGCTGTTTTGACCCCCTGTAAATCTGCAACATAGGATCCAATCCTTATACCATCTTGCCCTTTATCCCTCTGAGCTTTCCTATAGAGATCATCAATAACCTGGCGAGTGCTATCATGGTGAACACGAGCTGCAATAATGGCATCGTCACTAACTTTCAACTGACTTTTCAAGGCATGCCTTTCATCATTGTTATTCAGGGATGTATTACCAAGAGGGTCATCCATATCAGCATTATGTATAAGTGAGGTGCTGCTAAAGAAATCACATGATTCCTCATTACATGAATTGCTAAAGGCTTCCCACTGATTACCGCAGCCTTTTACTGTGAATTTATCAAACTCAACCACCAAGTCACCAAAGTAAAACTCTGAGCACTCTCCACTATGTCCGGAAAGAGATGTAATCACAACTATATTTTCTTTATCACTAGGCTGCAATTTATTGATTAATATTGCAAACATGCCCCTGTGACTAGCCCTCTTAGCATATAAAACAAATCTGCCCTCTTCTCGCTTGGTCCTTGCCCATTACCGGAGATCCTGCAACCTGTAAGCCTAATGATACTTGTTCATTTTCAGTCAATAAACTCTTGAATCTTTCAGCTTGAAGCTTAATCAATTCAGTTGAGAGCTCACATGCCACAGATGAGTACTTTATTTCTCCTCTCCAGATTGCAAACAATTCTGATTGCAATTGTTTGTATATGTCATTGTCCTCATCTGAGATCAAGGATAAGATAGTCTTTATGCACGTCTTCACCTCATCTGGATGACACTTCTTGAAATTACTTAGGAGGCATTGAAATAATTGTTGAACCATTTTATCACAGCCTAGATTCAACATGTGACTGAAAATTCTAGTACTTGCCATTAACTCCAAGATTTTTACCTGCTTACCAAAGGTAGAATCTCTGTCATATTTCAGTCTACCTAAACTATCCACAATCAGCTGTAATACCTGTTTCCAAATGTGATCGGTATAAGGAGTAATAGGAGCTGTAATCTGTGTGATCTCATTGAGGCACGAGGCGGCTGCAAGCCTAACATCTCTATGTGGATGTCCCATAAACCTGCGTTGGACCACAACAACCATGGAGGGGTGCATTGCCCAATTGAAGAGTCTGCAATCAGATTGATCTATCGTAGATAGATACAAATTTATTTTGTCTAGTTTAGCAAGCATACTTTCCATAATTTTCTACTCCTCCCATTTGCCATCCAAGACAACATAGTTCATTTCCTATCTCAATTTCTTTCCGAATATCCCTTAGCTGCACACCGTAAAATGTGTCATTGAATTCCTTCGAGAATATTGGGCTTTCCAATGACTCCATTATTCAATTTCCTCCAAGTTCATGCCAAGGACTGAATTGCTTCTGTGACTGTGAAATGCTGTCACCACAATACTAATTCTAATCCTGCTATATAATTTCTGAATGTGCATGCCCTCTACTAATTTCTTAGTTATCTTTAAGGCTGTAGATGAATTGATTTGACTGTCAGAAAGTAATGTTTAGTAGAGCCTTGATGCCAGTTCGAGTAAGGGAAGAATTTACAGTGAGCCAGTTGGCTGTATATTTGATATGTTCTGAATATTGAGGGTGTTCGAACTGCTGATTGTTTTTGCTACTCAGTGAGTATGATTATGTTTCTTTTGCCACTGTTTAGATATGCAATTGAATATTCGATCTGTATATCCACGATGCTTAAAAATAGCAAGGGTCCGTAAATGCCAATGTTTACCAAACTGAATCCCGTGCTAAAGACTTCCTACTACTACTCCCAACCTCCCATGAATGCTAAGATGTCACTGTAGTGTTCTTACCCAATAATCTGATAGAATTTTCTGTCTAAATCTGAACAGAAACATTCAATACAAGATTCTCATAAAATTTTCACTGTCACTGTCTTGTTAGTGTGAACAGTTTATCAGGGAATTGCTCTATTGATTAAAATATTCCATTTATAATATCACCTAAGCAAGGATAGACTGTTGGCTCGGATGGAGAATGGTGAGGGAATGAACCGAATGGGGTATCCTCAATCACGTGTTCGACTGTCCCTCAATACTGGCTCGTTCCAGACTGAAATCCGCATGCCATTCCCACTATCCACATGCTACCAGTCGGGTACTCACACATGATAGTGTGGAGGGTTGACAGTGCTGCATAAGTAGTGGGGGAGCCAAAAGTGCGAATGCTTTCTACTGTCACTGCCATGCTCTACTGGTCCCTTCCAACCCGTGCTACATACCAAAGGCTACCCGCACTGTAAGAAGTGTCCACGATGCTGGGAGGGAGTTTGGTCTGCAACTGCTACTCCTCGACACCCAAACTCCACAACATCCGACTGCAATCCGGATGACCACCTGACGCATATACTGCCTCTTCTCGATAATCACAGTATATTAAGTACCTGCGCGTATGATGTTACTAGCTCGCGTCAAGCTACTGCAGTGGCCTGTGATGCTAGGTTACCGAGGCCTTCTCCAGTTCGCAGGGCTGCAAGACTCTTTCCCACACGGACTTGGACTTGGGTGTTGAATGTTGGTTGTCCTATCCAGCCTGATACATCTACTCGTGCGTAGCTGGGAAGCACGCGACTGTCATCCGGCTCTTGCCATGCTCAAACGTAAGGCCAACATTGCATAAGCCGCCTTTGCTTGGGTGTCACGGGAATGCTGGGGTGGGACGACTGTTGTAGTTCCCGTGTTACTTTGCCAACACCATAGAACTAGCACACAAAACGTCTGACAATCTTCAACTTGCGGGAGTGTTGACGATATACACACGTCGTTGTGTTGAGTCGGGTGGTGTCTTTCTAGACTTCCAACACTCTACTTCCTAGCTGGACAACTCACCTATAACTGGAAAATGTGTAGACCTGTGTAATGTTTATGCTCCAACTCTCGTTTGGCATATGCAGATATTTGGCGACCTCTTGGAACCACTTCCCTATATGCCTTCAAATGCCCAGCAAGAAAGGATAGCCGCTCAACACAAGATAATGCAAATGGGGCTGCGTTTTGTCTTAGCACCATCTTATAGAAATCGAACCAGCAGTATAATCCAGTATTGCAAAGAAAAAACTTGTCGCAAGAATTCCATCTAACATCCCTTTCAAATCTTCCCGACTGATCTTTTGATTGAAGTTAAATCAAAGAACCCAAGGCTTGTTGTTATTGTGTAGTTGTTGTAGGGAATGAACAACACCCTTCATACGCACATCCTAGCTCTTCCAACATCTGGAAATAATCACAAAAAGTTTGTACCAAAACTGTAGCGTTTTACTGTAGTGCGGGTACACTGTAGCGCCATTGTAAATTCCAGAATTACTATAACTAAAAATCTCCGTATGATTCGTCTCTGGAGAAAAACCTCGTAGGCTGGCAAGATTTTTAGCTCTTCCCGATATTTTCCCGATATTCCACAATTATATATCATGTAGATTTAAATAAATAAATACATGCAATAAACCATTGATTCAACAACAATACCCAACAATACATTCCATTGGAATAACTCAGAAAATGTTATCGTATTATACAACAACAATACGATGCAATGAAACTACAATAATCCAATCTGAAATACAAAATACTACAACAAGATTGGATGATCAAGAACCTATAAATACTGTTGGCATCACTAACCGGTAAGTTTTCTACCGGTGTAAGTGTTGTCATTGTTTGGCAAAAGAGGATAGAGAATCTGGCAAAAGAGGATAGAGATTTGTTCTCTATTATAGAGGGGATTCTTCACCAAGAAAGGCTGAGAAACCGGTCACTACACTAAGCATCAACAATCGGATAATGCACTCAACAAAGAAGAGTGTATCCTAGTATCAACCAAGGACCGCTCTCAACCGGTATAGACAAGTACAAATAAACGCATATCCAACAATTGTTTATAACACAACCGGTAAGAATAGTGGAACCGGTAATCCGTCCCACCAAGGGCATGTACCCGGTATATAGCATAAAGAACTCAACTGATATATTATAAGACCCCGGTATGAACCGAGGAAGTCATAATTAATTGTCTATTCCAACCAACTCTTCTTGACTAGGATTTATTGCAGTAAATCCGAGTGATCTTGAGTTGTCTTGGTGATTGGTTTGAGGCGCAGGTAAAGGATTTAAAGCCAGAATCAATGGTTACTTAAGGTGCGACTGAAGGATTTAAAGCCGGATTCAGTGGCTTTAAATCGAAGTGTTATCTCTTATGAAGAAAGGTTGCCTGACACGCAACTGTTGTTTTCTTCATGTAGTGGATGAAGACAAAATTTGCATCGAATGCTTGCTCAAGAGAACAAACACTTTACCGAGTGATGCATTCGTTGGATCTCAAGATTAGGTCATGCATTTGAGGTGCATTCAGGGCAACAAAACTGAATATATTCTTATGTCTGTTGAGAAGAAGATTTGCTTTCATTCTGCCGAGAAAAAGAGTGAGCCTATATGCTACAGAAGCAAAGGTTAGAAAAGTATCAAGGGTTAGAGAAAATTGACAGAGTAAAAGTTGTGCAAGACAGCACAACAATAGTTGAGAGTACACCTGTGTCAACCGGTGATAATTCTTAGTAGAGCACAAATAGAGATCACATTTGGCTAAGCAGAGCCTTTTGTAAAGATCTTAATTCTATTGTTTTCTAGCAAACTACAATAGACAAATCCTAGTATTTGGGTGTGATGGAGCCCTAATTTTTGCAAAAATTAGAACCTCCATTTATGAAATAATGTTAGAGATTCATGTTGAAATATTGTCATTAATATCAAGGCATATAAGAATATGATGGAGACTTGTGAGTATGCGTATTATTCAGATTTGTACTTTGAGATGGAGAGCTATTGAAAACTATAAGAACTTTGTAATAATATCATTCAGCAAAACAGTATATGCAGAAAATTATACCAATCTTATAATTCATGGGCAATCAAAATCAGTGATCAGAATCAATGCTTACATTAAGAATAAGGCAGAAATGAATATCCAGAATTATGTTGAGAGCTGGTGTATTAGATTGTGTTAAAATCAAAGTTGTACATATACAATGAACAATATATTGAATCATGTGTACAACCTCAGAAGGAACGAGTGTATGAGTTCAAATATACAACAGAAAAATATAAAACAGAGCAGCATTGGAATAGAAACAATGATTCAGTGGATAGTAACACTACATACATGATGCAGTGATTATGAGATGTAGAAATATAGAAATACAAGAATGGCAATTTGAGTTAGCAGCTACACATAGTCAAAGAATGAATAAAAGGAGAAAGAACGATCACACAAATGGAGTAGTATGATGAATCAAAAGCAGCACAAACCCAATAAATATTGAAGTCACAGGTAAACCTATTAAAGAAACTTATATGCAGTGATGAGGACTGTGCGATTAAAGCTCATCCAGTAGCAAACAACAGCGATCTCAATACACAGAAAATAATACTGATAAGTAAATCGCTCCTAGCATATGCGACAATGAGTATGCGGGGTCAATGAGGACTCAAATATATGCCCAATATCGAAACGAACCTGCAGAGTAAATTGGTAATGGCTATGATAATATTTACACCATCTTTACCGTCAAGGAGTACTCAGATTTAGCGGAAGGAAGAAAATACATAGCGATTGTAGATTTTATCTATGCTTTCATCTGTTGACAGAGTAGCAACGCATGATACTGATGATTGAATACAAAGTAATATGTTCGTCTTGGATGCTTTTTGTGCGCTGGAAAGAATGTGGACCTGTATACAGAGTTGAATAATTGTGGGCAATATAACGAATTTACAGTTTATATCACAAGTCCGTGTTTGAACAAATCCCGTTAAACTTGTTTGAATTCAACGTGATAGCCACTGGTCAAAGGGAAATGTGATGTGAGCAAGGAGGAAGATGTAAGCACTGCCATGTATTTCTCCATGAAGAAGCACGGGAAGATCATTCATGAAGAAAAAATCGGGAATGATATTATCGGGGTAGTATGAGATTATATTAAACATTAGTTAAAATACAAAAGCTTTAGTTTGTTTAATAAAGGGGACGTGACTTTTGATATTGAAAAGAAACGTCATTTTATACAATCAAATATAAATAAGGATTGTATCATTCGATAGGAGGGACAGAACAAAAAAGAAGCATTATAATTAGAAGAATATTTGTATGGAGGGATAAGGAGTAAAAATATGACTTTGTAATATAAATTTAATTATTTTATTTTAATAATAAAATAAAATGTCTTTTGTTTATTATTAAAGGTGTGGAGAATTAAACTGCAAATGAACCGTCCTTTATAATTATTATTTTTGAATATTGTATACAATTTAAATATCAGATAAGTGGACACGGTGAAATAGCATCTTAAATTCGATCATCACAGATGTCGTGAAATATTTAATTGTTTCCAAATTTGTGTCCAGTTTGTCTTCGAGGAGTTAAAATTCAATTTGGACTAATTTAAGATTGCATAAATATTTGATTTGTCGTGTTTGGATTATTTAATTGATTGGCAGTATAAGTGCGTAGAACATTATAAAGTTGTACGTAATCTTCATTGAAGTTGACTCTATTGCCCAAATGAGCAGAGGCACTAGTCTTTTATTTTTGAAGTATTGGGTTTATAAGTGAAGTCAGAAAATCTATCAATTCCTTCCTACAAACCTCAAATCCATTATTAAGAATCATTACACAACATTTAATTCAAACATTCAGAATTCAATTTCATATTGATCGAGTTCGAGGAATTTGCTAGCCGGAAAACTCACAAGCTTAAATTCGCTATGGAAAAACCTTGAAGAAAGTGATCAAGCTCGAGGTGAAGGTTTACCCGCCTAGGTGTAGCGAAGCCTAAAGTGCAGGTGAATTTGAATTATTCCCGTTTGTTGGCCAGAACTGATTTGGAATCCTATTGGAGAATTGGCAGGCTCTTGGATTTCCAATTTGTAATTTTGGGAACTAACAGGGTGGACTCTAACAGGTCCCTTGTATCAAAATCCCTTAACCGGGTGACATCTTTCAAGGTGTCTAAAATCCCTTAACCGGGCAGGTCTTAACAGATCTTACTGTAACAAATCCCTTGACTGGGTCGCACCTAACAAGTGCGTTTTATCCCTTGACCGGGCAAGCTCTTAACAGGGCGTACTTCAGAAGAGTACAAATATTGTGAGGTCTCCTCACATCGTGGTTTTTACCCTAACCGGGTTTCTACGTGATAAATCTGGTGTCACTTTGTGTTTGTTCACTTACTGTTTTGTTTGCTTAAAACTATTTGCTTTGGTGCTATAAGTTTACTTCACTGGATTAAAAGGAAAAGTAAAGAATTTTTTCAAGTGCTGATTCACCCCTCCCCTCTCAACACCAGTTGGGACTATCAATTGGTATCAGAGCCTTGTTCTGTTTTTCTTTGTTGCTTAACCGCACAAGAGAGAAAGCTATGATGATGAGAAAGGAAGGACCAAAGTTTTCAAAAGAAAACTTCACCTTATGGTGCAGTAGAATGAAGCTATATATGAAGACCAACGGCGACCAGTACTGGAACCATGTTACCAATGACTACAGTGATTCACCCCTCCCCTCTCAGCACCAGTTGGGACTGTTAATTGGTATCAGAGCCTTGTTCTGTTTTTCTTTGTTGCTTAACCGCACAAGAGAGAAAGCTATGATGATGAGAAAGGAAGGACCAAAGTTTTCAAAAGAAAACTTCACCTTATGGTGCAGCAAAATGAAGCTATATATGAAGACCAATGGTGACCAGTACTGGAAGCATGTTACCAATGACTACAATGAGCCCGCCGGTACCTTGACACCAGATGAAGAGAAAATTAAGACTGAGCACACAGCTGCCATGGACATGATAGCTAGCACCTTACTTGACCACGTGTATGCTGAAATTGAACATCTTGACTTCGCCTGCAAAATGTGGAAAAAGTTACAAACAGTCTATGGAGGAGATCCCAATGTTCAGAGAGCCAAGGTTGAAAGCCTCAGGGGAAAGTATGACGACATGAGGATGAATGATGGAGAAGATATCGAGCAATATAGAAACCAAATCAAGTGATCAACTCCATCAGAAGCGCAGGAGGCAAGCTGACTGAAGAAGAGGCGGTGAGCAAAATACTAAGAACTCTCAGACCTCAGTACGCCATTAAGATCTCTGCCATTCAAGAGCTCAGATCCATGAGCAACGATCAAGTCATCCTAGACTCTCTAATTGGTAAGCTAGCTGCTTTTGAATTAAGCAACTTTGATAATAGCCTATCTGTTCAGGAAGCAGCATTTAAATCATCAGTCAATGCCTCTTCCACCAAAAAGGGAAGAGAAACCGGTAACTCTTCTACCGGTAAGATCGACAACCTCATTGAGAATCTTCTCTCAGAGGAGACGGAGCAAGATGAGTTTGAAGCTCTAATTGCTAAGAGATTTCCTAGAGGGAAAGGGAAGTACAAAGGGAAACTCCCTTTAAAATGCTTCTCTTGTAACAAAATAGGACACATTGCTACCCAATGTCCAGATAATGAAAGTAGAGACAAAAGAGACCGGTTCAAGAACAAAGCAAAGCAAGATTGCTATCTTGTTGAGGAAGGAGTCACAGACAATGAGTCTGAAGACTCAGAAGATTCGGAAATTGCATTTGTGGCAATAAAGGAGGAGAGCCCAGCTCTTAATGAAGTTGCACTCATATCCAGATCGCATCAATATGACGATTGGATCATTGATAGCGGATGCACTCACCATATGACCGATGACAAGAGCAAGTTCATCAACTTGGAGCTCAACGATAGTGGATTAGTCACATTTGGAAACAATGCTCTTTGTGCCATCAAGAGTAAGGGATCTATTGTTCTATGCAATAATGTTGTCTGTGAAGACGTGTACTGGGTCGAAGGACTCAGGTATAACCTGATGAGTGTTGCACAACTAAACAACAAAGGTTTCCAGTTGGAATTCGGTCAAGGCTCTTGCGTAGTCAAAAATCAATTTGGATCCCACGTTGCAGCTGGTAGACAGAGCAAAGGCAATCTGTTCTACCTAGACTCAACAGAAGGAGCCTGTTTAATTGCTTTTGTCAAAGGAGAATCAAACAAGATTGGTCTTACCTCTAAAGAAGACAATAGCTGGCTATGGCACAAGAGACTCTGCCATATAAACTTTGACAGCATTGTCAAAGTAAGCAGGAAGAAATCGGTCAGAGGACTCCCAGAAATTGCAAAACCCATGGGAGGTATTTGTAAGGATTGTCAGTTAGGAAAACTAACAGGAGCAAGTTTCGGTAGCAAGTCCTTCTCTGCTGAAAATGTTCCAGATCTTGTACACACAGACCTGTGTGGACCAATGAGGACAAAGAGCTATCATGGAGACCGGTATTTCATGTTGTTCGTGGATGATTTCTCAAGAATGATGTGGACACTCTTTCTCCGTGAGAAATCGGAAGCCTTTCACATGTTCAAAATTTACAAGGCTAGAGTGGAAAAGGAAACTAGTAGAAGCTTGAAATGTCTAAGGTCGGACAGAGGAGGTGAGTACACCTCTCAGGAGTTTACTCATTACTGTGAGGAACATGGCATACAGAGACAGTTCTCTGCACCTAGGACTCCTCAGCAGAATGGAGTAGCAGAAAGAAGAAACAGAACGCTGATCGATTGTGCCAGAACCCTGTTGATCCAAAAGAATCTTCCTCATCACTTCTGGAGAGAAGCTGTCAACACCGCTGTTTATACAATCAACCGAGTTTAAGTCAAAAAGGGAACCAATAAGACGTCTTACGAACTATGGTTTAAGCATACTCCTAGTGTAGGCTACTTCAGAATCTTTGGTAGTAAATGTTATATCAAAAGAGAAATGTTTTCTGGGAAGTTTGATCTCAAGAGTGATGAAGGAACATTTCTGGGTTACTCTACCAAAAGCAAAACTTATCAGTGTTTGAACAAAAGAACTGGCAAGATAATTGAAAGCATCAATGTAAAAATTGATGAATCATCTGAACCAAATAAGAGGACCAGACATGTCAATCATGAAAATTTTAAACTTACTAATGGAGGAGATGTCTTTGAGTTTCATGAAGCAACAACTGAAGAAGAGGAGACAACTCCCATTGACAGAAATCAAGATCGAGAGACTGTGCCTGAAGCTAACAGGACACCCCAGGATGGTGAACAAGTAGATGTTCAGAACCATGATGAAGATATTGCTCAACAAGATGAACCGGACCAGGAACAGAGGCCAACTCTTCCAAGGTATGTCACATATCACTCTACTGACAATATAATTGGTGACAGACATGGGAACATCCTGACAAGGAAAAAGGCCAAAGAGAACGTCTGTCTTCTCTCATGTGTTGAGCCCAAAACCACTAGAGAAGCCCTTGAAGATGAAAATTGGGTCAAGGCCATGGACGAAGAAATTGAGCAAATAGAAAAGAATGACACATGGGAACTTGTGCTAAGATCTCATGACAAAAATGTAATTGGGACTAAATGGGTTTACAGAAACAAACTGAATGAGGATGGTAAAGTCATTAGAAATAAAGCAAGGCTTGTTTGCAAAGGCTATGCGTAGGAAGTTGGACTAGACTACGGAGAAACTTTTGCACCAGTAGCCAGACTGGAAGGGGTGAGAATTCTTCTTGCCTATGCAGCTCACAAAGGCTTTAAAGTGTACCAGATGGATGTGAAGTCTGCATTCCTCAATGGAATACTAGAAGAAAAATTCTACATTGAGCAACCGGAAGGGTTTATATCTGCTCAAAAGATTGATATGGTCTGCAAACTAAAAAAGGCTCTCTATGGGCTCAAGCAGGCCCCAAGGGCTTGGTATGAAAGGTTGCATTCATATCTTCTGAAAATTGGATTCATCAGAACCGGTGACAACAGCAATATGTATCTTAAAATCGGAAAGGATGGAAATCTAATTGTTGAAATCTTTGTTGATGACATCATCTTTGGAGGAGATGACAAAATGAGCAAAGCATTTGCTAAAGAAATGAAGAAAGAATTTGAGATGTCTATGATAGGGCCCATAAAATTCTTTATTGGACTACAGGTCCATTAGCTAACAGAAGGTATCTTCATCTCTCAGTCCAAGTACATAAAAAAAATTAAAATTCTCAAGACCTTTGGACTAGAAGAATCCAAACCGGTTGGAACTTCAATGATAACTAATCTTAAGTTATCAAAGGAGGATGATGCCAAAGAAGTCAATGAATGAATGTATCGGTCCATGATAGGAAAATTGCAGTATGCTGTTCACAGCAGACCGGACATCGCTCATGCAGTTGGAATAGTAGCAAGATTCTCTGCTAATCCCAAAAAAACACATCTAATTGCAGTAAAGAGAATCTTCAGATATCTAAAAGGAACCGAGGAATATGGCTTATGGTTTCCACACAAGGGTGGATTCCAAATCAAAGTCTACACAGATGCAGACTGGGCTGGCAACGTGGATGATAGAAAGAGCACAAGTGGTGGTGCATTCTTTCTAGGTGCAAGAATAGTATCGTGGACAAGTAAGAAGCAGAATTGCATTCACAATCCACTACTGAAGCTGAATATGTTGCTGCTGCAATAAACTGCACACAGGTGATCTGGATCAAACAATTGTTGGAAGGTATTCAGGAACAGGTACCTGAACCGATCGCAATTTACTGTGACAGTACCAGTGCCATAAACATATCCAAAAATCCTGTTATGCACTCCAAGACCAAGCACATTGCCATCAAGTATCACTACTTGAGGGAACTTGTACATAATAAAGAAGTAAGATTGGAGTATGTGTCCACAAAAGACCTGATTGCTGATATATTCACAAAGCCATTACCAAAGAGTACCTTTGAGTATCTCAGAGGTAGACTGAGGGTTGTACCCCTCTCAGATCATCAGTAATTATCAACAGGAAGTCATCAGTTCATTATGATTTAAAATGTTACATCTTATCTTTTATGAACCGATGAAAAGGACTGCTGCTCGCAGGGGGAGCAGAGTATGCAAATCTTCCTGATTAACCTTTTGGCATTCTATTGTCAAAAAAGGGGGAGAATAGAATCTGATTATCTATCATATTTTTGCCATCAATGCCAAAGGGGGAGATTGTTGGCATCACTAACCGGTAAGTTCTCTACCAGTCTAAGTGTTGTCATTGTTTGGCAAAAGATGATAGAGAATCTGGCAAAAGAGGATAGAGATTTGTTCTCTATTATAGAGGGGACTCTTCACCAAGAAAGGCTGAGAAACCGGTCACTACACTAAGCATCAACAACCGGATAATGCACTCAGTAGAGAAGAGTGTATCCTAGTATCAACCAAGGACCGCTCTCAACCGGTATAGACAAGTACAAATAAACACATATCCAACAATTGTCTATAACACAACCAGTAAGAATAGTGGAACCGGTTATCCGCCCCACCAAGGGCATGTACCCGGTATATAGCATAAAGAACTCAACCGATATATTATAAGACACCGGTACCAACTCTTCTTGACCAGGATTTATTGCAGTAAATCCGAGTGATCTTGAGTTGTTTTGGTGATCGGTTTGAGACGCAGGTAAAGGATTTAAAGCCGGAATCAATGGTTACTTGAGGCGTGACTGAAGGATTTAAAGCCGGATTCAGTGGCTTTAAATCGAAGTGTTATCTCTTATGAAGAAAGGTTGCTTGACACGCAACTGTTGTTTTCTTCATGTAGTGGATGAAGACAGAACTTGCATCGAATGCTTGCTCAAGAGAACAAACACTTTACCGAGTGATGCATTCGTTGGATCTCAGGATTAGGTCATGCATTTGAGGCGCAGTCAGGGCAACAAAATTGAATATATTCTTATGTTTGTTGAGAAGAAGATTTGCCTTCATTCTACCGAGAAAAAGAGTGAGCCTATATGCTACAAAAGCAAAGGTTAGAAAAGTATCAAAGGTTAGAGAAAATTGACAGAGTAAAAGTTGTGCAAGACAACACAACAATAGTTGAGAGTACACCTGTGTCAACCGGTGATAATTCTCAGTAGAGCACAAATAGAGATCACATCTGGCTAAGTAGAGCCTTTTGTAAAGATCTTAATTCTATTGTTTTTTAGCAAACTACAATAGACATATCCCAGTATTTGGGTGGACTCTAATAGGTCCCTTGTATCAAAATCTCTTAACCGGGTGACATCTTTCAAGGTGTCTGAAGTCCCTTAATTGGACAGGTCTTAATAGATCTTACTGTAACAAATCCCTTGACTGGGTCGCACCTAACAAGTGCGTTTTATCCCTTGACCGGGCAAGCTCTTAACAAGGCATACTTCAGAAGAGTACAAATATTGTGAGGTCTCCTCACACCGTGGTTTTTACCCTAATTGGGTTTCCACGTGATAAATCTGGTGTCACTTTGTGTTTGTTCACTTACTATTTTGTTTTCTTAGAACTGTTTGCTTTGGTGCTGTAAGTTTACTTCACTGGATTAAAAGGAAAAGTAAAGAATTTTTTCAAGTGCTGATTCACCCCTCCCCTCTTAGCACCAGTTGGGATTGTCAAATACAATGGCGAACTCTGCTATGAATCTGCACCAGAGATGAACTGGGTTTCCGTCCAATCCATTGAGAAAGCCTGAAGGTTTCCGTCCTCAGGTTTCAGAACCGAAAGCTGAAGCTTCCTAGATTCTCCAAGTGAAATAAATTCATAAAACTAAGCATCTACAACTGAGACTCCAAGCCTTCATTTAAAGCTGCAACTGTGACTCTTCAGTTTCCTTATTCCGTCTCTTCATATTCCCACTTTAAGTCACTTTTAAATAAAGATAACCATTAAGTTATAAAGTGACATAATAAATAAAGTAAGGAATCTTCTGGCATTAAAACGGAGGACCAAACGGACTCGGATGATGATGTGTGATAGCTTCCCAGAAAGCTCTCGGCGAGACGCTCCAAGTCCACTACTGAAATGCCAAGAAAACTGAGTTCTGCCGACTTACTATAAATAGTAAGTACCCTAGAAACTTTGTGGAAACTGCTCCGATTGGCCTGAAACTGAAATCACCTAGGCCAAATATCCCACTGATCATTGCCATGCCACGGTTAGCCCCTCGGACCACAATGAAATGGCTAATGACACGGCATAAATAATGTGCCCCAAAAGTGGACATTACAACATGCATCAATGTCTTCCGGTTATAGGGAATTTAAACCATCTAGAATGAATGCATGGGATTTGCATATTAAGAACCAATAAATAGTCTTGATGTGGAGCCACCCCTTTCTTTATCACAATAGTGGTTGCTTCATATTCATCTATAATGATAATTCAAAGTCTCACACATAACCAAATTCCCTTGATAGGTATGAGGACGAGATACCACAACTGAACAAATAATGTCATATGAATCTTTGGTACTCCCGTGTTTATTTGTATAATGAAATGTCTCTTTTGTTTGTTTGTTGATGTGTGTAATTAGGGTTGTCTTTCCCATACCGGGCATTCCATAAACGCCAATGACACAAATATAGTCATCTTCTAGCAGCCACGTCTTCAACTCCGACAGCTTCTCGTGAAAATATGTGCCGACCAGCTCCTCCAAGGTCTGCACCACTGTCTTTGAAGGTGTTCCTAGCTCTCCATTATGTGGAAAATCTAATTCTCTTGTCTTTAGAAGCTCATCTACGATCGTAAGAGAATCATGGATATTTTGACTGGAGCTTTGGACAAAGTAACAGTTGGGGCAGCGCAAACACAAGCAATGGTGTTTGCCTTCTTCATACTGGCCAAGCAAATTTGACAATTTTCTCTTGTTTGTTAAGCCAATGCCTTACGACTGCCAAAGGCTGTCGACCTTGCCCACGCAATGGGCCATGCAGCCCATGTCTATGACCACAATTCCGTCGACTCTTCCTCATACGTATGGAGTTTTATAATAACCACAAATTGACAATATTAACCGATTCTTATTTATCAGTTCTTAAGTTGTGTTCGACATAGGCTTATATTTGTTTTAATTCCGGTCTTTCTTTAAAAGAAATATCACCTGTGTGTTATCACCGCCGCAACAAAAATATATATATCGTTTTTAATGATATATTCTGCCAGAATTTTATTCCATGTAGACCCTTATTCCATGTCATTGCTGAAAACATATAGTCGCTGCACTTCAACATATTGATGATCACTTGTCATTATGAAGAATGGTATGTGATTATACTTCCAAGATAGAATTTATATTTTGAGTAATCTGAACTCTCAAATCTAATCGGATCTTCCTTAACCTGGCTCTGATACCATGTTAAATATTATTAAATTTCTTTCAGATTTGATCTATGGCTTTTCTATCTGCAAAATATGATTCTTACAATCACTGTACTTTCTTGCAGATTATAATCAGAATATTGAACTTGATAAATATGAAGTTGATGCCAAATCAATATTGAGAAATACTACTCATGAAAGTCTGAATTGTTCCTTATTGGTATTCGATCTACAAGATCAGAACATTTATTGATCTTGATGTCTCCAATTGTGGATCGGATCTGCATTAAATATATAATGGAAGAGACACATCCCATGAGCGGACATGTCTGTTCATGAGATGTCTCATGAATTGTGCCTTTTCATCTTAACTAAACACCCGATCTCTAATCGGGGTTTGTTACTTAATAAACATAAATGCTTATCAAGTTCAATCTGTATTTTATTGCACAAATAAATAATATCCAATCTGGAAATGATCACTGATAATGATGCTCGAACGGGATCTTATATGAAACATAAAATGCCGATAATCTGCAAGTAATAACCTCTAAATGCAGATCGATAATATACTTGGAATATAGTAGATTTCGATCAGATATATAAGTGATCATCGATTTCCAGAATTTATTGCAAATGATGACATGAATATATATACAATTAAATATATATGTGTGTATACATATGTCAGTACATACTGACATATATATACACACACATATTATCAAATCGATCATCATTTCTATATCTGACCAAAGCTACCATATTTCAACATCAATTTTAAAGAATTGAAGTATCTAACATGCTAAATAATCAAATAGTAATAATCTAACATCCACACAATGTAGATAGAGTACCAAAGCTGTGGCCTTACAGCTGGCATCCACATTCATATAAGTTCAAATCAACAATGGCATTACAGTAAAGCAAAGCATCTTAAAGACTTAAGGAGAAATGAATCATTTGTTAGGGATGACTGCATATAAGAATGCAGATCAGAAAGTGCAAGATTTGCTAGATGGAATGATAAAGAAACAAAATAACAGAGAGGCATTGGGTAGGGTTCAAAAGAAGACTTGAATAAAAAGGAAGCTGTTTTTAGGGAAATCTTAGAATGCAGATAGTCTAGTGCAAGAGCTGCCAGATAGAATGATAAAGAAAGAAAAAAAAGTAGAAGATTTTACTTCTTGAAAAGTGGTTTTGTAGGGATGCAAAGGGGTATCCTCTACTCATACTAGATACTGAAAACATTGTGACATTCAGTGAGGACATAAGGCATGGTCTCACATGGATAGAAGTTAGAGAAAGCCGTTATTTGTAGATTTGTTTTATTAAAAATTGCTGTTTCTGTCAACCACAACCAAACATAAATGTAAATAAATAAATTTTGAAGCACATTAATGAAATGAAGTGTCAAATGTTAAGATGGAAAAACGCCTGATCAAAACTAATCGTAAATTAAGTCGACAATATTAGTATAATGATTTTTGTTAAGTATATTGCCAAATAGACAAGTTTCTGTGACATTTGCCTTGTACATATTTCTGCAAGATGGTTGTCAGAAATATTGGTTCACATTTGCTTTGTATGAATCTTTTAGATAATATTAGTCATTCTCTTGCAGCTGGAGCAACTCAAATTTTTTGAGCCTTGTGGATCTCCAGATGAGGGTAATTGGCCAGGGGTGTTTAAGATTCCTTTAAATAACAATTTCGAGCCTCCTAAAATCATTTTGATGACCAGTGTGATATAAAGTGAGAACGCAACTCATGGTTTCACATGGATACAAGTTAGAGAAGACCGTTATTGGTAGTTTTGTTTTTGTAAAAACTGCTGTTTATGTCAACCACAACTAAACATACCTATGCGTGTTAAGCCAGAGCTAAAAATAAACAAATAAATTTCTAATCACATAAATGATGAGATGAAATGCCAAAGGGTAAGATAGAAAGATGCATATCCAAAACTAATCATAAATTAAGTTTAGAATATCAGTATAATGACTTTATTGTAAATATATTACTGAATAGACAAGTCTCTGGGACATTTTATTCATAATTTCTGCCAGCGTGGTAGGTAGAAACATTGATTCCCATTTTCTTTGTATGAATCTTTTAGATAATGCTTGCAATTGTCTTGCAGCCTGAGCAACTCAACAAAATTTTTGAGCTTTGTGGATCCCCAGATGAGGGTAATTGGCCAGGGGTGTCTAAGGTTCCTTGGTATAACAATTTCAAGCCATCTAGGCCAATGAAGAGACGTTTGCGGGAGGTTTTCAAACAGTAAGCTAAATTCCCCAATTTTTGTTTATAATTACAAATGGTAGGTTTGGATCTTGGGCATTTGATAGTAATTGGAGCTTTGTGAGCTTGAAGATGGCTCATTGATCTTTGCAAGTATGAAGTTTTCTTACTTATTACCCCTCTAGAAGTTTTGTTCATTAATTTACACATCGCTCTTCTTAGGCTACATAGTGCATTAGATTTGGTGTTGAGAAAGGTTTTTGCCCATTTGAGGTCTGAAGTATGTGTTTACAGCAAAAAGTAACTTAGTTATTTTTGTGATACTCAGTTTTGATCGACATGCATTGGAACTACTGGAGAAAATGCTGACTCTGGATCCAGCTCAGGTATTACCAACAAATAACATGATAGTTTAGTTTTGTGGTTCTTTGTCTTAAAACCACGGTCAGTTGTAGCTACAATTTTTTCATACAGTGGTTATTTGATTCGATTTGGAACAAACTTCATCACAAAAAGCATGGAAAATAATGGTTGATATAAAGATATCATAAAACAAAATATCTGAAGCAAATTATTTATATAAAAACTTTATTATAATTTTTTTAATAATCAATCAATTGGAGTGTCTCACCGATATATTGTGAATACATGAGGAAGGGGTTTAACAAACTGATACAAAATTTGATTCTTCATACTTAAATTCTTTTTGAACTGGTTATATTAATGAATATGAAGCTTGGATATATTATTAAGTGAGAAGATGTGGTATAGATTTTGGGGACCAAGATATTATTTGAGACGGAGTTGTAGATAACCAGGAGTTAGTGTTTTTGAAATTTAAATGTGTACTGAAATATGCTTATAAATTTTTTATTATTGTTTATTTAGGCCATGTGGTCTGTCTGTGGAAATACGGTCCACAATTTAGTTATGTGAACTGGATGATTATTTTACATTTTTATATTACACACTCACAGGCACACAGACATACACATAGAGATGCATGCATGCCTGCGTACACACACATATTGAAGCAGATTTGACAATATAGTTCTTACAGAAGATCAGATTGTTGTGTATCCTTTTCTTTCATGGGCATGATTATAGCAGGTAATGTCAGTCAGTAATGTGCATTCATGCAAAGTACATACGCACACAAGCTTGATATATGGTTCTCAAGGGAGGATCAAATTCTTATATATCCTTTTCTGTCATGGATATGGATTCTAGCAGGCACTATATAATTATTAGATATATTTATTTGGACTATGCTGTTTAATACCTAGACAAACTGGGCTGCTTAGGACTAGTGTTAAAGTATATTAAATTTAATTCAGACTGATGCAATTCTTACAATATGCAGATTATAATGTACTGATTTCTTCAAGCCTGAGATTGCCGATCAAAGGGAGAGTATTTATCGATTTCTATATTTATCTTTATGATATCAGCATGTATAAATATATATGTGGAGGGACATGTCATGAGGGGACATGTCTCCACAATGTGGAGCCATGTCCGCTCATGACATGACCCTCTCTCAAACAATACAACACTTGCCAAAGGGTGCTTTCAAGAGGCCCGATCCTTAATCGGTTTAGTTAACATAATAACCAAAAACAATATTATGAAAGCCGCCGATCTGCTGTGCATTACATTTGATCATTACTTGATCCATGGTATGTTTGATATAATAAATACGATCATTTCTTGATCTGTTATATATAAACAATGTTGACGTCAATGATCATTGCTCGAAACATGGCAAGAGAATAGAATCTGATTACACAGATTAATATACTTGTATTTGTATAGTATTTTGGTCAAATACAAAGATGATGGTTTTACAAAGCATTTGAAATGATTATTCTTATAGGCACAAGAAATGTGTATGTGTGTATGTATGTCAATTCACATAGTGAACTGACATACATACATACATACATACATACATACTCATATATATATAATCAATATAAATGATCATCCTTATATCTGACCGAAGCTACTATGCATCAACACTCCCTCTTAGCTAGGGAAGATAATCAAGTATATATCAATGGAGATATCACCTAACTCGTGATATCAGAGGATGTTTCAAGAACATCAAGTCACATGACATTCTTCACATATACATCCAAGTTATGGTATGTGCACTGACATCATGTCTCATGATATCTACCATAACAAGTCATGGCATTTTCATGGATATTACGTCGTAGAATATCCACCATGATTATCTCATAAGGAGCATAATGATATTCAACTGATATCAAATCTCATGATATCTATCAATAAGTCCAAGAGATACTAACTATCATGAAATGTCCATAAATATCAATCACATGATATTCATCATGATAGTGAACTAATCATTGTAAAGTCGTCACCTTACAATGTTAGATACAATTGTTCATTATTTGAAAGATCGTCACCTTTCAATAATGTAAATGACAAAAGAGCTTACACATTAAACATCTTTATTTATATTAATACAAATAAACAATTTTGAGATTCAATTTCAATAACTTACATTTCAACCATACCAAGTTTCTTCCTGAAGTGTTCAATTTTCATTCAATTTTCACTCTGGGGAGGCTTGGTGAGAATGTCTGTTGTTTGATCACTTGTATTAATATACTCCAACTAGATCACATTCCTTTCTACCATGTCTCTTACATAGTGGTAAGGAATCTCTATATGTTTCAATCTATCATGGAATATTGGATTTACAGATAGTTTGATTCAGCTTTGATTGTCACAATGGATGATAGTAGGTTTCAGAGACTCACCAAATAATCCCACAAGCAGTTTTTGGAGCCATACTACTTTTGCTCCCAAAGATGCTGCAATATATTCGGTTTCTGTTGAGCTTTGAGCCACTAGAGACTATTTTCTGCATATCCAAGAAATCATAGCTGATCCCAAACTGAAGCAACACCTTGATGTGCTTTTTTGATCAGTCACACTTCCAGCCCAATCAAAATTAGAGTATCCATGTAGATTTAGGTCAACATTTTTATATTTGAGACCATATCCAATAGTACCTTGAAGCTACCCCAATATATGCTTCACAGCAAAAAGATGTATCTCTCGAGGTTCACACATAAACTGGCTCAAAGCATTCACTGCATATCAAATATCCGGTCGAGTGTTAACCAGGTACATCAGCGATCCAATTATCTGTCTGTAAAGAGTAGGATCTGCAAGTCTAGATTCTGCTGCTGCTTCTTTTAGTTTATGTAAGTTGGTTTCCATGGGTGTCGACATTGGCCTGCAGCTCCACATCCCAAATCTCTTCAGAATATCAATAGTGTATTCCCTTGATTTAGAAAAATACCATTTGATTTCTGCCAGACTTCCAATCCAAGGAAGTAATGTAAACTGCCCAAGTCCTTCATATCAAATTTTGATGCCAAGTCCTTGCATTGAACAATAAGGTGATCTTTTGTAATTAGTAGGTCATCAACATATAGGATTAGTATTAAGTATTAACATATCACCATTAATTACTTTAAAGTAAAGATTTGGATCTGCATCATTCTTGGAGAATCCTAGACCCAATAGATCGCTGTCGATCCTTTCATACCAAGCTCGGGGAGCCTGTTTAAGTCCATACAAGACTTTCTTCAGTTTGCACACATGTGAAGCTGCATCATGAATCACAAAACCTTCAGGTTGTTCTAGATAGATTTCTTCAATAGTCCCATTCAAGAATGCAGTTTTCATATCCATCTGATGGATCTTGCAGCCTTTAGTTGCTGCAATAGCTATGACTGCTCTAACAGAGGTATATTGGGCAACAGGTGCAAATGTCTCTTCATAATCAATACCTTCCTTTTGTGAGAATCTTATGGCAACAAAATGTACTTTATGTTTCTCTATACCGCCATCAACAATATGTTTAATTTTGAAGAGCCACTTGGATGAGACAACAAATTTCTCTTTTGGTCTAGGAACTATGTCCCAAACATCATTTTTCATAATGGATTGATACTCTTCTGTCATAGCATCTTTCCAAACTTGATGCTTGAGAGCTTTTGTAACACTAGTAGGTTCAGAATTTAATGATTTCACTTCTTGAATCTCTGGAGGAATCTGACTTTCATTTGTGGTTTCATCTGGGTACTCCCTCTGAAACTCAAGAGCAGGATCCTCTTCCATACCTTTATGCGAATTTGGTATTTCTATCTCATTTGAACTCTTAGCCTTCTTAAAGGCAATGTCTTCTTCAAAAATGACATCTTTACTTAGTTCAATTTGTCTCTGTCCAGGTATGTATATTCTGTAAGCTTTTGAAGTTTCACTATAGCCTACAAAAATTCCTTTTCTTCCAGAAGGTTCTAGTTTCAACTTCTTCTCTTTAGGCACATGGAAGTAAATTGGGCAACCAAATATCCTTAAGTGATTGATATCAAGTTTTACACCAGTAAAGGCTTCTTCAGGAGTTTTGTTATCCAAGTGTGAGTGAGGACATCTATTTTGAATGTATACAGCTATATTAGATGCTTTAACCCAAAATGAGAGTTCTAAGTTTTGATCATAAAGCATTGCCCTAGTTGCTTCTACAATAGTTCTATTTTTCCTCTCAGCAACTCCATTTTGTTGGGGTTATAGGGTACAATGAACTCCCTCTTAATCCTTGCATTTACACAAAATTCTTTAAAGATTTCAGAAGTATACTCTTTCCCATTGTCTGTTCTAAGTATTTTAATTTTCTTCCCGAAAGAGTTTTCTGTGAGAGCTTTGAATTCCTTAAACCTTTTAAGGATCTCTTCCAATTCCTTGCACATGAGGAAGTATATCCAGGTCTTCCTAGAGAAGTCATCAACAAAAATTACATAATACAAAAATCCTCCTATGGAGGGTACAGATTATGGGTCCACATAAATCAGAGTGGACTTACCCTAATCTTCGATGCCAGATCTCATTTGAGTCAGAAGTCTCATGAATAAGGGCTTGATTTGACTTAGTGCAAAGTTTGTATAGGTGTCCTTATCTTATGCCTATAGTTTGGGCCTTCTTTATGGTTGAGTTCTTCGGCCATGCTAGGACTTCACCCTCCATAAATGTAACCCTCTATCCGTCCGTTATCTTCAAGAACTGATATAGTACTCCAGTGAGTTGAATAGAGATTCTGGATTTCAACTTGATGGTGTAGGTTCCAACTCCTTTTACCGGATGTGCAGAATCATCCCCAATTGTAACCTCTTCATTAGATTCTTCTACCATAGTTTCTAGGTGATCTCGGTATCCTATAATGTGCCTTGATGATCCACTGTCAATTACCCATGTGTTGAGTTTGTTTGAAACTTGAGTGGACAATGCTGAGTAGAAATCAAATTTCTGAAAATCATGTTCTATATTTGTGTTTCCAACTTTAGCAAATGAGGCTTGTTGTTTTGTTCTGTCAGGGTTCTTTTATTGCATAGTGTCCATATTGATCACACCTAAAAGATTAAATTTGAGATAAGTCTTTCCTCTGCTTGGATGAACCTTTTCCATGAGAATTTCTCTTCCTTTTGAAGTTCTTACCTTTCTTATGAGAATTTGTGTCAAGAACATGAATATCCTCATCTATAGATTTCTGCTTTTCTTTTGTCATTTGCCTCGACTCTTCTTGTAGACAGTCAGATCTTAATCGATCAAATTTAGGAAGCTTGGATCTTGCGCTTATGCCTTGAACAAATGACTCCCATGAATTTGGTAGATCGCCTAAGGTTATTAGTGTCAACTCCTTGCTATCAATTTCATATCCAACTGTTGATAGTTGATCCCTTAGTTCAGTAATTCTCAAGAAATATGCATTGATAGATTCTCCCTTGTTCATACTTATATTATTCATTTGTCTCTTTAGAGCAAGGGTTTTGCTTGTATTATTTACTTCAAATGCACTCTCAAGAGATTTGAACATAAGGTATGCAATTTCATGTTTTGCCAATATAGGTACAATGTGATCCTTGACTGCATCCACTATGAGTTTCATGCTAAGTTGCCGGTTCACATTCGGGGACGGACTCGGGTTCGAGAATCCAGTTCATGGATTCGTGAATTTTTTTTTTCCCATTTTGATTCGTATGGGTTCGTGTGTGTATATATATATGCATTATATATACAAAAAATAAGAGAAATATACATAATTCTAAAACTAAATCATTTCATAGTATGAATCTATGATGCTTGATCATTGATCAATCCAAATGTCAAAGATAACAGTAAAAATTTAAATAGTATACTTGATCATTGATCTATGTTCACAATTCTAAAGAAAATCAGCACATTGAGTTATTGAATTACAAAGAAAATTCAAAATATAGTTCATTAAAGTTTGAAACATGATTCAATGTTTATCAATCATGAAAGACTAAAGTTTTTATTTCATCAATCATCAAATGGATTATCAAAAATTTCCGGATCAATGGGGTCTTCAGTAGCTGCAAGTGATTGATCAAAATCATCATTGGAACCCAAACTGGTCCACTAGCACTAGAGGGTATTGTCTCATCATCATCATCCACATTAGCCAAAGTGGCTCTAGCAAGATCTTGAATGGTCATATCTAAGTCAGCATACTCGGGTGCTACATCCCAAAGCTTCTCTGGCCCCTTCTTGTAATTTGGATCCTTTTGTGACAGGAGGTGCAAGTTGTTGTGAATATACACCAAGTCTTCTACTTTTTTTGCAGCCAATCAGTTTGACTGAGTGGATAAAGGAGTAAGTACTCCAATTCCACTCAGCGGTAGAAGAGCTCGCAACCTAGAGAGAAAACCAACAGAATTAAAAAAATACAAGATAAATTCAAGAGTTTTAAATTTTAGAATGCAAGTGAAAAAAAAAGAAACAAAAACTTAAAAACTTGTGATAGAATCTTAATTGCAAGAGGTTGGAGGTATATATAATCTTGCCCATGAAGGTACCACCATCTAATAGCATCCATTCTGCTTTGGTCATTGATAGCAATAGGGTGGAGATCTCTTCCCAAGATAAATGTTCCAAATTCTCTCTTAACACTTACCTTAACATTTGGATCGCAGAAGATTTTTTCAAATGCCCTCTTATACCCATTAGCAACCTCAACATCTCTATAAGGTGACACTCTACCTGGATTAGCAAGTACTTCTGCGCTATAGTACCTGGGAGATAGAGCATATGCTAGGAGGTGCAAAGGTGTGGTCATCTTGTTCCAACGATGAAGAACAATTGCTTCCACCTTTTTGTAAAAGGTGTCCTCAGGATCATTCTCTCTCCTATGTATGGCCTAGGATATTAAATGATGTTCATGTAAGTTATCTTGATGTAAGTAATCATTATGTCAATTTTGAATTTAGATCTCTTAATAAACAAAGATAGAGGAATGTATTATAACTTACCAATTTTATCTTTTCCAACATTGTGTCCATGCTATCATAGATATCCCCAAAGCATGGTTCATCAATGTTGACAAATCGAAGCATAGACATGATAGGCTCATTGAATTCCAACACATACTCCACACGAGCCCACCAATCATCATCTAATATCAACGCCTTCACCTTTTGGGCCCTCATTGAATTGGACTGCTTCCATATGTTCCATTGGTTGCTAATAACCATTTGTGATAATGCCTCCTTCACCTTGACAAGACGTCTCAGCACAATTGTGAGGCAAATTGGGTTTCAGCCACCTAAGAACATGTTAATAGTGAGTTAATAACACATTTAAAATATGTAAACACAATCAATATTTTATTCAATTATATAAAACATGACATAAAATGATAAATGAAACTAAATAAATTATAAATGCAATTTTAAAATTTACCTTCAATAATTCCAATCTTGAGAAAGTTCTGAAAATTGCTTGTGACAAATGGTGATTTGTCACAAACATTTGAATCTCCTCACCCTCATATCTGTTTCACCCATTCTATTTGGGTGCCAATTGTTTTCATCACTAAATTGAGAGAATGGACGGTGCACGGTGTCCAAAAGATGTGATCATATCTAGCCTCTACCAAAGCACCTGCAGCCTTGCAAACTTTTGCATTGTCTGTAATTACTTGGACAACATTGTCATGACCCACAGACTCTATGGAATCAATGAGAATTTTGACAATGAACTCTGCATCTTTTACTTCACCTTCACAGTCAAAGGCCGTCAAAAACTTTGACCCCTTGGGGGATAAAGCAATTATATTAATTAATAGACGGTTTTTGCAATCTTTCCATCTATACGAAACAATAGACACACCCGTTTGAACCCAAGAATCTCTTATTGGTTTTAGTTGGTCCTCTACATTTTTTCTCTCACTATGTAATAAGGTGGTGCACAACTTTTCACATCCAGGGCCATGGTAACCAGAAGGTGCATCATTTATTGCTTGCACCATCTCCCTCCAATAAGGTAATCTCACTAAGTTGAATGGAACACCATTCGCAATGAGGCAATATCCAACTTTGAGATCAGCAATATCTCTTAACTCATTTTGAAATGCCCTATCTAATGGGCTTCTCTTGCAGGTGGTGATTTGTGGTTGTTCTACATCATCATCCCTAGAAGGCATAGGCAAGAAGGGATGTGATCTAGAAGTTAGTTGAGTTGGTGGTGATATTGTTTTTTGTTTGCCGGTATAAGCACCTTGTTTCCCTTTTGCAACTAATTTGTGAGCATCTTCTTGTTCTTTTACCAAAGCTGCTATTTGTGCAGCTGACAATCCCTTCTTATCTCCCCTTGGGCCCTCACACATGTTAATCCTTTGACCCCCAGGGCCGAAAAAATGAAATTTTACTCGGGAGTAAGAGCTTCTATATTGTGTGTTGCAAAAATTACATTTCCATATAAACCCCCCATTTCTAGAACATTGAGAAATTCTTGTAGTGTGTCTCCATAAAGGAGACCCTTTATCAATTTTATATTTTTGAGACCCCTCCCCACCCATTGAGCCTTGACTACTCATTATATGATTGTTGCAATCTATAACAATAATGAAAAAAAAAAAAACTTAAAAAATTATCCAAAAACTTGAAAAAATTTAAAACTTTTCAAAATCTTGAAATAATCTATCAAAAAACTAAAAAATATGGTTGAAATGCATACCTTAATCACTCAACTCTGCTTTTTGGAAGGTATTTGCCACTCCACAATTGATCTCCTTTGAATACAATCACCTCACTTCAAATTTGCAAGAATGAGAGAGCAAAATAGAGAGCAAATGTCAAATGAAATATGTTTGGAGGCCCATAATAAGGGTTGTTTTAGGGTTAGATGAAAAAAATTAATAAAAAAATGACATATTAAGTGGTTTGGACCCACTTTATGCCTTCATAGGCCGTGGGTCCTTGGGGATCCGCGTGGATCCGTGCAGGATCCCCTCGGGTCCGGATTTGGATTGGACCCGGACCCGATTCGTGGGTCCTCGTGGGTCCAGGGTCCGAATCTGGTAACGTAGGTTTCATGGATCTCTCATTGCTCTCAATCCATTGAGTTTTCTCAGGGTCATCTTTAGGTTCAGCTTTATTTTCTTTTACAAAGGAGTCTAATTTATTCTCCTTCAGTAGCATTTTGAGCTTCCAAGATGTAAAGTTGTTTGCTCCTTCGAGTCAATCTTCAAATCTAATCATATTTGACATTGTTGCAATATCAATAGATGATGGTATGATATCTCAAATTTAATTTGGATCTTCTTAACTTGGCTCTGATACCATGTTAAAGTATATTAAATTTATTTCAGACTGATGCAATTCTTACAATATGCAGATTATAATTACTGATTTTTTCAAGTCTGAGATTGCCGATCAAAGGGAGAGAGAGTATTTATTGATTTCTATATTTCTCTTTATGATATCAGCATGTATAAATATATATGTGGAGGGACATGTCATGAGGGGACATGTCTCCACAATGTGGAGCCATGTCCGCTCATGACATGGCGCTCTCTCAAACAATAAAACACTTGCCAAAGGGTGCTTTCAAGAGGCCCGATCCTTAATTGGTTTAGCTAACATAATAACCAAAAACAATATTATGAAAGCCGCTGACCTGCTGTGCATTACATTTGATCATTGCTCGATCCATGGTATGTTTGATATAATAAATACGATCATTTCTTGATCTGTTATATATAAACAATGTTGCTGTCAATGATCATTGCTCAAAACATGGCAAGAGAATAGAAATTGATTACACAGATTAATATACTTGTATCTGTATAGTATTTTGATCAAATACAAGGATGATGGTTTTACAAAGCATTTGAAATGATTATTCATATAGGCACAAGAAATGTGCATGTGTATGTACATACATACATACATACTCATATATATAATCAATATAAATGATCATCCTTATATCTGACCGAAGCTACTATGCATCAACAACTAGAACGAGGACCCCCTAAATACTGCTCTAGGTGCTCTACTGAGCTATCAGTCCAAGGTTCAAGATTTGGAGATCAATCTTTCATAAGGTGAACATTTTAAATTCATAGGCTTGACACAACCAAGTTTATTTATTATTTTAATTTATATATTTGGTATCGTTAATGTATAAGCATTTTGTGTGAGACTGGTATTTGGGAGGGCCATGGGTTCAAGTTCTAGCCAATCCATTTTGGCTAGGTATTGTTTTAACCCCATTATCCAGAACCTAACTCCTAAATGAATTCGCTTCTGTGAAGGTTATGAATTAGAAAAGGTGTTTTATTAGAGTTTGCTTTCCTTAAATGACAACCAAAGAGAAAAGGTCTGTATGTATTTGTATTTGGGAGGGCCTTGGGTTCAAGTTCTAGCCAACCCATTTTGGCTTGGTATTTTTAACACCATTATCTATATACATTATTTATAAATGAATTTGGTTCTGTGAAGGTTATAAATTAAAAAGGGTGTTTGGTTAGACTTTGCTTTCCTTTGATGACAGCCAAAGAAAATGTCTATACATATTTGTTTTATTCTTTCTTTGGAAGGACTGTTATTTGATTAATTTTTTAGTTCCTTGCCCTAAACAAGGAAACATTATCTTTTTGACGTCTAAACAATTGTGTGGAAAACAATTTTCAACTAAATTATTATGAACACAACAAAAAAGATTGTAGTTTTCCTTTATCATGCACATGCTCTCGTCTATGGTCAATTGCATTCATGATTTTATGTAAAGTGCAATTTTTTGTTGTCATTGATATCTTCCATGTATTTTTAGGCAGTCGTCCAGTTGAGTTTTAAATTCGTTTGTCATAATTATTTGGTTAAAGGGTAGAGTAGTCCAATTGACTGAAATGGTTAAAAGAAAATGTGATTATCATTATATACATGTCTGAGGAGATATTCAATATCCTGAGAAACATGATGTCAAAGTTCACCATAGGAACCATCAAATTTTTTAAATTGAATCTTATGAGCTATATAAAAAGAAATTGAAATTTAGTCAAAAGCTGACTGGAAGAGGAGCTATTAAAAAGTATGCCAAATTACAGCTTAGGAATTTAAACAATTTCCACAATCTGAAGAGATTGTGCCATTTTCAAATTCATGGTGATTGCAAGAAAGGAATTATCAACAATTCAATAGAAGTTAAGTTACTGCTTTGATTCAATTGTTTAGAATTTGGTGAACAAAACAACTGCTATTTTTGTTCCTGTTAGTTTTCATTAGTAATTGTAAAACAATATATCAAAATATGTTTATCAATTAGGTAAATTGAGAAATATGAGAAATACGTTTGTGATTGCAACTAGTTTGGCAAAATTCTGATTGAATTAATTGCCTTTGCTGCAGAGGATTTCTGCGAAGGATGCTCTTGATGCAGAATACTTTTGGAATGATCCTTTACCTTGTGATCCTAAGAGGTTCTTCTTGACTTCGGCATTGTATACTTGTGACATTGATTGGCTGTTTTAGAAACTGGGTGGTTCCATTTCACTCTGATATACTGACTTTGTTAATGCACTATTGTTTCATGTACAGTTTGCCAAAGTATGAATCGTCACATGAATTTCAGACAAAGAAAAAACGTCAACAGCAGCGGCAACAACATGAAGAAATGGCAAAAAGGCAAAAAATTCAGCATCCCCAGCAGCACGTTCGCGTTCCCAATAATCAACAAACTGTACAGGGTCACCTACCACTCAGGGCTGCTCCTAATCAACCGATGCACAATGCCCCACCTGCAGCTGCAGCTGGACCTAGTCAACATTTTGGTAAACCTAGGGGACCTGCAGGTCAGAATAGGTATCCTCAGGGCGGAAATCAAGGAGGATATAATGTAAATCGAGGAAACCAGGCTGGTGGCTATGGTGCCCCTTATCCACCTCAAGGTAGAGGTGGGGGATTTTCTGCAGCTGGTATGCCCGGTCAAGGACCAAGAGGAGGTGGAAATTATGGGGTTGGTGGTCCTGGTTATCCACAAGGAGGGTCTTATGGTGGAACTGGTGGAGGGCGAGGTCCAATGGGAGGGAGTCGTGGTCAGCAGTTTAGTGGGTGGCAGCAGTAAACACATTGCGTTATGATATTGCTGACAGACCAGTTGCTTTTGGGAAGTTGAAATTTGCAAGCAAAATCTCATGTTTTACATTTTCAACCAGCTTTACATCTTACTTGTACACTGAAAGCCGAAAGGTTAATAACTTAGTAACATAGTAATGAAGCATGCATTTGTTTCTTATCTAGTTCTTAAGATGTATCATATATGTGCAAATATGCAACATATATGCATGAACACGTTTTGTGACCAATTTATTTGCATCTGCATTGTGTTTTGTTATTTCTGGCAGTATCATATGATTGCCTTGTCACCGCAGTTGTAGACACCCTCTCAAAAGACGTTCTTGGTTTTTGCAGCAAATGCAGTATATGATGTTGATGGAACATATGCTCGCTTATCAAACTCTGGCACATATTGGTTTTCTCCTCTCTACTAGAAAATGAATTGCTGATTGGCAGTTGCTGAGTTTTTCAGTCAACATTGTGTAATTTTTCCAGGAATAGAATCCTAATTTTGTCTTTATTCCATTCTGCCTAAAGACGAATGGCAAATAACATTTTGTAGTTGATTAGAATTGTGCGAGCTTCTTATTTCTGGCCACAATTTGTATTCTTAATTTGTGATACACTTTCTCAAGGTACAGAGCTTTTGTGCATCCATACCATCTTGTTTTTCCAGATTTAAAGGCTGTTAAATGAGTTGCTATAAATTGTGTTGCAAGTATTAATTAATTGCCAATAGGAGATTTTCCTTTTTGCTAATATGTGTGTTCTATATTGTGCTAGCAAAATTTGAGTTGCATTCTAGTTTCTCACATGCAATACTTGCAGTCATGTAAGATTGTCAGTGTAGTTGCAGGTTGGTGTGTTACCTTTTGATCTTTGAATTAGGCATTATATTATTTGTGCTAAAATGGACAATGTTCAGGTTTGTGAAGAGAACAAGGATTGGTGCCTCCAAGCTGATTCTTTAGTTGAAATTGGCAGCATGGCTGTTTATGATCACTCAGACATTTGATTCACATCCATCATTGATAATGTCTAGTTTAGAGTTTTGTAATCTCTACCAGAATTCTTCGGCTGTCTGAATCTTTTGAATTTAGAAAAACTTGTGATTATGTCAGACTCCAGTTGTTTGCTACGAGGGAGATGAAATTGGCCTTGCCATGAAGAAACAAATACGTCCTATTTAAAATGATTAAAACTTACTGAATTTGTTGGATAACGAAAAACTTCAATTTAGCTGCAGAATATTGAGTCATTGCTGATTTATCATTTATATTAAAAACATGTACTTGCATATGGCTAAGTCTAGAGCTGTATGTCCAACTGAAGTGGTCCAAATTCATTGAATATTATTATTCTTGAGTGTTCTGTCAAAATTTTAATGTGCCTTCAATAAAAATATGAAACAAAGATATAATTTATATAAAAAACATTAAAGAAATCAAATCATAAATATTTATTCAGAATTTTCAGTACAGGGATTTGTATGTTCAATTACCACTGTCGACAAGAATCCTCCCAATTTGCATCGTTGATAATCATCTTAATCTATATAGCAGGACCATCTCTTTAAATCACTTTATCTACTTGATCTACCTATATCAATTTTTCATGCATGGATTCATAGTTCCACAAATCTAACGGCACTGGAGTTTTGAAATGATATTTGCAATAAGTGTGTATTGATTTATTCTCCCAACCGTTTTTGGCCTTGGATCTCGCTGTATTTCGCTTAATTGCTGGCTGGGAAATATACCGAGATTTAATGAACACAATGAAGATGAGTCTATAATTACTTGGCATGAAAATGGAAAATTGAAGTTTTTATCACTTTATCCCCTCATTTATTACAAACATAGAGAGGGTGTGCATGATGTTATTGTAATTCTCCAAATTGCATCGCATGCCTCTACTAGGAATTAGATCTATATAACTAACCAATAATTCATAACTGAAGAAGCAATGAAATGAAAGTAGGAATGTTGAATAAGAGCAATTATATTACTTCTATTACTCTTGAACATGGAATAATGCACATGATTGCTTTTGTGTAAGTCATAGTTTTCTTTTCCTTACTCAACTTGTAACTTCAGTCCCCATTTAGTTCTCCCGTCTTCTTCTGTATACCCCAACTCAAGAGATCTTATGATTTGAAGCAACATGCCATTGCAGCACACATACCAATCCCAAAGCACCTAAGGCACACAAATTGAAGATTCTCTACTTACACCATTTGATCACCCCGATAACACAACTCTTAATGTATAATACATTACATTCATATTGAAGTAAACAAAACCATATTAAAATATAAAATGCATAGCATATGAAGAGTACACTATACACAAAGCCACCACAAACCACTATCATTCATAATCCATATTCCTTCTAATTATTCTCTAACTTTGATTATAATATTGCTTTAGAAATTTTTCAATTATACCAATCCATACTTTCTGAGAGGAAGTAACATTTTATTATACACGTATTGGCTAAAAGGTCAATTATACAATTTTACTATTGATAAATTTTAAAAAAAATAAAATTAATTTCTCTTTTCATATCAAGATTTCTCCTAGTAACAATTTAAGCTAATAATTACCTAACACAAGCCTTTGTTGATCACATTTATAATTATATGCAAATCTCCTTTTATTTCTGTCTTTATATTATATCTCACAAAGGCTTGGATCTGTAGCATAAATGTTACCTTATTTTTATAAAGTTGTTTAATTTTATTACTTAACAGTTGAGAAAAGTTAAGTGTCTCTTGAAATATTTTTCCTCTATCTTTGACCACAAAACACATCCATACATTACTTAGAGTTTTACCACTCTCAAAGTTTTAATCATTTGAGAACTTCAAATTTTTTTCTGTACTAAAGAGCACACAATTATACTGGGAAGAGAGGAAGTAATTTTTTTATCAATTATAATAATATTATTTACTCAACATGGATAATTATGCACATGAGAGGAACACAATAATACATGATATTTATATGAACTTTTATGAGAGAAAACCATGCCATAATATTTGCTTATATATATAAATTTTTCTTATAATAGCTTTGTAGGCACCTACCCACAAGAGACACCAACCTACTAACGACGTGTACCCCTTTTACAATAAAAACAATACTCACATATAATATGGCAATGATTTCCATCAAATATAATTATAAACAAGTGCCACGTAGTGGCTAGTACTTGCTAGTGCAACAATTATTATTTTTAGTAAAATATTCTTTTTTAATATATTTGAAAATATAAAATATAATAATGATAACTTATTTGTTATATATTGAATATTTAATTATATAATAATAAATATGATGTAGATTGATAATAGTAATATTAGTATTTTATAATAGTTATATTTATATAATTATTTTTATTAATAATTATAATACATTTATAGGTTGTCTTCTCTTTAAATCTAAATAATCCAAAAACATCTACCTTAATATACCTAAAATATCAATTAAAATACTCATTAACAAACATTCCAATTACAATACACACACAAAAGTAGAATTACAATATACATAACTATAATTATACTATTATTTAATAAATATTTAATTATTGAATTGTTATAATTATTTGTAATAATAAGTATTTTTTTCATTTTAAAGTTGAGTAATAATTGTGATTGTTAGAATAGTGCAACAATTATTTTTTTAAGTAAAATATTCTTTTTTAATATATATTTGAAAATATAAAATATAATAATGATAACTTATTTGTTATATATTGAATATTTAATTATTTAATAATAAAAATGATGTAAATTGATAATATCAATATTAGTATTTTATAATAGTTATATTTATATAATTATTTTTATTAATAATTATAATACACTTAGAGGTTGTCTTCTCTTTAAATCTAAATAATCCAAAAATATCTACTTTAATATACCTAAAATATCAATTAAAATACTCATTAACAAACATTCCAATTACAATATACACACAAAAGTAGAATTACAATATACATAACTATAATTATACTATTATTTAATAAATATTTACAAAATTTTGTTCATGTGAGCAAAACCAAAATAAATGGCTAAATTTATGCAATATAGGAAAAAATGTGGTATTAAAATTGTTTTGATTAAGTAAAATCAGGGTTTGAAAGGACCCGAAACCTTGTACAAAAAAACTCAAAAGATATAGCAATATAAGGCTCAGATACAACAATGGAGACCACCAAAACAACAGAGGGATTAACCATCAGAAAACCCCCACCAGTGGACAACAATCCGCAATAAGGGACCTTATGATTTAGATTTAGAGCCACCCTTGTAGGACCGAAGATTCATATCCAAAGGAGGAACAAAAGGCTTTGGTTTCTTTCCTTTCAACCAAACCCCTGAAGAAACAAAAGAATGGCCGACCAAAGAATCAACCCCCAACATCACATTCCCCCTAGGAGAAATCGGAAAGGGCGAACCCACAACAGTAGCAGACTGGACTTCAACATTCTGGACAGCAGCAACCTCCATAGCAGAAACAGTGTGGACAATAGTAGCAAGTAGGACAGTAGAGTCCGCAGTAGACTAGACAACCAAGTCACCAGTCTGGACAACATCTGACCTTGCAGAAGCACCCACAGGAACCTCTTGAGAGGATCCCGCAGCCGACACACTAACCTCTGCTGAAGATTTATTCATTGTATAATGTTCAGTAGCGACACCCGACCACCAAGAAGGCAGTCGTTTCGATTTCACCTTCACGGAAGAGCACCGGGCAGCCACATGGCCAGTCGAGTGACAATTCTTGCAGTGGAAGGGAATACCCTCATAATCCAAAGTTTGTATCCAAGAGCCCCATGAGGAGGCTAAGCAAATCTTCTCAGGGAGGCCCTTAGAAACATCCACCTCAACAAGGATGTGAGAAAAAGTCAAATGTAAAATATCAGAAGTATCCGAGTCCACAATCTGGAAATCCCCAAGAGCATTCCCCACAGATTCCAAGACTGGATCCAACCAGAGATGCACGGGAAGATTCGACAGCCTAACCCAAACCAGAATCTTGTTAAAGGATTCAAAGAGTGGGTTGAAATCCTTATGCCAGGGTTTGGCCATAAGGGGGAAATGATCATCCCAAGAAAAGCTATATTCACACAAGATAGTATTCCTATCTTTAGGATTATTAAATTTAACAATGAAAAAACCCCTAGCAGTTGGGTAAATCTGAACATTTTCAGATAATATTGGCTCCCACTGATTGGTAATCCAAGCATGAAGAGCAGACAAAGAAGGCCAAAACCCCCTAAATCAAAATATAGCAGCATTCGAGGAGAAAATCTCTGCAGTTTCATAAATTTTATCAACAATATCAAGATCTAACTGTATCTGAATAGGCCTACTTACAAAGACACAGGGGAAACGACCCGGGGCCTCAAAGTCCCGGAAGACCGAGCAAGAGCACTCCCATGGAGGCCAGCCTCAAAGGCGGCAACATCAGCAGAGCCCAACATAGGACACTACCACCGCCCTGCCAACAGGAGCACCAGCAGAGCCACAAGCACCAACAGAGCCAACAACAACCTGAGACGCAGGGTCAGGGGCCTCCACACGAAAATGGGCAGGATCATTGGAAGTTTGAAAACCGAGAGAGCGGGAGCGCGACATAGCAGAGCGGGTAGAATTATCCACTAGAGAAGGAAGTGTTGTGGTATTAAAATTGTTGGTCTTTTATGTGTATAAGACTCAATTTATTTTAACCAATCATATCACCAATAAATATTTTTCACAACTTATTAACTTAAAAAATGTGCATGTCAACTATAGAAAACATAAAAAATTTCACACAATGAGAAATATATTTAAATTGAATTAGTGGAGATTGGTCCAAAACTTTTTATTTAATCACCAGTTAAGACTAACAATCCAAAAATAGATGCAATAGTACTTGCTTAGCCTACGGACAAGTACTAAATGTCAATATCTTCCTTTTATATTTGTATATATCTTATATTTTGTCTCTACACAATTTTCTTTTATATTACCATATTCTTCTTCTCTATATTTGCATATATCTTTTCTTCTAATCTTGCATCAATTTTCCCTTTATATTTGCATAGATCTCTCTTTTACATATGCCCAAACTCTCCATCTATAATTTTGAAATCTTTCTCTCAACGCCAACACTTTCTTCTATATCTGTATAACTCACTTCAAAAACAATTTATATATCTAGTGTTTAAAAAGTAAGATATTACTTCATACTTCTTGTTCTATTTATTGAGTTTTCTTTGGACTTGCTTTAATTCATTTGCTTCTTTTTATGTCAAAAATCTCCTTGCATTATACTTGATTGTGTCTTTTGTGAAATTTTTTTTTCTCTTAAAACAGAACAAATTTTTTCATTTGTATTTCTTATATTTTATTTATAACTATGAGATCTTTTTGTCAACATCATCACTTTCTCCGATATCAGCATAATCCTCCTTTCAAAACTGCTTATATATCTAGTGTTTAAAATAGGATCTCACTTGTTCCATTCTACTATACATTTGCTTTAGACTATTGCCTTTAATCTCCTTACATTTATAGCCAGCTTTGAACTATTGCCTTGAGATTTATGTCAAAATGTCAAAAACCTCCTTACATTTATAGCCAATTGTGTCTTTTGTGAAAAGCGGTTTCTCTTTTAAAAAAGGACAACTTGTCCCAAGGTTACACCTTTATATTTATTCAATTATATGTTATATATTCTATGATTTTCATTTCTATATATGCAAAACAATGTTGACACAGAGAACATCCATTAAAATCTACAACATTAACAGATTTCAACGATCTTGACAAGTTAAAGAGTTCAAACTAAACAATTACCAAGAACCAAATTCATCATAAGCTTTGATATCAAATGTTAGGAAATTGTTCCTACCGTTAAAATTTTTGTCATTGATGTCAAGAACCGATACAGAAGTTTACCCATGCAATTCGTATTATCATCTATGCGTTCTACGTTTTTTATCAGACAAAATTTTACACAGGTTGAACATAGTGGTAAAATGGTTTTGAGCAAATACTTACATTATTGATAATCACTGCAAATGTTTGTTGATAGCGTCCATCGTTCTCTGTTATATCTTTTTTTATAGCACGCATGGGTTATTAGAATCTGAACTTTGAAGCAGCGATATATAAGACTGTATACACAATCTGAGTTTTGCATTCATATATATAGATGAAAATTGTGGTTTGAGGAGAAAACCAGGCCGTTTGGCGCATAGAACAGTGAGGTTTATTTCTGCAAGTAAGTAGTTAGTGATTTAACGATTTTGGTTGCAATGATCGGTTGTATAGTAACATAACTATTCTGGTTGGTTGGTAGAAGTTACAACTGACTTATAACCATTAAACCGATAGGACACATTATAAAAGACAGATGGGGGTTCGATGGAAGTAGAGTGCAAATGAAGTGAAGAAAAAGGTGTGAAATAGCAGAGGCATGTCATTTGTTGGCACTCAGAATGTATTGAAAATTTGGGTACCTCTGTCATTGGAAGAAATATGGGTGGTTCAATGTTGATTGCTTTGTAGAAAGAAATATGCCTCTCAAGATATATTGTTTATAGAGCTTTTGATTGCTGAGAAACATTCTTCAGATTACCATGGCTTGCAAAATCAAGTGCAGAATGCTGCAAATATAAAGAATGTGAGGTATACAGTGCTGCAATAGAGTGTTACAAATATAAAGAATCTGAGGTATACGATATATATGTAAATCATTCATTTTGACAGTGTTCAAAGCATATATTGTTTTAATTGAGCATAATTCAGTTTGCAGTAATTGAAAATTTGTTTTGTAACATCTTGTTGTTGGTGCTTAGATTAAAAAGTTTATGATAACAAGAGTTGGAGTTCTTAAATTAAGGGATTGGGTGACTTTTTAGAGTTGGTGCTCTCAAAGCAGGGTAACTAGTGTTAGTAACACTTTTCAACATGGTTTTTTTCCCTTTTTAAACTTTCTACTTATTTTTGGTGTGTTGGTCTTATTGTGTAATTTGTTCTCTTATCATCCTTTTAGTTTTATATTATGCTTATCAAAGCTTAAATTGTTTGAGGATTAAAAAATTATATTTTCTACTGATTCACCCTACATCAAATTTGAAAATAAAGTTTTCTCAATACTAGAAATCATAAAGATATTCATCTTTTTTGTTATGTGAAAACAAGCCACTTTAATATGATAAATATAACTATCTTAGATAAATAGAGAACATCAAATAACTAAAAACTATTTATCATAAGATAGTATCGATTTTAAGTGACACAAATTAACAATACACAATTTATATGACGAAACCCTTACAGAAAACAACTCCACTAAGAAGACAAGTAAAAAATGTATAACACCCCTCCGCACCTTAAGTGCAACTAAGGAGAAAACTTAACTAAGTATGAAGAGAGCTATAATGGAGAACTAACTAACAAATAACTAGATAGATAAAGAAAGGCTCGATGAGGTACCTATGTATAAAAGATCCTCTCAAAGAGAAGAATCCCCCTATTTGAGAGAACACCAAAGGTGTATGCATGAGATATCTCTAAACCTAAAATGAATATGAGAAAAAAAAACTCAACATAAATGAAGCCTTTGAACATTTCTCAAGTATCCTCATGTTGATGCTAAAAGCCACCTCAAATAAATCAAGTGTTCTAGGCCACAATTACAATCTAAAATCTAATAAAGACAAATGTAGATCATAGTCCAAATACAATGACGAGCCCTCCAAATACTACTCAAATGTATCAACACCAATGTAAAATGGTGACAAGATATGATGTAGAGATGGAACAAAGTTTGAAGACGTCTTCTCTAAATGCTACTCAATGATCTCTAAGCCAATGCTAAAATCTGACAAATACTTATACGATGAATCAGATACCATAGTGGATCCAAGTGCTGTAACCATGGATGTATGGTTCTCTCCATTGAAGAGACAACTAGACCAACATGAATCAGGTACATTTGCATAAGGTATCAACATGAATGATGATTGAGTCAAATTTACAAAAAATGTTACTACATAATTAAATGTAGGCAAAGAAAGAACAAGTGGGTCTACAAGTACCCTCAAACCATTTGAAGGAGAAAAATAAACGCCATAAGTGTTATCATGAAAGAGAACATGAATGTCCTCAATAGCGTCCCCCAAGTCTGTAATGTAGGACTTTACAAATAATAATGCAATGTCTAGTAGAAATGAGTTCCAATGAACTAAATTCATAAGACATAAATGATTATGCTAGAAAGAATCATTGGAAGCTTTCAATGGCGCAACTCTGAATTTTGAAGAAGTAGTAGGTGTAGATGGGTTACCAATAAAATCGTCATTTGAGAAGGACGTGTCCACACAATATGAGGCAAAAAATGTCCCAGGAGTCTTCCAAGGTAACACCACTTTTTGATGAAGATCCAATGTCTTCATACAATTGCTCAATTATATTTTTGCATATATTACTAATTTATAATTATTTTTTGATTTTATATTTTTTTATCACAAATAAAAACTTCTATGATTTATTCTATATTATTATTGATTTAAAAATGTGTAGTTAATTTGAGATTTTTGAATATATGACTAATTTTAATTATTTTTTATTATTACATTTAGAAATTTTTAAAATAAAATATATAAATTTAGAAACTTGAAATTTGAGATTTTTGCATGTGTTACTAATTTATACTTATTTTCTAATTTTACATTCTTTGCATCTATATAAAAAATTCATGTCACCAAGAAATTTCATTTCTTATCAATTGACAAGTGCATCTAAATTTTACTATTGCTTCAATCTCTTTCTTGCTCATAGTGAATCACAGTATCTTAGAGTGTTGGCTTGATAAGCTTCTCCAACATTTGTAACATACTACTTCAAATAATGTTAATGAATTTGAATCCACATTTGATGTTAATGGTGCAAAAGGGAGATAAACTCTTTTGTTAATTCATTGCATTTAAGTTGTAAGAGTTTCAAAATGAAAGATGCATGGAGAGTTTTTCGTAACACAAAATATTGGCATAGAAGTTAGATCCTCATATGATGAAGTTACGATAGGTTGTGCTTACTATTACTGTTGATTGTGAAAGATGATTTTCAAAATAAAATATCATCAAAGATGTTAGAAAGTCAAAGATGGGTTTGGATACACTATATGCATTAATGAGAGTATCTTTAAATTGATCTAAAACAAATGATGTATATTGGAATGAAGTATATAAGATGTGGAAGAGTACAAAGTCAAGAAGAGTTCTTGACCTTTAATATTATTTATTTTTATTATTTTATATTTTGTATCCTAATTTCAAATGGGATAAAATAAAATAAATTTTTCATCTAGATTAGATTATTATATGTTATACTTTTGAGTGACTTTTAAAACAATTATAATTTCTATTTAAAAATTATTTATTTTCAATTATATATAATAATACATATTTTAAAATAGTAATTATATTATTTGCACTACATTTTTAAGAATACAATATTTATTATATTTAATATATGTATTACAAATTATATTGATAAATATTTAAATTTAAGATAATTTATTAAATTATTGATGAATTAAAAAAATTGACAATTGATATTTTTCTTAAAATATAAAAATAGTCACTAAAATGACCAAACCATCATAAAACATTCATATGATAGACATGGGTAACTATCAAATTCAAGGCCTCCTCAGTTCTGATGCAAAAACAAAAATGCCCCCACTCTTTCTATGATTTTAGTGAATTAAACACTAGATTTGACTTTCTTGAACCTTTTGGAACAACTAAAAAAATCTATCAAGATTACCAAATTGTTGCAATCACCCAGAGTTTACAAAACATTTGTACAAAAATCGTAGAGATTAAAATTTTCGAGAAGAACATATTGGGTTTTTGGGAAACATACATAAAACTTACTAGCCTCCCTAGGTCTCTCAAATATGGAAACTAAATATGTTTTGTCACTAAAATAGTTCTGATACCATGTTAGAATATGAAAAGATGAATAACCCAAAAAAATTAGTGCAAACAAATATAAATAAAAACCATGAATGTAAATGATACAATATCAAAATAACAACACAAAGTTAGCCTCTACAAGAGAACTACAAACACTGTAGAAGCAAAATGGCATTAGGAGAATGCACAAGCAAAAAATGTGCAATGCAATTACAACACACTAGAACGAGATGCTCCTATGAGAGAAATGGGTGAGTATATAAAGCACTTACCAACCAAAAGACTAAAAACACAACCAATGTGGGATAAAGTGAAAAAGTCTCCAAGTAAACTTAACTAAGTGTGAAGAGAGGTAAATTGGAGAACTAGCTAATAAATAATTAGATAGCTAAAAAATCCTATTCACACTAACATTTTTAAATGCTCAAAATAGTGGTAGTTAGGATACTTGATGATGAGCCTATAGGAGTTTGTGGCAAAGTTGTCTTTAGCAGTGAAAACTTTAGTGGCAGTTATTCGCCATTTGGTGAATGTTGCATGTCAGAAACCTAAGATTTGGCGAATGTAATGCATATATTGGATTGACCCTATCACCCAAAATTTATTAATATTGGGTCCAATGCTCGGGCCCATCACCCATCAATTTATTTAATTTTCTCAATTTCTTTCACATTATCGCCAATGGAATATAATCTTTGGACACGCAAAGCGGCCCCAAATCGATGATCTATACTCGCCAATAGTTTTATACATATATATTTATAGGCAGCCCCTAATTCACCTGGCACGCGTCTCAAACTGATGCATTTTCGCCAACTTTATTAATAGATGAATACCAAGGTATTGTATGACCCATAATCACCTCAGAAATAACACAAGACATGTTATAATTATGCGGGCTTTGCCAAATATTTGTCTACCTAATACCTCCTGCTGGATTCGCCAAAAAAGGATTAGTATAAATACATTGATAGATAAGTGTTATTGTACACAATTTGGTTCAGTTTGTTAGTAGGTTAAAGGTTGGTTGGGTTGGTTGGTTGGTTTTGATATCTCAATTTGATTGATAGCAAAGTTTCAGACTGTTGAGTGCATTGGTGAGTCGCAACTGCAATTGAATTTGAGGCAAAGGTAAGTGATTATTATTTTGCGACTATGTAATTTGAGTTCATTTTTATTTAGTGGGGACTAGTTAGTGAACAGTGGTGACCAGGGAGACCTCAGACATGATTTTAGGGCCAATGAATCATATTTATATATATTATAGTCTATTGTCACTTCTTCAACAAGTAAACATTTATTTTTTGCACTGACAACCTTTATTTCATTGAATAATCGAGATGTCAAACAAGAATAAGGGTAAGGCTCCCACATATGGGGAAAGCCAAGAGAGGCCAGCAAAATGCAAAACCTTATCATGATACTTTGGTCATGGTGTTGGAAATGTTTATGGCCAAAATCGGGAAGCTACTTCATCACAAGAAGATTTTTAAGATTCACAACCTGAACCTACACAACATATTGAAGAAGTCAACGAACCTGATATCTCAGATCGTGATGAACTTGAAGAAGATTTTCAATTAAATACCCAGAGTAGCCATAATGATATAATTGACTTGGACGAGACTAAGAATGTCAGAGAAGATGATGGTGTAGGGAAGAAGAAAAGAAAATACAATTCAAAGAATGATAGAGAATAAAAAAAAGATCAGAAGTGAGATTCGTCGAGGAATTTTCAAGTAGAATGGGTGTTAAAGTATCCATTCATTGAACCAATGGACAATCCAATTGAAGGTGAGCCTTCGGTAGAATGAAAATGTAAGATTTGTACCAAGATAAATAAGAAAGAAAAGAGGTTGCAACTAAAAATTGACACCATAGAGAAGCATATGGATAAAGTTTACAAAAAGAAAACCATAGATGGAGTTGAAAAATCAGTGATAAGATGGAAAACAAAGGAGGATCTCAGCATGTTAGGAATACATAATTATTTGAATTTCAACATAATATAAAGACAAATCCTGGTGAAGTTAAAGGCTCTATTGGGGCTTGTTTTGGAAAAGCATTGGAAGTAGAACTAATGGGAAAAGCTATTTAGTTAAGTGTTGTCTTTAATATTTTGAGCAGTGGGCGTCCTATGAAAGACTACCCATCATTGAGTGCTTTATTACACTTTTTGAAAGTTCATGACTATCCTAACAGTCACTGGTTAGTAAACATTGGATGGTAATGGGAAAGTTGTCTTGCCGAGGTTGAACAAGAGGATCTAAAGGCAAAAATTAAAGAGTCAAATTTTATTGCATTGTCGTTAGACGAGGTTACAATAGTAGATAATACTTCCAGGGTATGCATGCATATTTATACTGTACACAATTTTGTCCTCCAGCCTCATCTACTAACTATTGCTAAAATGAAGGATAATGCTATTGGTAGTATTCTCTATTTTTCCGGTCCCCCCCGCCCCCCCCCCCCCCCCCCCCCGAAATTTTGAAGTTTTTGTGTCTTCCTGGTTTTTGTGTTGAATCCCTCTGCATAATTTTCATTTCTTTAGGGTTCAAGTTTGGTCAAAATTGCATAAAACCCTAAGTGCTAGGGTAAAATCCCTTTGTATGCCTTCAAAAATCCAAAAAACCCTAGTTTGCCCTGGCCTTGTTCTATTTCTGTGTTACTTTTTCAGGCCACTTAACTGATTTATAAAGCATGTGCTTTATTTTTTATCACCCGCGGGGTCATATTTTCATATCTTTTTATCCTAGGCCAATCCCCGTTTAATATTTCCCTAAGTCTAGCTGCTTGGTGCTTTAATTTTTCCTAAGTCCCGACGACCTTTATTTTTCCTGGGCCCAGTTCTCTGTCACAGTTCAATTAGACAGTTGGTGTATCTTCTCATAGAGTCTTTCTGCTCCACGAGATCTTACGCCAGCCGTTGATTCTTCTTTATGGCGCAGCCTTTCAAATGGGCGGGTCCACTGCCAGGTATGCACAAATGGTGATTGTTTATTGGCCGAGGTGGATTGTGATGTGGATCCTGTCAGTGGGGCTTGCAGTGAAGATCTTAATATCTGTGGCTGGTGCATGATCTCATGGAATTTTCCTACCCCTTGAGATCATGCGACATTCGTTGATTTTGAATCTAACCGGGGATGGTGTCTGTGGGTCCAGTGCCAGGTGTTGCAAAGATGGAGGCTTTTCATTGGTCAGTGGATTTGTGACTTGGTAGATTGTCAGTGGGGCCAATTTTTTTGGCGTCCAGGCATGTTTAAAGCTCGAGTAGATCTTGCGGTTGTCGTTATACCGCTTGGAGAAGATGCATGTTGTTTAGGCATCACGGTATAGCGACAACCGTCCGATTCTGTATAAGAGATGCGATATGAGTTGACCATTGTGTTAATATTTTGTGAACTGTCCGATGTGCCGGGAGGAAATGGATTGACGGTTGGGTTTTAAAGATAGATCAAGTGGTCGTTGCCGTCAATTTTCAAATGATTCGAGGGTTTTTTTTGCAGGGTTAGGAGACAGTGTGCTGAAAGAGCCATAATGCAGGACCATTTTTGGTCATTTCCAGCTTGGTTGCGGGTAAGAATTTATGAAGATGATCCTGGTAGTTATTCCAACATGATATTGCGTCCTTGGGAGCCTCTGCTGAGGAAAGATTGATAGGTGGGTCACACATTCTTTGCTGCAGCCAAAATTAACAGGGCTTTTGTGGTGATTTTTTGTCCTTGGAGTTGGTACATGGTCGAATCAGTTGCAGGGTTTGATGATTTTTTGATCTCACCAACCATGCGCTTGGAGCCTGTCTTGTTTGCATTCACTGTTTGTTTGAGTTAGGTGATTTTGAATTGTAGCTTTGAATGATCATCCGTGGCTTGTTGCAATCCTTGAGATAAAAGGATTTTTCATGATCATTCAAAGGCATTGGGAGTTAGGTGTTCAGAATCCCTTGCTTGGTGAGCCCTATTCTTGGTCAGGGTTGTAATAATTTTTCTTCAGTGCTCGTTAATGAGAGATAAAAGTTGCAGGTCTAAGCCGTAGTTTGCAAGCATGATTTGTTGTGATTGATTGTATGCACAGAAAGGATTCATCATACTTAATACAAATCTATGATTCTTCTCTTTCCTCTGTGTCAAGTCAGGTAGGCTTCGAGCTTTCTAGTTCGTTACATATTATTTTATGTATGTATCTTCATTCTTGAGTTATGATCTAGGATTGGATTAAATAATGCTCTAGATGGGATATGAGTTTACCCTTGTCTACATAAGGATTCTTTGTAAGTAGTAAGGATTGTGGTAAATGTATTTATGGCTATGAATCTCAGATATTCTCTGATCTATGTATCTTTTGTGTCTAAGAAATCTTGCCCAATGGATGAGGCACTAGCCTAAATGAATAAATCTTTTGTTAACATACATTGATTGAAGTTATTGCAATCCAAATCTTAAAATCAAGAACCATTTTAAGTTTTAAATCTTTGGTTGTGTAGTTTTGTTACCCCATAGTAATGGAGAGTCAATGAATGTAAGGTTGGCATTTAGTACTTTCTTGCTATCATCTATTATATAAAACCAGACTTTGGTGTGTAAGGTATAGTTTTCACTGGGTTAGGTGCACCCGCCTTGGTTTTGCAGAGCTAGAAGTGAAGAGGGCAGTCTTGTCCCTACAGTTGGTCCAATTACCCTAAGATCCTTTTACATTTTGGAACTAACCACTCCTAAAACCTGTCCGAGGGTATATTGGCAGCCTAAGAGCATAAGCCGTTTTGAAACACCAACAAATGCGACAACAAAAAATTTATTTGAACTAGTAAAGAGTTCTCTAATTGAATATGGAGGTATAAATGACATGATGATTGCAAAAAGTTGGTGTGTGTTGGAGCAGATGGAGCTTCGGTAATGCAAGGCCATAGGGGTAGTCTTTGCACAAAGATACAATCTTCTTGTGCAACCTACATTACTCCCATTCACTACATGGCCCATAGAATGAATCTAGCTTTTGGAGTTGTCAACAAGCATACTCCAGTACACAAAAAATGAAATTTTAATCAAAGAGCTCTACCAATACTTCTATCAAAGTCCGAAACGATTCAAGGAATTTCAACACTTTGTCAAAGGATTAATTGATGGGAACAAGCTTCTTAAGGATAATGATACCAAATGGATCTCTTTGGATGGACCAGTGCATCGATCTTTTTTAGAATATCGATTGTTGCTTGGTCTAATTAACTCAAGTCATGAGGAAGTAGGGCTACCAAAATTTGTTGCATTGCTGTGAAGGTTAAGTAATGTAGAGACACTCTTAACGTTAGCAGGTCTTCTCGCCATGCTTGAGGAAATGAGAAATGTAATGAAAAAAGCCCAACAAATAGCTACGCATATTGAAAAATATGTTGCACTGTGTAAATTGACATGCATGACGCTCAATAATCTCTATTGATCATTTGATGATGTAAAATTTTCCAGTTGGCTAAAAATCACAAATTTGGACAATCCCGATAACTTTTTAAATATCGGTACAAATGGGGAGTTATGTGTAGAAGTTCACAGAGTTGAGATCCTATACCAATGCACTACTTTTCCAGGTTCAAGTTCGAGGAACCATGAAAGAACCCCAGGAAGCAAATATCAAGTGTTAAAAGGGAAGACTTTACCAAGATTGTTGAGTCTGTAACTGCTTTTGTGAAGAACATTTCCTATGATCTTTCCTCATAGATTAGAGAAAGATTCCCTCCAGTCAAACTACTTGAATCCATGGCTATTGTGTTTCCTCGATATTGGAGTATCAACAATTCGAAAGATTTTCGAACTAGGCTACTCACTTTGATAGATCAATTTTGCAAAACCAAAGAGTTAAATAGAGTAACTCTAAATGGAATTTTAGATGAATCTCATTTGAGAGAGAAATCAGGTCATTTTTCAAAGACAATGAGGGATCAATATAATATTATGCGAAACCCCCATGAAGATGGATCGGTAACAAGGCTTTGGAAAAATCTAGCTAAGAGCGAAATGTTGATTGATTCAATATCAGAATTTTTCAAGCTTGTTGATTTATGTTTGACAATGATATTGGGGTCGATGGAGGATGAGAGAATTTTCCGTGCTTTGGGATTCCTAAAGTCAAAGCTAAGAAACAAACTAGACAAGAATTTGGAAAATTGCTTGAGGCTCTATATATCCAAGTATGAAGTCAATACTTTTCCTTACGAAAGGACACTGAAATTGTGGAGGAAGAAATTTCAGAGAAGAGGGTTGGGAAACATTTCAAACCAAAGTGGGAGTGCCAGAGACAATGATTTCATTGACTCATGTATTGGTACTAGTACTGCTAGCATTGAACTTCAGTTAAGCGGAGGTACACAGAGTGAAGAAAACATATCGAAGAACCAAGGAAGCTATGAAGTTGATGGCGATGAATCCTAGGATCCCAATAATGATATGATGTCGAAACTTGAACTGTTGTAGAAGTACCAGGTCCTAGGTATTTATTAAACTTTTTGCTGTAGTCTACTATCAGTTTCTGTATCTCATCATCAATCATGCATAATAGCATATTCCAATCTCAAAAATATGAATGTGGTTGATAATGTCATCAAGATTCAACTCTATAATTAATAATAGTTTTCATTTGCATTATTCAGCTCATATGGTACAATTCTTGTAGATTTTAATTTTTTTTTTGAAAACATAGCAATTCATATGATACAATTCTTATAAATAGAGATTCTCATTAATTTATTTACAAATATGATATAATGTAACAATTCATTCATTAATAGTAGTAAGAACACAACTCTGTGTGATTTTGCTTGCAAAAGTCAATGATTCAATACCCAATTTCAATTTCATCACCCTTAGCAAATGACCTTGAATTCCCTTTTATAGAAACAACGGAGAAACAACAGCTTCAGGTCGATTTTCCTAATGTGAAGTCTCAAAATCAAGATCAGTAAGATAACTACAACATCTCTACAACTGTATATTTCTGCATTTGACAGGCCGATTTAGTAAATTAGCAATAGCATCCGCTACATTGATCCTGTTGAAAAAAAAAGTTCAAACTTGTTACTTTAAACTCAATTCAAGACATTAGAAAAAAATATAGAGATGATTGAAACTAAAAGTACTTTCACATGCTATTATTGATGAGATGATTCTGTCAGTTTGTTTAGTATGCTCCATTCTGCGTCAGTTGGAAGGTCAATATTTGTCAAGTTATAGTAAATGACTTGCAACCTCATCAACCATCCATACTTGGAAGAGTGACTTGAAAGCAATGATCCGTCCAATACTGCATTCAAATTTGTCAATGGTTTGATGCACTTTCCAATGCCTTCATGAGTTGTGTCCTGAGGAAGCTTGCCTAAATCAAACATCATTGTGTCCTCCAATTTTTTTTTGTAAGCTTCTCTTCCAACAAAATTCATTGATGAGTTATTAGGACCAGGACTCGACAAACCAAGACCTATCATTTTGGTTGTTTTTTGATTCATCTTGGCAAGCTTTGTATTGTGAGGGAAACAAAAACTGCTTGGTGTGGGGTAATAAAATTTCTTCCCCAATAACTCTCTTTATTGCATGCCTAAAGATACTTGAATGACACAAAAAAAATTTCATCCATGACCGAATCTTCAATTTGTAATGAAAGGGCCTCCTCCACCAAATCTGGCTTCAATCTCAGTCTATAATTTTTTGGGAGAATCTCGTAGTGATACCATCTGCATTTCTCACACGTAATGTAGACATCGTTCAAAGACTCCATTACTAAGGGTATACATATGGACAACACTCTGTGTGATTTTAAACTAATCCAAGCTTACTTACAAGTGATGTGAAATAATGGTAGATCCATCACAATTTGATCATGTTAACTACATCCTGTACATCTAGCACAAAATGTAATGTTTCACACATACCACTATTCTCAGCCATGTGAATATTCAGACACGTCAGCATCGAAGTTTGATAAGTTTATACAAAACACACCTCCTCACCCTATGGAGTTACAGATTCAAATATCGGCGACTGATCTTTCCCTAACTGTGAAATTACTTCGATCACCATCATAATTAATGTGCATGAGATTAAACCGTAATGCATCATATGATGTCCTTTCCCTACCATGTCATATTAGTTCCCACACCTATCCCTATACAGTATGACTAGCCTTAATAATTCTTGATGATTCTGTAAGACATCATCCGATGAAAAATATAGCATTTCATTCCCATCACATCCCACATTAGAAATCCAATCCACAGCTACTTTCCCTTCCCGAAGTGTATGCGAGAGGCACGACTCCACAAATGAACCTAAAAGTTTCCAAATTTGTTACAAGATGTAAGCAATCTGCCAATTATGAGTTTTCCTCTTAAGACATGCATTAATAATTACCATTGAGAAATATTCCACTTGTATATTCTTAAATCCACCTTTCTTAGCTAAAATTAATCTAGCAAATAGGGCATGAGCTTCGACTAAATTGTTAGTACCATTGCGGTAGAGGAGAGGCTTTGATAGCTAAGACATTACCATGGTGGTCTCTAATGCAAGCCCCCAAACCTGATATTCCAGGATTCCCCGGAGATGCCCCGTCGGAATTTATTTTGACCCCTCCCTACGAAGGTAGAATCCATTTGATTGTTGCTTTGTCCACCAACTCTTTAGAAGAAAATACTTGTGGCAAACCAATAGGGACGAATAATCCTTTCCATTGGAGAATAACTAACCCATCCCATTTCGTCATAATTGGCCTACCTCTAAATTTGGCCAAACTAGCATTGACCATTTCAGAGATAGATTTTTCGATACCAACCAAAACATTGTCAAGAGAAGACTTGTCAAATCAGAAAATACATTTGTTTCTTTCCCACCATAATTCCCACACTACTAGAGCCGGAATACATGTCCAAATATTTTTGAAAAGGGAGTTATCATATAAGATTGGCCCAGCTTGAAAAAGGTCCCAAAGCTTATGAGGAAGGGGGGATTTGTACTGAAGCTTGTGAGGATGAATATCCAACATTCTTGGGCAAACGAGAAATTTAGGAATAAATGATCTGAATCTTCAAGAACTTCATCACACAGTGAACATTTGAAAGGTTTGGCAATTCTAAATTTATACAGTCTGTCACTAGTAAGGATCCTCTTTTTTAGAGAAAGCCACACAAGACACCCTGCTTTAGGGAGGACAACTTTATTCCAACATAAAGTATAAGCACGATAAGGGATCAAAGTTACATCCAATTATTGGATGATTCTGTATCCTTCTTTGATGGAATACTTACCGTTTCTTCCTAGAGCCCAAAACAATTTTTCTTCCTTATCTGAAAGGAAAACCACTTTCCCTGAGAGAAGATTATGAAAAGAGTCCTTCTGTAGATCATAAACCGGAAAATCATCTGGATCCTTCCATATTACTTTTCTTGAAAATAAGCTTACAACTGAAACAAAATTGATGAGCCGCTGGCCCCATTTGTTTTTAGAAGCCATGACAATATCTTGGTGATATCCATCTTTGATTAGAGGAGGGCATCCACCCCATGAATCTCTCCAAAACTTTACACTTTTCCCATTGTTAACCTCCCAAGAAACATAATGACTCACAATGTCTCTTGAGGAAATCATAAAATTCCAAATAGCAGATCCTTTTGGGGGGTCTAAGATAGAAAACACCTGGTTTGGATTGTTGTTATCTAGATATCTCTGCTGCATAATCTAACACCATTTATTAAGAGGTTTCATGTACATTTTCCACACAAGTTTCCCTGTGAATGCCTTGTTCCTCTTTGCCAAGTCATGAACCCCTACCCCTCCCATTGACTTGGCATGGGCCATGTCCTTCAAGGATATGAGAGGGATTTTCTTATCCACAGTCATATTTTTAGTCCATAAGAAATCTCTTAATAGTTTTTGAATCTACTGAATGACGGTTGAGGGAGCTTTCAGAACTAACAAATGATAGTTTGGGATGATTGATAAGACTATCTTGATAAGGAGAATTCTGCCTGAGAGAGAGCCATCTTTCATTCCAAGCCACAACTCTACCTTTAATTCTATCAATGATGGATGAGCAACATAAAACTTTATTTCCCCCCATGAAGAAAGGAATGCCAAGGTACGTAGAGGGTAAAAGGTCAATAGAAAATCCCAAGATTTGGACTATTTTATTTGTTGTTTTCTGCTTAGTGTTAAACATGTATATTTTTGAATTATGAGCATTCACTATCGGACCTGATGCTGAAGAATATAAATCTAATGTATACTTAATCTGTCTAGCTTCTTTGATGAGAGATGCTCCAAATAGTAAAGTATCATCTGCAAATAGGGAATGTGTGATCGAGATATTTGTGCTCTCAATATGAGCCCCCTGCCATAAACCAAGAGAATTTTTCCTTATGATTGTTCTACTAAATGCTTCAACCACAATTATAAATAGAATTGGTGACAGAGGATCCCCTTGATAGACCCCTCTTATGGATGCAAATAATCCATCTGGGACCCCATTTATAATGACTGAGAACCAAGCACTTGATATACATGCACAAATCCATTTGCACCAATATTTTGCAAATCCAAAATTTTCCAACACTTTAAAAAGAAAATCCCAACAAAACCTATCGTACACCTTCATCATATCCAACTTAATAACAAAATTGGGAGAATTGCTTCGATTGATTGAATGAAGAACTTCATGAGCAACTAACACACCCTCCATGGTTTCTCTTCCAGGAACAAAGACCCCTTGCTCTTGGGAGATCATATTCGGGATGAGATGCTGCAACCTCATATATATGGCCTTGGTGATAATCTTGTATACAATATTACATAATGAGATAGGCCAGAATTATGCAAAGGTTTTTGGATCTTTGACTTTAGGAATGATCACAATATTAGTAGTGTTGAAATGCTTCAACATGGATTTTATCTTTCTAGATTCTTCAACCACGAGGTAATGAGAACACCACCTTATGTAGTTCTTGAATAGTAAATGGGGCCATCAAGATTGCATTATCATGATCTGTAATTAGTTCAAGTATAGCATCAAGAAGTTATTGCACATGAGGTCCCATGTTAGGAGTAGGATCAATGGGTGCAAGAAGGTTCTTAAATAATTTGACACCTTCATCACGTATACCTTGAGCATCCTGAATAGACTTCCCATTTGAAACATCATTAATTGAATTAATTTGAGTTGCAGCTCTCTTTTGCTTGGTAGAAGAATGGAAGAATTTTGTGTTTTTGTCTCCCTCTTGCAACCATAATTCCCTCGATTTTTGTCTCCAATATTCCTCTTCCCTGCTGCATAACTCTTCCCATGCCTGCTGCAATTCTTTTTGTCTATGAAAAGTGTTGTTATCCATACCTTGCTGAGTCACCTACTCAAGAATCTCCGCCAACTGTTGCTTTAATGTATCCTTTTTCCTGAAAATGTTCTTAAATACATGTTCATTCCATTTCTTGATGAGAAATTTTACATACATCAACTTCATTGCAAACTGATGCATTTTGGTTCCTTCAACATGAGGAACACTGATCCACCACTATCAGATAAGGAGAGTGAAATGAGGATGACGAAGCCACATCCTTTCAAACTTAAAGGATGGTTGATGCCTATTTCCCTTATCTGATATTACTGCATTAATATTCAGAGTAATTGGAAAGTGGTTAGACCCTGGTAAAGCCAATATTTTAAAAGTAATGACTATATTAGAAAGCTTTCATTCCTGAACTAGAATAAATTTGTCTAATCTGACAACAATATGTGAAAAGTTTTCTCTCCTATTAGTCAAGGTGAACGTACCATTAGCAGGGGAAACATCCATAAGCTTATTATCCACTACAAATCCCAAGAAATCTTGAATAGTTCTCAAAGGAGGGCAGATACCACCATTCTTTTCTGAAGCTTTGAGAATTGCACTAAAATCACCTCCCAATATTATCAACTAGTTACTCTAAGACTGGATTAATTGGGTATGCACTAACCATAATCTCTCTTTATCCTTTGTGGCTGTTGGCCCATATACGTTATTCAACTAAAAATATAGATCATTACCATTAAATCTAAGTAGCTGCTAGTTATCGTCCTACTGAAGAAGTTGACCTTATACTGATTTTAATTTTCATAGAACAACAAGTCCCCCCGAGGCACCTAAGCCTGGCTTGTGAACATATTTCCAATTCGTCCATTTACCAATTGTCTTATCATAGGTTTCTTGAGCTAGCTTAGTTTCTTGGAGAATCATAATATCAACATGAATAGAATCAATAACGTGCTTGATTCTATTTCTCTTGTCAGAGGCATTAATGCCTCTGACATTCCATGAGGCAATATTCATTTCTAACAAGGAGAACACTTTGTTCTCCTTGTCAATCTCTTAATTGGTGTGACTTTTCTATCAAGGGTTGATTGGATTCCTGCATCAATTTCCTCCTTCATTTTTGTACCTTTTGGCTTTCTACCCCTAGTTTTTGGTGTCTTCTTCAACTGGGCAGATTGAAAAGGAGTTTGATCTATCGATAGAACCTTTGTATGATCATAGATTCCTAAACATGTCTGTTGCTGCTGCTCAATACAGTCCTTGTGCCCTACCCCATCTCCTATAACATTCTGCATCAATTCTAGTTCACCCATACCCTCTTCATCTTGGATCTTAAGGAGATTCTCTATTATACTGATATTATCCAAACAATAATCCTCTAGCAAGCACCGAATGGACTCCTCTACTTTTGCCAGGTTATCCTTATCAATATGATTGAGAGTGTTCCTTCCATCAACTTATGTCTCAACCAACTTCTCTCCTGCATGTTGCTGCTCATTAGGGAATATGAATGTCATATCCATTTCTTGCATAAGTGATTGCATATGTATGTTAGAAGAAGCATCCAAAGTTTGATCTATGTCTACTACCCTGAGAGGTGAATGAATATCCAAAACTTCACTAGGTACCTCGAGGTCCCTATCCTTGAACCCATAATTAGTTTTATTCATGTAATTAATTTCCTCCACACTAAGTAACCCCTCCTCATCTTCTATCTCATAGATTACTTTGGTGGCCAATTCTAGAATCATCTAATTTGCCACTTTTCGAGATTTAAGAACATCCAACACTTCTTTATTTAACATTCCATGCATACTAGTTACCTTAATTAGGGAATCCTGAAACATTAGCTGGTGAACAATAATCTCAAGCTGCTCCTTGGGTGGGTATTTTTGGGCACATTCAATTAAACTAGTCATAATTGGACAAGCATGAAGAATCAACCCATCTTGACACAAAGTTATATAATTGATCACAGTTTTAAGCAATAAGAAAAACTTGGAAAATAATATATGACACTTATAAGCAATCTCACATCCTTCTCACATTCTATAATCCCAACAATTGCAAATTTCGAGAGATTGCATTTCTATATGACATGCTTTCCCATGAGATTTATTCCTTTGAGAACATGTTGTCGGGTTCATTTTGTGATCACTACATACAACCACCTCAGATTGATGGGGATCTTGACATTGGGTGTTAAAGTGACCAAGATTTGCCTAAAATTTATAAATAGTGATTGCATCCTGAATCACCAGCTCTTGTTTCCAAATCCCCCACTTAGATTTGATATCAATTTGGTGTGGAAAAGATTTAGAAGAGTCAATTAAAATATAGACTATAACTTCTCGATACAGAAATTCAAATGAGATGAGATCATGCTTAATAAAATTTCCCACTCTATTTGCAATAATCTCAATAATTTGTGGATCCTTGTAATCAAGTGGCAGGAGAGGAAGAGAAATCCAGTGGGGAAAAAAATGATAGAACTTCTAGTTTGGTAAGAAGTTAGGGGACCAAACCATAAAAAATAAACCCACCCCATTACAAAACCAACCCTTGTTTTTTTTGCATAGCGTCCCTGTATTCTTTGGATTGAAATATGGCAACAAAGAAATCTGACCTCGACCCAAGCACGAAAATGTCCTTTAATCCAACCCAAGATTCAAATGCCCAAGACTTAATGTGTGAAAATAATAAAGAATTGTTAAAGAACCTACCAATAATTGTTGTTTTCCGAAGAAACCCAATGTGATGCTGCATCATCTCTACTGGAAGAGTAACATAGGCATTTTTTTTCGCTGTGAATTCTTCAAATCTCCTTTGGGAAACTCATTCTGCAGATCCCCTTTTGGATGATCCTGTTTCCTTCTCCAAACTTTGGTACCTGCATTTGGATTAAAGGGGGCTCTATTCTGGAAACCCTCTGCTGAACCCGCTTTGATAGCATCTTTCTTCTTGAGATTCATATTGGTATCAGATTGATGGTCATTCCCTCGAGACTGGTCTATGTGAACCTGAGACCCAGGAGGTGTGCCTTCACAAATATCAAAAACTGGTTGCTTCCACTGAATCCTTCTATCTCTTGTTACTGAGGGTCTAACATTCTGTTTCCACTTGTGTTTGGGAAGAGGGAGATTTTCCCGCCCATTTTTGAATTTAAATTTCTCTGATATCCCTTGGTTTCTGGCTCTATCCGCTCCTTGATGTGATGATTCCCCACGTTCAAGAGTAGTTGCACATGATGGTGGCCCAGAGATCCGAGTCAAGGAAGTGACATCTAACATTTTGTTATTACCTTGCAATTTTGCCTTGGAAGATTCAAACGACCGCATATGAAACCTTAGGTTCACAAAAAAGGGCTTCGCAAGCTGAACAATTTCTTCCCCCATAAAAATGTTATGAAAACCCTTATTATCCACCAGATCTGATTCCTTGTGACAATTGTATGGCATGTTCTTCTCTGCAAATGCACAACTCTGAAACCCCTTACCACGGTGATTTAACCAAACGCTTCTTACAGGTTGAACAATAGGAGGATTCTGAAAGATGTTTAACAGATCCCTGTGATCTGAACACTGATTTGGAAGCTTGCTATTCTTCTACCCATGATTTTGAACTCCCCTGCTACCCCGATTCCCAAACCTGTCATGGTAGGCCAAATCGCCATGCGCACCCGCTCTCACCATTTTCCAAGTATACTACATATAAACAATCAACAAATGCAGTTGATGCTTAATGCTCAAGGATTGCGACTTGATGAAAAAATACAACTCAATAGATGTTGAAGGAACTGAGCTTTTGGTATTTGTAGATATAATAATAAATATGATTAATGCAAAAGTGTCGATAGTAATCGTCGATTGATTTAAAAAAAAACATAGATGTGAAAAGATTATCTTGATGATGGATTTCTTAGATGAGAGGATTCAGTAGTTGTGCACCCTAATTTCACGCTTCTCAAAATCTTATGTAGAGATTTCAAATCATCCCCAATTTTTTACAACAACTTACTTGACAAATCCCCTACCGATAACTAAGGTTTCAGTGCCACATCATCAATTATTATGCCACATCAACATGTTTTTTCCCAAGGTGTCAAAAGCAACACAAAAAAAAGGTGAGACCAATGATCATATAAAAGAGACACCTATACTTGACCAGTTGATGTGGCATCACATGATTGGTTGCTTTTTAAAATAAATGATACATGTTATTTAATTATGGGTAGGGGAGAGGACCCAGTACTTGAACACATTCCAATGGTTGTGATAGTAGTTTTTAACTTAATACCCATAGTTGTTGATTTAATATCCAATATTTTTGACAACATTGTACCAATAGTTGTGACTTTAAAGTTATTTTTGCTAGTGATGACTACCCATAATTGAATGAAATGTGCCCTTTGTTCTAAAAAGCAGCCAATAGTGTGATGCCACATTAGTTGCACAAGTATTTGGGTCCCTAATTCACTATGATTGGTCTCACTTTTGTTTTGGGCTGTTTTGGACACCTTGGCAAAAAACATGCTGAAGTGGCATCATATTTGATGATGTGGCTCTGAAACCTTAGTTATAAACATGAGACTCGCCAAGTAAGCTACTGTAAAAAAATGGGAGTGATTTGAAATTTCCACATAGGATTTTGAGAAGCTCGAAGTTAGGGTGCTCAACTACTGGGTCTGGTAATCATCAACAATAACAATTTTAAAGTCACAACTATTAGTGCAATGTTGTTAAAAAACATTAGACATTAAATCAACAATTATTAATTTTAGATTAACAAGTGTTGATATTAAATCAACAACTGATATCACAACCATTAGAAGACAGATCCTCTCCCCTATAAATTATTAATATTCTCTTCTACATATTCTAAGTACACAATTTGAAAATTTATAAATTTATTTATTGATATTATCGTGTTGAGTGGGTCAGAAAGTGCGTTGATGGTGAACAGGCGGCTGATCCACACTAATTTCTGACCTCTGTCGAAATCAGCAGTATGTTGTCTGTGTAAAGAAAATAATGGACAAACAGTCAAATCAATAGAATAACCTACTGATAATCCTTTAATCGCCATTATCCTTATCCTCTCAAAAATCAATAGAATGAATAGATAACGTCACGAGGGTCAAAGATAATTTAATTTATAAGTCTGATCTTATCATTTTAGATTTCGACTTTGAAATGACTGGTGAATAACAAATTTTCAGATTAAATTGTTATATTTTTCATTGGATGTTTTGGAGTTAAAAGGTGGGAGGAAAAAGTGAGTCAGAGTGGAAAAAATTATTAAGAATTAATGAGAAAATTCTGACTTAGATTTATTTAGTAATTTGATGTTGTATATAAGTTATATTTCTCATTCAAAATTATTTAACTTCATTTTACTAAAAAGCTATTGACTAGAAATTAACATTTAATGAAATATAAACATAAAAATAGAAAAAAATGATTGCTAATAAATTGTTTATCAACAAGTTCATGAAATAATTAATTTATAATCTATAAGAAAATAAAGCTACCCACACAAATATCTAAATTAAAAAAATTAAAAGCAAGCACTAATGAATCAACCTAGCTGTATGAGGCGAACAAATGATGTGTACGTAATCATATTAAAATATTAATGAAACAAGTGCCACGTAGTGGCTAAGTACTTGCCTTTAGTTATAGTAGAAACTAAAGTAGAAATAATAATACATTAAGTTTTTAATTATTATATTTTATATAGTTATAGTAGAAGTAATAACTTTTTATAATGATAGTTGAAATTAAACTAAATAATTATTTAAATTTATTTATTATATTATTAGGTTAGGTTAAATATTTAGTTTATACTTATGTTAAAGCTCAATTAGAAATATAATTAATTCAAACTTTAATTTATATGTAAAATAATTTTTTAATCTTTTTATAATTATTGTGGAGGAAAAGATTAATAGATCATAGATTATAAACTTTGAACATTATTTTGATTTTGGAGGAATAGATTAATATATGATAGATTATAAACTTTGAACATTATTTTGATTTTGGAGGAATAGATTAATTGTGAAAAGTGTGATGAAAACATTATATACCTTTAACAAAATAACTAATTCTATATTGTCTAGTTGTAAAAATAGGGATGAAAGAGGAATGCTATCATTAGACAAATAAATGTTAGGAAACTAATTATTTGAAATAGAAAATTGATTCAAGTTAGAATGGAAAGAAATATATATATGCAGATCAATTTAATTTCTTGAGGAATGATATCATTAGACAAATAAATGTTAGGAAAATAATTATTTGAAAGAAAATTAATTAAAGTATGCATTTGATTTACAAGAATGAAAAGAAATATATATGCCCATCAATTTAATTTATTGAAACAAGGTATTTTCTTATCATTGACAAATTTTTCAAGATGTTAAATAGAATCCATATCCACATGATTATCTAAATGTTCACATTAAAATATATATTCTTCCTACTTATTGAAACTAAAAAATAGTTGAATTTCTTTTCAAGAAATATGTTCCATAATAATGAACTACTTCATTAGATAAAATTAGGAGTGATCATTAGATTATTAGTCACTAATTTAGGTATAATAATAGTTAGCTTGAAATTATATAAATAAATGAAACTGTGATATTCACAAGTTTAAAAATGGAAAGTGTATAAACCAAACAATTGATCCACATTATTATAGAATATATTTGAAAATACTTCATCAACACTTTCTACAATATAATTGGACAAATCCTATTACACTAAAAATTTGATATATAAAAACAATTTTTTTAAAATATTAAAAAATAAATAAACCTATAATTAAATTTGAATTACTATCATTAAGTATATTTGTATAATATTAATACAACACATATTTGTAGAATGATAAATTATAAATTTTTCATAAATAATAAAAAAAATGACTAATTATTAATGATGAATATAAAAAATTAATTAAAAAAAAATTAATCAATATCATGTGTACACCAAAGTGAAATATGGAAGAAGTCTTCAAACAAAGATCTTATAACACCAAACAAATTCAACCAATCATATTTGAAATAAGTAATTTGTCTAATATATGAAATTAAATAAAGAAAATAACGATAAAATGGCAGCAATACGTAGAATATGGGAAAATGGTTGAACAAGTGTGCAACAGAGCAAGTAGCAGCTGCCCCAAAAAAATGAATTGGTTGCCGATAATAAGGAATACAATAATATAGGGTTCACAAAATATTATATTTTACAATGCCATTGTCATAAATCCGCGTATAAGAGCTCAAATGCAATTATCCAATGAAATGCTAAATAAATAATTTGTAGATATTATAAAGCTAAAAACTTTGCATCTATATACACAAAAATCTAAAATTAATAGTGAAATGTAAAATAGAATTTATTTTCATTGGTGTAGAAGAGTTCATTTAATCACTTGTTAACATCAAAAACTCAAAAAGTGATACAATAGCACTTAGCCTATCGGCAAGTACTAAAAATAACAAATAGAAACACATAATGTTGGAGAAGACTAGATTGAAAAGACTATGGCATATAATTGTTGCTTAATAAGTGAGGTCAGATAGAAAATAGACATTGAAATGATTGTTCTCTATGAATCTTGAAATTGTGTGTCAATAAAGGTCAATCCTATAGTGATAAATTTGATTCACACATTACTGACTTTGAATCATTTGCGTGAATTTGATCTTTACATACACTTTGAATCTAAGCTATATTAAAATGAAAACGTGCTCATGTTGGAAATAAATGTCAGGGTTTTAAATGGTCTTGGAAACATGAAAGAATTGATTTTTTTATAAATTCATTATAATTATACTAATTTTCTTATTATAATTTTTTATTATTAAAATAATAATTAATATCAAATAAATAATTATTTAGTTTAAATTTTTTTAAATTATATGCTAATAAATTAAAACTACAATTAAAGGCAAGTACTAGCCAGCACTTGTTTATATTGAAGAAATTTTTTTGAGTTGTTATTCCAGAACTAAAAATTGACTTGTTCCGTCACTACACCTTAATAAAAATTCATATTTAATGATTTTTGACAATTAAAAGATAACAATCAACAAATGTAATTAATATTGATGTGATAGTTATAATGTTAAATGTTTATCAATTGAGACCTATGCAATAAAATGCTATTGGAGTGACCTACTTAATAAAAGTGCTGATGGGATGAGGCGGCTGTTCAAAGTATTCATTCAACTCCTTCCACAAATTTCTGAGCTTTATCGAAATCAGCTGTATAAAGACAAGCAAAGGGCAATCAGTCAAATCAAAAGTCTTTGAATGATTCGACATCGTTATCTACCGTCTCAGCTAAATAGAAGTCTGGGCAATTTTAACGTCACGAGGGTGAAAGATGATATAATTTATAAGACTGATCTTATCCTTTTAGCTTTCAACTTGTGAAATGATTGATGAATAACCAATTTTAAGATTAAATTGTGTATATTTTTCATTGCATGTTTATGGAGGAAGAAGTAATATTTTCAGGAAAAATAAATAAGAATTAGTTATATATATATTTGTAGTTTAGTTTAATGATACAAGTCATATTTTTGTCTTTAAGAATGAATGATTGAGAGGTCTTGTTTTCCCTAAAGTCGTTTAAGGTATAATTTCAACCTTCATTTTTTTTTAATGGTGGAGAGACTTTATACTTAGCTAGACTTGATTTCTAGTAGACTCATTCAAAATCATTCTACGTCACTAGCATACCACGAATGATTTGATTAAGAATTAACATTTGATGAAATATAAATATAAGAATAGAAAAAGATGATTGTTAAGAAATTGATGATGAGTTTGATTTTTTCTTAATTTCTATTATATTTGAATAAATCTTGTAGCTGTTACAATATTTGGATACTTGATTTAAATATTATAATGTATAGTATATTCTAAAATAAAAATTTCCTAATTAAAATTTAAGTTTCTTTGATGGCAGCTCTAATTTTTTTAAACTTCATCTTACTCCCATATCATATTAAACTTCACATTGAGAATAAAATACATTCTAAGATAAAAGCATAAGAGTTCAAGTCCCTCATAGTATGGTGAAGTCTAGGGAAATTGACTTTTTATTATGTCAATTCATTTCTTGACACAATGTCAAGTTTTTTTTTGAAATTATGATTTTGTTAATGTGTATATTTCTATACGTATCTTTAAATTGTTATGTGGATCCAATGAAGGATAATAGATATTTAAAACTTAAGACTTGCTTAATATTTTTTTGAGAGTAAATTTTTGGACATGCACATTCTAGAATAAAATACTTAGTATGGTGAAGTCTAGGGAAATAAACTTTTGTTATGTCATTTACTCTTGACATGATGTTAAACTTTCTTTGAAATTATGCTTTTCTCAATGTATATATTTCTTTATGTATCTTCAAATTGCTATGTGGGTCTAATGAAGAATAGCGAATATCTAAAATTTAAGACTAAGTATTTTTTGGAGAATATATTTTTTTAACAAAAAATATGTAAAATCATTTTATAAGTTTTTAAAAATTATGTGCTTTATCATTTAAAAAAATTAATATTTTTATTTTTAATAATTTTTCAAAAATACTTTTAATAAGAGTATCATCCAAATGTTTATATTTTATTTAGGTATTTAACTAATTTTAAAATTTATTTAGAATTTATTAAAAGAATATGTTTATAACAAGAATCTCATCCAAATGTTTACATCTTTTTTAGACATTTAATTTTTTATCAGTAATATGATATTTAATTACTATTTTAGTAATTTGGGGTCTGGTTACACTAAAGGAGGCTTGACTTTAAATAAGGTATTTGATCAGCTATTCACTAATAATAATCATGCTAAAATGTTTGTCCCGAATAGAGAAATAAATAAACATAATGATGAGGAGTTGGATGAGCTTCTTATTGCTCAAATTAAGAAACTTACACAAATGCCTATAATGGAAGGTAAAATTGATGTTAATGCATCAATAGACAAGGACATATCTCTTGTTCCTAATGACAAGATTGTTGCCCAAGTTGATTTCTTGGTATTAAATAATAATTTATCTCTTGATCAAGAGATCACAAAAAGACTGATGGCATCCATTAATTGCATGATTTAGCCTCAATAGAAAAGGGAAGTCTGATTCCCATTTCTAGCAACCCTTTTGATGTGCTTTCTTTAGAAAATGACAAAAAAATTCAAAAATTTGATGGAGACAGAAATGTCTCATTTACCACTGATACAATCTCCTCTATCTCCCTGCTCACCTCTAAATTCTCCCTCTAGGAGAGGAAGAAAACCCAAGATCTTTAAAACTTAGCAAGAAATTGATGCATGGACTCAATTCACATTAATTTCATCTTTAGGTCATTCAAATTAATAATAATAATAATAATGTAGTCCTCCTTTCACCCGCTCGACAGAAACAAAAAGGAGTTTACAGTTGGAGTTTACTCTGGAGACTAATTCCCAAAACAAAACTCAACAAAAGAGGGGAGCTAGCACCTCCTCTCAAGGCCAATGAATGTGTTAGTTACTTGGAATGTTAGGGGCTTAAATGTCCCTAACAAAAGATGCTTGATCAAAGATCAAGTGTTTTCAATTGATTGAGATATCATTATGTTGCAAGAAACTAAATTAAGTATAGAATCGACTACTTCACTTTTCTCTTCTTGGAAAATTTGGAAAGCTTGTTGTTATGATTTAGTTGGGGCTTTAGGTGGATTAGCCTTTTTATCGAAATATCTTTCTATTGACTTAACCTTGATTTTAGCGTCACCAAATTTGATGATTGCATTAGTAAAAAGTAAGTTATCTAATGCTAAGTTATGGCTATTTAATGTTTATGGGCCTATGGGGTTTTGGAAAAAATAATAATTGTGGGATAGGATATCTTTATACTTATCTCCTTTTAGAGATCAATTTTACATGATTGGGGGAGATTTTAACACTATATAAAAAACTAATGAGAAAATTGGTGGTATCATCCCCAACAAATGTATTATTGTTGATTTCAATCTATTTATTCAGAATAATGTATTAGAGGATTGTCAAACCCAAAATGGTCCTTTTACGTGGACAAACATGAGAAAGGGGTTTTCTTAGATAGTAGAAAGAGTTGATCTCTTTCTTCTCTCTAAGAATTGACTAAATACAAATTTAGATGTACATGTTGTTGTATTTCCTAATCCAGACTCAGATCATTTCCCTATCTTGCTTTTTATTTTTGAGGATAGGACCCCTCATAAATTTCCATTTAAATTTGAACCTAAGTGGTTTAGGGATCAGTCATTTCTGTCGTTGCTAAGGCAATGTTGGTTGGCTACCCCATTTACCATGGGATGTTTAGATTGCAAGAAAGCTATCATTTCTTAAAAATAAGATGAGAGAATAGAATATTAAACATTTTAAAAATATATTCTTTGACAAAAAGATAATTCAACAAGAATAAGAAGAAATGAATAAAATAGTGATGGCTAGAGGTATGGATGATCATGCATTTGACATACATAAATCTCTTCATTTTCACATGTAAGAGGTCTTGTCTTGGGAAGAGGCATATTGGAGGCAAAAATTGAGAGATATATGGCTGTTAAACGGTGACACAAATACAAAAATTTTCCATTCCTCTACCAAGTTAAAAAGGAAATGAAATAGAATATTTTGCATCTTAGATTCTCAAGGAATCTTGTTAGTTAATGAGAAAGAAATTGAATTTGAACTTATAAATTTTTTAAATTTTTTTCTTACTATAGATCTAGTGACTGCAAATGATGAATTTGTCAATTCAATCTCTTCTCTCATTACATAATCTGATAATGGAATCTTAATGGCCCAATTATCTTTGCATGAATTGAAAGATGTTTTTTCAATGGCCCCTAATAAGGCTCCGAGCCTAGATGGGTTCATTGTCCTATTTTTTCAAAAATGTTAGGATTTTGTGGGAAACAATGTTTTGTTAGCCCTAGAGGAATCTAGAAGAAATAGAACTATTCTCAAAGAACTTAATGCTACTCTTATAACCATTATTCCTACGACCTAAAGTCCTTAATCTTTTATTGATTTTTGACTGATTTCTTTATGTAACACATTGTATAAGATATGTACTAAAGCAATTTAAACTATATTATCTAAACTCATACCAAATATTATATCTTTAGATCAAGGCAGTTGTGTGCTTGGAAGGGAGACAACTGATGGGGCCACAGTGTCCCATGAAGTGTTGCATTCATTTCTTCTTTAAAAATTCTCGACATGGTCTTGAAGTTGGATATGATGAAATCATATGATAGACTTAATTGGGATTGTCTAGTTACTATTCTAAAGAAATTTGGTTTCAAACACAAATTGATTAAATGGATTTATGGGTGTATTTATACTATTAGGAATGGGAACACTGAGAGGAGGGGGGTGAATTAGTGTTCACTGTATTTTAACTTTTCACTTTAATCTTTATGCTGAACTTAAATGCTTAAGTACTGAATCAAACATTCACATAAACATAAAACATGAAATCAACACATGACACCAATATGGTTACAGGGAAACCCAAATAGGTAAAAACCCCGGTGGGAATTGACACCCACTAATATTCTGCACTAGTGTTTTGTGATCCTTGTTAGAAGATCCTTTACCCTGTAAGGAGTAGCTTTACAATGCTTTAATTACAATAGACCTTGTTAAGGGTCAAACCCTATTAGGAGTCTTTTACAATAATCCCTGCTAGGGGAGTGGACTCACTATCCTAGAGCTCACTGCTCAAATGGTGAAGGCTACAACCTTTTGATATCATATACACATTATATTTGCTGGATGAACTGTCACTGTGACACTGCTTGTCAGATTAGTTCCTTTGATGCGCTGATGCTTTGACCTCTAGCAAAGCTCTAATACATCTTATACTATCTTTGCATACTTCTACTTTGCTTATTACAACTCTATCTTGACTTCCATACTGAATATAATGGGCTCATCTTATATTTATATGCTCATACAAAATAAACAATTAGGTTGGCCCTATAACTAATTACAAACAACGCTTCCAAATGAATTGGCTTAAGCATACTTACAATTAAACATATAAACATGTCGGCAACGTAAATACAATGGGTGCATAGCCTTTACAACATTACATTATAACCACAAACCAAAATACTAATTGTCAGCTCCATGCTCTGTTTCTTCACTGCCACACACTGGCTGTGCACCTTCAACTGACTGTAACTTTCTCATCCTTGCATATCTACTTATGCGCTCATAGACTAAGCATAAGTATAGTCTAACAAAATTAACTTCCAGGGCGCGTACCATAATTCATTCATACACACGTGCATTGATGCTCTGAGCTGCAGGAACTCTGTACACTGTCCAGTCTTCAACACTTAACCAAATTCTGATCTTTACATTAAGTGCGCTGACTCCAAACTGCTATATGACTTTGTTGCCATAATGAAAACACTATATCAAGTCATATACATTAGTATAGCCAACTTGCCAACAATATCCCCCTTTGTCATTGATGGCAACAAATGAATATGGCCAAGTTGCTAACTATCCCTTAACACAAATTTTTTTGTCTTCTATACATTTCTTATACATAAACTTATATCTCCCTATACATATTATAATCCATATTCTATAAAAATCCCCCTTTGACATTAATGACAAAGGTGTACCAAAAAACTCTATCTACACATACTCACTAAGGGAAAACATCCCGATATGCTATCTTAAGGTTTTGGATCTCTTTCTTCCAAAAAGTTATCAATGAGTTTACTATCTGGAGATGGGCACATAAAGCATACTAAAGCTTCTCCATCTTCTTCAAATCTATGCTTGGACCTTGATCATATGTCACCATGGTGGCATCAATCTCCTTGATATTCTGATTGAGAATGTCTAATGAGGGTGCAAGAGCATTCCTCAACTGAGTTTGTCTAGACCTTATCTTTTCCATCTCTTTCTCCGCCTTCTCAATTTTGTCCAACTGACCTTGGTAGACATTGTTGCACATGTTTACATCAGTGGATGTGTCTTTTATTGAATTCTTCACCCGCTCAATCATAGCTTTTGCCTCTTTTATTTTCTTAAGATGGACATCAGTAAGCTTATCCTGATCCATGCAGTCTGCAATGAATTTCCTTCCCTGATCAGAAAATTCTTTTAAAGATGCTTGACCTATCTTGAGTGAGTTCAAATCTAGTGCAAAGTTGCTCATCAACTCATTCAATCTCTTCTCCACGTACTTCTCTTCTACAACTTTGGATGCAGATTCTTCAAGGCTTGAAAAATTACTTTTGAACACTCACATCATCAACCGAGTGTATCTTAAACACTTTCTTGTCTGCAGGCAATAAACTATTCAGTATGTTCATAGATTCCACAAGGAGAGGATTTCTCATTACTTGTTTCTCCTTTTCCTTCTCCATAGCTAGGACGCTGAACTTAATTAGGTCTTCTTCTCTCCATGAATCCAAGCTAGATGTGTCAGGTGTCAAACTTGACAACAATGCTGAGGAGGGAGTGATGGGAGTGCTATCGATCACTTCTAGTTTTACCTTGGCTAGTTTAACATAAGTTTCATCTTTCTCTTGTTCTTTTTATTCTATCTTATCTTCTTCTTTCTTTTCTTCCTCTTCTTCTTCTTTCTTTTCTTCTTCTTTCTCATCAGATATATCTTCAATATGTACTTCTTGATGAGTGGGAAGTGAGTTGCTGCATATATTTTCAGCTTCTTGAGTGCTCACAAAAGCTTCCTCAAACTTGTCCAATTCTGTATTAGTGGCCGCCATGGCTATCTCCACATTATCAATGATAACGGTGCTGTCTTTGAGTGATTCTGACATGGGTGCAGACTTGTCTGCCTCTGATTGTACTTCCACTATAGGCACTGAATCCTAAGAACCTGTAGGTTGTACCTTGATGGTCTCTGACCCTTTGGTAACCATTGTGGGTACATTAGCTATGGGCGTAGTAGGTGGATACATATTTCTATCCATAAATACCTTCTCAAAGGCTTTCTCTATCTCTTTTGCAATTAGCTCATAATTTTTATCCATCATGTTCAGAGTTCTTATCTTTGTTCTGAGGTGAGGCTTCACCAGATCTAATAGTAATTTCTTTTCTTCTAGCTCACATACAGGAAGGGTATCATCAAGAATCTTTTCTCTTATCCGTTGATCTTCCTCAATGGCCTGTCTCTTTTGGAATTCAAGGATATTCCATACTTTGTCAAGAATCATGGTTCTAAGTTCCAAGAATGTTTTCTTGAACTTTAGCATGTGCTTGACCAACATACCATGAATCTCAGATTTGTCTATTTCATTATACTTGTCATAGAATTTCCCTACTCGGTCAATTCTTCCCTCATCAACTATTCTAGAACTTAGCACACTGAGACTGGGTTTAAAACTTACTTCAGGAGGTGCTTGGGTATTCCTTCTATTTCTTGTGACTCTCAAGGATGGATGACTGGTTCCAACCTCTTTCTTCCTCTTTGGCATTGCCTTATACTTGGGAGGAGCAGTAAGGTCAATGGTTTCCTTGGGCACATAAGAAGTATCATCTTCTTTACCCTTCTGACTATCATCTTTTTCAATTTTTATCTTCTTCATCTTAGGATCAAGTGATTCTGCCTTAGTTGCATCTGCGCTCTTCATTTCCAAAGCAATCTTTTCATCCCTTGCTTTATCAAGGCCTGCTTGTGTTACTCCATGAATTCTAAGTATCTTAGATGTAATATTAGAGGCTTTCCTCTTAGTTGCTGTGCTGTTAAGTTTTGCATCTACTTCTCTTGTCTTTTCCTCATATGTACCCCATCTAGGTTCATTAGGATCTTTGGGGGCTGATAGTAGTACCTGCGCATATGCTTCAAGGACCTGTTCCTCTACTTCATACCCAAGTGGATGAATCCACTTAGTTCTTGGCTCAACAACTTCCATACAAGTTGTATCAGTTTCAACCATAAAGCAAATTGAATCCTTGTATTTTTCCACAATGCTCTCTGGAATCATGTATCTCATTTGCATCTTAGCCCTAAAGGTCTTAAATTCCAATGTAATGTAATCTCTTAGTGTGCTCTCTATGGATGCCTTGTTAGATATCTATGACATGGTTGGAATGGACTTGTCCAAGTACAAATCTGAAACTCTTCCAACTATATGAAGGTACATGTAAATGATTAATGACCCAAACCTGAATATCTTTGTCTTATCATGCTTGATAGCCTTGATGTTATCAATCAACTGTGTGTGCAAGATCTCACACAAGTTGAACTCACCATCTTCCTTCACTAGTATGATGGCTACTAGAATAGTGCCTGCAGACACACTATTCACCCTGCTGGTGTGATGAAACCTGTATCCCAGTATCATTGACATCAATTTGATGTCTTCTTGCTTAATAGGCTCAATAGTCATCCCGTGCCTATCGCTCCTTGACTTACATGTCTACTCAACCATCTTTCTGACATCCTTGCCCACAGGAAGGATGACACCTATTCTAGAAAGGCCTGTCATCTCATATATCAAGTCACTAGTGATCCTTACTGGCACATCACCAATCCAAAACAAATCATCATGAATTCTACTCAATAAAATCTTTATCCATTATGTCTCTTAGAATTCATATGCCATAGCATACTCAACAATAGGGTGATAATTCCATTTAACATATTCAGCCATGAATGTTTTGTCTGGTTTCAACATAGTATCCATGTGCGCCCTTAACCTATCCAACCCTACTGGTTCTTTCTTGCATTAGATATATGCCCTAATATCCTCAACATGCATGACACCCATGGGCGTGTGGGAGAAAGCTCCCTCTAAATCATCTAGGGTTGACTTAAATGGGTATTTCTTGAATACATATCTCTTCTTCTCAGTGACATCATAAACTATGGGAGTGGCCATGACTTACTTGTAATCACTTTCCAACTGATTTCTGAGATAATCTGATGACTTCTGGATTGATGCGACGAACTAGGGTTTTTGCAACTGACCAAATGCACTGCAAACACTGGTAGATCAATCTCCAAGTCTTTACAACAAATTCCAAGGCTCTTTCTTCTCTTTAATGGCTCTGAATTTGAATGTAATGAGTGATCAAACAACTTTTTGTGTACTTAAAGTGAGAATTCTACCATTAATGCTTGTCGCATAAACTAGGCTGTCGCTTCAAAATTTCCAACTCGAGTTCTTCTAACAATCAACATGTGTGCTCTTTCACAAAGGTTCCTATACACTCCAAAAGCTTAAGTCCAAAGGCACATACTCTGAGAATGAGTATACTAGCCACACAGGGGTCTAGAGCTAAATTAGCTCCCCCTATGACCCTGAGGGCCATTCATACATATGTAGAGGGTGCATCCACTAGGGATGCATCCAATACATACTCATCAGCCTTGTCCTTCTTTTTCTTTGACCAAATCAAGCTTGCATCCTCTAAGGCTTTCATAAAATTGACTTCTCCTTTGGGATCCAATACTAGTTCTTTGGACTTATTAGGGCTTTCCTGACCTTGCATCCTTGATCTATAGAACTTTGAGATATGTCCAACCTTGTTACAAGAGTGAAAAATGACTGGAGGCCTTATATTCCTCGACGCATTGACATGAGTCACCATTTTACATTGTCTTGTTGAATGACCATTATAGTTACATATCTGACATGTAACATTCTGAAAACTTCTTACATTTGTTTGATTTCTCTGATCATGTTGAATCTTGTTCTTTGTACTAGTCTTGCAATTCATAGGTCTATGACCAAATTTATTGCATGAATAACAGTAACCATTAAAAGGTCTTACCTATGTACAATTCCTTGTAATGTGTCCATGCTTGTTACATGCAAAACAAGTGCGTTCTACAGGCTTGCACTCATTCTTAGGTGGTCCACCATTGTCTTTAGTTTGGTCTTCAATCTTCTCAGTATCAGTAGAGTCTTTTTGTGTCTCCTTTCTTGCTCACATATTATCAATATGATTTTGTGCTTCATTGTATCCAATACAACTAGTGTCTCCTTTGGCTCTCCTTGCATACAATTGAGATTCTATCAAATCAGAACTGGTGTACAATTTTTCAATGTGATTCTTTGCTTCTTTCAATTTAGACTCCAATCTCTCTTTGCTATTCCTTAGCTCCAAGATTTCAAAATTGGCTTCCCTTAATTACTCATTGAGTTGAAGGTTCTCCTTGATCTGTTCATTGTAGACTTCTTGATTGTTGATCAACTTATCATCGAACTCTTCAGGTAGTTCTTTCATAGATGCATTTTCTTCATTTAGCTTCTTGACCTTTTCTCCTAGATCACTGTTAGAGCATTCTTTTAGATCCCTTCTTAGCTTTTTGATAACTAATTGGGCATCATTGACTTTCTCTTTTAGTTCTTCAATTTCTCTTTCAGATTTGTCCAGGTCTTCAAGAGTGGCTTCAAGATTTTTCTTCAGATGTTTCATTTTAGCTTTGCCCATGATCTCCTCAAGTGGTTAAACTTCTTTGCTGAGGACCAGAGCTCTAATACCAATTGTTAGGAATGGGAACACTGAGAGGGGGGGGGGGGTGAATCAGTATTCACTATATTTTAACTTTTAACTTTAATCTTTATGCTAAACTTAAATGCTTAAGTACTGAATTAAACGTTCACATAAACATGAAACATGAAATCAACACATGACACTAATATGGTTACGGGGAAACCCAAATAGATAAAAACCCCGGTGGGAATTGACACCCATTAATATTCTGCACTAGTGTTTTGTGATCCTTGTTAGAAGATCCTTTACCCTGTTAGGAGTAGCTTTACAATGCTTTAAGTATAGTAGACCTTGTTAAGGGTCAGACCCTGTTAGGAGTCTTTTACAATAATCTTTGTTAGGGGAGTGGACTCACTATCCTAGAGCTCACTGCTCAAATGGTGAAGGCTACAACCTTCTAATATCATATACACACTATATCTGCTGGATGAACTATCACTGTGATATTTCTTGTCAGATCAGTTCCTTTGATGCGCTAATGCTTTGACCTCTACAAAAGCTCTAATACATCTTATACTGTCTTCACATACTTCTTCTCTACTTATTGCAACTCTATCTTGACTTCCATATCAAATATAATGGGCGCATCTTATATTTATACGCTCATACAAAATAAACAATTAGGAAGGCCCTATAACTAATTACAAATAATGCTTCCAAATGAATTGGCTTAAGCGTGCTTACAATTAAACATATAAACATGTCAAAAACCTAAATACAATGGGTGCATAGCCTTTACAACATTACATTATAACCGCAAACCAAAATACTAACTATCGGCTCCATGCTCTGTTTCTTCACTGGCACACACTGGCTGTGCAACTTCAACTGACTGTAACTTTCTCATCCTTGCATATCTACTTATGCACTCATAGACTAAGCATAAGTATAGTCTAACAAACTTAACTTCTAGGGCGCATACCATAATTCATCTGTACACACGTGCACTGATGCTTTGAGCTGTAGGAACTCTGTACACTGTCCAGTCTTCAACACTTAGCTGAATTCTGATCTTTACATTAAGTGTGTTGACTCCAAACTGCTATATGACTTTGTTTCCATAATGACAACACTATATCAAGTTGTACACACTAAAATATGCACTTCTATGAACCATTACATGCAAGGTTACTCAAGAGTGAGGCCTCACAAAGCGGCTCATAGCTCTTTATGCATGGAGTTGCAAGGGACTATGAGTTTTGCTCTCAGCTAGAGCTACAAGAAGGTGACCTTTCTAGTCAACCATACAATGAGAGATTCAAGTGAAGACAAGGGCAACAATGCCAATATCTCCAAGAATCTAAATGGAAATGAAATGCAAATGCAACTAGTATGAATGTGCAAGACTAATCTATCAAATGAAGTGCAAACTAAGCTATGAAAAGAAGTACAATAGATTCCAAGCCCCTAATTAAGCTATGTGAGATCTATTCTATTGCATAAAAGAAAATCTAATCTATGATGCCATGAATGTAACTATGAAAGCAAAACTATTATGAAATGTAACTAAAATGATGAAAGCAACAAGTCTTCAATGTCTTCAAAAAGCTCCAAATGTACCTAGAAAACCTGCAGCATAATAATAGCATAAAATATGGATATCCAAATGAAGGAGAGAGCTCTCCTTTTATAAGAAATAAGGTGAAATGGACCATGGAGATTAAGAGGCAAAAGGTCTTAATCAGCGGTGGAGCTTGAAAGAGGAGCAATCCATGTGCACAAGTATCCTCCAATGAGAGTGAAGTGTTGACTTTTGAGCCTCATGTGAGACAAAAAGTGCTTTTTCTCTTTTTATAAAATAGGAATAATGCTTTATTTGTGCAACATAGGATAAGAGGAAAGTGGGGCTTTTTATTTAATTGAAAGGGGAGGAAATATTCCTTTTAATTAAATAAAGACTTAGGATAAATGGTTAGCCCAAGGATAAAAATCTAATATATGATCGAAATTAAGATTTGATCAAGAAATTGATAATGTTCAAAATATTGATTATTGATCAAAATGATTCAGGATTGATAAATCAAATAAATGGGGCCCAAAGTCTAGGCAACCATTTTAGGGTGCATACATTTGCCCCTCTTTGACTAATGTGTGATCGATCTGGAAACACATGTAGTCAAAGAATGAAGTTGAAATGTGAGATCGATCTGGGATCACAAAACAACTCAGATATGAAGTCGATTCGGGATCACATCTGGACAAACATAAACAAAAGCTTAGACCAACACCGTCGCTACTAGGTGCAAATCAAGCTTTAGACAAAACCATCACCGTCGCTGCTAGGCAATAATCAATGTCTAAAAATGGGAGATAAGAATCTCAAATTTTGAGCAAAAGCTCACAAAAGATGTCTGAATCAGGAAAATCAAGAGAATTAGGGATGAGAATCCCATAAATACTGCCTTCTCGGAATCGAAATCGAAATCTGTTAGAGGAGAGACAGTGAACTGATAAAGATTTGACCAAATCATAATGAAATCATAATCGAATGTAAATGATAACAGGATAACCATTAGGCAATGAAACATGCCCCAGCGATGAGCTAGAAGAAAAGAGATAGGGTGAATGAAAGACTAGAAAATTGAGACATGAAAAGGAAGAAATTCCACCGAAAATCAAATTATGCCTCAAAAGGTCAGTCAACTGCTCAGAAGAAGGAAAAATTTTTTGAAACGCGACTCGGATTTCGATTTCGAGTCCGAAAATGGATAGAAAATGATGTGATATGAAAGACTAGAAATGAAAGACATGGAAAGATGACGATGCCCCAACAAAGATTAAAAGATTAGGCCTCAAAAGATCAGCCAACTGCGCAGAAGGGGGGAAAGATTTTGAAACGTGATTTTGACTATGAAGATGACCTCGGATTTCAATTTCGAGTCTGAAAATGGATCCAGGACGTCAAAATTAGCTAGGGGTGCAATTTTCGCGCAATTCCGAAGTGTTTTGAAAATTAGGTCAAAAAGTTAAAATGCTATAAAAGGGGTCAAAATGTCATTTTCAAAAATCATTTGTCTTTTAGTGATTTGAGAATTTCAGAGCTTTAGAGAGAGAAAATGGCTCAGCAAGCAGGAGTTCCTGTCCATAGGCATCGATTCAAGCGCGCCCGGTTGCACAACCGGCCACCACACTATCCTGCCCTGGTATGTTTTCGAAAAACTCGAGCTTTTTGGTCATTTCTAGCATTTAATAGCTTTTTTAGCACGTTTTTTTTTTAAATTTTAAATTTTAAAATTTTGTGTTGGGCGAAATATCGCGCGATACTTTAGAAGTATCGCGTGCTTTGGGGAGAAGTATCGCGCGATACTTCGCGTGCCCCAAAAGTATCGCGTGCTTTAGACACCAGTATCGCACGATACTGGGCGAAAGATCGCGCGATACTGGGCAAAGTATCGCTCGACATAAGGTTTATCGCCCCACTATAAGGAGAAGTATCGCACGATACTTCTCCAAAAAGAATATCGCCCAATTGAAAAATTTGATATTTAACGCATTTTTTGAGCAAAAATGACATGGGTCTAGACAATGTTACATTTTAAAGATGTTTTATACTGAGTTTTTGGACATCCATCATAATATGTACTAACAACGGGCTTGGTTTTGGCTTGCAGGAGGTTTTTTCGGTGCTCATTATCAGAGCGCTGAAGGTGACAGGATTACGGTGTGTCTGAGATCTGGATGATCCGGGCAATGCCGACCTCAAGGCGATGGGATTTCGGTATCTATTGCGGTACCCATATATCCGAGCAGACCATGGGTTGTTGACTGCGCTGGCCGAGAGATGGCACAGCGAGCACAACACCTTCCACCTTCCTACAGGCGAGGCATCCATCACACTGGAGGATGTCTATAGGATCCTCCGAGTTCCATGCCACGGAGAGCTTGTAAGTATAATCATATTTTTAAGATAGTCATGTAAAATGTAATATTTCCAAAAGATGAAAACTAACATGATTTATGTGTTGTCACAGGTATACTATGATCAGGATGTCACTGAGGGGCGACGGTTGATTCAGGAGATGTTTCAGGATGTGACCATCCTAGACAGGCATGTCAGCTGGGAGCGACTGCTTGATGACTTTGGCAGAGATTATCCAGTGCCATGTATTGTGGCATCTATCATTTCACAGATCCTGATGACTGATCGTAGTCAGAAGGGATTCCCGCTTGGATGGGGCAGATTACTGGTAGACTTGGTAGGCAGGCCCCGACGGATGACATGGGGGCCTGCGATCCTAGCAGAGATGTATCATGAGCTGCACGAGATCGTCTACAGGGACGGTCGGACATGGGCATGCGGTGCCATCCTAGCACAGGGATGGGCATGGGAGCACATTGCTATGGTGCGCCCCAGGGTTCAGCCGAGGGAGAGGAGGTACCCCTTTATTTACAGGTACATCGGGTTTATATCACATGCCCATTCAGGGGATGTGACCTATTATCAGCGGATTCTGGATGAGATAGCCTCATTCACATGGAGGCCGTACAGGGAGGTTGAGGTTTGGGGGGATGCCGCAGATGAGTTGAGCTATATGCTGTGCAGTCAGCCACTGGTAGGTCGATATGCGGAGACCATAGAGAGATTTTGCATCAGTCAGGTGTGGCGGCAGTTTGGGAGGCAGCAGCGAGTCTCGACAGAGACTACCACTTATGCCAGAGCCAGGGATGAGGAGGGACATGGGTGGCTACCCATGTTAGATTATCAGCAGGCTATCGCAGAGACAACAGCTATCAGGGGTGAGCCTTGGGATTATTTCCCAGATGTGGCAGATGCAGGGGCTGATGGAGCCTACAAAGCAGAGCGGCGGAGGGTACCATTCCCTCGATTTACAGTACCAGATGCACAGATGCCAGCGGCGGTGGGAGACGGAGGAGACGGAGGAGAGGGAGGAGAGGAGGGAGGGGATGGAGGAGGTGGCAGGAGGGGGAGAGAGAGGAGGATGGAGAGAGGAGAGGGGTCGGGATCAGGTGGCCGGAAACGGTCACGGGGACAGAGATCAGCTACACCTGAGGAGGAGGCTAGACCAGCTCACCGGCAGGCGGAGGTACAGCAGGAGCAGCCTGCGGGGGGAGAGGACCTGAGAGCCCAGATACAGGCTCAGGAGGCCGAGATATAGCAGCTGCGAACTACTATAGCCGTGAGAGATCAGCAGCTCCTAGATCTGAGGGCAGAGTGGGATTAGCAGATAGCTGATCTCAGAGCAGAGATAGCACGCCGTGAGGTGATGGCACAGGCCGAGGCACTGGAGCTCCGACGGGAGTCAGCGAGAGCTGCTTATTATCATGGGTTATATCTGCAGGCTGTCCCCGAGGGTGAGAGAGCACCATCATACTCTCAGCGGGCAGGGGTATCAGATGTGGTACTCGATAGGAGAGCTATGCCTCCTCCACCACCACGAGTTCCTCACGAGGGTGGTAGCGAGTCTTAGGGTTAGGTTTTAGATGTTTGGACATATTTTGAGACTTTTGATCCAGATTTTGGGATCTCATATTGTATATCATGACATTTATTGATTTATGAGATTACTGGATGTTCGATGTATCATGTGTATTTGTCTCACTTGTGATGGATGTATCAGTTTATGTATATTGTCTTGTCATTTTGCTCAAAAATGCTTATGTATGTGCTTATGTATGTTCTCTCTCATAGATGTATGTTTAATTCTCATATGTATGATGTGGACTTATGTTTCTTGAAAATGACAGTTTGTGATATAGATATGATGATGTGATTAACCCCTTGTGATGAACAGGAACAGGTTCGAGATGAAAAAAAGACAAGGAGCGAAAGACATGATCAAGAAGAAGAGAAGGTGAGCGCAGTTGACCGATAGGTCCACGTAGGATGAAAAGGAGAGCTCTTTCCATATGCAAAATGCAAGACTAGACTAACATGAACCTAAAAATGCAAGCTACTATGAAAGTGGTTGACTTGCAAGGTCACAACGCTTATAGACATCTAATTATCATCATCGAGCGTTATTGGTAGCGTCGTAAGATCATACAATGCACACTAGCGTAACTATGTGGATATGAATATGATCTTTATCAGATAGAAATGTGGAAATCTCACCTAGGCATCAAAGACATGGAGGTCAAGATGACTAATGCAGTGAGATCACCTAAATTTGATATGGCGAGATTATGCTTGTATCAAGACACATGGAAGTCAGGATAGCTAAAAGCATGCACTCGCAAAACAGTCAAGGATAATACCTCGTCAATCCATAGTGTCAAGTAAGACTAGCATAAATGCTCATGACAGTTAGGATCAACAAAATATACCCACAAGCAGATAAAGAAAGAAAACATGTTCTCATTCCCTCAGTCTTCTAGCAATGCATCATCGGAGACTTCTCAGGGAGAGACCACTCATCAAAGAAATCCTCATAGATAGCACACAAAGAAAAATAAAGTCACCATATCGTCAGCGAGTTAATTGTTTAAGTGCGTGTGTGTTGGTCATAGAGTCAAACTCTGAGTATCGCATCTGCACATGAGCATTATCGCATTATACTTAGACTATTGGGTAAGACACCTGATAAGTGTTAAGAAACACTCAACGCAAGGGTAGTGTTGAAAAACATTGTTGGGGTGGTGTTTGAAAAACACCTATTGTGAAATATCCCAAGAGACAAACACACCAAAAGGACCTATGCGAACAGTTATGCCCCCTAGACAAAGACAAAGACCAATTTCAGACTAGGCCAAATAAGGTCAAGGCATGATGGAAAGTGGTTAAGTGTCGAGGACGCATGCTAACAAATAGGGGTTCAAAGGCCTCAAGTAGCGCCTGTTTCCAGGTTTTCACTACTTGGAATCATTTTTCATTTTTTTATTTTTTTGTATTTTTGCTACCAAGGCGCCTATTGCTAGGTTTTCACCAAGGCACTTTTTCTATTTTTTCTATTTTTTTGAATATTTTGATTTTTTTGTATTTTTCTCAGGACTTTTTATGCTTTGTAGGATTTTTTCAGCATCATATATGAATTTTTTTTTGGTATTTTTTTCAGGATCAATAAGATATATACAAAGGATGCCCCCAGACAGAACGGGCATCAAGGATAGAACTTCTTAAGGTGCACAATGTTAATGGTATCAGGGAGCTGTTCTCCATCAGGATCTGACAGTAAATACGCACCAGTACCAAAAGCAGCTGTGATGACATATGGTCCAAGCCAGTTAGGTTCAAACTTGCCCTTTTACTCTCTATTTTGTTGGTTCTTAGGATTTTCTCGTAAAACAAGATCACCTATTTGAAATTATCTAGGGCGAACCTTCTTGTTGAATGCCTTGGACATACGCTTCTGATACACTCTCATATGATCAAAGGAAGCCTTACGCTTCTCATCTAGAAGTTCTAGTTCCTGCAACCTCATGGCGCGGTAATCCTCATCTGTAATCAAACCTTTGAGTGAGACTCTAAGGGATGGTATCTCGACTTCTAAAGGCAATATTGCTTCAGCGCCATAGGTGAGAGAAAAAGGAGTGGCTCCTGTAGGTGTGTGAATGCTTGTTCGGTAAGCCCATAGTGCTGGATTGATTTGTAAGTGCCAATCCCTACCATTCTTGTGTATTGTTCTATGAAGAATCTTAAGAATGGTTTTGTTAGAAGCTTCTGCCTGTCCGTTTCCCTGTGGGAAGTAGATAGAGGACCAATGTTGCTTGATTTTAAACTTTTTGCATAGGTGCTTTAGGTCCTTATTCTTAAATTGACCTCCATTGTCAGTAATGATCTCAGAAGGCACTCCAAATCGGCAAATGATATGATTCAAGATGAACAAAGAAATGGTCCTTCCTGAAGCAACAGAAAGTGGTACGGCCTCCACCCATTTTTTGAAGTAGTCAGTGGCAGTAATAATGAACTTGTGTCCACCTGATGAGTTGGGATGAATCTGCCCAACCAGATCAAAGGCCCAGCGCTGAAATGGCCAATGAGAAATAGAAGGAATCAGCTCCCTTCCCGGAGCATGAATCAGGTTGCCGTGTTTCTAACATTTTTCACATGACTTAGCAAAGGTGACTGCGTCCATCTGCATTGTGGGCCAATAATATCCCGCCCTAAGCAACCTTCGGGCCATGGCAAGACCATTAGAATGCCCACCACAAATGCCCTCGTGGATGTCAGCTAACGCTTGGTTGGATTCCTCCTTTTCCAAGCACCTAAGGAGTGTCCCATCTAAACCCCTCCTATATAAGTCACCAGAGATGAGGGTGTGGCGAGAGGCGTTACGGATGAGGTTTTGGTGTTCGGAGCGGGTGAATGTGTCAGGGATGATGCCATCACGAAGATATGAATAGATAGCACCATATTGGGAAGACTCGTGTGTGATAATGGCACAAATGACACGGCTTTCAGATGAGTCAAAGATGGGATGGTGTAGCTCTTCCACCAGGAATTCAAATCTGGATTCATGTGTCTCCAACTGAAGAAGTGAAGCTAATGTGGCCATGGCGTCTGCAGCTTTGTTCTCTGTCCTAGGGATTTGTTGAAACATCACAAAGGTGAAATAGCGTCTCAAAGAATCAACCATCTTTTTATAGGGTATCAATTTGTCATCCTTGGTTTGATACTCTTCATTGACTTGGTTGATGATTAACTGAGAATCCCCAAAGACATGTAATTCTGTGATATTCCATTCTATAGCCATTTTCAAGCCATTAGTTAAAGCTTCATATTTTGCAATATTATTGGTACATGGGAATAATAGTTTATAAGACTTCAGAATGTTGTACCCATGTGGAGAAACAAATAACACTCCAGCACCTGATCCATTTTGCATGCGGGAGCCATCAAAGAACATTGTCCAAGTGCGAGTAGTGGTATATAAGATGTGTTCATCTGGGAATTCCACGTGGACTGGCATACTATCCTGGATTGGAAAATCAGCTAATTGGTCAGCAATAGCTTGCCCTTTTATTGCCTTCCTTTCAACATACTCTATGTCAAATTCAGTGAGGACCATCATCCATTTAGCAAGTCTACCCGTTAGGGCAGCCTTACCAAGCAAGTATTTAAGGGGATCAATTTTGGCAACCAAATGTATGGTATGAGCAAGCATGTAGTGGCGCAACTTTTGAGAAGCAAACACCACCGCAAGACAAGACTTCTCAATATTATTGTAATTGATCTCATAAGAGACTAGAGTACAGCTGATATAGTAGATGGCCCGTTCTTTCCCAGTATCATCTGTTTGAGCCAATAATGCCCCCAGGGAAGTGTCTGTAGCTGAGATATATAGGATCAATGGTTTCCTTGGAATAGGAGGCATTAAGATCGGAGGATTAGCCAAGTATTGTTTGATCTGATCTAGGCTCTTTTGACAATCCTCGTTCCAAACACAAGAAGCACCCTTATGCAATGTCTTGTTGAAGGGTTGCGCTCTATCTGCAAGCTGAGAAATAAACCTCCTAATTGATTGAAGACGTCCCTGAAGACTTCTCATTTGGCTGATATTTCGAGGAGGTGGCATATTTAGGATTGCTTGGACCTTTTCGGGATCAACCTCGATACCTTTTGCTGATATTATGAATCCTAAAAGTTTGCCTGAGGTGACGCCAAATGCGCACTTCTTTGGATTCAATCTGAGTTGGAATTGTTCCATACGATCTAGAATTACTTCCAGATCATTGAGGTGTGTGTCCCTTTTTCTTGATTTTGCCAGGGTATCATCCACATAATCTTCCATATTTTTGTGCATCATATCATGAAAGATAGTCGTCATAGCTCTTTGGTAGGTTGCTCCTGCATTCTTTAACCCGAATGGCATGACGTTCCAACAGTAGGTTCCCCATGCACATGTGAATGCTATTTTCTCTTGGTCTTCAGGAGCTATTTTGATTTGATTATACCCCGAGAAACCATCCATTAGGGAATATATGTCATAGCCCGCCGTCATGTCCACTATCATGTCAATGTTTGGAAGTGGAAAATCGTCCTTTGGGCAAGCTTTGTTTAGATCTCTAAAATCTGTGCAGACACGAATGGACCCATCATGTTTGGAGACCGGCACTATGTTTGAGATCCATTCTGCATAATCGATGGCTCTAATAAATCCAGCTCTCAAAAGTTTTTCTAATTCTCCTTTGACAAGTAGAGCTATATGTGGATGCATTTTTCTTAATCTCTGTTTTACTGGCTTGACTCCTGGAGCTATAGATAAGTGATGCATTATGAGATTTGTGTCAAGCCCTGGCATGTCTGAGTAGGTCCATGCAAAATTAATTTTCTTTTTCTGTAAAAACTGTACATATGCCTTGGTCTCTTTATCTGATAAAGACTGAGCAAGATGGACTATCTGAGGATTTTCTTCTGTGTTTAAATTGACCGGCTTTGTTGGTTCAATCAATATTGATGATCTATCCTGGAAATAACTCGGCAAGTTATTAAGTACCCCATCCTTAGGTGCCTCAAAGAGGTTTTCACCTTCGGATGCGTCATTTTTTTTTACTATTTTTGGTTCTGACACCGCCACAAAGTGGTTTTCACCATCAGACCTATTTTTCTTTTTGTCTTTTGTTTTGAGACTGAGGTACTTAATATCAGGCTCTGTCATGCTAGTTGTTGGTTCACTGGTGGAAGAAGCCACGGGTTCGAGAGCATTCAGATAGCAAGCAATTTCGTAATCATTGTGAAATGTGAGGAATGTGGGCTCTTGGTGGTGCTGAGACCAGTCAATCAGGTCAAAGTGAACAAGGAGTAAGTCAATGGTAGGTTCGATGTTGTTAATGCGAAAGGTGTCATCTCTGGTGACCATATAATCGGAACTCATCCAGTCTTCTCCTAAGATACCTGAATTGGGGCTCATCCTATCAAATGAAGCATCGTCTACTAAGGCGATTTGAGGAGGGCAATCCTCTAGTCTGACACTAGGATCGTTAGTTGCATCGGGTTGGGTACTATAGGCATGGATAATATCCACGTCTAGATCAATTGTTGTGTCTGAAAGTGAATCCCATTCATATTCATGGGAGTTTGTCTCTGAGTCATCATTTAGGCCTCGTGATGTAGAAGCTTCAAGGTTAGGAAGGGTTTCCCCCTCTCTAGTATTGGTACTATCCGTCGCAGCTAGGACAGTAACACTTTCCTTTGTCGATCTAGAAGTCACACAATCACTATCCGTCGCAGCTGGGATAGTAGGAGTATTAAGCATCAAATCTGTGGAATCTCCCCAAAGGAGATTCATTGAGAGCACCCAATCATCAGACACATCTTGTTGGTTGGAGAGATCGGGCGTATAATCTGCATCACTGTCACTGTCCGTCGCAGCTAGGACAGGGATACCTTTCTTCTTCTTATTCTCAAAACCTAAGCCGACCGTGGATTTACTCTTTCGTCCAAAAAGAGCATGATCAAGAGGCTCAGCTTTAGCATCCAGCCTATGACTAAGGGGACCAAATCCTGGATATCCCATATTTTTAACCAGTGTATACCCTTTCCCATAAGTTTCAGGTGAAGGAGCAAAATTCTCATTATGTTTGTATTTCTCCTCGCGATATATCCAGTTCCTTACAACAACTTCCTCTTTCTCTTCTTGAATGGGGACTGAAGACTCAACAAATTTCCCAAATAATGTCATTGTTGATGACGAAGGCTTCACATTTGGGGAGGGTCTCCCATAAGACCTAGGAGAGATTGGCATTTTTGTAAAAGAATCAATCTTATAATCTCCCATCCCAAGGTCCATGGTCTTGAATTTCTGCTTGCATTGTTCAAGTGAACTACTAGGACTGTCAGCTTCTCTATTCAAAGGTACATGTGATCCCGCAGAAATGTTATTAACTGATAGAGCACTGTCTCCAGGGATGCAAATTTCTACACCATTATGGGGAAACTTAACACACTGGTGATATGTCGATGGGATTGCCTGCATTTCATGAATCCATGGCCTACCTAGCAAAATGTTGTAGGCTAGAGGTCCAACATCAACAATTTGGAATAGTATGTCTTTTTCTACAGGACCAATACGAATAGGCAAAACAGCCAATCCCTTAGAACTTCTTTCTGCTTTGTCATTTGCTTTGATTATAATTCTTTTCTTTGTGTCAATGACGTTCTCGGAATACCCTAGAGCTAGCAGCAAACTCAGGGTACAAATATTGAGCCCTGCACCCCCATCTATCAGTACACGCCTAACACGGGTTTTATGAATCATGACCTCGATGTGTAAGGCCAAATTATGTGGGTGACTAATGGATTTGTCATCTTCTTCTGAGAAGGTGAGGAAATGAGGGCTAGCCAAATGGTTGACCATGTTTTGGAATTGGTCGATATCTAAGTTATTAGGGACATTGGCCGCTCGCAAAGCATCCTCGAGGATGCGCTTGTGCTTAGGAGATAATTCTAAAAGCTCAAAAATGGATATCTGAGCGGGTGTACGTTGTAGTTGGTCAATAAGATTATAATTGGAATCAGGACCAACGACAGATTTTGGAGGAGCACCTTTGGACACGGGCTGTTTAGACTTGCTAGTGCTAGGACCTTTGATGATAATGGGTGCTTGGGCCTGACCCCTAGTGACAGCATTGAGGGACTGGGGCATTCCTTGCGAGTGAGGACCTCTTATCACCACAGCGGGTCTTTCATCAGTCATAGGAGTTGAGTCCACATTATGTCCATAAGGATCTTTCTTTCTCACCATGTTGATATTATCGTCAGCCATTTCAAGCATGTTAATCACATTATCAGCATGTGTGTATGTATAGTTAATAGCCACCTTGCCATTCTTACTGCTAGAATTCTCTCCTTTTTCATATTTAGGCAAGGGCTCTTTAAAGGCTTTATGGTCTGCATTAGTAGTTAACCCATCCACTTGTAATTGTCCTTTCTCAATAAGGTCTTGGACAAGATGCTTGAGTTTAAAACAATTTTCTATGTCGTGTCCAATCCCATTATGGAAAACGCAGAAAGCCTTAGCATCCCACCAATGAGGTAAAGGATCTGGTATTCGATGTTTTGTAGGATCCTGTGGGTGTGCCAAATTATGAGCAACTAATGTCTTAAAAACATCTGCATAGGATTCTCCCAATTTAGTAAATTGTCTTTTCTCCGTTTTAGATCTCTTTTGATAATTAGGTTTGTCTTGTGGCGTTGACGATGTTTGCAACTTCATAGCTTGAATTGCATGAGAGAGATTAAGAACTCCTTCATTTTTGACCTGAGATGAATCAACAACTCCGTCGTTGACGACTTGCTTGTTTTTGTTCCAGTAAGAGTTCTTTTTGTCCTTGTTACCATTAGTAGTGTTATTTTGGCTATTGTTGTTATTCATTGGTTTAGCCAAGATTCCTTGTTCTTTTAGGACATCCTCAATGTGACATGCCACCTCTACCATAGTATCAAAGGAATTAAATGGGATTTTCTTGACTTCATATTTGAGTTCTGGTATTAGATTGTTCACAATGATATCAATTCTCTCTTCTTCAAGGATTGTCCTTGGGTATTTCAAACACAATCACCTCCATCGTTGTAAAAAGGTGACAAAAGATTCCCCTTGATTTTGCTTAAGTTTACACAAATCAAGCATGGTGACCGACCTAGATAAATTGTAAGAGAAATGTTGCACAAATCTTTGGACAAGTTCTCTAAATGTCTTTACTGGAGGGGAAAGGTTGGTGAACCACTCCATGGCTTGACCTTTTAAACTCCTTGGGAACAATCTCAGCAAGTAGGAGTCTTCATGGTGAAAGAAAAAGCTCATTATGTAGAATTGTCGAACATGGTCGTGAGGGTCACCAGTGCCATCATATTTGTCGTATGTTGGGAATTCCACTTTCTTAGGAAATTTTACCATCACCACACTTTTGTCAATGGGTTTAGGACATATGGAGTCCAGATGAAATGTGCTCTTGGGAGCCTTCATTCTGTCTATATCCTTTTGTATTTGTAAGATCACCTCATCAGTTGAAGGATTCTATTTCTTGATCTTTTGGTGAACATCAAAATTATATGGAACTTTAGCGCCTTTGTTGATAAGACTTTCCAAAAATTGGTCTTTGTTTTGTTCCACGTATTGCTCCACATAGGCTTGAAAGGATGGTTCTTGTTGCATAGTCATGAAGTCCATATGATCAAATTTAGCATAACTGCCTCCATGTTGTGAGCCATGATGTGCTCATTGGGAGGGTTGCTTTGAATGTTTATGAGACGATTGTCTCCTATGATGGTCATATCTTGAAGTCCTTCTTCCTCTAGGACTTGGGGATCGTGAGGGTGTCTTTGATCTTCTTCGAGGGCTAGGGGAAGGGGTAGATGGGGGCGAGTTGATCCCACTATTGGCTCCCCTCCCGTTAAATTGACTTTGGAGTTGTTGTGCATAGAGTCTATCTTCTTCTTCTTGGGCAACTCTTTTCTGTATATCCAACAATGCACGTTCCTCTTCCTCTAGTTGTCAGAATTTTTCCTTTTTAGCAGCCTGTTCATCTAAGTAGGCTTGCTTCTCTCTCTCAATGCTTCTCAATCTTGTATTTGCATATCGAGAAGTGTCTTTAAGTGGGGAGGTTTGTCTTGAATGCCTTATTGCATTAGCTGCGTTGATATGGTGATCACTAGATTCGTTGTTCTGGTCTTCGTGTTGTGACCCTGAATCTGAGTGAGCTGACTTATGCTATCTTTCAGCTCGTTGATGAGCATCAAAATACCTCGCGTTGTTAGGAGGTGACCCGGGTGGACTGGCATGAGAAGAACCACCATACTCTCTTCTGTGTCGTTGAAAGATATCCTCGAGAGTTTGATTCATGGCTTCTCTTTGTTGTCGGGTGAAAGTGTAACTCATGTCCATACTTGATGAAAGTGGTATGAAAGAGGTGCTCACTTCACTAGGGTTAGCTCCCGGATTGAAACAAACCTCGGATTCACTCTTAGGAGATTGGTCAAAAAGGGGTCCTTTTCCCTTAGGTTGTCGGCGAGTCTTGATAGGTGGTAACTGGCTAAAGGCAACAGGGGGTCGCTTCCCTTGATTAACTTGGTACGTTGTCGTAACTGACATGAAAGAGAGATATTCTCAATGATAAGGTGACCTTTCAAAGTGTCAACACCAAACTAGGATAATCAAAGTCCTCTATTGTCCAAAGAGAAATGAAAAAAAGAAAAAAAAAGGGCTTTACCAACACTGTCAAAGAGGTGCTTCAAATCAAAGGGTGACTACCCTTGCACTTTTGAATCAGGAGGTTGGACTAGGCCAAAAGATAATTGAAAATGAAAGCGATTTGGACAATAAGAGAACTAAAATTTTCCCAGAATATAGCTAACAATTTTAAAGTTGGACCTTGGCACCAAGAATGGCTTTCTAACTTGACAATTATTCCAAAGTGACTTTTTAAATCAAATGATGCTATCCCGGAGAGCTAAGAACCAGAAATTTGGAGTCAAGATAGATCTCAAACGTCAGGGTGAGAAGCCTGCTCTAAGACCTAGCCTAACTGACAGCACCTGAAACTGACCAAAATTTGGGCATGACAAAAATGAACCAGGCAATATACTCCAGGCTACTGGGGCGATAAACCTATACCCGTGCGATACTTCGCCCTAATACAGGCGATACTTCTTAACACTAGCGGGCGATATACTCCAGGCAGGCAGGGCGATAGTCCGTCAGGGGTGAACTATCGTGCGATATTTCTCTTCAAAGGGGGCGATATTTCTAGCATGTGCGAAGTATCACACGATACTTCGCCTTACAGGGCGCGATACTGTTGCAGAATTATTTAACTCTTGACCAGAATTGTGTGAAATTTGCATTTTTGGGTCTGTTTGGTCAAAATTTTCAGTCTGAGGGTTGATGTTTTTAATTTCAGTCACAGTATCAGCAGAATTTCGGTAGGTTTGCAAACAGCAAGGGATCAAAACATGGTCTCAAACACTTGAAACAAGGGCAAAAGAAACCTTGCCAAGATAAACACTTGTGATATCGAAATTGAAACAACACCCTATGAATGCTACCGATTGTTTGTATGTAAGAACGTTTACACTGGTATCACACAATCGAAAACACTTCAAGCAAATCTATCCTAGAAAGTCAAGGCTCAATACTTACCAACTTAGCCCACAACTTGATGCCCCCTCGCCTCACACCAAGTGGTTACCCACAAGAGATGTTGGCTTTGTCATGAAAATGTCAAAATGACACAACCAAAGGGACCCATATGGTGGGTATCTTAAGGTGATCCGGGTAAACCACTTGGATCAATCCTTGCACTAAGAAGATAAGTGGCTAAAAGAAGGTGGCTTCTATCTAATGGTTCTTAATAAGGATTTCCGTTCACAACACCCCTCTTGCTCCTCATAAAGGACTAGGACCTCGCGGCCTCAAGAGTACCTTAAGCATTCTTGTTCAATGTTTTCCTCATGGTCGCAATCCCATGAGCTACTCACATCAAACGAAGACAAGTGTTATGTCTATCAAGGTTTTCGGTGTCCTTGATAGCCTTGAGATTATAGTGAGTTGGAATCACTTGCCACCAAGGAGAATGATGACAAGGTTGTCCCCACTTGAGTCGTTCCTCTTGATTGCTCAAGAGCAGGCCCGCTAAAGGATTCCTAAACTAAACAAAATGGATCAAATCTTGAGGTTCAAGGTTTTTGATTCACCACAAGGGTGAAGAGCATACTCCCCTATCTCAAGAATCTCTCCCAAACACACCAAGCAAAGAGATCAATTACCCCCTTGCTTCCAAAACCTTAAGATGGGTCAAGATTTTCTGATTCACCTAAAGGTGAAGAGCATACTTCTCCTACCACCTCAAGATCCCTTTCACAAGGTATTAAGATTCCTAATACAATTAGTAAATGCCACAAATGAAAGGAAAATAACAACAAGCAAGAAATGAAATTTTTTTTTTGTTTTTGTTTTTATGCTTGGGCAGCCCTGCAAAAACTGTTAGTAGCCCTCTTTGACATGCGTTTTTAGCAATTTTCAAGCAAAGGAAAGCACCTACAAGCACAACTTGTTAGGCCCACAATGTTAGCAAAATCAAAATCCAAATATAAATGTGCAATAATCTGATGGATTCAAGCTAAAAGATGCAGGTTAGACCTATTTAAACAAAGCAAAACAAAACATCAAGCTAAAATAATCGAATTCGGACAAAAAAACTGAAAGCACAAGTCTCTGCCAGATCAGGCGATGTTTCTCAGTCTTCAACAGTATCGCGCGATACAGTTTCCTATAGTCGGGCGATACTTCTCAACCGAGCGATACTTCGCACGATGACAGGCGATACTTCGCACGATATCAGGCGACAGAAGTCAATATATGCGTGCGATACTCTTTCGGAGAGAACTATCGCGCCAAGACAGGAAGTATATTGCGCGATATTTCTGAGAAGTGTCGCGCGATAATCTGAGACAGAAAACCAGAGACGCAGATTTTTCTGAAAATTAATCCGAAAATGATGAAAAATGCAGAATTAAAGGGACAAAGCTAATCTACTCAGCCCCACGGTGGGCGCCAGAAATGTACACACTAAAATATGCACTTCTATGAACCATTACATGCAAGGTTACTCAAGAGTGAGGCCTCACAAAGAGACTCATAGCTCTCTATGCATGGAGTTGCAAGGGACTATGAGTTTTGCTCTCAGCTAGAGCTACAAGAAGGTGACCTTGCTAGTCAACCATACAATGAGAGATTCAAGTGAAGACAAGGGAAACAATGCCAATATCTTCAAGAATCTAAATGGAAATGAAATGCAAATGCAACTAGTATGAATGTGCAAGACTAATCTATCAAATGAAGTGCAAACTAAGCTATGAAAAGAAGTACAATAGATTCCAAGCCCCTAATTAAGCTATGTGAGATCTATTCTATTGCATAAAAGAAAATCTAATCTATGATGCCATGAATGTAACTATGAAAGCAAAACTATTATGAAATGCAACTAAAATGATGAAAGCAACAAGTCTTCAATGTCTTCAAAAAGCTCCAAATGTACCTAGAAAACCTGCAGCATAACAATAGCATAAAATATGGATATCCAAATGAAGGAGAGAGCTCTCCTTTTATAAGAAATGAGGTGAAATGGACCATGGAGATTAAGAGGCAAAAGGTCTTAATCAGCGGTGGAGCTTGAAAGAGGAGCAATCCATGTGCACAAGTATCCTCCAATGAGAGTGAAGTGTTGACTTTTGAGCCTCATGTGAGACAAAAAGTGCTTTTTCCCTTTTTATAAAATAGGAATAATGCTTTATTTGTGCAACATAGGATAAGAGGAAAGTGGGGCTTTTTATTTAATTGAAAGGGGAGGAAATATTCCTTTTAATTAAATAAAGACTTAGGATAAATGGTTAGCCCAAGGATAAAAATCCAATATATGATCGAAATTAAGATTTGATCAAGAAATTGATAATGTTCAAAATATTGATTATTGATCAAAATGATTCAGGATTGATAAATCAAATAAATGGGGCCCAAAGTCTAGGCGACCATTTTAGGGTGCATACACAAGTCATAGACATAAGTATAGCCAACTTTCCAATATATACAACTAGGTTTTTAATACTTATGAATGGAGCACCATATGGTTCTTTCTCTTCTTCTAGGGGTATTCGTCAAGGGGATTCTATATCCTCACTTTTATTTATAATCATGGTTGAAGCCTTGAGTAGAGTAAGATATGTTTCCAAGGATGTTGGTCACTGGAAGGGGATCATGATTCCTAGTATTAGGGAGTCTCATAATCACTACTTGTATGCAAACAACACCCTCTTTTTTGGATCTAGCACAATGTTTAAGTCTAAAACTATTAAATAGGTTATCAAATATTATTCCTCTTTTTCTGGTTAGCAAGTTAATACAAAATCTAAGATTTGTTTTCTCAACATTTACCCACTTGTTCAAATTAGACTTACTCATTTTTTTGGTTTTGCAGTGGGTATTTTCCCTTGAAAATATCTTGGAATTCCCCTCTTTGTTGGATGTGATAAACATAACTTTTGGTAAAGGGTGATTTCTTCAATCTCCTCTAAAATATTGGCTTAGAATTGTAAATGGCTTATACTGGCTGGGAAAATCTCATTGATAAAATATGTGCTTAATGTTGTCCCCATTTATTTAATGAGTGTCCTTAGGCTCCAAATATTTCTATCATTAAAATTCAATCTATTTTAAGATCCTTTTTATGGAATGATAATGTAGGTGAGAAAAAAAATTCCCCTTTCAGCTAGGATAAAGTGTTACTTCCCAAAGTTTGTGGAGGTGTGGGCATAAGAGACTTAGATAAGAAAAATAGAGTCCTTGGGGCTAATTTATTATGGAAGTTATATAAAAAACCAACCTCTATGTGGGCTTCTCTAATGGTAGCAAAGTATTTTGGAAATAATGATAGAGAATGCATATATATTACTTCTTTACTTCTAAAGGGATTTTCTATCTAGAACTTTATGATAAAATACATGCCATTTCTTCTTCCTCATCTTTCATGGGTGATTCACAATGGGAGAAAAGATAAGTTTTGGAAAGAAGTATGGAATGGATACCCTGCTCTCATAAATATTCGTGACTAGTCCCCTTTGATGTCTTTATTGAAAACCCAATGGGGAATTCACGTGTTTGATTATTTTTATCTAGATTTATTTGACCCTTTCTTAATGGCCAGATATAAATCTATTGATTATTTCCAAATTGACCAAGAGATTAAAACTAATTATACTTTGGAGCTATAGAATATACATCTTGTGTGCCTAAATAAGGAGGATGAACTTATTTGGACTAAGTCCTAGTCTGAGTACTTGATGGGAGATGGGTATTTGTCTATTTCTCCCCAATCAGTGGATAACTATTGGTCATCTAGAATATTTTGGAATAATGCATGTCTTCCAAAAGATGATGCTTTTTCTTGGTTGGTTGTTTAGGATAGGGTCTTGACTAGTATGAGACTTGACATATTGGGAATTATTGATGCCTTTCCATGCGTTCTTTGTGGTATTTTATGGAATCTTTAGATCACTTATTATTACATTTTCTAGTCACTTCATAGTATTGGTATTGGTAGTTTAGAAAGCTTGGTTGGACTATATTTTTGTGTCCTGATTTAAAATCCCAATTTCTCTCCTAGCCATCATTATTTACGTCTTCTTTTTATGGTTTCTTATGGACTGTTTCTCCTTCAATTCTAATATGGAACATCTGGATATAAAGAAACAAAAGACTCTTCAAGAATAGATCTTATGGTCTAACAAATATTCTATTTTGCATTGAAAAAATCTATTTGAGAAAATGTTCTATCTTATATTTATAAAAATCTAGAACATTTAAATTCTTTCTCTCATTGGGACATATGGGTTACTAGACATTAGGAAGCATTTAAATATTTCCCAATCATGGGGAAGTAAATAAAGTTGTCTCTAGGATGATCAGGAGGAAGGAAGCCAAATGGTCTCCTCCTCCTATGAAAAAATATAAACTTAACTTTGACGGGGCTTCCAAGGGTAATCCTTAGAAATCTGGTGTTGAAAAAATTATAGTAGATCACAATGCATATGTTGTGAAGGCTATAAGTAAAATTATTGGCGAAGGAACCCATAATAATGTGGAGCTTCATGCCTTATCTTTTGGGTTGGAATTGGCCATTTCATTAAATATTAATCATTTTTTAATAGAAGGGGATTTATTAGTCACCATATAGGCGGTATCTAATAAAAAATCAATCTCTTGAAAATTGTAATATCTATTAGACAAAATTCTTCTAAAACTACAATGTTTTAATTATTATACCATTTCTCATTATTATAGGGAGGCCAATACTGTAGAAAATTACCTCACAAATAAATCCATTAACAAAATGCATTTTATTTGGAGTTTTCAAATAATGACTTACTATTTTTAAAAATGAAGTGATATATCAATTTGCAAAGAATGATTGTCTATTATTAAAGAGTATGAATTATCTCAACTCGCATATTACATAAGAATGAAGTAAAAGGGGTTTTTGTGAGCATGGTGGACACATCTACATAAGTATGCTTGTTTAGATATGTTTATCTCATTTTCATGATCCCTTCTTTTTTTTCCGTCTTTTATGTGATATGCTTGGGTGGAGATATTATAATTGGAACATTATTTTCTTTGGTTAATTTACTTATGATGTACACTTTGATGATCCTCTTGGAATTTCATGTTTGAATAACATGGAGTGAATGATGATTATATATTTGTGGTGGATGGATCTCCCTAAGCATTCTTAGGTGGGTATGTTTGGAAAGACTATATGATTGTTGGGTGTCTCCATGTTATTTGATTGGTTTACGGATCATCATTATATGATATACTTCCTTTTGCTATGACTTGGATAGTTAGGATCTGTAGTTTCACTTTTATTTCTCCCAATGGTAATAAATAGGTGTAGTCAAAGGTAGCAGGGACCTAAAAGATGATCAATCCTACATCATATCAAGAGTAAACATGGAAAAGTGACAACACATAATAGGAGAGAAAATGCAAGATCCAATTTATTAATTGAGACCAAACTATTGGTAATTTTCCTTCATACATGTCGAGCTATAAGGCCTACCTAGTTGCAACCTTACAATATAGCTCAATCAACCTTTTGATACATTATAGATGTAGAATCATATATTCTTTCATTCACTGCCTTACAAAATTACATTCATAATGAATTGATCCATAAACCGTGTGAAGCCTTGCGATTATAGATTGAGGTCCACACATGATCCAAAAACATAGAAAGATGTGCCCCTGATCATTGCAAGTCATTGATTGCTACCACAAGATCAAAGTCCCACCAACGGTCAGGAACAAACAATAAACTTGCTACCTGAGAACAAATGAATCATAACTCAAGTAACATTGATCCAAATGAAGTGCAAACATGGGAAAGTGATCAAAGATAGGTCTTGGATAAGATTATATGACCATTCATGCTAAATAAAACACATGATTAACTACCAACATGGTCTCACAAGAAGGAAACAAGAACATAAAGAACAAAACTATTTTTGTTGATGCAAGATTACCCTGAATCCAAGATGCTCCTGCATCAGACACTTGGGGTTATTAATAAATGACACTCCTGAATCAGAACCTCTTCAAAACTTGAGAAGAACAAAAATGATCCAAATCAGACTTATAAATCCAAGGAGAGTCTTCAACTGGTCTATTTTTCCACTTAATGAAGTACTCCAGGGTGACCCCACAATAGTGGGTTACACTTTTTTAGACATGCTGATTTTTGTTGAAATAACATATTTTTAATAAAATATGATGATTTAAGCCTTGAGAGGTTCCATTTGAAGGAATTAATTAAAAATGGTTAGCTCAAAGCCTCTTAGATAAGAAAATATTTATATAACATCTATACTCCTCATTCATACCTACAATGGAGTCTCCTTCGCACCTATTAAAATGCTGACAAAAAATCACTTTGACTTTATCTTTTGGCAGATCAAATTAATCCATTTGCCAAACCTGTCTATTTAGTAAGGTACTACTGAGAAAATTATTTCCAATGATTATAATATTAATATATATTAAGTTTATTATGACTTTGTATTTTTAGTTTTACTAAACATAGATATTTCACCGTATGTCTACCTCTATGTTTGATGCTTATGAAAAAATAGTGAATGAGAGAAAAAAAATTCTAAAAAATATCTATGCCCTAGGTATTGAATTTCTCTTTCTATAAAAAACAAATGAAATTGGAAAAATACACAACAAATAAGCTATGTAGTCAAGGTATGTCAAAATTATGATTTAGTCAACTTCAAACATTAATAATATGTGCAATAATAGTGATAATGTCATCAAACCAATTGCATGCCCTTCATATGGATGTTACAAAACTAAATTCAAAGGAATCACATTCATATCTATTTTAGAAAAAAAAATTATGCTCTATGAAAACAATGTAACTCTTTGAAAATGACGTTTTCAACCACATACATGTTTTCATGGGAGAAAGAAAAAACCATTCAAATCAATTCAAAAATAAAAATAAAATATATATAGAATCTAGACAAAAAATCTTAAAAGACTCTAATTTACTTCATCTTCTGATTTCAAATGGTTTAACAAAAATATGCATTTGAATCTGAAAGTTTCTTTCAAAATGTAGAGTTCGTGTTCGTTCAGGAAAAAAAGTGTAACCCACTATTGTGGGTTCACCCTCCAAGTATTATTTTTCTCTAGTGCTCCTTCCAATTCGGCTATCCAATATTTTCTCAACCTCATCCATCTTTTTCTTAGGATACTCTTGTGTCAAATATGAATCATCCTCAATCTCATAATACTCATATTAATTTGCAATGTTAAATATAGGTGATATATTCATGTCATCAGACAACTCAACTTCAAAAGCATTACCACTATCAAAATTCCTTAGTCTTTTGCAAGGTCTAAATTTCTTCATCTTTAGCTTGTTATATATTCCAAAAGGAAATATTCTCTTCTTTAAATGAATCATGACTTCATCTCCAACTACAAAATTCTTATGTCTTCTAGTTCTATCAGTTATATCCTTGTATCTCTAATTATTAAGTTCCAAGTTATACTTTACTTCCTCATGCAAAGTCTTCATAAATTCACCATAACCCTCTACTTCAACATGTGAGGTCTACCCCAGCCTGAGTTAGCTTAGCACTATATTTCCATGTTTATGTTTTCAGTTGATACTATTTGAGACTCTTGATACTTGAAACATATGTTTTTTTTTGAGGATCCATAAGACCCCGTACCATGTGGCTATACATTATGTTAGATGTAAACCTATTCAGGTGATACCTTATGGTTAATTTATAGTTTATCTTTATGATTAAGTTTAATGATGTATTGAGTCGAAGGATATACATGTTAGGATATATCAAAATGAAGATATAGTTTAAATTAAAAATGTGTAATGGAATGTAGATATAAGTGGTGTGTGTATTACATTATGTATTATGTCATGTTATATGTGGATTTATTGGACCTACCAATGTGTGCAATGAGTGTGCAGGTAGTTGACCATGGATCCAAATACGGGGAATAAAGAGTTGGACCTATGTGTTATCAGTGAAACTAAGGTTCTATCTAGTGAAGAGACAAGAACCTCATTATTGTGTACTTTATTTGTAACAGTAATGATTGCATCATTGTATTTGTTTATGTGTATGCAAATTATGTTAATCATGCTATGTGCGTAACAATTGTTACTTGTGTAGTGTCATTTGACACATTTGTGTATTTACGTTGGCATGATTTGTTTTGTTTGAAGTGAAGTAAGACACCTTTGAGATTTTCCTTGAAGAATAGATCTGAGTTAAGTAATCCTTTGAAGATCAGATTTCCTCTAGCGATGATCATATCACCCAGAAAGTTCCCTGACTTCATTGATGAGGAGAATAAAAATATTGTTTTAGAAATCAAATCTGACCTAGGAATGTTTTGCATTTAAGGATGTCAGAAGATAGTTTTTTTTTAAAGGGAAAGAAATAAAGCCTTTAAGTGGAGGATGGTGGAATTGTTTTGGTGGTTCGCCCACTCTTTGTTTTAGAGACGTAAGTTGAAAGAAGAGGGATCTGGCTAGAGAAGTGACATGATAGTAGAAAGCCTTACCCAGAACTTGTTGGTTATCACCTTGAGTATGGAATCTTAGGTTGGTGTTCTTACTTGTGTTTATGTTAAGCTTACTTAGCATATGCTCTATTCTAGAAGATTTTTTTATCTTCTGTTGTTTTCTTTGTCGCAAGACCCACTGTTGATTGGGAATCTTTATTTTCTTATTTTTCTTTCATCCTTTTGTGCTGGATTTTTATAAGGCTTTTCAAGGCACACTCACCCTAGGAAGGGTAGAGTAACCTTGAAGGGTGAAAGTTGTATTAGCAACCCATGAATTCAAGAGTCTCTCCATGTGTGGGAGGAATAAACATGGATGTCTTGTCTCCATGATGCAGACCTTACCTATGGGCATTTGGGGGTGATAAGAAGGATATTTTGGGTCCATGTGTGGCTAGAAGAAGGTTTGGGGTCCATGTGTGGCTTGGAAAAGATTTTTTGGTCCATGTGTGGCCAGCCGATGTGTGGCACATTTAACTTAAGGTCTTGCTATCTTTGAATGGGTACTTGGTTCACATTCACCTAGTATTTTAAGCCTGTTGATGGCTTTGTGAATTCCTTGGGTACAGGAAGTTTTGTGTTCTTGTGTTTGGAAACTCTGTTGTAAGTTTTCTTGCATATTTCTCTATTCACTCTTTATTCCCCAAGCTCAGGGGTGGCCTTGTAAAGGCCTAGGTTGGGAGGTGACACTCCATGGTCAAACTTGTTTATTGCAGGTCCTTGGTTGTGTTGGTTGATTTCTTGGTTTTTGAAGTTCTTCTCTCAAAATTCTTATTTTTGAGGTTTTTCTTTGAGTTTCATGAATTGGTCTCCAACATTTTTCCAGTCTTAGAGTTCAAAATTTGTTAAAATATGAAGAACCCTAAGTGATAGGTCTAATTGTCTTTGAAAATCCAAAAAGCCCTAAAATTACTTACCCAAGTCTATTCGCCTATTACCTTTTTAAAAATCACTTAACGACCTTTTAAAACATGCACGCTTTGTTTCCTCGGTTAGTCGCATAGTCTCGCAATGTGTTTGACATATTCCCTTTAGTTTTGCGATTACTCGAAACCCTTTGTCACACAATCTCCTTAGGTTGGATGAATCTTCTTTGTCTTCTAATGACTCAGCGGTTACCTTCAGTCACCGAGTCTTCGGATGATTATTGTGAGATCTAGCGACTACTATGATAAATATTTACAAAGCAACTATAGTCGCTTGATCTCCGAATCAAAATACCTTCAGTCGGGTGATCTCTGAAAGAAATAAAGAATTGATATAGTGTTCAACAATTACGAGGTTCTCTTTTGGTCGCTGAGTCTCAAAATGAAAGGTGGCAGTCTATATTTAGTGGGTCACCAAATCTCTAAGTTATTTAGCAGTTAGTTCTTTTATCTAGCGACCTGGCAATTTCAATGGTCGTGTGTTATCTTAATTTTGGTAGTTATGTTTTAAGCAGTTAGCGATCTAGCAACATAGTTATCTCTGTCTCTTAATGCGGTGGTTAAGTCATGAAAGGTGTGGTGACTCAATGGGAAATGAAGGATCAAGGATTGATCGACGGTTGATATTTAATCTCATTACATAACTAAGGTTAAGCAAATTCTTTGGCAGCTTGGAGAATAAAGGTGTTCGTGCAGTCTCCAGTTTTAACTAGAGTTAATAGAAATGACTAGTGATTGGGAGATGTCTTTAGTCGTGTGGTCACCAGAAAATGGTGAGTTAAGAGAAAGGTCATTAGATAGAAATTTCTGACTGTTGATTTAATTTTAATTGGGTGGTGGTCGCATAGTCTTAGAATCAAACCATGGATTAGAAAATATTCTAGTGACCTTGAGATTTGCCTTGTCGCCCAGTCTTTAGATCAAACCCAACTTAAAAAATTTACTCAACGATTGGGAGACTGTCTTCAGTCGTGTAATCACCAAATGGTTGAAGGTTAAATGTTGACTGAGTACAAAAAGGTTGAAAAATATGAGTATCCGTTTGCCAGATTTTCTGACGTGTCTTTCTCTAATTGGTTGACAAAATAAGAAAGGTAATAAGAAATTACAAAGTTCAGACTATAGTTGTTGGATCTCTAGGAGAAATAAATCAAAGATTTTCTATCTTTAGTTGCTAAATCTCCAGATGGGTAAGTCGGGAAGTCTCAAGAAAAGTTTTGAAAAGTCAACATGCTTCAACGACTAAGAGATTCACTGCGGTCGCTAGATCTGCTAATTGATCGAGGCCACCATATCTTGAGATAAAATTAAAAGAGATGATTTTTGCAGCGACTAAAAGATTGACTATAGTTGCCAAGTCTCAGAATTGAAAAATAAAAAAGTGACAAAGGGTTGCCTAGTCTCTAGATAAACTCAATAAAGTTCAAATCATTCAGTGACTATGATTTCTCACTATAGTCGCCAGGTCTCAAGAAGGAAAAAAGTTATTAAATGACTAAAGTTTCCTTTAGTCTCCAAATCTCTGAGACTATGAAGGAAGTGCCAAATCTTTCAGTGATTGTGAGAAAGTATTCTGGTCACTAGGTTGCCAGAAAATTAAATTTTGGTTACCTGTCATTTTCTCAGCTTATGGCTAGTGAATTGAGTTCTGAGAGTGCCAAGTAATGGTGGAAGTAACATGATTTTTATCTTTTCAATCTCTAACAAGCCGCTGCATTTAATTCTACAAGATAAATACACTTGTTCATCACTCATTTTGAATTACCAAGCATTCAGAAGAGCCAAGGCGATAAAATTTCTTGAGATTTCCATAGCAGTTTCAAAGTTTAGTATGTTTAGAATTTGTAGTAGAGTTTGAATTCTTAGAAAAGATGAGTCAATTATCAGTCAGTGAGGCCTCTACCAGCAAGGGTACCAAGGACAAAGCCAAGGAGAGCTTCTCGGATGAATTACTCACCTTACTGCCTGGGTCATCATAGAACAAAAAGGTTAGTGATGAGTGTTTTGTTGATGAGCTTGCATACTGTAGAGATGATAAAACTTTCGGTGTCACTAGCATGTGTTTGTTCAAATATTTTTATAAAATTTCTGATAGCCCGGTCCCCATTTCAAACCCTTGGACTTCAGGGTTGGAAAAATTGATTGTCCCAAAAGTTTTCTTGGACATAGATGTTTTAATTGTTTTATCTCATAGATATGATCCCCTATCTAGAATAATTAGTAAGGGTGATGGTTCTCCTCTTGTCACACTTGACCAGAATTCCTTCATGAGAGTCTTTGGTATACAGATCCCTATGGCTACAAAAATTAATCTGCAGGCCCAAGCCAATAGATACATTAGGGAGTCTACTATGGTAGCCAAAGAAATTCAAAACCATGTTCCCTAGAAGAATAGAAATTGCATTGCACCAATGGTCGGGTCAACCCCATTTTTCTACAAAGATCTCTATTTTTATTTTAAGTATATTGCATATAGATTATGAAAAGTTCTAGGGGTTGATGGTGGGGAGAGGATTACTTCAGATATCCTAATGATGGTATTGGACTCCCAGAGCCTTCATGTGACTAAAGAATATGATTACATAGGTTATGTAATAAATAAAATGCATGAGGGTTTACAAGCATTGAAGAATCATACATCCGATTCTTCACCTAGGTTTATGCATTATTCCTTGTTAATGCATCTTATCTTGTTTTTTAATTATGATATCATGGATTTGGAGGGTCTTGAGCCACAAATGATGTGGAAGGGACAACCAAATCCAATGCAGTTTTGGATAAGGGCTTGGAGTCCTTCTTCCTCAAGATATGATTTTTGTGCATTCCAGAATTGGATAGTTCAGCCTATTCTCCTCAATTTGGGACTAAATCTTTTGAGGTTGTCAACTAAGGTTCTGTAGCTGATAAGGCCCCAATAGTTTGTTGATAAATGGACCAAGGGTCATAATTGGGGAGATATTTACTATGAAAAGGGGTATACAATGAATAGGGTCTATGAGTGCCCTCAACCACCCCACATTCTTCCATTCTTTGTTCCACCTAGGGTTGCATTCTTAGAATTCATCTGACAGCTTATGCTGAATGATAAGGAGTACCTAACTCCACATAGAAAAGGAACCTTCACTCCAAGGCACTTCAGGGTGCATAATTTCACAATAGGAAAGAATGCCTTTAATCAGGTGAATGTTGGTTAGGGCAGTTCAAAATGCATGCTACTTCCTATAGATATGTTGATACAAAGGGATTCATGGTTTCTGCCAGACAATATTATACCCCTAGCATCCCTTTCAATAGGAGACATGAGGAATATCCTAAAGAGCATGTAATAAGAAATATAATTAAGGAAGAGGAGGTGGTAAGAATAGCTGACCAAATAAATGAGTTATATGCCATGGAGAAACAATTGAAGCAAAAAGGATTGGCATTCAGTGGCTTCTTCCCCACATTGCCTTATCTCCAAAGGCTAGAGAAAATGATGGCCCAGTTTAACACATTGATGAGGGATTTTGAGGATTAGATTGATGGGAAAGAAGGAAGGAAGGATGTCCACTCTGAGTCAGAATGTGATGAAGATAGTGATGGTGGCTTCTTGGTACACAACATCCCTCCTTTGGAAAAAATAATATTTGAAAAATATGAGACTGATGAGAATGTGGTTGTTGACTTAACTGAACTACATAGCTCCCAAGATACAAATGAGCCTCCTGCAAAAAATAAAAAGTTGCTAACTGGAGAATTTTATCAAGCAAGGAAAAAGGATAGAGTGGGAGCCCTCTTCACTGGAAGAGGTGTTCATAACCACCAATTGAGGAAGAAAATAAGAGAGGAGAAGAAAAAACAAAAACTTGAGAATGAAGAGGTTGAGTTTTCCTTGGCCCTTTGCCAAGATGAAAGAATGATAGAGCAAGATGCATTCTTGAAGGATGACAATTTTATTCAGTCAGATGAATTCAAGAGCTTCTTAATATGGCATAAGCAATAACAGGTTGCATCAAGTGTCTAGATTATAGAGGAAGGTCAAGTGCATGATGAGGCTGTCCAAACACTAAGAGAGTATGACCCTAAATTTGAGACAATCACCCCAGAGGAAGCTAGACAACTGGTCAAAGCTAGCAATATGCTACTAGTACCTAGATGGAATTTATATTCTAATTTTATCATTGATCAAATCAAGAGGTAGAATGATATAACGTTGTCTTCAGAGACACAAGTGGGAAAAATTATCAAAGGATTTGGGTATAGCCCAAGGAATCAGGCATTGGCTCTATGGAGCCTATATCTCAAAGATAGGAAGCCCCAAAATTTGAATGTTAAAGAACAGCTGGATGGTGACAAAATTGTGTGGTCAATCCATAATACAAGGGATTTAGAGATATCTTAGGTACTAACTCATTTTGCAAGGCTCAATAAGGATAAGACAAAGCAATTATCAGAGAGGTATGGTTCCCTGTTAGAGGACTACAATGCACTTTTGAAGGATGGGGATGTCCGAATAATAAAAGAAAAGGCATTGGAAAAAACTGTAGAGGATTTACAACAACAAATAATAAATACACCTGTAATGATCCCTACACCACCAGAACAACTTGCTAAACTAGAGAACAAAGATATAAGTGAAGATGAGGCTGCTGCAAATCTTGAGAAAATAAGATTAGAAAAGAATGAGGCTATTCTACAAAGCTTATTAAATATTTTGCAGCATAGGATTGATGTGCTTAAAGATAAAGCAGATATAGTTTTCACTACTTACAATAAATTACCTGGTTTGCAGGTGGAAGTGAATAATTATGTTTCAATTTTGAATGTCTATTATGAAACTTGGTCAGTAAGGGCACCACTTTTTGAAATATTAGTAGTTGTGCAATCTTTGAGAACTAATATACCAGAGGTTGTCTTGCAAGTTGGTGAAGAAATAAATCAAGTTAAGGCCATTCTACCATTATTTAAAATAAAATAAAATCAAATTGAGGCTAAGATATCCATGTTTGGATTAAATTTCAACATGTTCATTCCTCCCATTAAGGATGGAGATGGTGCAATAAAGAGTCTCGACTAGTGGAGATTGGATTTTGATCCTCTTTTGCCTAGGAAAGAGGCATTTCTTAATGAAAATAATGAAACAGATATGGAGAGGTTTAATATCACTTTGGATGAAGCCATAAAAGAAGAGATGGAACTCACCAAATTTATCATAGATGTCAAGCTGATAACAGATACCAGATGGGAAAGGAAAAAGGCACAGTTGTAGCATATTCAGAGTTATAAATGGCCGACAGAGGAAGAGATAACTACATGGGATGAGCTCACAAAGCCCAAGAAGATAAAATCTACTGCAGTTGACTTTGATATCTTGGATGATGAATAAAGAGGACACTTGGAGTACCTGACACTTGACCTCAGAGCATAGGGATGATAAGCTATCAATTAGAATGGTGTAAGTTAGCTAGAATGATGGTCACCATATCTCACAAAAACTCAAAGAAGCTATCATGAATACTGATAGACAAAGGTGTCAGTGATCAACGAGCCAGGAGAAAAATAGTCCAAGATATTTTTATCTTTCCACCGCCTAAGGGCATTTCTTGTATTTTGTCTTATATGCTTTTTAGGTTTAGGGCTCCAACCATCCAAAGCTTGTTGCATTCTCATTGATAAGAGAATTCCAAGATGGTTGAGCTATATATAGGTTGTAACCTCATTTTGAAAAGAGAGTTGAAAGATAATAGAAAAAATTGAGTACAATTACTACAGAGTAGACTTCTAAATTTTGTGTCTGAGCTTCTGAGCATGAGTTTTTATATGTAATTTACAGTCTATTTTAATACAAATACACTGCAATTCATGTCTTCTATTATTGTTGTCTCTTTACTCTTATGTTTGCTCTTGTATGTTTTATTTGTAAAGCATCTAAAATATATTGGTTGTTAAGCAATTTCTGTAATTGATTATGAGTTTCTCTCAAGGGGAGAATTAAAATCCTTGTTATCAAATTGCAGAGAGTAAACTTATGTGTAGAGATTTTGATGGTAATAATATTAGATTGACAGAATAGTTTGTAAGGCATTATATTCAGATTGCAAATTGTTTGCAAGGCATACTGTTGTATTTCTTTTAAGATAACCTTGTGGATTTGCATTTAAACTCTTTTACCCATTGGATTAGGCACTGGTTTAGTGTTTGTTTCTTATAAGTTATCTTTCATAGTCTTTAAAGCAGTAAATTTTATCTCATTACCAGTACTTTTACTTTTAAGAATCGTCTGTACGTTTTGAAGGAATTGTATCCAAGTAATATAGTTCATATTTGTTGATTCCTTGAAGAGTGAATCACTAGGTTGCCCCTCCTTAAAAGGAAGAAGGATGCGAATCCTTGTCTTATTGATTTTTGCTATTTTTACAGCCTTGGTTTGTTTAGTTAAGCTTTCTATTTAGTTGATTTTGGTCATCTGCAAAGTATTTTGTAGGTTGGTTCAATAAAAGGTCAATAGTAAATCAGTGTCCACTTTCATATATACTGTGTAATCAGTAATTATGCAAAGGTAAAACCTACCTAAGCATGTGGAGCTCGAAAACAAAGGAGGATCTTATCCAATCCTCAACAATTAGGCATTTCTTTTGTCTGAATCAGTATTAGGAGGCATAGTGTTCAAGTAGTTTTTCAAGCACTGTGATTCATACAAGAAAAATCCCTAATAGGTTGCAGATGAATCAAGAGAAGGAAGCCTTGCGAGAAGCCTAAGGGCTGGAAGATATTGTATAGAGAAACCTTTGTTTTTCCGTTTATACTTTAAAGTATTTAAGAAGCGTCTTGCATGCTTAAGTCTTCTAGTATTATTCTATTTTATTAAGGACTGAAGTAGTCTTCATAACTGTGGTTTTCAATTGTTGTAGTCCTTGAATGAAGAAATGAATTAAAATAAATGTATTAGATTTATTCATGCAATCTCATATCAGTGTTTTCAAATGAGTAAATGAATGAATTTAACCATAAGATTTATCTATGTGTATGCTTGAATGCTAGATTGATAAGCTAGAATTGTTTTAAGAAGAAGATAGTTGAACCTTTCATTCATTGACTTTGTTGAAGTTATTCATGTTTTAAATATATTCACTGTTTTCTCAATAGGAAATAGAATAAGTCTAGTGAAATTTTGTGGAAGACGGGTAATGTGATAAGGAAAATATATGTTCTATTTCTATTTTCTTCCTATTTTAATGAAGGCCGAATAGCGGGTTAAATGTTTTGTATTTACATATTCTTTACGTTCTGAGTAATTTTACTGATCAATTATTATCTAAGTTAGTATTGGATGTTTTTCCTCTTTATTTAATTGACCGGTTGTTTATTTGAATCCTCAGACTTAGAATATTGTAATTATTTAACCTTAGCATATCTTTCTTAACCACCCCGATGAGTTAGCAGTTTTACACGTGGAAGACGCTTAAGTGAGCTTAACTACTCGCTAGCTCATGACAGTTAGTCAGAACTGCCAGTGACTAGGTGGATTGGTAGATAATGTTGATCGCCATCTCGTAGCAGTCTGAATACTTAGCCATTTAAGGTTTTCAATTTTGCGATTGTCATTTGGGATCAGTTATTCGCCAGCTCGTGACAGTTAATTCTAATCATTGGAGATTGAGCAAGTAATAGATAATGTTTCTTGCAAGCTCGTGGCAGTCATGAAAAGACCATGGTGATTTAGTGAACAGGGTTATTTTTTTCAGTCGCTAGCTTTCAATGATTGAGTAACTTAACTATTAAGCGTTCATGATTGGGTGATTGACGACTTGTAGAGTTAATCGCCAGCTCACGATGGTTAGTGATCTTATCATTTAATATCAGCGACTGGGCGATTGGAGGCTAGAAGGATTAATTGTTTAGTCACAACGGTTATGTTAGACGATTGGCAACTTGGCGAAGGAGTTAAGTCTAACCGCTGGTGACTAAGCTAGTAACAGTTTATGACGCCAGTAAACTCACGATGGTCAAATATAGACCGTGGCGATTCGGCGAGTAGGTTAAACATGTTACGATCGCTAGCTCATAACGGTCAATAAACTTAACATTAAACCTTGGTGACTTAGCGATAGCGGTCTGGGTCAGTACTCGCCAACTCAGTTATTAATGGATGACATTAGGAAATGCTAGTGACCGAGCAATAATTTTTAGGTGGAGTTTGTTGTTGACTCACGATGGTCAGAAGAGACCTAGAGATTTGTTAGTGATATGGAGATGGATATATATTTAATCCATTTATTTCATTTTAGAAATATTTTTCTAAATTTTGTAGGAAAATTATATATATCTTGATGGTCTCTTGTATCTTCAAATATTTATTCCATGCATAATCATAACGAGATATTTTCTAAATTTATTCATAAAGGAATTAAGTGTTTATTTTCTTTTATATTTAGATTTGAATAATTCTTTAGTGAGAGATTAATAAAGTGATCTATTAATTTAGTTTTATTATTTTAACATTGTAGTAATTTATTAAATGTATTTAACTGGACTATATTAGATCGATGTTAAATTTAAAATAAGCGTTAATTCTTTTAATGAATTAACTATTAAGATTATATTACAGGTTAATTATTAATAGAATAGTATTAATTGAACTATGTAATGACCCTAAGGTCGTGAGGCCTTAGAGGTTCAACTAGATAAACATTGCAATCAAGCTAATTACCTAAATACTTATGTTAATATATTTTATTTAGATTGTTTAGATTAAGATAAGTTAAAATATCATAGTCGTATAGTGCAACTTTATGCTAGAATTTATTTAACTTGATCTTTTAAGAAGTATTAAAATTACGTTGGAACTTATATTCTATTTTAGTCAACCTTTGTTTAGTAAACCAGTTTGATTTTCTCTTAGGAGGATTAGACCTTTATCTTTAAAGCTTAAACATTAGTTAATCATCCAGACACCCTTTAGTAAAATAACTTTAGTTAACATGGGGTTTGATTTCATTTACAGATTTGGGTCAACCCTAGTCAACTAGGCCTTGAATTTCACTTAGCCTATTCTAATCTTGTGTTGGTTGACGTAGACTCTAGTAAACATAGTTGCTTTGTGGGCACACTAATAGTTAATACTAGGTTTTAGAAAAAAACATTGTAGATTTGTTTTGCTCTACTTATTGGGCATGAAACAACACTTCTTTTCTCCTCTTGACCAACATCCTTCAATTCTATAATTCCCTTAGGATGCATGCCAATAATTGATGCAGGAGTATCTCAGGTCCTTGGCAATCCTATATCACCAAAAATATGTTTATGTTTTCTTGTGTTTCTCGGTTCTTTCTTTGACCGAGTTGGTTTAGTGTTGCTTGGTTTCATTTATTTACCAGTGTTGGTCGGTTATCTCTCTGGCACTCAGTGAATTTCCATGGCACTCTATTATCCTTGCTTACTGAGTTGTTTATTTTTTTTTCCTATTGAGGCCGACACTTGCATTAATTTTTGTCAAGGTTTTAATGATGGTATCTATCATTGGGAAGCATGTGGACCTAGATCTAGTCATTCCTTCTGCTAATGGTGGATCTGAAGGTCAACTTGTTTGATAGGCACTTGTACAAATGTAGTTGTTTCGTTAGAGTTTAGAAGTCAATTTTTAGTTGGAAGATAAAAGTTAGAAGATTAGAGATTATTTGTAGATCCTCGCATGTTAGAGGACTTCTGTACTTGATTGTAATATCTAGCCTAAACTAGGAAGGCCTTACAACTTGACTTGTATGAATTAATTGAAGTTAATATATGAAGTGTTATGTATTCTCTCTCTCACTTTTGTGTGTTGTTGCTGTTAGGAATAGTCCCAAGACATAACTGAGAAGGGGGGGGGGGTGAATCAGTTATCTACAAGTTTCAATTCTTTATCCAATTAAGTATACTTAAACATAAATCATAAAAAAAATAAAAGAACACATGAACACAACACCAATATTTTGGTTATGGGGAAACCCAAATAGGTAAAAACCCCGGCGGGACTTGATACCCACTAATATTTTGTACTAGTGTATAATGATCCTTGCTAGAAGATCCTTTACCCTGTTAGGAGTAGCTTTACAATATATGAAGTACAATAGACCTGGTTAAGGGTCAGACCTTGTTAGGAGTCTTTTGCAATTATCCCTATTAGGGGAGAGCATAGACTGTCTGAGAGCTCACTGCTCAAAGGGGCAAAGGCTACAACCTTCTGAATAACATATACACACTATATCTAGATCTTGGTGAACTGCGCTTTGACCTGCTATCTGGATCAGTTTCAATGTATAGCACATGTACTCTACTTGGTCACATAGACCTTCTTCTACTAGTTCCAAAACTCACACACTTTGCTATGCTCTTCTTAATCAACCATGAACCACACTCAAGCAATCACAAATGACTGCCTATAAATATCTTTCCTCTAAATGATATAATCAAGTTGACCTATTAGAACCACCTTGAAATCATAATAGAAAAACCATAATAAAATCCAAAAAACATTCTGTTGGCTCTATTATGCACACAACATATTTTGGGACCTATCTTAATAAAATAATTGTAGATGCACGCTACACACTGTCAACTCTACCAAAACAATTAGATCTTTCTCCACAAGCTGAATTGACTCATGCGCTCTTAACCAAACATCAATGACTCATCTCTAAGCTTAAATCAAAGGGTGCATACCCTAAAGATTGGTGCAACTCAAGAACCAATAAAATCTCTGTTGGCTCCACTGAACAAACATAGAAAACTGCAACTGGCGAATAGCGATTACATAACTTCACTTGCGTTAATCTTCAAACCATGCATCCATGAACTTAACATCACTAACATGTCTTTTTCATATCTCCAAGGGAACATACCCATAGGACAAATGTACAGACAACTATACATAGAACACTGCTTGTAACTCTGTCAGGAACAATGCTAACACAAGCTGCTATATAATTGTTTGTACTAATAGTTAACCTCTGCGCCCATGATATCATGCTGATATCATGTCCATGCTACATATACTGAAAGCTTACTGCATAAGACTTCCATGCATGCTACTTTCCATATGTTGTCATCAATGACAAACATACAGCCAGTACTAGCCTACTGGGAAATCTCCAACAATCTCCCCTTTTGATATTGATGGCAACATGTGGAATGAAAAACCACCACCAACCCAAATGAACATTCCTTTTATAAAATTCTCCATTTCCTCTTCAAAACTCCCCCAAAGATGAATCCTTCATCTCCTATAATATTTTCTAACATTCTCCATTCCCTCAACTGAACTGCTGTCACAACTAAATACTGCTCCCCCTAATTATGTTAATCCTATTTTTCATGACTCTATTTACTACTCCCCCTTTTACATCAATGGAAAAGGGTGCCATTCATTTGAAGCACCGGTACTACTCTTGAGGTAGAGTAGTCAACCTTCCATCAGTCTGTAAGGACTGATGCCATTCCTTCTTCCTTCTAAGCTGAATCAGGGAAGGGAATTACTCCCAACTTCTCCCTGAGACACTCAAAAGTATCCTTAGGTAAAGGCTTTGTGAATATGTCTGCCAACTAATCTTTAGTATTCACATAGTCCAACTTGACTTCTTTCTCTACCACTTTCTCTCTTAGGAAGTGATACTTGATCTCAATGTGCTTTGTCTTTGCATGCATCATAGGGTTCTTCGACATATTGATAGTGCTAGTGTTATCAAAATGAATAACAATAGGATAATCAATATGAATTCCAAAATCTTTTATCATTTGCTTGATCCACACAATCATAGAACAATTCACAGTTGCTGCAACATACTCCACTTCTGCTGTTGACTGAGAAATACAATTTTGTTTCTTGCTTGTCCAAGTGACAATTCTATCACCAAGAAACACTCCACTTGATGTACTCTTTCTATCATCAACACATCCTACCCAATCTGCATCAGTGTACACATAAAGCTCAACATTTTTTGAATTAGGATACCATAGACCATAGTCTATAGTGCCTTGTAAGTATCTGAATATCCTCTTTACTTCCATGAGGTGACTTTGCTTAGGCTCTGCTGCAAATCTCCCAACTATGCCAACTGCATTTAAAATATCAGGTCTAGTCTGAGTAAGATAAATCAGTTTGCCAATCATAGACTTATATAATGTTCTATCAAATACTGGTGAGTCATCTTCCTTTGTAAGCTTGCATCCAATAATCATAGGTGTTCCTGTTGGCTTGCAATCATCCATCTTGAATTTCTTTAATATTTCTTTCACATATTTGGACTGATTAATGAATATACCTTTCTCTATTTGTTGCACATTAATCCTAAAAAGTACTTGATAGGACCAATCATACTCATATCAAATTCATTCTACATCTCCTTAGCAAATTCAACACTAAGTTTGTCATTACCTCCAAAGATAATGTCATCAAAAAATGTAGCTACAAGTAACAATCCTTCAGATGTCTCTCTAATGAATAGAGTACAATCTGCTGCTCCTTTCTTGAATCCAATCTTTGTTAGCTATCCATCTAGTCTCTCATACCATGCTCTAGGGGCTTGCTTAACTCCATAGAGGGACTTCTCTAGTCTGCATACCATATTAGGTCTGTCTGATAAGGTGAATCCTTCTAGCTGCTCAATGTATACTTCTTCTTTCAGATCTCCATTCAGGAATGCTGACTTGACATCCATTTGATAAACTTTGAAGTTTTTAACTATAGCATAAGCTAGAAACAACTTAATAGCTTCTAATCTACTCACAGGTGAAAATGTGTCTGAATAGTCAATGCCTTCTCCTTGCACATATCCTTTACATACTAATCTTGCTTTGTTCCTTACTACTGTAACATCTTAATTCATCTTGTTTCTGAATATCCATATAGTTGCAATCACATTCTTATCACTAGGTCTTGGGACCAGTTCCCAAGTGTCATTCTTAATAATCTGATCAAGTTCTTCTTTCATAGCATCACGCCAATCTAAATCATTACAAGCATCTTCAACACTTAAAGGTTCAATCTGAGATAGTAAACATACCGCATCATTGCTAGATGAGTTCTTAGCTTGTGATCTTGTTAAGACTTTGCCGCTCTGATCTCCAATGATGTCTTTCTTGGAATGGTTTCTAGATGTAAATTTAGGAGCTTTAGTTGTTGCTAACTCATCAGCCTTAGGATTTTCTTCCTCACTTGTCTTAGGGTCATTGAATAACACATCAATACTATCAAACATTTCTTCAATAATTGTCTCACTAGTGGAGGGTCTAGGTTCTTCTTCAATCATGGGAGAGTAATCATGATATCTTTCTTGAATCATAAAATTTTCATCAATCTTCACATGAGCACTTTCAATGATCTTTTTCAATCTTAAATTGAAACATCTATAAGCTTTACTTTTAGTAGAGTAACCAAGGAAAATATGTTCATCACTCCTTTCATCAAACTTGCCTACTACTTCATCCCTCTTGATGTAGCACTTGCTTCCAAAGATTCTGAAGTATTTTACTCTAGGGAGATTACCAAACCATAGCTCATATGGTGTTTTGTCAACGCCAAGCCTTAACTGAATTCTATTGATGGTATAGATTGCTGTATTGACTGCATCTCTCCAATAGGTGTCTGCAACTTTTCCTTCTATCATGATGGTGCGTGCTATATCCAGAATGATCCTATTCCTTCTCTCTGCAATTCCATTTTGCTAAGGTGTTCTAGGTGCACTTAATTGTCTCTTGATGCCATGTTCTTCACAGTACTCATAAAATCTGTCAGAGGTGAATTCTCCTCTATCTGATCTCAAACATTTTATCTTTAATCCAAATTCATTCTCAACCTTAGCTTTGAATATTTTGAGCTTATCAAATGATTCTAACTTATCTTTCAAGAACGCAACCCACATCATCCTAGTATAATCATCAACAAACAAAATGAAATACCTTTCACCATAGTATGATCTTGTTTGAGTTGGTCCCCATAGGTCTATATGAATTGGATCCAACTTGCTTTCTGCTGAATTGTGTTTGCTTCTGAATGAATTCCTCACATGCTTTCCCATCACACATTCCCTACATATAGTATCAACTGGCTTTGCTATGGTAGGTAGATCTCTTACTGCCTTTACATTGCTTAGTTTTACTATGTTATCAAAATTGATATGACAGTTTTTTATGCCACAACCAACTGTCATCAACTTTAGCAACAAAACAACTTGCTTCTGAATCGAGTTGAAAAACATTACCTCTTGTCTTTGGGCCTAATGCAATCATAACACCATCCTTGTTGTTAATGATGCATTTGTCATCTTTGAAGTCCAACTGATATCCTTTTCCAAGTAACTATCCAACACTAAGAGGGTTATGTTTCAAACCATCAACATAGAGAACATCATCAGTACTATTCTTTCCATCCAAGGTGATGGCTCCTCTACCAACTATAGGTTTAGGAGTGTTGTCACCAAATCTGACCATACCACCATTGTATTTGTCTAGATGAACAAATCTACCTTTATCACCTATCATGTGATGTGAACAAGCACTGTCTATAATCCAGTCTGTCCTTATGTCTACTTGGGAAATCAATGCTAGCTCTTGTTTCTCTTTCACATCTTTATGTTCAGACTTAATATTCATTTTGTCTACAATAGAAATGAATCCAATTTCTTCTTCACCTGATTCTTCATCTGAGACTCCATCTCCAGCAATGCAACATTCCTTAGAGTACTTAGGCTTGTAATCCTTTTTGAACTTTCTAGCTCTAGGACACTTAGATGCAAAGTGACCTAGCTTATTGCATGAAAATAACTTAAATGGAACTTGACCTTCATACTTTCCTTTTCCTTTCTTTTATCTTTTGGCAATCATAGTAATAAAATCATCTAAAGTTTTCTCCACCATTGTTTCTGATTCCAGCAACTGCTCCATTGGTCCTTTGATTATAAGCTCTGATGTTTTCTTCGGGCAGCATCTCTAATGCATTGTATCTTTTCTTCCAAGTTTTTCTGTGCGCATCCTTTGCTTGCTTGTCTCCTTCAAATATGTCTTCTAGGTACTTCCATATCTTGTTTGCGGTGTCTACCTTATTTATCTCTGAGAACTCACTATCTGATAGTGTGTTGATAAGGACTTCTTTGGCAATAGCATTATGATGAAACAACTCCTTTTATGTTTTAGTAGCATCATCATTTCCATGGTCTTCTAGGGTAGGTATCTTGGTTGCTTTGATAGTTACATTAAAAACTTTAAAACCAATACACTGCAAATGGGTCATCATCTTGTTCTTCCAATCAAGATAATTCTCTCCATCAAACTTAGGAGTCTCTTTCCTAAAGTATGCCATCTGATCAACCTCAAGCTGTTAAAATTTCTCACCAAGGCACTTGGCTCTGATACCAATTGTTAGGAATAGTCCCAAGAGATAACTAAGAGGGGGGGGGGGGGTGAATCAATTATCTACAAGTTTCAATTCTTTATCCAATTAAGTATAGTTAAACATAATAAAATAACACATGAACACAACACCAATATTTTGGTTACGGGGAAACCCAAATAGGTAAAAACCCTAGTGGGACTTGATACCCACTAATATTCTGTACTAGTGTATAATGATCCTTACTAGAAGATCCTTTACCCTGTTAGTAGTAGCTTTACAATATATGAAGTACAGTAGACCTGGTTAAGGGTCAGACCCTGTTAAGAGTCTTTTATAATTGTCCCTATTAGGGGAGAGGACACACTGTCTGAGAGCTCACTGCTCAAAGGGGTGAAGGCTACAACCTTCTGAATAAAAGATACACACTATATCTGGATCTTGGTGAATTGCACTTTGACTTGCTATCTGGATTAGTTCCAATGTATAGGCCATGTACTCTACTTAGTCACATAGACCTTCTTCTATTGGTTCCACAACTTGCACACTTTGCTATGCTCTTCTTAATCAACCATGAACCACACTCAAGCAATCACAGATGGCTACCTATAAATATCTTTCCTCTAAATGATATAATCAAGTTGACCTATTAGAACCAACTTGAAATCATAATAGAGAAACCATAATAAAATCCAACAAACATTCTATTGGATCTATTATGCACGCAACATATTCTGGGACATGTCTTAATAAAGTAATTGTAGACACACGCTACACACTATCGGCTCTACCAAAACAACTAGATCTTTCTCCACAGGCTAAATTGACTCATGCAATCTTAAGAGAACATCAATGACTCATCTCTAAGATTAAATCTAAGGGTGCATACCCTAAAGATAGGTGCAACTCAAGAACCAATAAAATCTCTGTCGGCTCCACTGAACAAACACAAGAAACTGCAACTGGTGAATAGCAACTGCATAACTTCACTTGCATTCATCTTCAGACCATGTGTCCATGAACTTAACATTAATAACATGTCTTTATCATATCTGCAAGGGTGCATACCCATAGGACAACTGTACAGACAACTATACACAGAACACTTCCTATAACTCTGTTAGGAACACTTTTGACACAAGCTGCTATATAACTGTCTGTACCAACAGTTAGCCTCTGCACCCATTATATCATGCTAATATCATGTCCATGCTACATATACTAAAAGCTTACTTCATAAGACTTCCATGCATGCTACTTTCCGTATGTTGTCATTAATGACAAACATATAGTCAGTACTGGCTTGCTGGAAAATCTCTAATAGTTGCTTCCGCATGTGATCTTTGCAAGGTGGATCTAGTTAGGGTGTGCCTTTGGCCCCTCTCCTTGTCTACCCTTATGTCAGTTGGTATCAGAGTGAGGTGAGATCTAGATCTAGGTTTTTGAATCTAGGTTTGAGGGTTCCTTCTTGTCAAACCCTAGTTGATTTGTTGTGGGTCAGCATATTGTGATTTGGCCTACAATTGCAGAGGGTTTCAAGATGGTTTGTGGGAGGCAAGATGTGGATCCAAGATTGGTAGCTATGTTGAGACAACTTGTTGATAGATTAGAAGCTATTGAAACAGCCCAGAGAAGAGGAAGACATCTTGAAGAAGTTAGTGATGATGAAATTAAGGAAGAACAAGATGATGTAGGACTTGCACCAATGATGGATCAATGTGAGGAAATATTGTTGAAAGCTTTGAAAAATCTGAAGTCTACACCACACTTTAATCCTCTTGAGTATTGTGGAAAATTGGATTTTGATGAATTGGTGGACTGGATCACCGAGATGGAAAAGTACTTTGAATATGAAAATGTACCTGAGGAAAAGAAGGTGAAAATTGCAAGCACAAAGTTGAAAAGTATGCATCCTTGTGGTGGGAACATCTGTAGTTAGATAGAAAGAGGAAAGGAAAAGAAAAAATTAAGGTATGGAACAAAATGGTGAATAAATTGAAAGGAAAGTTCGTACCTTGTGATTATCAAATTAACCTAGTTAGGTGAATGCAAAGTTTGAGGTAGAAAGATAGCTTGGTAAAAGAATATACTGAGGAATTCTATAGATTAGATATCAGATCTGGACATGATGAAGATGTTGTGGAAATAATTTCTAGATACCTGAATGGTATGAGAGTTTCCATCCAAGAAGAAATTAGTTTGGTCAAATTGGAGAAAATTGAAGAGGCTTATCAATTTGAATTGAAGTCCGAGGAGAAATTGAACAAGAGACATGAGAAAAGACAAAGAGGAAGAGGTGGTAGATTCCCTAGAGGAAGAGGTAGATCTTATGGTTAAAATAGTAGATTTGAACTTGAAAAGACAAATCTGGATAAAGGCAAGATCGAGTGGAAAGGTGAAAGTTCATCTAGAGGTAGAGGCAGTAACTATCGAGGTGGTTTTTGAGGAACTTGTTACAATTGTGGAGAAGAAGGACATAGATCATTTGAGTGTACAGATGCAGGTAAGAAGGTCAATAGAAGTATAAATGACTTGGTGCAAGAAGAGTCACTGAATGAACCTGAGAAGGAAAATGACTTGATGGTAAGGAGAGCACTTTGGAGTGAAAGTAATAAGGAAGATCCGGTAAGGAAAAGTTTATTCAAGACCAGATGTAGAGTTTCTGATGAAGTTTGGAAGGTAATCATTGATAGTGGTAGCTCAATGAATCTGGCATCTAAGGAAATGGTTACAAAGTTGTAGTTGAAAAGATTGGAACATCCAAAGCCCTATTAGATTTCATGGATCAAAGATGAGCACACACTCTCGGTAAGTGAACAATGTTATGTGAATTTGAAAATTGGAAAATACTATGATAAGGTGTTACGTGATATCATGCCTATGGATTGTTGTCATATTTTGTTGGGTAGACCTTGGCAATATGATAGACATGCTATATATGATGGGAGATTGCATAAATATACTATTTGGGCTGATGGGGGAAGACAAATTTTGTTACGTTTGATTGAAGAACCTGTTAGTAATGTTTGTACATCTATGAAAGTTTGCTTAATAGAAGTAAGAAAGTTTGTTAAGGATTTGAAGAAGAATGATGTATGTTTTGCTGTAATTCCTAACAAACTGAGTAACAAAATAAAGGATAGTATACCTGAGGAGATTGATAAGTTACTCACCGAGTATAGTGAAATCATTTTTGATAATTTACCTGATGGTTTTCCACCAAAGAGAAGCATTGATCATTACATGGATCTAATTCCTGGAGCTAGTTTACCGAATAAGGCACCACATCGGTTGACACCTACCAAGAATCAGGAATTGAATCGACAAATTCAAGAATTATTGCAGAAAGGTTTGATTCGAGAAAGTTTGAGTCCTTGTGTAGTACTTGTTGTATTGACACCTAAGAAGAATGGAGAATGGAGAATGTGTACTAATTCCAAAACAATCAACAAGATAACAATGAAATATAGGTTTCGTATACTGATAATGGATGACATAATGGATAGTTTGACTAGAGAAAAGTATTTTACCAAAATTGATTTGAAAAGTGGATATCATTAGATCAAAATCAAAGAAGGTGATGAGTGGAAGACTTCTTTTAAGACAAAAGAAGGTTTGTATGAGTGGTTGGTTATGTCTTTTGGTTTAACTAATGCACCGAGTAATTTTATGAGGTTGATGAATGAAGTTTTGAAGAAATTATTGGGTACATTTGTGATTGTATACTTGGATGATATTCTAATATTTAGTAAGATCAGAGAAGAACATTTGTTGCATGTTAAAAAAGTATTGCAGAGGTTGAAAGAAGACAAATTGCTAATAAATCTGAAAAAGTGTTCATTCATGAAAGAGGAGAATGTGTATTTGGGATTTGTGATTTCAATTGATGGTTTGAAGATGGATCCTAAAAAGGTTGAAGCTATTTTGAATTGGCCTACACCAGAGAACACCAGTGAGGTAAGATCATTTCATGGTTTGGAATTTTTTTACCAAAAGTTCATTAGGAATTTTAGTTCAATTTGTAATGCTATGACTGAGACTATGAGAGGAGATAAAAGAGAATTCAAGTGGACACATGGAGCTGATAAAAGTTTTGAGACTCTGAAGAAGAAGGTTACTGAATTGCCTATTTTGGCATTGCCTAATTTCAATAAGGTATTTCAAGTAGAATGTGATGCAAGTGGAAGTGCAATAGGAGATGTGTTGAGTCAAGAAGGTAAACCTGTTGCTTTCTTTAGTGAAAATTTGAATGATGAAAAAAGAAAATATTCTATGTATGATCAAGAATTATATGCTATTGTCCATGCACTGAAAAAATGGAGACATTACTTGATACTGAGTGAATTTGTGTTGTATACTGATCATAAAGCCTTACAATATTTGGGTAGTCAAAATAAGTTGAATTAGAGACATATGAAATGGGTTGAGTATTTGTAGAGTTATACATTTGTGATAAAACATAAGAGTGGAGTCACTAACCAAGTTGCTGATGCATTGAGTAGAAGAAGATCTTTGATGACCAAGATGAAAATTGAAGTTCTTGGCTTTGATGACATGAGAGATTCTTATGAATTTGATCCTGATTTTTCTGAGTCATGGAGAAATTTCAGAGCACCTATTCAAGATCAACCGAGTACTAAATGAGAAGAATATTTCATTCAAGAAGGTATGTTGTTTAAAGGTATTTAGTTATGTATACTGAGAGGACCAATGAGAACTAATTTGATAAAGGAGAAACATAGTGGTGGTTTGGCTGGATATTTTGGTGTTGATAAAACATTGAATTTGCTTAAGGAGAAATGCTTTTGGCCACATTTGTATAAAGATGTTAAAAAATTTGTAAAAAGTTGTGGAATTTGTCAAGTTGCAAAAGGAGTAAGTCAGAATAGTAGATTGTATACACTAATTTATGTTCCTGAGAAACCTTGGATTGACATCAGTATGGATTTTGTTCTTGTCTTACTAAAGACAATAAGAGGTAATGATTCTATATTTGTTTTTGTGGATAGATTTTCTAAAATGGCACATTTTATACCTTGTAGAAAGACATCAGATGCAGTACATATAGTAGATCTTTTCTTTAAGGAAATTGTCAGATTGCATGGATTACCGAGGAGTATTATCTCTAACTGAGATAGTAAATTTTTTGGATACTTTTGGAAGACCCTTTGGAGAAATTTTGGCATCGAGTTGAAATATGGTTCTACATTTCACACACAGATCGATGGACAAACATAAGTTATGAATAGAAGTTTGGGTAATCTTTTGGGATGTTTAGTTGGAGACACACTGAGTAATTGGGATTTTGTGTTGGCACAAATAGAGTTTTCATACAATAATTCAGTGAATAGGAGTATTGGAAAAACACCTTTTGAGATTGTAAATGGCATACAACCGGGAGGTATATTAGATTTGAGGGATATTGTTGATGAAAGAAAGAGAAGTGTTGAAGGAGTAAAGTTTACTGAGTACATGAAGACATTGCATGAAGATGTGAAACTTAAGTTGGAGAAAAGTAATAAAAAATACAAAGATAGAGCTGATAGATCAAGAAGACATAAGACTTTTGTAGTCAGTGATGAAGTAATGGTTCATTTGAAGAGAGGCAGATTTCCTGTTGGAAAATATGGAAAGCTGAAAATGAAGAAGTTTGGCCCTTGCAAGATACTAAAGAAATTTGATAGTGGAAATGCTTATGAGATTGAGTTACTTGATGACATGGATATATCACCTATATTCAACATTGCTAATTTATATGAGTACCATGAACTTGATGAAGACATGATAGTACCGATGGATTATCCTAAGAAATAGATGGAAGAAGTTGAGAAGATTTTGGAGCAAAGGATTGGTAGAAGTACAAGAGGAAAACAATATATGGAATATTTGGTAAAGTGGAAGAATAGAATGATTGAAGATAGTTCATGGATTTTGCAATTTGAGTTGGATGCAGCTCAGATCATACCTATTTCATGATTCGGAGAATCATTTTCAAATAACCCCAGGTGTCTAATGCAGGAGCATCTTGGGTCCTTGGAAATCCTGTATCACTAAAAACATGTTTGTGTTTTCCTATGTTGCTCGGTTCCTTCTTTGATCAAGCTGGTTCAGTGTTTCTCAATTTCCTTTTTTTATCAGTGTTGGTCGATTATCTCTTTGGCACTCGATGAATTTCCCTGGCACTCAGTGATACTTTTCTAGTGCTTGGTTATCCTTGTTGACTGAGTTGTTTATTTTGGATTCTTTTTTAGGCCGAATCTTGCATTAATTTTGGTCACAGATTTAATGATGGTATCTATCATTGGGAAGCATGTGGACCTAGATCTGGTCATTCCTTTGGTTGATGGTGGATCTAAAGGCTGACTTGTTCGGTAGCCTCTTGTATAAATGTAGTTGTTTGGTTAGAGTTTAGAAGTCAATTTTTAGTTGGAAGATAGAATTTAGAAGATTAGAGATTATTTGCAGATCCTTGCATGTTGGAGGACTTCTGTACTTGATTGTAATATTTGGCCTAAACCAGGAAGGCCTTATAACTTGACATGTATGAATCAATTGAAGTTAATATATGAAGTGTTCTGCATTCTCTCTCTCCCATTTTTGTGTATTTTTTCTTCCACATGTGATCTCTACAAGGTGGATTTGGTTAGGGTGTGCCTTTGGCCCCCCTCCATGTTTTCCCTTACATCAGTAAAAACTTCAAATGGTGTCTTTCCTATACTCTAGTTTACTTAATTATTATATGCAAATTCTTCCTGTGCCAAAACTAAATCTCAATTACCTATTTTGTCTCCAACTAGAAATCTCAACAAGTTACCAAGATCCTATTCCCCACTTCTATTTGTCCATCAGTCTGTGGATGAAATGTAGAACTAAACTTCAAATTAGTATTCATATTCTTCCAAAGTGTTTTCCAAAAATAACCCACAAACTTACTATCTATGTCTGAAACAATACTCCTTAGTAATCCATGCAACCTCACAATTTCCTTAAAGAATAGATCAATAACATGGACAACTTCTAATGTCTTCCTACAAGGTATGAAATATGATGATGAGTCAAGTTTATGACATGTTTTGTTTATGATTTTCTAAGTTTAGACTTTAATATCTTATGGTTTTTCATAAACATTATACAGACTTTTATGTTTCTAAGCTTTAGCCATATGTATATTTGATACTTTTGAAACTAAAGGACAAGACTGAATATATATATATATATATATATATATATATATATATATATATATATATATATATATATATATATATATATATATATATATATATATATATATATATATATATATATATATATATATATATATATATATATATATATATATATATATATATATATATATATATATATATATATATATATATATATAGATTAATGAATGTTATGATAAAATCTGGTATTTTCCTTCTCTAGCTTTAAATGGGTAGCGTTCCTGCAGCCGGGTGACAAGGCTACGTTAAAATAGGAAAACTTATTATAATCTCTACCTTGGATTTGTGTTGTGGATTTTGGTATGCTAACCTTTTGCAGGAGAAGAATAAGTTAGCAAGGAGCGCAGACTCAAGGATGAGTGGGTCTTTCAAGGCGAACAACTATTTTAGATTTCATCACAGCTCCACTACTTCCATAACTTTGCGGTTGCTAATTCAAACCAAGTCAATCTAGTTACCGAGTGTTCCTATATTCTTGAAGCACTAAATGTGGCTTATCTTCTTGCATAAATGATTCTGTCGTTCCTATAACTAAAGTTGTTATGCTATGTAATGAAGGATCTAGTTTGTAGGTGTTATGTTTCCTTAGTTGCTTTTAAATAAGATGGAACTTATGATTCTAGGCTAGTTAGATGTTTTGAGGAATTCATACTGTAATCTAGCAACAAAGTGAAATAATTTGATATTCTATACTGTATCTATGTTTTTTTGAATGAATAAATGATAGTTCCAGATTTCAATATTTGAGTTGTGAATCATTCATACTTCTGTGGGGGCCCACACGGGAGGTGAATTCCTTGTTCATGTTTAAGTAGGATTCAGTTAAGTTTATTTGAAGTTGTTAAGTACTGTTGCTCCTGCAGCCACTGGTAGTAGAACCGTTGACTATTTCCTATAGCATAGGTTTACTTTTGAAGCATTATCTATTTACTGTTAAGCTTTTCCTTCAAGTTGAGATTTAATCTATAGTTTCAGTTTCCAGTATCAATCTCCTATAGCAATAGCTTTACTTTAATAGTGATGACTCTTGAAGAGAACTAAAGCATAAACCTTGTAGCCATCATCTCAAGTTCACGTTCCCGAATTGATACACTTAATGAAGTCTAGCATGATATTCCAAGTAGATATGTGATAATTTTAAGAAATGAATCACTGTCAAAGGATGTCCAATCCTTGGAGTTCTTAGGATATTATTCTGACCAGTCATATGACATCTTTGAAAATCTATCCACCACAATAAATATAGAATCATTACCTCTTTGTGTCTTTTGTAAACCAAGAACAAAATCCATGCTGATGTCTTCCCAAGGTCTACTAGGAATAGGTAAGGGCATATACATTCCCACATTCTGACTAACTCCTATAGAAAATTATAAAATTATGTAACTCCTAATAAACTTTTGAATATCCTTATGAATTTGAGGCCAAAAGTATTTTGCATTAATCAAACTCACTATCTTATCAATACCAAAGTATCGTACAAGTCCTCCACTATTCTTCTCCTTGATTATATTATCCATCATTTATCCTCTTGGTATACAAAATTGAATTCCTTAAAACAACATACCTTCTTGAATAAAATAATCTACCCATTTTCTTTGGTTATATATCACTGGTTCTTTACAAGCCTCCCAAGATTTTGCAAAATCAGGGTCAGTTTCATATAAGGTCTTCAGATCATCAAATATGAGTACCTTTTCTCTCATCTCAGTCAACAAAATCCTTCTCCTACTTAATGCATCAACAACTTTGTTTGACTACCCACTTCAATGTTTCAACACAAAAGTGAAATTTTGCAAGTATTCAACTCATTTCATGTGCCTCTAATTAAATTTACTTTGACTTCCCAAATAATGCAATTCCTTATGATCATTATATATAAAAAAATTCTTTAGGCATCAAATAATATCTCCACTTCTTCAAGGCTTGAACAATAGCATAAAATTCATGATCATAAATTGAATATTTCCTCTTAGCATCATTGAATTTCTCACTATAAAAAGTAATAGGTCTACCTTCTTGACTCAATATTGCTCCAATTGCACTTCCACTTGGATCACAATCAAATTGAAATACCTTTGTGAAATCAGGTAAAGCCAATTCATCTACCTTCTACTTCAATGTTTTAAAACTTCTATTAGCTCCATGTATCCACTTGAAATATTTCTTATCTCCTCTCATTGTCTCTATCATAGAATTACAAACTGAACTAAAATCCCTAATGAACTTGTGGTAGAAACTAGTCAAACCATGGAAATATCTGACCTATCGAACACTTTTAGGTGTAGGCCAATCCAATATTGCTTTAAATTTCCCAGGATCCATCTTCAAACCTTTAGTTGAAATCACAAAACCAAAATACACTATATCTTTCTTCATGAAAGAACATTTATTTAGGTTAATCAATAAATTCTCCTCTAAAAATCTCTACAAACTTGTCTTAGATGTAACAAATTATCTTCTTTAGTCTTACTAAATATTAAAATGTCATCCAGATAAACAATCACAAATTTACCCAATAATTTCCTCAATACTTCAGTCATTAACCTCATAAAAGTACTAGGTGCATTATTTAAACCAAAAGGAATAACCAACCATTCATAAAAACCTTCATTTGTCTTGAAAGAAGTCTTCCATTCATCCTCTTCTTTGATTCTGATATGATAATAACCACTTTTTAAATCAATCTTGGTAAAGTACTTTGCTCCACTAAAAAAATCCATTATATCATCCATCCCTGGTAAAGAAAATTAGTACTTCATTGTGATTATGTTTATAGCTCTAGAATCAGTACAAATTTTCCATTCTCCATTCTTATTAGGTTCTAAAACAACTGGGACAACACATGGACGTAAACTTTCTCTAATCAAACCCTTATGTATCAATTCTTGGACTTGCCTATTCAATTCTTCATTCTCTTCCTGTGTCAACCAGTGGGGTGCTTTATTTGGAAAACTATCTCCCAGTATTAAATCCATGCAATGACTAATACTTTCAATAGAAGGTAATCCTTCAGGTACATTATCTGAAATGATAGATTGAAATTTTGTCATAAATGCTTCAATGTCCAGTGGTTGTTCATTCTCTGTCATGTTATGTGGCTTCCTAGGAATCAAGGCATAACACATACTAGATCCTTTTTCCAGTCTTTTGTGAAATTTTTTCCTTCAACCAAAAAAAATCTAATATTAGTGCAATTTTCATTCCTAGAGTCTTCTATCAAAGGTAACAAGACTTGTCTCATTTCATAAGCCACAATAGTATACCTATTCAATGTAGCATCATGAAAATCTTGTCTATCATATTTCCATGGTCTACCCAACAAGATGTGACAACTATCCATTAGTATAATATCACAAAGAATTTCATCATGATAAAATCCAATCTTAAGTTTCACAAAACATTGTTCAACTACCAAAACTTATGATCATCCCTAATCAAAGAAATCTGATAAGGCTCAGGGTGTCTCATCCTCGATAACTACAATTTGGTAATCAACTCCTCTAATGTCAAATTATCTAAGCTTCCACTATCAATGATCATCTTCTAACATTTTCCAGTAATATTACACCTAGTTTTGAATAAGATCTTCCTAATCATAGGGTTTTTATCAAGTTCTTCATTCCAAAAAGCTCTTCTAATCATCAGGTTTCTCCATCCTTTAGTATATTCATATAATCAGGTGAATCTTCTTGCACAAGTTCATTCCTTCTATTGCTACCAATTTTATTGCTCAAGTTCCCATTAGTACACTCAAATGCCCTATATCATTCTTCCCCACATTTGAAAAAAGTACCCTTAAACCAAGTTCTATATTATGTCTTTTAATTATTATTAGTCCTTGAGTAACTCCCTCTTGAATAACTTCCTCTACCTCTGTAGGAATTCTCTTCCTTCCATTCTGATTTGTCTTTTCCTATTTAGCACGAGGCCTTCTACCTCCATATGATCTACCTCTTCCTCTAGGAAATCTTCCACCTCTACCTCTTTGTTTATGTTCATGTCTCTTGTTCAACTTATCTTCTACCCTCAATGAAAATTGATATTCTTCTTTAATGCTATCCATCTTGACTAGACTAATTTATTTGTGTATAGTTGTCCTCAATCCATTTAGGTACCTTACAATCCTTTCAAATTCATCATCCATATGTCCAAATATGATATCGAATTAGTTGAATAATTTAGTATAGTCCTTCACAGTAGTGTCCCTTTTCTTCAAGTTCTACAACTTTCTCAACAAACTAACTTGATAATCACCTAGTAAGAATTTTCCCTTTAACTTGTTCACCATCTTAACCCAAGTTTTGATATTTTCCTTTCCTCTACTTTGTCTATTAGTTTGCAAATGTTCCCACTTTAAAGATGCATGTCCTTTCAATTTTGGGCTTGCAATATTCACCTTCTTATCTGAAAGTGTGCTTTCATACTCAAAGTATTTATCCATCTCATAGATCTAGTCCAAAAATTCATCATAATCAGGAGGATTGAAATGTGGTTTTTCATTCACTCTTTTCAAATCTCTAGAGAATATTTCATCACCTTGTTCAAGATCAAGAACTTTCTCACCAACTTCCTCAACTTCATCTTCAATAACAAATTCAATAGGTCTTCCTCTTCTTTGGGTTATCTCCGCAGCTTCAAGTCTAAGTGAAATTTGTCTCAACATATCCATTACCATAGGATTAGCATATCTCCTTCCATGAATCATCTTGTAATCCTCTACAAGTGTAGGTCATATTCACAAGTCTTCTCCCCTACAACCAAATTCACTTAGGGTTTCACAACAAGATGTGATTCAACACTGGTTATCAAAGAGCACAAACCATGCTCGAATACCACTTGGTGTAGTCCAAGGTGGGAGGGACCAAAATATGATCAATCCTACCTTGTAGAAAGAGGAAACATTGGAAAGTGTCAATAGGGAATAGGAGAGAAATGCAAGATTTAATTTATCAACTGAGATCAAATTATTGGCAATTTTCCTTCATATATGCAGGGCTATAAGGCCTACCCAATTTTATCCATACAATATAGCTCAGTCAACCTTCTGATCTATTAAAGATCTAGAATCATATATTTATCACTCACTTCCTTACAGAATTATATCAGACTATAATATATAGTCATCACAACACACAGGTTGGCCCTAAGAAAGATTACATTTCCCAAGAATAGGAAAATGTGTTACAACAAATAGGGAAAGTCCTAAATCATAAGAAATTGACCCATAAACCATGCAGAGCCTTTCAATCCTAGATTTAGGTCCACACATGATCTAAAAACATATAAAGATGTGTCGTTGATTACCATAAGATTTCAATTGCTACCACAAGATCAAAATCCCACCAATAGTCAGAAACAAACAATGAACATGCTACTCGAGAAGAAGTGAATCATAAATAGAGAAAAATTGATCCAAATTAAGTGAGAACATGGGAACGTGATGAAAGATAGGTCCTTGATAAGATTCTATGACTGCACCTGCTAACTTGAACATATGATGAACCACCTAAATGATCTCATAGATAGGAAACAAGAACAGAAAGAACAAAACTATTTTTGGTCTAAGAAAGATTACCTTGAATCCAAGATGCTCCTACATCATATATGGTATTACTAATTGAACCCAACCTACTCTTCAAGCATCAAGTATACATTATACATGTTGGAGATTTGCTAGCAGGCTAGTACTGACTATATGTTTGTCATTGATGACAACATATGGAAAGTAGCATGCATGGAAGTATTATGTAGTAAGCCTTTAGTATATGTAGCATGAACATGATATCTACATCATATCATGGGTGCAGAGGTTAATTGTTAGTACAGATAGTTATATAGTAGCTTGTGTCAACATTGTTCCTGACAGAGTTACAGGCAGTGTTCTGTGTATGGCTGTCTGTACAGTTGTCCTATGGGAATGTACCCTTGGAGATATGATTTAGACATTTTAGTGATGTTAAGTTCATGGATGCATGATCTGATGATGAATGCAAATAAAGTTATGTAGTCGCTATTCGCCAATAGCAGTTTCTTGTGTTTGTTTAGCAGAGCCGACAGAGATTTTATTGGTTATTGATTTGTGCCTATCTTCAGGGTATGCACCCTTGGAGTTAAGCTTAGAGATGAGTTATTGATGTTTTGTTAAGAGTGCATGAGTTAATTCTTCTTGTGGAGAAAGATCCATTTGTTTTGATAGAGCCAACAATGTGTAGCGTGCATCTACATTTATTTTATTAAGATAGGTCCCAGAATATGTTGCGTGCATAATAGAGCCAACATAATGTTTGTTGGAATTTATTATGGTTTCTCTATTATGATTTCAAGGTGGTTCTAATAGGTTGACTTGATTATATCATTTAGAGGAAAGATATTTATAGGCAGCCATTTGTGATTGCTGGAGTGTGGTTCATGGTTGATTAAGGAAAGTAGAGGAGAGTGTGCGAGTTGTGGAACCATCAGAAGAAGGTCTATGTGACCAAGTAGAGTATATGTGCTATACATTGGAACTGATCTAGACAACAGGTCAAAGCGCAGTTCACCAAGATCTAGATATAGTGTGTATCTATTATTCAAAAGGTTGTAGCCTTCACCCCTTTGAGCAGTGAGCTCTCAGATAGTGCATCCTCTCCCCTAACAAGGACAATTATAAAAGACTCATAACAGGTTCCAAACCTTAACTAGGTCTACTATACTTCATATATTGTAAAGCTACTCCTAACAAGGTAAATGATCTTCTAGCAAGGATCATTATACACTAGTACAGAATATTAGTGGGTATCAAGTCCCATTGGGGATTTTACCTATTTGGGTTTTCCCATAACCAAAATATTGGTGTTGTGTTCATGTGTTCTTTCATTGTGTTTATGCTTTATGTTTAAGTATACTTAATTGGATAAAGAATTGAAACTTGTAGATAACTTATTCACCCCCCCCCTCTTAGTTATCTCTTGGGACTATTCCTAACAATTGGTATCAGAGCCAAGTACCTCAAAGAGAAATTTTAATAGCTTGAGGTTGATCATATGGCATAATTTAGGAAATAGAGTCCTAAGTTTGATGGAGAGAATTATCTTTATTGGAAAAACAAGATGGTGACACATTTGCGGTGCATTGGTTTTGAAGTTTTTTATGTAACTGTCAAAGCAGCCAAGATCCCTACCCTAGAAGACCTTGGAAAGGATGATGCTACTAAAACTCAAAAGGAATTGTTTCATCAGAATGATATTACTAAAGAATCCCTTATTAGTGCCCTATCAGATAGTGAGTTTTCAGAGATAAAGAAGGTAGACACTGCCCACAAGATATGGAAGTACCTAGCAGACATATTTGAAGGAGATAAACAAGCAAAGGATGCACACAAAAAAACATGGAAGAAAAGATACAATACATTAGAGATGCTGCCTGAAGAAAACATCAGAGCTTATAATCAAAGGATCAATGAAGCAGTTGCTGGAATCAGGAAAAATGGTGGAGAGATCTCAGAGGAAGATATTATGGACAAGTTAATGACTACTCTCACTCCAGAATATGAAAACAAGATCAACATCCTTGATGAGACCATGTAGCTTATAGCCAATTTCAAGAGAGAGACCTTGATCAACAAAATCTCAACTTTTGAGATTTCAAGATTAAATATAGAACCTAAAAGTGAGACCGCTTTCAAAACAACAGTTCATGGTAAGAAATCTACAAACACTTCTAGTAATTTTGATGATGATGATGAAGAGAAAAGTTTAGATGATTTTATTGCTATGATTGCTAGAAGATAAAAGAAAGGAAAAGGAAAATATGAAGGTCAATTTCCATTTAAGTGCTTTTCATGTAATAAGATCGGTCACTTTGCACCTAAGTGTCCAACTAGAGCTAAAAAGTTCAAAAAGGATTACAAGCCTAAGAACTCTAAGGAATGTTACTTTGCTAGAGATGGAGTTTTAGATGAAGAATCAAGTGAAGAAGAAATTTGATTCATTGCTATTGTAGAAAAAATGAATAGTAAGTCAGTTCCTAAAGATGAGAAAAAGAAACAAGAGCTTGCATTGATTTCCCAGGTAGATATAAGGACAGACTGGATTATAGATAGTGGTTGTTCTCATCACATGATAGGTGATAAAGATAGATTTGTTCATTTGGACAAATAAAATGGTGGTATGGTCAAATTTGGTGACAACACTCCTAAACCTATAGTTGGTAGAGGAGCCATCACCTTGGATGGTAAGAACAGTTTTGATGATGTTCTCTATATTGATGGTTTGAAACATAACCTTCTTAGTGTTGGACAGTTACTTGGAAAAGGATATCAGTTGGAGTTCAAAGATGAAAAATGCATCATTAGCAACAAGGATGGTGTTATGATTTCATCAGGCTCAAAGACAAGAGGTAATGTTTTTCAACTCAATTTAGAAGCAAGTTGTTTTGTTGCTAAAGTTGATGACAATTGGTTGTGGCATAAAAGACTATGTCATATCAATTTTGATAACATAGTAAAGATAAGAAATGTTAAGGCAGTAAGAGATCTACCTACCATAGAAAATCTAGTTGATACTATATGCAGGGAATGTGTGATGGGAAAACATGTGAGAAATTCATTCAGAAGCAAGCACAATTCAATAGAAAACAAGTTGGATCTGAATCATATAGACCTATGGGGACCAACTCAAACAAGATCATACTATGGTGAAAGGTATTTAATTTTTTTTTTTGATGATTATACTAGGATGATGTGGGTTGCATTCTTGAAAGATAAGTCAAAAGCATTTGATAAGTTCAAAATATTCAAAGCTAAGGTTGAGAATGAATCTAGACTAAAGATAAAATGTTTAAGATCAGATAGAGGAGGAGAATTCACCTCTGACAAATTTTATGAGTACTATGAAGAACATGGCATAAAGAGACAATTAGAGAAGGAATAGGATCATTCTGGATACACCACGCATCATTATGATAGAAGGAAAAGTTTCACACACCTATTGGAGAGATGTGGTCAATACAATAGTCTACATAATCAATAGAATTCAGCTAAGGCCTAATGTTGACAAAACACCATATGAGCTATGGTTTGGTAATGTTCCCATGGTAAAATACTTCAAAATCTTTGGAAGCAAGTGCTACATCAAGAGGGATGAAGCAGTAGGCAAGTTTGATGCAAGAAGTGATGAAGGTATTTTTCTTGGTTACTCTACTAAAAGTAAAGCTTATAGATGTTTCAATTTAAGATTGAAAAAGATCATTGAAAGTGCTCATGTGAAGATTGATGAAAAGTTTATGATTCAAGAAAGATATCATGATTACTCATCCATGATTGAAGAACCGAGACCCTCCACTAGTGAGACAGTTATTGAAGAAATGTTTGACAGTATTGATGTGTTATTCAATGACCCTGAGAAAAGTGAGGAAGAGACTCCTAAGGCTGATGAGTCAGCAATAGCTAAAGCTCCAAAGTTTACATCTAGAAACCATTCCAAGAAAGACATCATTGGAGATCAGAGCAGAAAAGTCTTAACAAGATCACAAGCCAAGAACTCAACTAGCAGTGATGCGGTATGTTTACTATCTTAGATTGAACCTTTAAGTGTTGAAGATGCTTGTAATGATTCATATTGGCATGATGCTATGAAAGAAGAACTTGATCAAATTATTAAGAATGACAGTTGGGAACTGGTCTGAAGACCTAGTGATAAGAATGTGATTGGTACAAAATGGATATTTAGAAATAAGATGAATGAAGATGGTACAGTAGTAAGAAACAAAGAAAGACTAGTATGTAAAGGATATGCACAAAGAGAGGCATTGCCTATTCAGATACATTTGCAGTTGTGAGTAGATTAGAAGCTATTAAGTTGTTTTTAGCTTATGCTACAATTAAAAACTTCAAAGTTTATCGGATGGATGTCAAGTCAGCATTCCTAAATGGAGATCTAAAAGAAGAAGTATACATTGAGCAGCGAGAAGGATTCACCTTATCAAATAGACCTGATATGGTATGCAGACTAAAGAAGGCCCTCTATGGACTTAAGCAAGCCCCTAGAGCATGGTATGAGAGACTAGATGGATACTTAACAAAGATTTGATTGAAGAAAGGAGTAGCAGATTGTAATCTATTTATTAGAGAGACATCTGAAGGTTTGTTACTTGTAGCTATATTTTTTGATGACATTATCTTTGGAGGAAATGACAAACTTAGTGCTGAAATTGCTAAGGAGATGCATAATGAATTTTAGATGAGTATGATTGGTCCTATCAAGTACTTTTTAGGATTGAATGTGCAAGAGACAAAGAAAGGTATATTCATTAATCAGTCTAAGTATGTGAAAGAAATATTAAAGAAATTCAAGATGGATGATTGCAAGCCAGTAGGGACACCTATGATTACTATATGCAAGCTTATAAAGGAATATGAGTCACCTGCCATTGATATAATATTGTATAAGTCTATGATTGGCAAACTGATTTATCTTACTCAGACTAGACTTGATATTTCAAATGTAGTTGGCATAGTTGGAAGATTTGCAGCAGAGCCTAAGCAAAGTTAGCTCATGGTAGTAAAGAGGATATTTAGATACTTACAAGGCACTATAGACTATGGTCTATGCTATCCAAATTTAGAAAATGTTTAGCTTCATGTCTACACTAATGCAGATTGGGTAGGATGTGTTGATGACAGAAATAGTACATCAGGTGGAGCGGTATTTCTTGGTGATAGACTTGTCACTTGGACAAGCAAGAAACAAAATTGTATTTCTCAGTCAATAGCAGAAGTGGAGTATGTTGCAGAAGCCCTGAATTGTTCTACAATTGTGTGGATCAAGAAGATGATAAAAGATTTTGGAATTTAGATTGATTATCCTATTGCTATTCACTATGATAACACTAGCACTATCAATATGTCAAAGAACCTTGTGATGCATGCAAAGACAAAGCACATTGAGATCAAGTATCACTTCCTAAGAGAGAAAGTGGCAAAGATAGAAGTCAAGTTGGACTATGTGAATACTAAAGATCAATTGGTAGACATATTCACAAAGCCCTTACATAAGGATACTTTTGAGTATCTCAGGGAGAAGTTGGAAGTAATTCCCTTCCCCAATTCAGCTTAGAAGGAAGAAGGAAAAGCATCAGTCCTCAGGGACTGATGGAAGGTTGACTACTCTACCTCAGGAGTAGTACTAGTGCTTCAAATGAATGGCACCCTTTTCCATTGATGTCAAAGGGGGATTAATATATAGAGTCATGAAAAATAGAAGGAGTAATATTCTAAGGGGGAGCAATATTCAGTTGTGACAACAATTCAATTGAGGAAATGGAGAATGTTAGAAAATATTGTATTAGATGAAGGATTCATATTTGGGGGAGTTTTGAAGAGGAAATGGAGGATGTTATAAAATAAATGTTCATTTGGGTTGGTGGTGGTTTTTCATTCCACATGTTGCCATCAATGCCAAAGGGGGAGATTGTTGGAGATTTGCCAGCAGGCCAGTACTGACTGTATGTTTGTCATTGATGACAACATATGGAAAGTAGCATGTGTGGAAGTCTTATGCACTAAGCCTTTAGTATATGTAGCATGAACATGATATCTACATGATATCATGGGCATAGAGGTTAACTGTTAGTACAGACAATTATATAGCAGCTTGTGTTAGCAGTGTTCCTGACAGAGTTACAGGTAGTGTTCTGTGTATGGTTGTTCGTATAGTTGTTCTTTGGGCATACACCCTTGGAGATATGATTTAGACATGTCAGTGATGTTAAGTTCATGGATGCATGATTTTATGATGAGCGCAAATGAAGTTATGCAGTCGCTATTCGCCAGTAGTAGTTTCTTGTGTTTGTTTAGTAGAGCCAACAGAGATTTTATTGGTTATTTAGTTGCACCTATCTTTAGGGTATGCACCCTTGGATTTAAGCTTAGAGATGAGTTATTGATGTTTGGTTAAGATCACATGAGTTAATTCTTCTTGTGGAGAAAGATCTAGTTGTTTTGATAGAGATGACAGTGTGTAGCGTGCGTCTACATTTATTTTATTAAGACAGGTCCTAGAATATGTTGCGTGCATAATAGAGTTGACAAAATGTTAGTTGGTGTTTATTATGGTTTCTCTATTATGATTTCAAGGTGGTTCTAATAGGCCAACTTTATTAAATCATTTAGAGGAAAGATATTTATAGACAGTCATTTGTGATTGCTGGAGTGTTGTTCATGGTTGATTAAGGAAAGCAGAGGAGAGTATGCGAGTTGTGGAACCATCAGAAGAAGGTCTATGTGACCAAGTAGAGTATAAGTTCTATACATTGGAACTAATCTAGATATCAAGTCAAAGCGTAGTTCACCAAGATCTAGATATAGTGTGTATCTGTTATTCAGAAGGTTGTAGCCTTCACCCCTTTGAGCAGTGAGCTCTCAAACAATGCGTCCTCTCTCCTAACAAGGACAATTATAAAAGACTCCTAACAGGGTCTAAACCTTAATTAGGTCTATTTTACTTCATATATTGTAAAGCTACTCCTAATAGGGTAAATGATCTTCTAACAAGGATCATTATACACTAGTATAGAATATTAGTGGGTATCAAGTCCCACTAGGGTTTTTACCTATTTGGGTTTCCCCGTAGCCAAAATATTGGTTTTGTGTTCATGTGTTCTTTCATTGTGTTTATGATTTATGTTTAAGTATACTTAATTGGATAAATAATTGAAACTTGTAGATAACTAATTCACCCCCCCGCTCCCCCCCCTCTCAGTTATCTCTTGGGACTATTCCTAACAATACATCAATTAAAAAATGAATCATGAAAGTCAATAATGAATACATCATATTATGTAACTGAATAATCCCTATCTCCTAAGCCATCAAACATATGTCCATCTACTATATCATGATGGGAGTGTGGTCCAAGAAATTTTTCCACCCAATCACAGAGTGTTTATCTCCCCAGGGGCTCATTTTAACATGAAGTTCATGTCGAACCTACCTAGGAAGCCTAGTAACCTAAAATTGGTGGATAGGATGGATCTGGTGCAATCGTCTACATAACTACCATCACATATGACTAAGTTGAATAAACATAGATGTGTCAGGGAGATGAAATATAACTAGCATATTAAAGAATACATATGTAAACATCTTTGGCCAAAGTAATTAATACAATATTTCTACTAGCAGGTAGAATGAAATAGAAAACATCATTTCTACCCTTCCTTATTTTTCCCCACATTCAACACCCTTCCATTTCACTTATACTCACATGAAATAAAATTGACATTAAACAAAACACAACATGAAACATAATACCATACAAGGTAGATTTCAACATTTTTCAAAGTTAAGTGTTGGTTTACACTCATGTGTTTCTGAAAACCATTAAGCTCACACAACATACAATAGCCCTTATCAAGAAAGTGAGAAAATTGTGAGTCACATTTAATTTTCAAAAGACATGCAAGTTACATACACTCCAACTCATCTGAAAAATAAAAAACCATCATTCAATTAACTAACAAAAATTTAAAATGAACTATTTCCTCTTTCAAGTGAGGATATCTAGCTAAGGATAAATAATAAAGTACACACTTGGAGATTAGGAAATTTCATCATTCAGATTATATTTTTTATTTCTAATAATGAATCAGAACATTCCTACAGTTGAAATTTCATCATTCACATTCATGTCCTCTTCTAAGATACTTTTAATCCTATAAGTTTTTATCTTGAATACTCTACACCTACACTAAAATTATAAGTCCATGTTTATATCAACATCAATGAATTCATTTACTTATTTGAACCAACACATACTTAAATCTCTCTTCCAAATAGAGATATGGAATCTTCAAATACAACACTATAAAATCATGTATTTTAAAATACATCTGACCAAAGTCATTTGAATTGCAAGTAGTTCAACACTACTTTAAGAAACTATCATGTTCTTCCAGAAACTGTCAACCCGATATTCCACAGTAAATATCTCATGTATCTAATGAATTTAAGATCTGCGATTACCAGATTAGAAATAATAGTGTGTCTACATTCATAATTTTGTTCGATCCAAATTGATCTATTCAATTGGTCACTGTCCCACTTTTGGTACTTAGACAAATATAAGTAAAAATCCTTCGATAAACTAACTTGTCTGCATCACAGCCAAGAGTAATGATAGTATTTTACATCACTGAAAACATACCATACATTAATGATTAACTCTTTCCAACAATCTCCCCTTTTGGCATCGATGAAAACACTTAGGAAAATTGGCTAAGTGTCCATCCCAAAATTCCAAGTCCAAAACTATATAAAAAAATACTCCCCCTTTTGGTATACATCACACTTATACATTTTGTTGGATTTAGGTGTGGAAAGGTAAGTACTGAGAGGTGAGGGGTGAATCAGTACTTTAAAACACTTTAAAACTTTTTTGAACTTCCTTCACATTCATTTATTGATTACTTATCATTTGCATGCATCATATGAAAATAAATAAAACATATTATAATCAACAACACATAACACAATTATTTTGGTATCACATAAATCCTTGTTAGAGGATAAAAACTGTAGTGGGGATGACACCCACACCACTACACTACTATAGAATAAAGTTGCTCAGTATGAGCTAAAACATTTAGTTATTTCTGATAGCTTACCCTAAAGGTATTAACCCAGTTAAGAGTTTTAAGACTGCTAAGTCTACTCTGTTAAGAGATTTCACAACTATAATCTAAGAATTGTACATGTTAAAGGATTTTCAATTAAGATATGTTAAGATATGCTCAGTTAGGAAACTTATACAATTTGATTACTCCTTAATTAGTAATAACAAAATATTTGTCAAACATGAATCAAAAAATTCTATCTAGACTCTATATGCTCATCAATTCTTTACCTCGTACTATGTATCCATTACACTAATCAATTTAGTACTCGGTTGCTCAATTCTAAATCTATTCCTCAATACTTTGTTACTTGGTAGCTTCATTGTTCATTCACCTTCTGCTCTGGTCTACAATTTCCAATTTCTCTTCACATACATAGGCCACCTTCTTCTATGATCTTCATTCTCTAAACTTCTTATATACAAAATTTAGACGGTGCTAGATGTTCTAGAATCTTCATTACAAGCGGTGCTAGCATTGGGTACACTTCCAATGTATATTTGATCCTTAATTATCATTGGATAAAATCACCTTTTAATCATGTGTAATCATTAGATTTCAATCTCTAATGTTCTATTATATGATCTCCTTGAGATTTGTAAATTGTTTTCTAATCAATGTCCAAGTTTAACGTACTTAGATTTCATCTGGTGTCAGCCTGCTCTGCTTAGTAACATGTTTTCTTTAAATTGGTAACTAAGTTCTCTTCTCAATTAGGTGCTTGGTATAACATGGTTCTCTGTGCTTGGTTCTACCTCGCTTGGTGTCTATACTTTCTTTCTCTTTACTGAAATTCCTTGTTAACTTATTCCTTTTACCGAATGATTTCTCTTCCTTACCAAATCATCTTTTCTTCCTTACTGAATGACTTTGACAAACATAACAACTTCCTTATAACTAATGCCAAAAAAATTAACTCTTAGGAGTATCACATTTTTGGTGCAATGTAGAAGAGGAGAGAACTCCAATATGGGATGTCCAAATTCACATAAAATCACATGTGGAATAATAACATAGAATATAGAGAGAGAATGTTAGATTAATGAATTATTTAGTAATTAAAACATACATGTTGGGATGTAAGGCCTTCCTAGTTAGGGCTATATACAAAATGAATCAAATATCAAAGCTTAGTACTTCATAATCTAACAACCTTTAATCTCTAAGATGATTCCCTCCTAACTTCTACCATTTGAATACATATACCCATTTGGTACAACAAGGGTTGACCAAGAGTTACATCTCTAAAGAAATGTTACAAAATAAGTGTCATCGTTAAAAAAAACTAAACAACCACCATGAAGAACATGAGAAGGTTTGACCATAGATCTAGGTCCACACAAGACCCAACAATCACACACCAAGATCGTGCACAACAATAATCAACAAGAAATGATCGCACACACAATCATTAGGTTGGCTTAGGTAGAAAGGAACATGCTACCCAAAGTAACCAAAAGAATCCTAGAATCCTCACATGAAGCTCCTTAAACCAAACATGATGCAATCATAGGAAATTATTCCAAGATCAGTCCTCAATAAGAAATGATGATCACAATACAAGAAACACACAGATACACGACCAGAGAACAAGATCACCATGAACAAGAAACCTAGAACAAAACAAGAGCCATAAAGAAGATAATATTAGATAACTAATAGGGGGGGTGAATCAATTATGTTCAGTTATCCTATAGTCCCAAATTCCTCTCAGATGTATGATACCAACTTCAACAAACAAACTAAACAGGTTGGTAAATACTCGACTGTGTCTTTCTGATTAATTAACCAAATGTGAGATAATGTAAACTAAATAGTAGTTAACATATTCCAATCTAATGAGTTATTGTAATGTGTAAAGTATATACCAAAACATCACATGCATACACATTTGACACTTGATTTTTAATGTGGAAACCCTACTAAGGGAAAAACCACCTGGGACCAATACCTGAAATATTTTCACTCTTTTGAAGTGAGCTCGATTAAGAGCCAATCATATTAAAGAGTACAAAACATGTTGTAAGGTGTGACCTTGTTAGATAATTTATCACTAACAGTTCTTCGTGACCATACATTCACTTGGGTCAACAAGAAAACAAGTAGCATTCATATAATGCCAATAAATAAATAAAGATGGTTAAGTCTCACTCGCTTAAGAGATTTTTTCTGTAGCAATGGTTAGAAAGAAATAGTTTATAACCTGATTCAAATGTAACTTCCTTTTCTCATTTTAAGATCTATGCTAAGATCAATATAACTCTATTCATCATAAACTCTTCAATATCCTTCCTCTAACTCTATTTTTCTCGATTAACTCTTTCTGATGCTTCGTGTTGTCTATAGAATCACTCGGTTCTTACTTCAACCTGTTTGACTAGCTTCACATGTATGCCATATTTTCTCTCACATACAATTCTATCTTTGAATTTATTGTCTCCTTGTATAGACATGATAAACCATTTTCTTTTTAGCCATATATTTTGCCTCTTAATCTCCATCATTGATTTTTCCACTTTAACCTTCCTTGGAACTTGTCCCTTGAAATATTTTCAATCTTCATCATCTGATCATCCTTGAATTTTAACAGTCATAGATCTTCATAACAAACTTTATCTTTATCCTTGGAATCTTCTAGATTCATCCAGCTCATCATCTCATGTCGACGATCACATGTTCTTATTTATTTCTCTTGCTTGACCAATACCGTGATATGTCAGTTTCTTCTTGCTCGGTTAATACCACACTCGGTATACACTACACCTTCTTGATGTGCACTAATTTCTTCATATGACAACCAAATTAACTTGTACATTCTTGATCTTCAACACTTAACATAGTCATGTAAGCCAATCAAATCACTATCATACTATCATAGAATTATCAATAAGTTTCCCAATGAATACCTTATGCAAACATCTTAATTATTTGACGGCTAGGCCTAGTAAATATGTATCGTTAGATTAGCTTGATCGTTTGGTAGATAGAAAACTTAAAAAGGTTGGTCCCACTTTCTTTGTTCTTTTCATTACTGAAGCATCTAATAGCCAGTGTGATCCCACGATCGGTAATCTTCAATCATCTTTTCATTACAGGATTACGTGCACAATTAGATCAAAAATCATTTTAGCAAGTTTGATAAATTGTCAGGAATTATGGAAAATGACTTAGGACATGTGCCTAATGAAGAACTTAAGTGGCTGAAAAAGGTAATAAATGATTAGAAATTTTAACAATGACCTAGGGTTTATTTTCATGAAAAATGCTAAGCGTTTGAACAAAAAGACTTCACCTAGGGTTTTTTAGGAACAAAAGAAATAGTTCCTTTGCAAAATGATGACATGGATAAAAACTTAAAATGACAGCCATAACTAGACATCAAAAACCCCTCTGTTAAATTATGAAAAAATTAAAACACAAAGTCTCGTGCCAAAAAAATAAGTAGTGCTAACAGACTCATTAATAAGTTTCCCAATGAATACCTTATGCATAAATTACTCATACATCTCATTTTCATGCTAATATCTTCTTTTTTTCACCAACATCACCTTCTTTAGATGTTTGCAACTATCATGATAATTAAAGTCAAAACTAGTTGACATCAATGAGAATATAAAAATTGATCCAATGTCTCACATATACTTTAGTAGCTCAGTGATCATCATAAAATTCTCCATTTTTTTTTCCAAGTAGTTCATCAGTTGTAGTTTCAACAATCGCTCCCTTTGGCATTGATGGAAACACAATATGAAATATACCATCTCGTTCTTTAGCTCTCCCTTAGCTTATGCTTAATATGTTTAATCACTACACATATTCTCCCTTTCGGTTAGCTTCTTTCCATAATCATATCTCCCATATTTCATCTCTTTTATATTTCATGCTAATCTCTCACATATTTCATGTGTAACCATCTCTCCCTTTGACAACAATGCCAAAAATAAGCTCTTCAATAGCCAAATTAGTATCTTTATAGATTCTTGTACCTTGCATTTATAGATATTCTTGGTTTTAGCTTGTCATCTATCTTCTTCACAACCTTAGGAATCCCAAAGTGTGAACATCTTGCATCAATATGATTATATCTACTAATAAAGTATAGGTTGATGCAGCCCCATATCACCTTAGTGACTATTGGATAGGGAAATGACCCCTTGTCTACTTCTCAAGTACTCAAATGTATCCTTCGGTAAGGGTTTTGTGAATATATCTACAAGTTTCTCTTGTGAATTTACATATTCCAATTTGACATGTTTCTCTTGAACTTTCTCTCTTAAGTAATGGTATTTGATAGATATGTGATTTGTCTTTGCATGCATCACTAGATTCTTTGAAATGTTTATAGCACTTTTTTTGTCAAAATATATTGTCACTGAATCTATTATTTCTTCATTCATACCTTCCAAAAATTTATTTATCCATGCAATATTAGAATAGTTAGTAGAAACAACTACATATTCAGCTTCAAAAGTGGACTAAGAAATACATTCTTGTTTCTTTCTTATCCTTGTTACTAATCTTTCTCCTAAAAAGAAAGCTCCTCCAACAGTGCTTTTCCTATCATCAATATTTCCTACCCAAGAAATATATGTATAGACTTTAAGTTCAAAATTGCCTTCTTTCTTATACCAAAGTCCATAGTTCTCGGTGTTCTTCAGATATCTCAAATTTCTTTTCACAACAATCATGTGTGTCTCTTTAGGATTAGCATAAAATCTAGCTACAATACCAATAACGTGTACAATATTTGGTCTATTGTGCACAAAATACATCAATTTTTCAATCATAGATCTGTATAAGGTTTGATTTACCTCTATTGACTTGTCATCCTTGGTTAGCTTGCATCTAGTTACCATAGGTGTACTGACTAGTTTTGAGTCTTCGATACCGAATGTCTTCAAGATTTCTTTAATGTATTTTTTTTTGTGATATAGATTCCTTCATTCAGTTATTTTATTTGAAAACTAAGAAAGAATTTGATCTCTCCAAACATTGACATTTCAAACTCCTTTCTCATTTCATCAGCAAAAGATTTACATTAAGTATCATGACCTCCAAATATGATATCATCAACAAAAATTTCAGCAATAAGGATCTTATCATCAAATTCACCTTTCAAATATAGATTATTGTTATCGATTATTCTAACAAATCCAATTCTTATTAAATAAGAGTTCAATCTTTCATACCATGCTGTTGATTCCTATTTTAGTCCATAAAGTGCATGTTTTAGTTCATAAGGACCATGTTCTTCTGTTTTGGATCTATAAAACCTTCAGGTATTTCAATGTATACCTCTTCTTCAAGTTTCCCATTTAGAAATGCAAATTTCACATCCATCTAATATACCTTAAATCCTTTGTAATAAGCATATGCAAGTAGAATTCTCACTCCTAGTCTAGAAACATGTGCAAAAGTTTCTCCATAGTCAATTCCTTCTTCTTGTGCATAGTCTTTATAGACTAATCTTGCCTTGTTTTCTTGTAACATCTCCATTCTCATTCAATTTGTTTATGAAAATCCATTTGGTGCCAATCACATTTTTTTCTTTAGGCCTCAGTACTAATGTCCATGTCTTATTTTTTTGTATTTTATCAATCTCTTCATTCATTACTTTAATTTAATTATCATTTTCCAATTCATCCTTAATAGTTCTAGGTTCAAATTTACAAACCAAAAATGTATTTTTCCTCAACTTACTTATTGTCATCATTTGTGCTCCTTTGTCTCTAATTATCTGATACTATGGATGGTTCCTTCTCACATATTTTTCTAGTACAAGTTCAGATCTTTGTTCTTCAATATTTTCTCCACTTGATGCATGATCATCATTTTCTTCTATAATTGTTTGTTGATGCTCGGTCTATAAAGATTATTTCTCAGTAGCAGTATTCTGTTCTTCGGTGACACTAGGCTATTGCTCATGTAAAGTGTCAGGATATTATATGTAAATAAATCTTCCATAATCTTCTAGTTCCTTCTTTCTTTATTCATTATTTTTCTCCACATAATCATCAACTCTCACATTTTCACTTTCAATAATTTTTTTAGTAGTCATTTTCAAACATTTATAAGCCTTACTTCTAGTAGAGTATCCTAGAAATATGCCTTAATCACCTTTAGAATAATATTTTCCATTTCTATTATCTTTCAGAATATAACATCTACTTACAAATATCTTGAAATACATCACATTAGGTGTATAACCATACCATAGCTCATAAGGTGTCTTATTTGACTCTTTCTTTAGTTGTACTTAGTTTAGTGTATAGACAATAGTCCTAATAACTTCTCTCTAATAAACTTGTGCAACCTCTTTTTCAATTAGCAATGTCCTAGCATAATCAACAATTGATATATTCCTTCTCTCAGCAATTCCATTTTGTTGTGGAGTCCTCAATGTAGATGCTTGTCTCTTGATTCCATCCTCATTTAAAAAGTTAATAAATTCATCAGAAATGAATTCACCTCCTCTGTCAGATCTTAAGCATTTCAGTTTCTTACAAAATTCTTTCTCTACATTTGCTTTGTACCACTTAAACATTTGAAAAGCTTATGATTTTTCTTTCAAAAAAATCATTGACACCATTCTAGAAAAATCATCAACAAATAAGATAAAATATCTATCTCCATAATAGCTCTTAATTCTCTTTCGACTAGATAAACTAAATCCAGAATTGCATTAGATGAATATTGTTTTCTCTTGAAACTAGACTTTGTCATTTTACCCATTTGACATTGTTTGCACATTGCATGGTCAGGCTTAGATATACTCGGTAAACCTCTAGTTTCCTTTTCTTACTGATCTTTACCATGTTGTCAAAATTGACATGACATAACCTCTTGTTCCATAACCAAACATCATTATTCTTAGCCATTAAACATGAAGTTTTAGCATTATCCAAATAAAATAGGTTACCTCTTGATTGTTCACCAATAATGACCAGTCTTCCAACATCATCATAGATCTTTACTCTTATTTTCTCAAATGCAACTCAGTGACCTATATTATTTAGTTGTGCAACACTCAATAGATTATAGTTAAGTCCTTTCACCCAATAAGAATTTTCACATCTTATCTTTTTATTCAATAATATTGATCCTTTACCTTTCACTTGACAAGGTGTATCATTTCCAATTTTTACAAATCCTCCATTATAATGTTCAAGATATTAAAATTATCTTCATCACCAAGCATATGATGTGTGAAACCACTTCCAATAACCCAAGTATCATTTTTTATTACCTTAGAAATATGTTCCTTTTCTACATACCTCTCTTCTTCTTCATAATCTTCCTTCAATGCAACAAACACAACTTCTACATCTTCATCAGTTTCAGTCTTGGTATCATTATCTTTTTTAGCTAGGTAGCATGCATTTTTACCTTTATCTCTGTAGTCTCGATTTTCTCTATTTCCATGCTATCAATTACCTCTATGATATCAGTAATCTCTTCTATCATTCTTTCTTTCATTTTATCTTTCATTTGTTCTCTCATTATCATCCATGTTAGGACATCTTACAAAAATATGACCAATCTCTTTACATTTGAAACATATCAAGGGTACTTTACCTCAATATTTTCCTTTTCCTTTTTGTAGCCTTCTATCCATTAATACTTCATGTTCTTCAAGCTCATGTTCTTCAGCTTCATAATCACTTTCATTTCTTATCTGATGTCTATTGCTTGATCTTCCTGTATTTAAAGATGACACAAATGTAGATTCTACCTTAGGTACAATATTGTTATCAAATTTTTTAATCTCAAATGTAGTTGTAATAATATGGATTGGCTCTCCCCTTAATATTTCATCACAAATCTATTCTGACTCTATTAAGTGGTTAATTTTTTTTTGGATATTGTCCTCTCAAACAACTATTCAATTTTGTATTTCCAAGTAGGAAGTAATGAGCCCCATACAAGTAATAAGTAATTTCAACAATGCTGAAAAATTGGTAAAAATCGAGTTGTATATGCATATAATGTTTCAAATACCAAATAATATTGTAGACTAGTGTAACAAATACCAACAAAACTCCATGAATCCAGGCATGGGGAGTAGGTTGATCTTCCACTAGCAAATACCAGTCATGACTGCCAAGGGATGAACAACATACACAGGTCTTTGCAGATGATAGTCTGATAGGAATCACACCACCTTTATCCTATTAATAACCAACCTCAAATAGAATTATTTCCACACTCTACGTTCTCACCCAATACAAGCTTGACTTCCAAGCTGGAATGGTAAGCGAGCACCAGTAGTCGCATGACCAGATTTAGTCCTGTGTTTAGTGTCCACTCCACATGTATATCAATCAACACACACATTTGTTGGAGTCAATAAATGGCATCAGTATCCTCTTATTCTATTGTGTTTACAAGGGAGCCATCATAAATCATTCACAATGTCACTCAATATGTGTAATAGCTAGTGCGTGATATATGGTCCTCAACAATTAGAAATTGTGCGACCCGAATGCAACACAATAGTCACTATAGTATGAAGTCCTTTCAATATGCAGGTAATAAAAAATATATTTTCCAATACATACCACCATAAATATTATGTCTAGATTCATCGCCCAACAACAAGACGTTAGGAAAAAATCCAACAACGAGCCTCAATAATCACCATTGTTTGCTTTCTTTATTACTGTAATACAAAAGACATGGTTTGAACATATGCAAAACTGTCCTCCTTGTTAATATCAATGATACTTGATATGAAATGTTTCTCCCTTACCAATGCATTAAGCTCTAAGATGAAATCTAGATGATTCCATCATTGTTGAGATGTTGGGGTTGTGTCCAACTCCTCAAATCTTCTTCAAGAGTTTCCATTCTCAAGAAATAACCAGTCACATGAGTAACTTGATTTGTTTTTCCTTTTTTATAAAATTCATGGTGCCAATCCCAAGGAAAACTTTATGTATGTATAACCTTGATATGAGGGAAAGTATGAAATTCCAATCCATGTGGGATAAAGTACATCCACCTAAGTCACTTAAGTTACTTTTTAATATAAAATGACTTTAAGTCATGTAAAGTAACTTTATAATCTTACTTTATAAAATAAAGTGACTCAACTATGGAAAAAGGGATCCCAAAGATTTAAATGCACCCAACTGAAGCCCATGACTAGCTAGCATCCTTGAGAAGAAGCCATTAGTCTATCTAGATGGGGAGATAGACTAATAAGGTGCCATAATGGCCTATCATGGCGAAGGGGATATTACAGTCCTCCCTTCTTAGGATTGCTTTCCCTCAAGTAATCTCAACATAGGATGATGCAAAATAGACTCACCCTCCCATATGGTGTCCTGAACAGGTAAGTCCTTCCAGCAAATCAAATACTCTCTAATAGCCTAGTTCCATAGTTTCATTTCTCTAACCTCCATCACCACAGCTGGAATCAAAATACATTTAGCTTCCTTATAAAGTGGGGGTAATCCAATTGAAGATACTATATGCGGCCCAATTTCCTTCTTAAGGTAAGAAATGTGAAATACATTATGAATCCTACTATCTTTTGGTAGCTTGAGCTCATAAGACAACTCACCAATCCTCTAAAAAATGTCATAGGGACCATAAAATTAGGGCTTAAGATTTTATGACCCACTCCTCTTCAAATAACTCTACCTATACTGTTAAAGATGAAGGTAGACCATATCACTTAACTCAAAGCTTTGCTCTATCTAATGTTGATCAACGCACATCTTTTTCTAATTCTGTGCCTTTTGAATGTTCTCCCTAGGAGATCTAAGAATATCTTGATGATCCTGTAACCAATCTCTTGAAATCGGCACCCTATTTTCCTATAGAGCCAAGTCTATAAATGATAGGGGTTTGTTTCCATAAAGATCCTAAAACGGTGACATGCCAATAGTCATGTGATAGGTAGAGTTGTAGAAAAACTCACCAAAATACAACTATTTAACTCATGCCCTTTGTTGCCCTGCTACATCCATTTGGTCACAATCTCCATCTGTCTATCTGTCTATGGGTTGTAACTGCTGCTAGGAGTCAACTCGGTGCTTGCCAATATGAATAACTCCTTCCAAAAGGTGCTAAGGAACTTACTATCTCTATCACTCACAACGGTCTTGGGGAGACCGTGCAGTCTAAAAATATCTCTGAAGAATAATTCAGCTACCTAAAAAGCTAACCAATCTGCTACGATAGTGAAGAAATGAGAAAATTTAGTAAGTTTTTCCACCACCACAAAAATTCTATCCTTGCCTTGCATTCTCAGGAACCCAGTAATAAAATCCATCAAAATACCCCCCCATCTCTATGTTGGAATGGGGAGGGGATGCAATAAACCAACCGAATGCTCATGCTCAGACTTGTTTTGCTGATAAGTTTGACACTCCCTGACATGTTGAAGGACATCATCCTTGAGGCCCTTCCATGATAACCTCTCTCTAACATGCCTATAAGTTTTGAAAAACCCTAGATGTCATGTTGTAGGTGCATCATGAACAAAAATCATCACCTTAGCCTTAAGCTTAGAACCTGGTACTAGGAAGATCATGTCCTTATAGAAGATAATATCATTGATTACCTTTTACCTATTGTCCTGGAGCTGACCATCCAAAATATGACAAGCTTGAGTATTTTAGAATACTCTACCAACAAATGAGATTTCCAATTTGCACAGATCTCTGATAAAGCACAACAAACCACTACTGGAGGTCTCCTGGAAAGTGTGTTAGACACAATGTTATTTTTCCCTTTGATGTACTCAATGTCAAAATCATATGCATGGATCTTACTGGTCCACTTTTTCTATCTCTCATTCAACTCTTTCTATTCCAAGAAGTAGCATAGGCTATTGTGATTAGTCCTAACTGTAAACTTTCCACCCACTAGATACTATCTAAATTCAGCCAAGGCATGTATAATGGAAAGCATATCCTTATCATAAGTAGAATAAAACCTATCATTATCCTTAAGCTTCCAACTCTCATATGCTATGGGGTGTTTTTCCTACATCAATACTGCACCAATTCCATTCCCTGAAGCATTGCACTCTATAACAAAGTGACGAGAGAAGTCTAAAAGTGTTAGAATTGGGCAAGTACTCATGACTATCTTAAGCCTATCAAAGACTACCTCTACCTCATCTATCCACCTGAAATCCCCTTTCCTAGTAAGATCAATGAGGGGTGCTCCTATCTAATAGAATCCCTTCACGAACCTCCTATAATAAGAACATAGTCCAAGAAAACCCCTCAAATATGACACATTCCTCAGTGGTGGCTAGTTAAGAATTGCCTAAATTTTCTCCTGGTGAACCTTAACTCTATCTTCCCCTATCACATGTCCCAGGTAGAGAATCTTAGTCAATCCAAACTCACACTTATATTCTTTCACAAATACAGATTCATTATCCATAATGCTAAGAATCTCATTACATGTTGGAAGTGCTCCTCCCATGTCTTGTTGAAGACCAAGATGTCATCAAAGAATACCAGGACTCTTTTTCACAATTGATTTTTGAATATATGATTTATGCATGACTAAAAAGTAGCTGGTGCATTAGTGAGCCTAAATGGCATCACTAGAAACTCATAGTACCCGTAGTGAAATTTGAACATTGTCTTATGAATATCCTCCTCACTAACACATCTTTGGTGGTATCTTGATCAAAGATCTATCTTCAAAAAATAGACTACCCCATCTAACTCATCTAATAACTCATCAATCCATGGAATGGGATTCATGTTCTTAATGGTTCTTTTATTGAGTGCACGATAGTCAATGCACATATGAAGAGTATCATCCTTCTTCACCAAAGCTACTGAAGAAGAAAAGGGATTGGAACTAGGCCAAATGTGCCCCATATTAATAAGCTCCTCAACCATTTTCTCTATTTCTTCCTTATAGTGTCTAGGTTGATGATAAGGAATAGAGATCATGGGCTTAACAACCTCCTCCAACTCAATGATGTTCTCAAAGCTTCTATCTGGAGGTATACCTAGAGGGATGTCCTCAAAAACTTGTTTGTGCTTATCAACCATATCCATGATATCAATGTGGACCTACTACCTTGAACCTAGTGTGGGCTTAGAGTATATGAAACACTGGGCTTCCCACTCTATTTCTCTATGTCTCATGATGGCCTCTGTCCTGTGAGCTAACACTAACTTGGCCCCACCATCTGGAATGGCCTTAAAAACAATCTATTGATCACCCTGCATAAATTCCAACTATTTCAACTTGTGATCAATAGTGTATCTTTCTAGGGTATGTAACCATTGCATACCCAACATGGCATCAAGGCTATCCAAACTGATGACATAAAAGTCAGTGTCTAGAAAGTAATCCCCAAAGTGAAGTGGAAGTTTAGAGATCTTCCCTGTACAGGTCAAAAAATCTCCTTTGACCACCTTAACCTCAAACTCAGGAATGTTATCTACCTAAAATCCCCTCCTAGAAACCATACCTATGTTGATAAAGTTATGAGTAGCACCTATGTCTATAAGGAAAATGATTCAATGTCCCTTAACCACTCCCTTTAGATAGAATGGGTGACATGGGAATACCTGAAAGAGATGCTAAAGTAATAGGGGGATTCACATGGGGGGCTTCCCTCTTCTTTTCTTTTGTTGATCACTCTTCCTAAGCTTCCACATCTCTTTCCTCAACATCATTTCCCTCATGTTGTTCATATTCACCATTGGAAGCCAACTCGATGTAATGTATCTTGCCTTTCCCAAGGCACCTATGGTCTGGAGTCCATGACTCTCTACATGTGAAGTATAATTTCCTCCTTCTCAAATCATTTATTGTCTCAAAATCCAATCTAGGGGGTACACTCTTATTCTAATTTTTGTTATTTTGGAATGAAGAGGATCCTTTAAAAGTGTTCTTAGGTGGTTGCAATATGAAAGAGGGTGAATCCAAATCATGTGCTAATTTAATAGCATCATCCAAGGTGCTTGGCTTGAGGACCCTAACCAACCCTCTAAGCCTATCTTGTAGACATTCAATAAACAACATCACTTTCCTTTTCTCAAACATATGAGGAACCATGATGGAAATCCTCTAAAACTCATCGATGTAGTGGTCCAAAGATCCACTTTGTCTCAGCTGGGCTAACTCCCTGTAGTAAACCTCTACATCTTTCTTGTCAAAATGGGTAATTAATTTCATTTTGTAGGTCTCATAAGAAGTAATCAGCCCATGATCATGGGTGACAAGACCATGATGCCACTAGTTATATGTTGCTCCCTCTAAATGCATGGTGGAAAACCTAATAGCCTCTATTTCTGACTTGAGTTTTAGGGTCAGGAAGGTGTCTAGCTTGTGAATCCAAGCTTTTGCAGATGTCTTATCAGTGCCATCAAACATAGGGAGATTTAATTTGTTTATTGCATGTTTTAAATCCCTTTTTTGACCCCTAGGTCTCCTATCCTTTTGAGGCCTACCAAATTCTCTCTTCTAATCCATATACTAAACAAAGATTAAATCAGATTTCACATTATCAGGTAGCATATCCCACTCATCATGCATGCTAAACACATTATCTAGAAGAATGGCTTCTGTCTCAGGTTGTTCTACCTCTTCCTCTACATTATTCTCCATGAAGGTAGGAATAAGGGGTCTATCTAAAGTACAAGTGGGTGCTCTAGCTTCTCTAGGAAATCCTTTTATACTACCTCCACCACTATGATGGCTCTGGGGTCTCTTGGATGCTACTGCCAATTGCTGAATAACCCCTCTAAGTTATTGCAGTACATTGACAATATGATCATGTCTATTGCGTATGGACCTCAATATTTACCTAGCCTCTCTATTTGTATCCTTAGCCATATCTTTACCCCAAGTACTCTATTCAATTATAATCTCCTTGTCTGCTTTGATATGACTATCTTCTATATCAACCTGGACTAAATATTATGGTTGTTCCTGTTCAAATTTATTGTGTTTAAAGTTGTAAGGATTGTGCCTGCTATGCATGCCTACTCAATATTGTCAACATCATACCAACCTCTGATAAACTAAAAATCTAGCCCACTAGGATGGCAGGATCAAAAGCTCTGATACCACTGTAATAATCTGGACCGGGTCTCCCCTTAAGATTTCATCACAAATCTATTACGACTCTATTAATTGGTTAATTTGTTTTTGGGTATTATCCTCTCAAAGAATTATTTAATTTTGTATTTCCAAATGGGAAGTAATAAGCTCTAAGAAAGTAATCAATAATTTCAACAATGCTGAAAAATTGGTAAAAATTGAGTTGCATATGCATATAATATTTCAAATACCAAATAATATTGCAGATTAGTGTAATAAATAAAAATTGGACTCTATGACTCTAGGTGTGGGGAGTAGGTTGATCTTCCACTAGCAAATACCAGTCATGGCTGCCAAGGGATGAACATCATACATAGGGCTCTACAGATGATATTCTGAAAAGACTCACGTTGCCTTTCTCCTATTAATCACCAACCAAAAACATAATGCTTCCCACACTGTACGTTCTCACCCAATACAGGCTCAACTTCCAAGTTAGAATGGTAAGCGACCACTAGTAGTCGCATGACCAGATGCAGTCCTGGGTCTAGTGTCCACTCCACACACATATCATTCAACACATATGCATTTTCTAGATTCAATAAACACCACCAGTCTCATCTTATTCTATCATGTTTACAAGGGAACCACCAATAGGCATTCACAAAGTCACCCAATATATGTAATATCCAGTGCATGATACACGGTCCTTAACAATTAGATGTTGTGCAGCCAAAATGCAATATGGTAGTCACTTTGGTATGAAGGCCTTTCAATATGCAGGTAGTACACAGTCTCTTTGCCAATACTTGCCACCATAAATATTATGTCCAGATTCATCACCCAGCAACAAGACGTTAGTATAAAATCTAGCAACCAACCTTGAAAATCACCATTGTTTGCCTTCCTTATTACTGTAATACAAAAGACATGGTTCAAACATATGCAAAACTATCTTCTTTGTTAATATCAATGATACTAGAAATGAAACATTTCTCCCTTACCAATGTATTAAGCTCTGAGATGAAATCTGGATGATTCCATCATTGTTGAGATGCTAGGGCTACATCCAACTCCTTAAATCTTCCTCAAGGGTTTTTATGCTCAAGAAATAACTAGTCACATGAGTAACTTGATTTATTTATCCTTGTTTATAAAATTCATGGTGCCAATCCCAAGGATAAATTTATGCATTTATAACCTTGATATGAGGGAAAGCACATAATTCCAAGCCATGTAGGATAAAGTACACCCACCTAAGTCACTTAAGTTACTTTTTAATATAAAATGACTCTAAGTCATAAGTAAATTTATAATCTTACTTTAAAAAATAAAGTGACTCAACTATGGAAAAAGGGGTTCCAAATATTTAAATGCACCCAGCAAAAGCCTGTGACTGGCTGTCATCCTCCAGAAGAAGCCATTTGTCTATCTGGATGGGGAGATAGACTAATAAGGCACCATAATGGCCTATCATGACAAAGGGGACATTACAGAAGTCAATCTCCCAATTAAACTATCAAGAGAAACATCATTACTAGGAACTACTCTCATTTCATGTATTGCTAAGACTCTAATAGCATAGGAAGGAAAAAGTGTTCTTAGAATTTTGCTTACCATAGTTTCTTCTTCAATAATTCCACATGCTCCTCGAATAGCATTCACCACTTCCTTGACTTGGTTGTTTTACTAAGTAATTTTTTCACCTTCTTTCATCTTCATATCATCAAAATTTTCTCTTAAGCTTTCTGTCTTTTCCCTAAGCACATTTTGATATCCACAATGAACTAGTGTTAGTTTATCCCACATTTATTTTGTAGTTGTACAATTCTTAATGTCTTCAAATTCAGCATCTGATAGAGAAGAAGCAATCTCAATCATCATTGCGTTATGTTCTTGTCTTTCTTTCATCTGTATAACAGTCAAAGGACTGGTAGGTGCTATGAATTCATTTGCCAAATAGTATAGTGCAAAATCCCCAATACTTGATAGATATAGCTTCATCCTACTTTTCCATGTTGAAAAATTATCCTTGTTCAACTTTGATACCTCTCTTATACATCTTGGGATATTTAACTTAATTCCTTCAAAAAGTTTCTTGAAGTACTCTTGCTCTTATACCAATTGTTAGATAACTGTGAGGGGGGGGGTGAATCAATTATGTTTAGTTATCCTACAGTCCCAAATTCCTCTTAGATGTATAATACCAACTTCAAAAGAAAACTAAACAACTTGGTAAATACTTGATTGTGTCTTTCTGATTAATTAACCGACTATCAAATAATGTAAAGTAACTAGTAGTTAACATATATCAATATAACTAGTTATTGTAATCTATAGATTAAAAAAAAAATCATCACATGAATATAAATTTAACACTTGATTTTTAATGTGGAAACCTATTAAGGAAAAAACCACCTTGGACCGGTACCCATAATATTTTCACTCTTCTAAAGTGAGCTCGGTTAAGATCCAACCCTGTTAAAGGTTACAAAACACACTATAAGATGTGACCTTGTTAGAGCATTTATCACTAATAGTTCTCCATGACCATACATTCACTTGGGTCAACAAGAAAACAAGTAACATTCATAGAATTCCAATAAAGAAATAAAGACGGTTAAGTCTCACTCGGTTAAGAGGTTTTGTCTGTAGAAATGGTTAGAAAGAAACAATATATGATCTAATTAAAATACAACTTCCTTTTCTCATTTTCATATCTATGCTAAGCTCAATATAACTTTGGTCATTACAATCTCTTTAATCTCCTTCTTCCTCTAACTCTATTTTGCTTGGTTAACTCTTTCTGACGCTCGGTATTTTTTGCAGAATCACTCAGTTCTTACTTCAACCTGTCTAACCAGCTTCACATGGATGCAATCTTTTCTCTCACACATGATTCTCTCTTTGAATTTCTTACCTCCTTATATAGATGATAAACCATTTTATTTTTAGCCATATATTTTACCTCTTAATCTCCATCATTGATTTTTCCTCTTTAACCTTCCACAGAACTTGTACCTCAAAACATTTTCAATCTTCATCATTCAATCATCCTTGAATTTTTCTAGTCATAGATCTTCATAATTTTTTTAATCTTTATCCTTGAAATCTTCTAGATTCATCTAGCTCATCATCTCATGTCAGAAATCACATGTTCTTATTTATTTCTCCTTCTCTGTCAATACCGTGATATGTTGGTTTCTTCCTACTCGGTTAATACCACACTCAGTATACACTATACTTGTTTGGTGTACACTAAGCTCTTCATATATCAACCAAATTAACTTGTACATTATTGATCTTCAACACTTAACAAAATTATTTAAGCCAATCAAATCACTATCATACTGTCATAGACTCTGTTGGTTCCTCAAAATAGACTTTATGCTTAAGAAAGCAACCAATATTTTCACAGACAAAATGTAAGGAATGGTTAGTTCCAAGTATGAATATGTAGGATGATTGGACCAACTATAGGGGTAAGAATGCTCTTTGCACTTCTGAGAAAACCAAGGAGGTTGCTCCTAATCTAGCAAAATAAACCCTACTTCTACAACTTCAGATTGTATTCAATATAATAGATAAATGATAAGAACATACTAAATGATAACCAGCCATTTATTGATTCTCTATTACCATTTGATGGGATACAACTTGTAGGTCATAGTACCTTAAAGATCTTTTGACAAATTTATATCAATGTTATGGATATAACCAAACCCTAGTAAGCAAATATTACTACAAAATGAGCTCATTTCTGGCTAGTTCCTTATCCATTTGGGGTATACTTTACTGCAAAGTAAGAAATATAGAAATTATCAAAGTTATTAATTCAGGATCCCTCAAATAATACCACCTTATGATAATACTGATCAAATTATCTTTGGATTCACACTACTTATAGAAATCCTTATGCAAACCAAAAATAATCTATGTTCTATCCAAAGCTATTTAATTTGATCCTAGATCAAAGTAGAGGAATAGAAACACATACATAGAACAAATCCATGCAATGAATTTGAAAACTCATAACTCAAATAAGTATACACAAAGGAGAGATGTAAACCTTGGATTTTTTGTATTCATATATGTTGAATCATGTTTTATTTATACACTGTGCTTTAATCATAAACCACTTCAATAATGGCTACAAACTAGAGAACTTGCTATTTTTTAATAATAATGTAACCTAATACAATCTTCTATATCCTTGACTCAGAACTTCCAAGAAAAAACTATTCAAGTTCCGGTCCTTCTAAATGATCTTGGAAATCTTTTTATATAATAAGGATTACAACAAGCTATGGATCACTTAGGAAAAAGACAAAATTCACATCATACAGGACAAAAGACAGTAAGTACAAAATAACTGTTCTATTGCAACTTTACAAAATTATCTACTAATTTGTGTGCCAGGCTTCTGTAACAGTTTCCAAAAATAGTTCTATCTCTGCCAAGCTTTGTCCTTGTACTTACTCTTACATACAAAATTTCTCCTTGCAGTTTGCTTCATTTAAGGACCTGGGGAAGTGCCATTTGTTGTAGTCTCAGTGGGTGCCTCCTCTGTCTTTGCTTCTTTCGAAGTGTATGTATCCTCCCAAGATTTGTAGACTTCTTCACTAGGCCAAAGAAAAGAAACCACTTCATCTCTCTTCTTTACCAAGACATCCCAATCAAACTTTATTTGTTGAACTTCTTTATTTAGGGACCTAAAATGTACCCTAGCATTCTCTAAAGTTTCAATTGTCTAGACAAAAAGGATGTTACTATCTACATTCAAAATACTACTTACTCTAATGGAAAACTCATCATCTAGTTATCCAAGCCATATCTCTTTGTCCTTTAGCTCTTCATTCTCAGGAAAAATTTCAAAACAATCTTGATAATACCTCCCCCTCAGTACTGATGCTTTTATTTTTACATTTTCTCTTTTAACAACAAAATTAAACAAGCTCTTAACTAACTTGTGAGTATGCTTTATTTGTGCATCTACAATCCATTGAGCCTTTATCAAAGAATAAAAGAATTTATTCTATCCTATCTAGCAATCCATCTATCCAAAATAGGGTCTACAGTGGCCCTTTCCTCCTTAAAAGAATTCAAATTTTTTATTAATTATTCACCACTCTGGTAAATCCCTTTTGACTCAATGCCCTCTGCAAACTACAAAATTGTGTCTCTTATTTTATCCTCATATTTTATATGAATTTCTAACTTTCCCTCATTAAATAATTGTCTTTCTCCTTTTAGTATTTTACCCTTTTCAATAAGGGCCCTACTTGCATCCTCTAGCATTTCTCTTTCAATCAGCAACTCCCCATGAGTAAATGGAGGCAAAGGGGAAGGAGGGTATTCTATGATAGGAATAGATGGAATAGGCCTTGCAGGGGAGGAAACAATTTGTAACTGTACAAGCATCTGAATTTGACCTTGTTCTCCTAATTGTCTTCTTAATTCTTCTATTATCTTATCCCTTTCACTTATTTCCTTTTTCATCTCACCATAAGCCTTCAAAACTGTTTCCAATTTCACTATCAGCTCTTCTTTTTCCTTGGCTTTTCTTTCTACCACCTACATCCTAAGCTTGGCAGTCTCTAGAGCTAATCCTAAGGCTTCAACCCCTAAAGTCTCACTGACTCTTTTCACTAATAAACTACCAGAGAGATCACTCCTGACAACTTGTTTTCCTTTGTTTCCTTGGTCCTTCCTTAAAGACCACATGACCAAAGCCTGGTGATTATCACTGAATGTGACACCTTTAACGGCTTGTTCTTATTCTTCTTTGGTCTTGTCACCTAGTGTGACTTGGTTCCTAATAGCATCTAGGACAATTGCATCAACAATATCCCATTCAGGGAGAATGAGTACCCATGTATTTCTCACCAACTCTCTTCCTTGTTCTGGGGTAACCCTCTCAAACCTTTCCATCATTTCTTTTCTAACCTCATCATCAATTACAATAAGGTCCTTTTTGGACTCTCCCCCTGTCTCTTCTCACAGGTTTCTTTGAATTGTCCTGTGTGAGTTCACCATAAGAACTACACAAAAGCCCTAGCCTTAACAAAGGCACCATCTACAAGAAATTCATCACAAGATTACTTGGTTATGAGGTCAAATTCCTTTCCAGCTAACTCTCCAATAGTTAAATCCATTTTTGCATCCTTAGGAGGCTCAGGAACTCCTTCATTAATTTCCTCATAGGTCATGAAGATTTGACCTAGGCTCCCCAATATTTGTAATTGTTCTGTCACCATATTGATCAACAATTTTGAGTTGTGACTGAGTGGGAGCAGACATCCTCACTTTTTTGTGGTCTTTCTTCTATTCTTTGTCTCTTTTGGGGAGGTGGGGAATCAGAGTCAATATCAATGGGTCTATTTGTTGGTGATATGGAAGAATTCCCTGTTTGTTTTTTCATTCCTGCTCCTCTGGAAAAGGAAGGGATATCTTCTGCCCTTTGGCTCTTCTATTGTATATTTGGGCCTAGCACCACCACACTATATCTAGTCCTATTTTGCACAATATACTTTCTTGAAGGCACCATCCTTTCAAATGATGGCTTGCTTAGCACAAATTTAGCCCTTTCTAGCTCTATTTGCATCGCCATGTCCTTCTCATTTAGGGTTTTCATTATACCTTTAAATTGGCTCATAAGAGCTTCAACTTTCTTCTCAAAAGGTTTAAATTCTTTCAAGGGATCATAATCCCTAACAAAGTGTTCTATAAAATCTAGTGTTTTCTTATACACTAGCCATTTTTCTTTCCTAATTTACTTCTCTTGTAAATCAAAAATATTCTTGATTATGTCTTCAGGGAAATTAAAAACATGATAAATAGATGCACATCTGGTTCTCTTTTTAAACATATCATTATAAAATCCCTCTGGATCTGCAAACCTTGCAACTGAGGTAGTCATGTGGTAAGTTTCTAAACAAAATTCCATGTGTGTCCAACCACCCTTTGTAATCACAAATTGGTGTGCTATGGTGACAGTTGGAAATATTGTTCCTCTTCCTTTTCCTGTGAGGGAAATATCTTGTAGTCCTCCAATATGTCTCAAAATTTCTGCTAGACCAACTTTCAAAGGAACCTGGTATGGTAGGATAAATGGAGTCCCCCTAAAGCCATAGACTCTGAAAATAGTAGAAACAGGGTATAGAATAATGTCACCCCAATTATGCACAATCTTGATATCAGTGGAAAAATATTTTTGTTGGAAAGTTGTCTATACTAAAGTATATGACTAGATATAGTGTTTTCATTATGGCAACAAAGTCATATAGCAGTTTGGAGTCAGCGCACTAAGTATAAAGATCAAAATTCAGTTAAGTGTTGAAGACTAGACAACATACAGAGCACCAGAGACTCAGAGCATCGGCGCACATGTGTATAGATGAATTATGGTATGCACCCTAGAAGTTAAGGTTGTTAGACTATACTTATGCTTATTCTAAGAGCACATAAGTAGATATGTGAAGATGTGAAAGTTACAGTCAGTTGAAGTTGCACAGCTAGTATGTGCCAGCAGAGAATAGAGCATGTAGCCGACAGTGACTATTTTGGTTTGTGATCATAATGTAATGTTGTAGAAGCTATGTGCCCATTTTATTTAGGTTTCTGACATATGTACATGTATAATTGTAAGCATTCTTAAGCCAATTCACTTGGAAGCATTATTTGTAATTAGTTATAGGGCTGACCTAATGGTTTTGTTTATATGAGCGTATAAATATGAGATGCGCCCATTGTAATCGATATGGAAGTTATGTGAGTTATATGAGAGTTGTGATAAGAAAAGAAGAGGTATGAAAAGAGATCATATGATGTATTAGAGCTTTGCTAGAGGTCAAAGCATCAATTCACCAAAGGAACTGATCTGATAAGCAGTGTCACAGCAACAGTTCACCTACAGATATAGTGTGCATCTGATCTCAAAAGGTTGTAGCCTTCATCATTTGAGTAGTGAGCTCTAGGATAGTGAGTCCATTCCCCTAATAGGGATCATTGTAAAAGATTCCTAATAGGGCTTGATGCTTAACAAGGTCTACTGTACTTAATGCATTGTAAAGCTACTCCTAACAGGGTAAAGGATCTTCTAACAAGGATCACAAAACACTAGTGCAAAATATTAGTGGGTATCAAGTCCCACCGGTGTTTTTACCTATTTGGGTTTCCCCATAACCATATTGGTGTCATGTGTTGATTTCATGTCTCATGTTTATGTGAATGTTTAATTTAGTACTTAACCATTTATAATTCAGTATTTAGATTATAGTGAAAAGTTAAAATATAGTGAACACTGATTCACCCCCCCCCCCTCTCAGTGTTCCCATTCCTAACAGTTTTGGCCTAAGGAAATCCAAAAGTATTCTTGGGACTCTAGAATTCTCTGACAATAACAAGGCCCTAATCCTAGATGCAAAACATCTATCAAAAGCTACAAACTGGCTTCATTTCGGTCCCATGTCATGTTTAAGATCCACAATTGGACTGGAATTTCTTCACTATCCTTCTCTCTCATTAGGTCCATCTCCTTTTCAAAATAGTCTACACCTTTGTATAGGAACATGTACATCATCAGGGAATACCAACCAAAAGGTCTATTAACCTTGTGATGAACTACAACTGATTTAGAACCTAATTGAAGATCAATGATTAGAGATCACCAAGTGGCTGATTAGATATGTAAGATGGTTAAATTAGTAATATGTTGTCATTGATGTCAACTTGTTTTACATCACTTATCTTGTAAGTTACAATACCTAAACATCTATAGAAAGGAGAAAAAAGACATGAAGAATAGAAATATCTACATGAGAAAGATGTATATAATTGATGAGGATAAGGAACACATTAGGTAACTTGTTGATGAGTCTATGACCTTATGTTATTGACTTGATTATGTTGCATTAATCTATGATGAGGAAAAGAGCTGAAAGACACAAGGTAGTGTGGTCGGTTGATGAAGCATCACAGTATACACCGAGCAGTGTAGTGTATACCGAGCAGAGTATAAATCGAGCTTGTGTTCACTGACACATTTCTTTGTTAACCGAACAAGAACAAAGGAACTAAATGATCAGTTTAGCTGGTAAAGATTGATGAGCTGGAAAGTGTATGATCACGAGGTAAAAGATAAAGTTTGTTACGAAGATCTATGGCTAACAAATTTAGGAAGATCTAAAGGATGGAATTAAAACATGTTACTGACACATCAACCGAGGAAGGTTTAAGAGGCAAAATGGATGAAGGAGAATAAGTGGAAAAATATAATGGAGGAGAACAAAAAGGTTTACATGTCTATTTAAGAGACTAGGGTTTCATTATGAAACTCATATCAAAAGAAGGAGATTGCAGAGATATCACGTGAACAAGCTTCATGCATGCCTGATCATACTAGTTAAGGAGAACCGAACTGCAAAGTTTACCGAGCATCAGAAACCTATTACCAAGTGACAGTGAGTTACTGAATATTGATTGAAATAGAATTGATATATTGATCAAAGGATTTGAATGAGCTTAACATAGATCTGATAATCTACAATTGAAGTTTTATTGTGATCAGATCAACTGCTGTTACATTTTAACCATTGTAAATAGAGAAAACTCTTAACAGAGTGGACTAGAAAGTCTTGTAATGTCATTCATAGAATGTACATTTGTTATCTTGTCAACCCCATAGTGAATGCTGGTTGGATGATAATGGTTGGTCTAAAATCCTATAACAAGGTCACACCTTACAGTGTGTTTCTAACCTTTAACAGGGTTGGGTCTTCACTGACCTCACTTCAGAAGAGTGAACAATTTTTGGGTTGCTGGTCCTAGGTGGTTTTTCCCTTCACAGGGTTTCCATGTTAAATATCTTGTATTATGTGTTGATTGTGATGTTTTTTTGATGTCATACTTTACATGTTTCATATTGGATTTGATTAGTAAGAACTATATGTTATTAATGTTAGATTTGACAAACACAAATCATCCCAAGAACACCTGCATGCAAGACTGTCACAAAGAAGAAGCAAAAAGACAGAAAGCTATGGCGGCCAAAAGGCCAGAGACTGCAAAACCATGTTGCAAGAAAATAATCTTCTATTAACAATGATGAAAATAATACAATCTCCTTATTGAAATGAAAGAAGTGAATCCTTATAAAAGGAAACACGAAACCCTAAAGGCTAAAACCCTAAAGAATTATAAAGCGCCTAAGTGAAACTTAAGCCTAGAGTATGATAAACTAATAATTAAATGATTTAATTATTAGCTAACATAAGACTACTCTAACAATTAACTGGTAATCGGTAAAAGTATAGATAGTATAGTGTTTTATGTTACCGAGCTGCAGAAGTTTAAGTAAATTATTTTAGTTATACATTTTGTGATTGGGACTATGGATAACTGATTCACCCCCCTCTCAGTTATTCTAACAATTGGTATCAGAGTGTTGGTTGCTTGGAACAAAGTTTTAAGGACTTCAGCACAAAGATCTCAAAATGTATAGGAGGGAAGCACCAAGGCTTAACAAGGATAACTTCACAATATGTCAAAGTTGAATGAAAATGCATATATCTAGAATTGGAAATTCTGCCCTCACTCTAATGGAGAATGGCTAGATTGCATCACCCACTGGACCTCTGAACCTTGATCAGTTAAGAGATAGACATGAACATAATGTTACTATGATGGAGATTGTTGCTGCACTACCAGCTACTGAATTTGAGGATATCAAAGGACATACTACTACTAAATATATGTGGGATAAACTTGCACAAATTTATAGTGGAGATGTAAATGTCAAGAGTGCCAGAGGTGAAAGATTAAGAGGAAGATTTTATGACATGAATATGAAAGAAGGTGAAAACATTGTGTAGTACACAAACATAATAAAGGAGGTAGTTCACGCTATTAGAGCATCAGATGGAGTTATTGATGAAGACACTGTGGTAAGCAAAATTCTAAGGACTTTATTTCCTATTTATGCCATCAAAATATCTGCAATTCATGAAAATAGGTCAACACCTAATAGTACACTCACTCTTGATAATTTGATTGGAAAGCTAACAACATTTGAACTGAACAACTATGATAATAGTGTTGTACTGACTGTTGAATCAGCTTTTATGAGTTTTTTGAAGATTGGTAAGTCTAGTAGTAGAAATAATAAAGATGATAGTGATAACAATACTGATGATGAGCTTTATGAAATTGAAGCTCTTATGGATAGAAGGTTACCTAAAGGTAAAGGAAGGTATAGAGGTAAATTACTTTTAGCATGCTTTAACTGTAAAGAGGTTGGTCACATTGCTACTAGATGTCCACACAAGAAAGATGATGATAGAACCAAAGACTGATCTAAAGGAAGCTATGGGAGAAGAAACAACAGAAGCTACCGGCACAACAATAGAGACAATTAAGACAATAATGATAGAGGCAAAATGGTATGTTACATAGCAGAAGAAAATGAATCAGAATCTGATTCAGATGATGATGTAGAAGTTGTATTTGTTTCTATGAAAGATGATTCTGAGGAAGAAGAAAAACATGTAGAAACAACACTAATTTATAAAGTTAATAAAAATGATACATGGATCATAGATAGTGGCTATACACATCACATGACTAGTGATGATAATAAATTTGATCATCTTGAGCAATATAATGGAGGATCTATTAAGATGGGTAATGATACACCTTGTATGGTAAGAGGTAAAGGATCCTTGATGATAAATGATAGAATAAAATGTGAAAATTCTTATTGGGTAGAAGGACTGAACTATAATTTGCTAAGTGTGGCACAGTTGAACAATTCAGGTCACCGAGCTGCTTTTGAGAGCAAGAAAGTGAAAATATTTGATGATGGAGGAAGACTAGTTGGAACTAGAGCACAATCAATAGGTAATCTATTTTATCTTGATAATGATGAGTCTTCTTGCTTGATGATGAAAAAGGAAGATGCTTGGTTGTGGCATAAAAGGTTATGCCACGTGAATTTTGATAACATGATGAAGATCAGTAAAAAGAAAAGAGTTAGAGGTCTGCCTAACTTGTCAAAGCCTGATCATGTTATGTGTTATAAATGTTAGAAAGGTAAAATGACCAAATCTAGTTTCAAAAGCAAAGATTATTCAACAAAGAAGATACTTGAGTTGGTTCATACCGACCTATGTGGTCCTATGAGAACTCAGAGTTATTATGGAGACATATACTTTATTCTTTTTGTTGATGATTGTACTAGATTGACGACTGTCATGTTCTTAAAATAAAAATATGAGGCATTCAAGATGTTCAAGTGGTATAAAGAAAAAGTAAAAAAATAGACTGGTAAAGAATTGAAAAGCTTAAGATTTGATAGAGGAGGTGAATTTATCTCTGATGAATTTACTAACTTTTGTAATGAGCATGGTATTAAAAGAAAGGTCTCTGCACCAAGGACACCTCAGCAGAATGGCATTACTGAAAGAAGGAATAGGTCAATTGTTAACTATGCAAGAACATTAATAATAGAGAAAAATGTTACTCAGACATACTGGAGAGAAGTTGTCAGCACAACTGTTTATGTTCTAAACCAAGTACAATTGAGGAAGGACACCAACAAGACACCCTATGAGTTATGGTTTGGACACAAACCCACTGTAAGTTATTTTAGGATTTTTGGAAGCAAATGCTTTATTCTAAAAGATGAAAGAAATGGGAAGTTTGACTCAAAAGGTGATAAAGGGACATTTCTAGTATGTTCCAGTAAAAGAAAAGCATACAAATGTCTGAACAGAGTTACAAATAAAATGATTGAAAGTTCTAATGTTTGAGTTGATGAGTTTGATGATAAGAATGTAGAGGAAAGAAGAAAGGAACTAGAAGACTATGGTAGATTCACTTACATTGAACAACCTAAGTATCTACCAAAGCTGCAGATTGTGACAACCGATCAGCAGGAAAAAAATATCGAGGAACATGAAAGAGAAACTGATGAGTAGGAAGCACCTATCGAACAAGAAAATGAACCTACACAAGATGAACAAGAAAGAAGAGATTGGATACTAGTGAGATTTGTTAGAAGACATCATCCTAAGACACAAATAATTGGAGACAGACAAGATGGAATGATGACAAGGAGTAAGACAGGAAAAGGTACATGTCTAGTTTGTGAATATGAAATAGAGAATGTAAAAGTTGCATTAGAAAAATGATGAATGGGTTAATGTAATGAAAGAGGAAATATAACAGATAGAGAAGAACAAAACCTAGAGTTTAGTACCCAGACCTAAGGACAAGAATGTTATCGGTACTAAGTGGATCTTCATAAATAAACTGAATGAAAATAGAGAGGTAATAAGAAATAAAGCTAGATTGGTATGCAAGGGATATGCACAGGAGGAAGGAATTGATTGTGGTGAAACATTTGCACCTATTGCTAGATTAGAAGGAGTTAGAATGTTACTTGCATATGTTGCACACAAGAAGTTCAAAGTTTATCAAATGGATGTCAAGTCAACATTTTTGAATGGAATACTTGAAGAATAGGTCTACATAGAACAACCATAAGGGTTCATTGATCTAAATAAGAAAGATATGGTATGTAGATTATATAAAGCTTTATATGTTTTGAAGCAAGCACCTAGAGCCTAGTATGAGAGGTTGCATACTTATTTGTTAAGTATTGGATTTGTTATAACTAGTGAGAACAACAATTTGTACATGAAAGGAGATACTGATGATACTATTTTGATTGCTAAAATATTTTTGGATGATATATTATCTTTGGAGGTCAAGATCACCTATGTAAATCCTTCTTTGATGAGATGAGAAAAGAGTTTGAAATGTCTATGTTTGGATAGATTAAGTTCTTTCTAGGACTGCAAGTGATTCAGCAGAGTGATGGGATATTCATCACACAATATAAATATATCAAGGAAATACTGAGAACATTTGGCATGGAAGATGCTAAACTTGTTGGAACACTGATGGCTACTGGATGTAAACTTACTAAGGAAGATGAAACTACAGAGGTGAACCAGACACTGTACTGATCTATGATTGGTAAATTAATGTATGTAGTTCATAGTAGACTAGACATAGCACATGCTGTGGGAATTTTTGCAAGATTTTTTGTAAATCCTAGGGAGTCACACATCGTTGCTACAAAGAAAATCTTAAGATACTTGAAGAAAACAAAGGACTATGGATTATGGTATCCTAAGGAAGGAAAATTCAAACTCAAAGTCTGTACCGACGCTAATTGGGCTGGAAGTGTGGATGATAGAAAAAGCACCACCGGAGGAGCATTTTTCTTTGGTGAAAGACTTGTTACATGGATGAGTAAGAAGCAGGCTTGTATTTCTCAGTCTAAAGCCAAAGAAAAGTATGTTGATGCTACTACAAACTGTTCAACTATTGCATTTATTAAGCGAGTGTTGGAAGGTATGAATGAGGTAATCACTGAGCTGGTGATTATGTGTTGTGATAACACTAGTGTTATTAACATTTTAAAGAATCCAGTGATGCACTCTAAAACAAAGCATATATCTATTAAATATCACTACTTAAGAGAACAAGTATAGGAGAAGCAAGTGAGGCTAGAATTTGTTACATCAAAAGAACAACTTGTAGACATATTTACAAAGCCTCTACTGAAGGATACATTTGAATACTCAAGGAAAAGACTTGGGGTCTGTCCCCTGTCTACCAGTCACTAATGTGATCTGGATGTTGTGTCAGGCTAATCTTATCAAAAGATCATTCATGTTGATGCAACATAGTTCACACTTTGGATCATGTCTAAGGTTGTGAAAAGTTTGGAGAACTGGAACAGATTGGCATATTAGTGTAGACACCTAAAAATCCTTTAAAAAATAAAGTATTTTTATTTTCTAAAAAATCTCTGATGACATCATCATTTGTTAATTAATTAATTTATTTTTATGTCATTAAATCCCTTTATCTTAATTAAAAATATTTAATTAAGAAACCCCTCCCAAAAATGTTTAAATCTTATTTAAACATTATCTCCTTATTTATTAATTATTTAATTAATAAACTGACCAAAAATCCCAAAATAAATAATTAATTTACTTTTTGCCCAAAACTTGGCCAATTTTCTTAAAACCACTAACCTCTTCTAGAATCTTCTAATCCCTTCTTAAATTTGATTAAAAGGCTAATCCCATCTTTTCTAACCCTAATCCCAACTCAAAATATTTAATTAAGATTAAATATTTATTTTCATATTTATTAAATATATTTTAATAAATATTCCCAAAACTAAAACCTTTGGAATGAATAAATATTTATTCATTCTCCCTAAACCAAGAAAAACTCTAGACTCTTCTAGAAACTTCTCAACCCAACCTCTTCACCCATCCTAATCCTAAATCCCCCTAATCCTAATCCTAATCCTACCCCTAAACATTTGCACAATCCTAACCAAGCTTAAGACTTTCCTAAACCAAAGCAAAGTCTCCCCTTCCAAATATCTCAACCACAAAACATTCAATGCATCCACAAAGTCATCAAAGTCCCTTAAAAGGCTCATTCAATGCTCTTACAAGCACTTATGAGGGGAGTTATGAGCTTTGAGCCCCCTTTGTTGACTCATCTTTACCCTTCCCTTCATCCACTCACCTTGTGACATGTGTCACCTCCTGATTGGCTGTAGACTAGCATAATCCATGTGCTCCCCTTTGAATGAATCTTGGCCTCTCTTAAGGATTTCAATCCTAGCCACTCATTCTTCCTTCCCAAATCCTATAAATACCCCTCCTTTCAAGAGCAAATCAATTAGCTTAACTTTTATTCTCATGCATTGTTATCATGCCCATTTAGCTCTAGACTTAGCATAATCATCTTAATCTAGCTTACTTTCAAGCATTTTAGCTCATCCTAATTTAGTAATAATGGATTAACTTAGTTTATTTCATTATTTTGCATAAGCATAGCATCATCACATCTTTATTTGGCTTAAAATCAATCTTAGCATAAATCTCATGTAGTTTAATATTCATATCAGCATCATTTTGATCCTTGAAGCCTTAGGGGAAAATCAAGTGTTCTATACCTATTTTGTGCCATTTATGAGGTTTTCATGGATCTAAATCCATCCTAAAATGCATTAGAGTATGCTCCAAGTGCTTAGAGAGCACACCCACATCCCTCTTATCAGAGCAAATCAAACAGTGCTTGGGTGCACCTGTTTAGGCTCAATTTGAGGTGGCTAGCTTAGGAGTTTTCCTTGTTTTGATTTGATTTCATGCTAGATTAAACTCTTAACATTTGATTGATTTGAGCCTTTCAAAACAGATAACAGGATCCTCAAAAGCCTTGCTCACATTTTGGCACGCCCGGTGGGACTCAAACCACAATCAGCTTGATCAAATCACACTTTTTCACTCTCGGTGTCGCAGAAAATGAAAGAAATGTCACCTACAAGAAATGAAGTCATGCCTCCAGCCATTTCAGTCATGCCTACAAGCAGTCAAATCATGCCTATGAGGTCTGAAACAATGCCTACAAACTAACAGTTTTTCGCCATCAGCAATTTCTTTTCTATCTTAATTCTTATTCTGTCACCTCCGCATAAAGAAATTACGCCTCTATATAAAGAAATCATGCTTAGGCATATTTAAATGCCCCCTATCAGTTTTTTGGTGTCGCTTCTACATTTTCCAGTGTCGCGTATAAACTGGACAATGTCGCTATGACTATGTTTTTTGTCTTAATTTGTTCTCAGATTCATAACAGCAAAGGTCAAACGAATCTTGAATGAAAATTAAGGAAAAATAAACTTAAGTCCTAAGAGTCATTATCATTTTGAAAATCAAACACAATCTTGAATGATCTAAATTGGAAAGAATAAGCATCCCTATTCCTTCTTCTTTGAATTTTAGTTCAAACAAAATCTTGAATGATCTAAGGATAAAACAAAGCTCTTTTCAAAGTTCTTAAATCAACTCACAAATCTCAATCTTGAATGCCCAAAAGGAAAGAACTTGCAAGCGCTCAAATCGTTTACCTTTTGGAGAAAGAACAAATCAAACCTTAAGCACTTGTGTCTTCAAATTCAAAGTTCAGACAAACTTAATCAATTCAGGAAAAAGAACAACTTGCTTGATGTGCATCTAGGAGCTTTACATTTTTTGTATAATCCTGTTAAAGTAAGCAACGTAGAACATTTTGGACTTGGACAAGTTCACTTGTTCTACTTTTAGCGAGGCCTGTCCAGGGAGAAAAGTGCTTCCTCCTCGGAGAACGACCTCAAACCAGTATCCCCCCTGGCCGGTATATAAATAAAGTGAAGGCAAAAAGTACTCACTTATATCTCCTAATCCATGGGCATTTTGTGCCAAATGCAAATGTCTGGGGACAGGTAAATATTCCTCCTCTAGCGTTGTTGGCTAGTGCTCTTAAGTGAGTCACAGGCGGTCAGCATAACCGGGTATGGAGACTCCACGGAACTATTAGAAACCTGATAAAATAGAGGCTACCCTATCTACATCTGAAAGTTTCAAAATCCTTGTGCAAGGACCGAATCCAAGGGGTTTACCGGATCACCTCAAGATTACTCACCATTTGTATTCCCTTTTAGGGGGTACCAAGCTGTGGGAAAGCGATTTTGATACTCACCTTCCTTAGGTAGATCTGTTTGAAGTGCTTGACAATCAAAACTTCATGAAAACATTGTTGAAACATACACTTTTCAAAGCTTTATCAAAGCTAGTTATCCTGTTTGTATCCTACAAGGTTTCTTTGTCCCTTGTGGAGATTGCTTTTCCAAAAATATTTTTTGAAATCTATCCTTTTCCATTGGAAAAACATCAAACTGATCTACCACTTGGTTCAAAATGCTCAAAAAAAAGCCATGTCAGTCCAAATCCTCCCAAAATCTAGAAAATGTCCAAAGCTTTCAAAATCTCAAATCATGGTCTTCCAGTCATATTCAATTTAGTCTTGTCATCCTTTCCTCCTATCATAGGTTAGCAAAGTCATCTTGGTCATCCCCCATCCTATTGTCTGTCTTCCTCTAGAGTCAGTCATCTTCCAATCTTGAGCCAAATCCAATCCCAGTCTGATCCTGTTAGTCATCCTAGTCTGGGTCTTAGTCTCCCAGTCCATCTTCGTCCTCCATCCTTATCCAACTCATCCACAAGTCAACATGTCTCAAAACTATTATGATGAGTTTGGTTATTATGTCTCTCCCCTCAATCCATCCTATCCCAAAGATGATGAAAGCCTTGTAGATCATGATGCATATTTTGAAAATCCTAGCAAGTTTGCTCCAAACATTCCCTAGCATCCAATCATTCCTCCAAAATATCCTATCATGCCTTCACGCTTATCCACTAGCACTCCCTTTCATGTCCTCGGCAAGGAAAATCCATTATCTTATCCATCCACAACTTATCCCTATCTTAAACCTTCACATCCTCCATATGCATCCTTCATACCTCCATCTCCTGCTATGGTCATATGCCAATCACCACAATTCCCTTGAAACACTTCATGCTACTTCCCTTATCTAAAACCTCCATCCACTTATCCTCCAAAACCCTTTCAAAACCAAACACCAAGTCTTCCAATCCTTTTCCCCAATCCTCCATCCTATCTCAATCCACCATCTTCTATTCCAAACCACATTTCTAACAATCCCCTCCCACAAGCAGAGTGCATCCTTCAAACCACTTCATATCCCATACCTCGATCCATCACCTCTACCTCTTTAGCACCATCATCCCCTCAAGAAAGTTCAAAATCTTCCACCCCACCTTCATGTGAGGACCATCCAAGCTCCCCATCTTCTACACATTCTAATCCCTCACCTCCTCCAATCTGAAAGTCTCCAAGGAGTTTCACAAGGAAGCCAATAACAAATCCCACTCCTAAAGTTGAAGGGCTATGCCATCTCAAACCTTCATTTGAAGCCATCACTGATGAGGCCCATCCATCACTCCCATCTATCATCTATCTTCCGTACATTGATCCTCTTCCATCTCCTAGCATCATTGAGTCCCTTCCATTTGAAGTTTTCATCCAATCCCCACCAACATTACCTCCTCCTAGTGTTATCCAAAGCATATGTAATGAGCCTCATGAGTTCACCCTTCTTCCTGCCATCACAGCTATAGAATCTTCCATCCTTTCATCCATACCATCTGAAGAATTCTTCCTTCTTCCAGACATCACAGCTACAGAATCTCCCATCCTTCCATCCACCCCCTCTGAAGAGTCCATCCATACATCCCCCATCACTCTATCCACACAAATCCTATCATGTCAAGATCTTTCCCAAAAGCATGTTGAAATACTCGTAGAAGAAAATCAAGATCCAATCCCTTCACTTCCCCCATCACATGTTCTATTACTTCCATCACCCCCAATCCAAAATCCTACAATCCCAATTCTTCCAATCCAAGATCCTACAAATCCTCCATCTCAAGATCCGTTACTATCACCCAATCCCAGTCAAAATCCCACCATCCTATCCTCTCCTCTTGAGGATCTTCCAATCCAAACTGCCCCACAACCATCACTCTATCCTCTTGGATCACTTACATTTGTCAAAGGTATTCCACTTGAAGCAGAAGAAATTAGTTTCATATCTTCCATCAGGGAACCAGAAATTGGATGTTTATCATATTCCCCAAGTCAAAAATATCCTTGTTTGGATAAAATGCTCAAGAAATGGAATTATCAAGGCAAAGGCCTAGGCTCTCATGAACAAGGAAATTTGGAGCCTATCCAAGACAAGAAACATCCAAAGTTATGTGGAATTGGTCACACATCAGAAGAAGGCACTTCCTCCAGAAATGTTGGTACAACTAAAGCTAAATTCAAGCATCCTTCCAAACCCACCATCACATCTCCTGAAACATACAATGCTATTCCTCCTCCTCCATCGTTACAATCAAAGACAACCTATCACATTCCTCCTTCATCCTCCAAATCCATTTTGGGTCCCTATGTCCCAAAATCTTCTAGCACATATCCTCTACATACCAAATCCATTTTGGGACCTTACATCCCAAAATATCATCCCCCATCTTATCCTACTCAGACCTTCATCCAAAATCCAAGCATCCCTAGTCAAGATCAACAAAGGCACATTCCCACATATCCTATCTACAAATCTCCTTCCATCTCTCCATCTATATTTCCTCCATCCCACACATCTCCTCATATTCATTCCAATGCTCCCCATAATTTGGATGCCATATCCAATATGAATAAAGGGAAATATCCACACAAATTCAAAGATTGCCATGTCCAGTCTAAATGACATGCTCAAATAAAGAAAAATCCAATCAAGAAATCCAATGCATCCCAATGGCCACAAAGGCCCAGCAAAGCAAAAGCAAAATCTGATGCATACCAATGGCCATAAAGGCCCACCAAAGCTAAAGCAAAAATGATGTGGATCCCAAAGAAAAAAGATGTAATGCATCTAAAAGAAACATCCGCAATGGCATCCAAAGTTGCTAATCCCCCAGCTACTCAGTCTTCTCCTCCATCTCCTCAATCTATTTTGGGTCCCAAAGATCCTAAATCTCCTAGCATAAATCCTCCATCCTATCTACCTCTATCTTTTGAAACCCATCCACTTCATCCATCTTCCTCGCAACATGTGCCAATGTTGGTCCTGACAACATCCCCCTATCACGATCACTTTCCATCTTTTCATTCAAACACTTTATACCACCATATTTCCCATCTCCCCCATCTCATCCATGCCTTTGCATAATTCCTCCATCCTAACAAAGTTGTACCAATATCCAAGCAAATCAGAAGATCAGTGAAGAAAGTCAACGACAAATCAGAGAAATCAGTAGGTCAGCAAAATCAGAAAGTCAGCATCAAATCAGAAGGTAGTACCAAATCAGAGAATCAACAACAAGTTAGAAATCAATTAGCATATCAGTGAAAGATCAACACAAAGTCATTGGAAAATACAAAAATCCATAAAAATTGGAAAAAATCAAGAGAAAAGTATCAAAAAAAGAAAAGAAAAAGAGAAAAACATTCATCCTATGGTGAAAACTTGGCAATTCAAGCACCTTGGACAAGTACCATGGTGAAAACCCGGAAAATAGGCATCATGCGTAGGTCCCCCCAATTCCTTTCTGCAGTTGGGGGCCATTCCCTTCTAACACCTCTTATCCAACATCTCCTCCATCCCATTTGTCTCTCACCTCCTTCATCCTCCTTTGGATCTTGATGAAAAAACAAAGACTACCAGGTATACATGCTTTTGGGCACTTTCTTGGCATCCATCACACCTTTCAGCTGCATATCCTGTATCAAATCCATTCATCCTAGCTTCTGTCTACCTTCCTCATCCTCTTGTTGGCATATCTTCCATCCAAGCATACCCCATGCCTCTGAAAATACATGAACTATCCTAAGCAGGGGGCATCTTATTCCTTGGTAACATATTCCTTGGAGACTATCTTTCATCCAAAATATCCCATCTCCCAAATCTTTCAGCAATTCCTCCATCCAAATCCCAAGCATTCCTCTATCCAATCCTCAAGAAAATCTATCATCCACGTCTCCTAAGTAGTTCCTCCATCCAAATCCAAATCTTCCTCCATCCAAGTCTCCTAAGCAAATCCACCTTCCAATCTCCCCAAGCATTCCTCCATCCATATCCCTCAGTGGTTCCTCCAGCATTCCATCTTCCAAACCTCAAGCAAATCCACCACCCAATCTCCCCAAATCTTCCTCTATCCAATCCTCAAGCGTTCTTCCATCCAAATCCAAATCTTCCTCCATCCAAATCTCCAAGCAGTTCCATCATCCTCATCCTAAGCATTTCCTCCATCTTTCCATCACCTGGTATCTTCCCTTGTCTTTGGTATCTAGCTATAGGCTAACCTCATTGCAATCCAATGCCATTCATCCCTATCCAAACATTCCTAGCAGTCTTCTAGCAATCTTCCAATCCTCTCCACATCCTCTAGCTATCCAACATCCGAGATCAAGCCAATCCATCCAATTCACATCCTTAGTCTTGTAGCTAGCCTTGATCTCAATCCAATCATCATCATTGGGATATGTCCTTCCCAAATCCGTGTCATTTCAGGACACATCATCCATCACCAGTCCATCTTGTCTTTCCAGCCCAACTAGGGCATCATCTTGCATATCTTTGGAGTTTTAGCTTCATCCCCAGGTTCTTTATACATCCTAATCTTGAGCTTCTGTACATAGCCATTGTAAATATCCTTGTGTCTTGTTGTACATAGTCCTCATCAGTCCTGTAGTAACATCTGGTCAGAAATCTTGTCCTACCCAGCCTTGTACTTCAACAATATCAATTGTCGACTATCCTTGATCATCGTGACTATCTTTGAACTGCATCATTTTCCAATCAGCAACACAACATTCTCCCCATCAGCATAGGTTCCACACAGATGTATGCTTCTATTTTATCTGACCTAAGCCTAATCACAGGTCCCCTCAGTTGTATCCTTCCTATCTGACCTAATCTTCCACCAAGCACACCAGGTCCGTGTCGATGCATCCTTCCACACGTTCAGACCAATCTTCCCACCATCAATTGAATCAAATATCTCTCCTTGGCAAAGGTTGTCTTTTGGAGTTATCATTTTGACCTTGGATTTTGTCCTTTGGGTCTTGTTAATCTTTTATGGCTTCTCGTTGTTCTCTCCTCAAAGTCGCCACGATCCTTTATATCATGGTGCGCTGCGAATGAGGATAATTTGGGGCAAGGTCTTTTGATCTTTTGCTTCTACCTGTGGGTCAGTCATGTGTTTGTGGTTTCTCCAGCATCATTTCTACCATGCCTCCTTCTCAGGATCATGCGTGATGTTGGGGCAACCCTGTGTGTCTTTTTAGCGTCAGTCCTATGCAACGCTGGTGACAAGGCCTCGTGATGCCAGTATCCTTGGCAGGTCTCTAGCATTGCTATATTAAACTAGGTTGTGCTCTCCACATTTGCACTTGGAGCTTCACCAATCCCCTGCATCTTGCATCATATAGCTTAATTTTGCATCTTGCACCTCTCATGTAGCTGCATCTTGCATTTTGCATTCCATCTCATCTTGCATTCACTCATCTTTGCTCTTGGATGCTTGGTTATTTCTCTCCCCTTCTTCCACGGTCCTTCCTTCTTTGTTTCCTTTCGAGAAAATTCCACAACGTTTACTCCTTGCGTTATTTTCTCGAGGGGGCACAATCCCTTATTCCTCTAAATTCTAGCCTTGGGCATCTTATTTTCTTGTCTTTGAAGCCATGCCACTTGCAGCATCGCATCAAAGAGGGGAAAAATGTAGACACCTAAAAATTATTTAGAAAATAAAGTATTTTTATTTTCTAAAAACTCCCTGATGACATCATCATTTGTTAATTAATTAATTATTTAATTAATTAATTTATTTTTATGTCATTAAATCCTTTTATCTTAATTAAAAATATTTAATTAAGAAACCCCTCCCAAAAATGTTTAAATCTTATTTAAACATTATCTCCTTATTTATTAATTATTTAATTAATAAACTGACCAAAAATCCCAAAATAAATAATTAATTTAGTTTTTGCCCAAAACTTGGCCTTAAAACCACTAACCTCTTCTAGAATCTTCTAATCCCTTCTTAAATTCGATTAAAAGGCTAATCCCATCTTTTCTAACCCTAATCCCAACTCAAAATATTTAATTAAGATTAAATATTTATTTTCATATTTATTAAATATATTTTAATAAATATTCCCAAAACTAAAACCTTTGGAATGAATAAACATTTATTCATTCTCCCTAAACCAAGAAAAACTCTAGACTCTTCTAGAAACTTCTCAACCCAACCTCTTCACCCATCCTAATCCTAAATCCCCCTAATCCTAATCCTAATCCTACCCCTAAACATTTGCACAATCCTAACCAAGCTTAAGACTTTCCTAAACCAAAGCAAAGTCTCCCCTTCCAAATATCTCAACCACAAAACATTCAATGCATCCACAAAGTCATCAGTCCCTTAAAGGCTCATTCAATGCTCTTACAAGCACTTATGAGGGGAGTTATGAGCTTTGAGCCCCCTTTTTTGACTCATCTTTACCCTTCCCTTCATCCACTCACCTTGTGACATGTGTCACCTCCTGATTGGCTGTAGACTAGCACAATCCATGTGCTCCCCTTTGAATGAATCTTGGCCTCTCTTAAGGATTTCAATCCTGGCGACTCATTCTTCCTTCCCAAATCCTATAAATACCCCTCCTTTCAAGAGCAAATCAATTAGCTTAACTTTTATTCTCATGCATTGTTATCATGCCCATTTAACTCTAGACTTAGCACAATCATCTTAATCTAGCTTACTTTCAAGCATTTTAGCTCATCTTAATTTAGTAATAATGGATTAACTTAGTTTATTTCATTATTTTGCATAAGCATAGCCTCATCACATCTTTATTTGGCTTAAAATCAATCTTAGCATAAATCTCATGTAGTTTAATATTCATATTAGCATCATTTTGATCCTTGAAGCCTTAGGGGAAAATCAAGTGTTCTATACCTATTTTGTGCCATTTATGAGGTTTTCATGGATCTAAATCCATCCTAAAATGCATTAGAGTATGCTCCAAGTGCTTAGAGAGCACACCCACATCCCTCTTATCAGAGCAAATCAAACAGTGCTTGGGTGCACCTATTTAGGCTCAATCTGAGGTGGCTAGCTTAGAGTTTTCTTTGTTTTGGATTGATTTCATGCTTAGACTAACATCTAATCATTGTTTGGCTTGAAGTCCTTCAAAGCAGGTACCCTCAAAAGCCTAGTCCACAATTAGTATACATAGATATATATAGTATGCATCGGATAACAGAGAGTTACATGGCTACTACAGAGCTATATGTTTATTTGTTTCTTTGGCATTGTTGTCAAAGGGAGAGATAAACAATATGAACCAATATGAACCAATGAGAACACTGAAACATCTATCTAAGGGAGAGATAATTTGAAAGTAAGGGAAAGAATTGAAGATCAGTTACTCAGAACAAAAGAAGAAATCTGAGAACTGAAAAGTTCATATCTATAGACTGTCAATGCTGCATTTGTAATGCTATTGAGTAACGTAGTGATTAAACATATTAAACTAGGGAGAGCTTGTACAAAATTTGTTTATAGAGTTGTAGAATACATGTTTGGTATGTGTATGGTATATTTCATATTACTTGAGTTTCCATCAATGCCAAAGGGAGAGATTGATGAACTACAATTGATTTAGAACCTAATTGAAGATCAGTGATTAGAGATCACTGAGTGGCTAATTAGATATGTAAGATGGTTAAATTAGTAATATGTTTTCATTGATTTCAACTTGTTTGACATCACTTATCTTGTAAGTTATAGTACCTAAAGATCTGTAGAAAGGAGGAAAAAGAGATGAAAAATAGAAATATCTACATGAGAAAGATGTATATGCCAGATGAGGATAAGGAACACATTGGGTAACTTGTTGATGAGTTTATGACCTTATGTTATTGACTTGATTATGTTGCATTCATCTATGATGTGGAAAAGAGCTAAAAGACATAAGGCAATGTGGTCGGTTGATGAAGCATCACAGTATACACCGATCAATGTAGTGTATATTGAGCATAATATAAATTGAGCTTGTGTTCATCGACACATTTCTTTGTTAACTGAACAAGAATAAAGGAACTAAATGATTAGTTTAGTCGGTAAATATTGATGAGCTGGAAAGTGTATGATCATGAGGTAGAAGATAAAGTTTTTTATGAAGATCTATGACTAACAAAATTGAAGGAAGATCTAAAGGATGGAATCAAAATGTGTTACTGACACATCAGCTGAGGAAGGTTTAAGTGGAAAAATGGATGAAGGAGAATAAGTAGAAAAATCTAATGGAGGAGAAGAAAATGGTTTACATGTCTATTTAAGAGACTAGGGTTTCATTATGAAACTCATGCTAGAAGAAGGAGACTGTAGAGATATCACCTAAAAAAGCTTCATGCATGCTTGATTACACTGGTTAGGGAGAACTGAACTGCAGAGTTTACCAAGCGTTAGAAAGATACTACCGAGCGATAGTAAGTCACTGAATATTGATTGAAATAGAATTGATATATTGAACAGAGGATTTGAATGAGCTTAACATAGATCTGATAATCTGTAATTAAAGTTGTGTTGTGATCATATCAACTGCTATTACATTTTAACCATTGTAAATAGAAAACTCTCTTAACAGAGTGGACTAGAAAGTCTTGTAATGTCATTCATAGAATGTACATTTGTTATCATGTCAACCCCATAGTGAATGTTGGTTAGATGATAATGGTTGGTCTAAAATCCTCTAACAAGGTCACACCTTATAGTGTGTTTGTAACCTTTAACAAGGTTGGGTCTTCACCGACCTCACTTCAGAAGAGTGAACATTTTTTGGGTTGTCGGTCCCAGGTGGTTTTTCCCTTCACAGGGTTTCCATGTTAAATCTCTTGTGTTATGTGTTGATTGTGATGTTTGTTTAATGTTACACTTTACATGTTGCATATTGGATTTGATCGGTAAGAGCTATATGTTATTAACTGGTAATTGATAAAAGTATAGATAGTATAGTACTTTATGTTACCAAGCTACAAAAGTTTAAGTAAATTATTTTGGTTATACATTTTGTGATTGGGATTGTTGATAATTGATTCACCCCCCCTCTCAGTTATTCTAACACCTTGGCCCTTTGAATTCCAACTATCCCATTTTGTATCAATTCAGCCAGGAAAGGAGCGAAATTAAATGTGACTGCTAGGTAAGAGTGTAAAATTTGTGTCATGATAAACATATAATGAACTAGCATCTCATTTTTAGAATCTTCACCAAAAATATGACACAATGACCAATACATACCCTTTTCTTTTAGATTAAAATAATCTAACTTGATGGGCTCTAGTGTATTAGGTCCCACTACAATCAATCCTCCCACTTTATCAAAGAATTCCCTTAAAGGACCACCTCTGAGATAATCCCTCTGGGCATTATAAACCTGTTTTAGCTCATCAAAATCTATTATTTCTAGGTCACTAGTTGGATCAATCAATAGAAACACCTTTCTTGTTTCCTTAGTAGAAATACTGATCAGAGGGTTTTCATTTATATCCCTAACAACCCTTGCCACATGATCATAATTCTTTGTGACCTAGAGTAAAATATCAACATCCATAAAAACATTTGGAACAAGTTTTCCCACATCTAACTTCCATATATTATTGTTGTGGTGCAAGAGCACCCTTCTAAGGTCTCCCACAATTTCAAATTTTTTTGTGATGAGCTTCTGAATGAAGCCTTGTAAGTATAATAAGAGCCATGAGCTCAGTGTGTGTGTTTAGGGTCTAGATTGGATCCTAAGGTCATAGTCTTGTCCTTCTTTTGTAGTTGTCGAGGGACTCAGTGGATGATGTCATCCTGGTGTCACCTAGCATTAGGTTGGATAAAAGTCTAAAAATAGGGGTATTTAGTGATTTAGCACATGTGTGCTTTGATTTAGGCCTATGTGTGGTCTAAGGATGTGAAAAGAGAAAGAATTGCTCAAGCAACAAAAGTTGCTCAAAAAGTTGTATAGCAACTTTTCCTATTATGGGTTAGAACCTTAACCAAGTGGCTAATAGACCTAACTAAGATCATACCCTGAGGTGAAGATCACCATATATGATGGGAAAAAACCTAATCTAAGGGTTGGAGGCCAGATTGCATGGCTCTGAGAAAGGATATCCAAACTGTGACTGTATTTTGTATGCCAGTCTACACAAATAACATGAATATGGAAAGATAATGAATTGAACTTAAGAGTTTTAGAATTGTACATATTTTTTTGTGTTTAATCTTTCATTTTTATGTGATTATATTAGTTCTTGTCAAGTTTTAAGTGTGTTTGTGTTCATAGTTTGAAGTTCTCACCTCACTGTCCAGTTTGAAGTGACTTGTGAACACGGGCCTGTAGCTCCTATCCCCATCATGGAAACACCATGGAACCATGGTATATGGAAGTATAGACCCTGTACTATGTAGATTATCAAGAAGGGCCCTAGGAAGAGAGTGAAAGTATTTTTAGGACCAAGCCCTAGGCGAGCGTGGACTGTTCCCGGCTAGGTAAGGTCAGTGTTGTGGAGGCTCTAGAAGACAAGGGTGAAGAATTGAGAAGAAAACCTTTGGAGGAATTCAAGAAGGACTAAAGAATGTTCATTAGTGTGAAGGAGAGACTTCTACCAATCCATTTCAGGTGTTAATTCAAAGAAAATAGCTTTGTGACTCTGTCAAGCCCAAAAAGACCTAGAAACCCTCATTTCTAGTTAGGGCACTGTACGAACACTTGGGGTCCTGAAAACTTGAAATCCTTGAGAGATAGGAATATCAAAGTGAGTCTCTATAGAAGAATAGCCATGATTTGGAGAAGGTTGCAGGTAAAAGTCCTATAAACCCGAAGAGGAGACCTAATTGGGGCTCTTTCCTTATAGCCCTATTTTGGTAAGAAATGATGAGATTGAGTAACAAGCCAGATTATCCAAGCCCTTCGAGTCAATTAGAAGGTTGTAAAAATACTTTAGGTTTCATCTCAATCCTTGCTAGAGTCTGAGAAGGTGTGGTAGCCAAGAAACCCTTATTAGCCTATGTAAGGGTTTGAAGCCTAATGGAGTAAGGTAGAGCTAGGAAGAAGAAGTGGTTGACATTGGTGGTTAGATTGGGTTGGGTTAGGGGATCCTATTGACAAGAGGCATCATAGAGACCTTAGAGTGTGGGTAGAGCACACCAAGGATCCAAGAAAAGGATCAAGGATCATAGACTAGGCTAGTCTATCCCAATCTCCCCATCATGCTAGGAGCAAAAGCATGCATCTTTCCAAAACCTACCATAAACTACACTAGACTAGAGACCTTAATATAAATTCATCTCTCATAAAGTTTTCTTTTTATACAAACCATCTGTAACACTAATCCTAGTATTTTTAGGCACTATTTAGTTTATCTTCGATGACTCATTGGTGGAATGATCAAGTTGTTCAAGGAGGTCATCACTGACTAGTCAGAATAATATCCTAGTAACTTCAAGGATTGGACATCCTTTGACAATGATTCATTGCTTAAAATTATCACATATCTACTTAGAATATCATGCTAGACTTCATTAAATGTATCAATTCGGGAATGTGAGCTTGAGATGATGGCTGCAAGGTTTATGCTTTAATCCTTTTCAAAAGTCATCACTACTAAAGTAAAGGTATTATTGTAGGAGATTTATACTAGAAACTGAAACTACAGCTTAACTCACAACTTAAAGGAAATGCTTAGTAGTAAATAAGTAATGCTTCAAAAGTAAACCTATGTTGCAGGAAACAGTTAGTGGTTCTATTACCAGTGGCTGCAAGAGCAACAATGCTTATCAACTTCAAAGAAACTTAACTAAGTCTTGCTTGAACATGAACAGGGAATTCACCTCCCACGTGGGCCCCCATGGAAGTGTGAATGATTTAGAACTCATATGTTGAAATCTGGAACTATCATATATTCATTCAACAAAACACAAGTACAATATAGAATATTAAAGTATTTCACTTTGTTTCTAGACTACAATACAAACTCCTCAAAAAACATCTAACTAACTCAGAATCATAAGTTCCAGCTTATTTAAAAGCAACTGAGAAAAACAAAACACCTAAAAACTAGGTCCTTCATTACATAGCATAACAACTTTAGTTATAGGAATAATAGCATCATTTATGCAAGAAGATAAGCCATATTTAGTGCTTCAAGAATATAGGAACACCCGGTAACTAGATTGACTTGGTCTGAATTAGCAACTGCAAAGTTATGGAAGTAGTGGAGCCATGATAAAATTTGAAACTGTTACTCACCTTAAAAGACCCACTCATCTTTGATTCCATGCTCCTTTCTGACTTATTCTTCTCCTACAAAAGGTTAGCACACCAAAATATGCAACACAAATCCAAGGAAAAGATTTATAATAAGTTTTCCTATTTTAATGCATCCTTGTCACATGACTGCAGGAACACTACCCATTAAAACTAGAGAAGAGAAATACTAGATTTCATCATAATATCCACTAGTCTCTATATATACTCAATATTTTCCTTTAGTTTCAAAAGTATTAAATATACATATGGCTAAAGCATAGAAACATAAAATTCTACATAATGTTCATGAAAAACCATAAGATGTCCTCAGCTAGACTCATCATTCCCCCCAGCTTAGCTATTTGTTGGTCCTGCAGTAAACAAACTCTTCAACTTGGCTGTTAGTCTATAATCAACAGATGTCCTCTATCCAGAACCTCCTTCTGCAAAACTCCAATAGAATCCCTTTGTCTCTTTGTGCCTTTCCACCTTTGTTTCTCTCCCTTCATATTATGGTTGTCCAAATTTTCAGAGTTTGCTAGGAGAGGAGACATCAACAATGGTGGCTGAAAAGTCAGTGGAATCTAGAAACTCTCATTCTCTCCCCAAGGAAATATACCAAGGTGCACGCTGATTTTCCATGGAAAAGTTTAGGGGTGAATGTGGTTCCCTATTTCTCAGCTCCCTAGATAAACTGTTCTAGCACCACTGAATGGCATTTCTAGCTTTAGGCAATTTAAAATCTACCAGCTGTTCATATGCATCAAATACTGCATTTCTAAGTGGATAGATGATCTTACTACCTGATTCAGAGGGGGCAATTTTTAACCAATGATAATAGTAAGTTTGAGGATCTTTGGCTTTAGGTTTGAGATATAAAGGAATTTTTGGCTCTAAATCCCTATACAATTTAGCTTGAGTGTCCCAACTAATCTCATTCTGTACCTAGGACATAAAGGCTCTAAGCTGAATATCCCCAACATATAGTAAGGGATTCCACACTCGGTCATTTGGGACTGTTAGGTTGTGGAGATAGAGTTCACATAGTAGATTCTGAATGGTTGTAGGAGAATTATTGAAGGCTTGAGAAAACTAAGTAGGCTCTAGCAATAAGGGAGATCTATCTTGCATAATGCAGGTCATCTGATAGTTTAATAGTAGTTCTTTGAGAAACAAGGCATAGACAGGTGATGGAGACCTACAACCCAAGTTAGGAATTAGAGATGTGATTTTGTTAAGTTTCACACTCAACTATTCTACTTTTTCCTCTTGTACAAGGGTCTCCTGATAGTGCTAGTCTATTACCCTATTTAATTCTTTTCAATGATGTTTCCACTTCTCTCTCTCAGAAACTAATTGCTTAGACAATTGAAAGATAATAGATAACAAAGATGCTGAACCAGACTAATCTGACATGGAACTAATGCAAGAATTTTTTGCTGATTTAGGAACAAGTGACTTACCATTGTTAGAACTTTCCTTCTTCAAAGGATCTATCTAGATTATCATAGACCTCTCGGTATTAGAGCATTGTTGAGCAATAGAGGCCAACGTATCTAATCCTTCATTCAAAATTTGTTCTACTACCTTATTAACAAGGTCTGCATGAATATCAGGGTTTTCTTCATATGGACTCCTCTTTGATGTAGGAGAAAACCTTGGGTCATCTTCTTCCCTTATATAACTATCTGAGTCATCACTATCTGAGTCATTTTTCTGAGGGCTCCTAGAAGTTGAACCTCTTCTCCAAAACACATAAGCTTTCTCTTCTAAGTTGGAGTCATCACCAATTATAATGACTTCTGCATTTGCTAGTTTACTAGGGACTTGTTGTGTTTCAATATCAGGAAACCCCTCAAATATTTCATGTTGCATAATCTCAGTCCCTTGTTCTTCTTGCTCTCAAATTTCAGGTTGTAATTTAGCTTTTTGTTGAATGTTTCTAAATTCTTCTTCCTTCCAGCTAGAAGCTTCTTTTTCCACATTTAGCTCTTCAACTAGAATCTCTGCAGTTGTATTTGACTTCCTCCTATTACTTCTCCTTAATGGAGTTTCTTCCTTCCTTTCTAGAAATTTCCTTTTTCTAGAAGTGCTTGTGTCTATAGGAGATGATTCCTTAGTTTGTTGACTAGAACCAGGATTATTTTTCTTTTTCCTATCTTTCAAAAATCCTCTTCATCATAGGAGAAGCTTTAGCCTTTTCTGCAGAAGTCTCCAATTCCTCTTCATGAGCTGACCTTGAAGTAGAGGAATGAGGGGAATTAGGAGCATTAACCCTAGATTTCTTCTTGGATGAAGAACCTTGTCCAAGTTCAATAAAATTTTTTCCTAACCCCTTTATCAATTTGAATCCTTTTTCCTACTCTTCGCCCAATAGGTTCTGGGGTTGGTTCCTTAAACCCTTGCAGAAAAAATTCATCCCGGGAGATTCCTGACTGCTCCCTTAAGGCTTTCTTGACTATTAATTTTATTAAACAATGGTGTGAGGTAGAATTACATTTACCCTCCTAAAATAGAGTGGCCTACTTTGACAAGATGCTAAATATGAAACTAGGAACATTGATAGGCCTATTGTCATGCCTTAGACAACTCAAAAATTTAAAATGAACGGAATGCAAGAATGAATGTTGTCCCTCACAAGTAAAATATCTAATGACATGAAATGCACATTGCCTAAATGGATCTAGAAGAGACAGTCTAAATGCACCTTGTTTTCAGTCAACCTCAAGAGGTGGGTTTGAATGCAGAGTGAACTAAGCTCCGGACGTGGTTGGATCAATATTTTCTACAATTTCTTCCCCTTCCTGCGGTAACCCCATAACTTTTGCCAAAATTGCCTATGAAAATGGCACCCTCAGTCCCTTGACTATAGCCACTCCATCTTTTAATGAGTTCAGAAACTACAACGCTACTTCATCATCCCAACTGGTTAGCTTCTGGATATAATCAAACCAACCTCTTGCCTAAAAAAATGGCCTGAAGGCTTGGTCTTCTAGCAAAACATTATGCATAGTGGGCTCCCTACAAATGAGGTCACCTCCCATCTTTAGGTTTCTGAAATACCCAAAATGGAGTTGTAGGAGATTAAAACTGACAAGAATAATTTCAAACAAGGAGGCTTGAAAAGGCAGGTTATAGGAAGATTTCAAATATGGAAAGTTCTAGCAGTGTAGCTCGAAAAATGAGCTCATAAGTAATATGAATGAAAATTATCTCTTAACTACTCATAATTACTCATAAGTATTCATTAGTAGACTTTTTACTTGACATAAGTTGCCACCTTTACTTTATATGTGCGGAATAATAACGCAACATAATGATCTTCAAAAAGTGTCAAATCATGACAAGAAATGCAAGTATGACAGGATAAAAGAATAATCATAAATATTTCATAAAGATAATGACAAAAAAAATTATATAACTCCCCCCCCAGCTAAATTAGGCAAGTGGTCCCACACTTGCATAGGTGACAAGGCATACAAAAAAATAATTGGAAAAATAAATTAAAATTGCATACCTTGGAAAGTGTACGAACCTGAATTGTTGCTGAGGTGGCAGTCGTTGTTATCCATGAATGAAGAATAAATGAAATGGATGGGTGATAGACAAGAAATGAAATGAAATTTTATTATGGAGAAGCAACTTTCATTAAGAAAGTGTTTATTATGAAAGTGACAAGAACTCCTAGAGTGAAGAAGGCAAATGAGCAAAAAGCTCATTATGAGAGGCTGCAGGAATTGTGTCACCATTGGTGGAGGAGAATTGTTGTAGGAACTCTTCCTTACTCTGGGGTTTGTGATATAAATTCAACCTATGACTATTGACCAATAATTTTAACCAAACTAGATCAACTGTGGAAAGCTGAACCGCTCCATTTGGAAAGACTACAAGTATCTCATATGGTTTGAGCCATCTGGTTTGGAATTTCCCTGGATTATTTTGATACCAAGAGTCATAGAGGAGCACCTAGTCACCAATGGAAAAGACTTTATCCTTAACATACTTGTCATGCCATTGCTTGCACTGGTGCTGTATCAATTCTGTGTTGTGTAGGGTAGATTTTTGCCATTCATCAAGGTCATTCAAGCTCAGTACTATCCATTATTGCTATGCTGCAGTGAGATCCATCCCAAGATCAAGAGTTTTCCTAAGTTTCTTACATTTGAATTCTATAGGCATGACTGCAGAGTGACCATATACAAGCTCAAATGGTGTGAAACCGATTGTAGACTTCCATGTAGTCTGATAAGCCCAAAGAGCTTCAAGAAGTCAGGTGGCCCAATCTTTCTTATGGATGGAGACCATTTTGGTGAGAATAGATTCCAACTCCCAATTGGTAACTTCCACCTTCCCATTAGCTTGGGGATGATAAGGTGAGGATTTACCATGCCTGATGTTATACTCTTCCATCAGAGTAGCAATCAAATTGGAAGTAAATTGGGGACCTTGATCAGACTAAATCTCTCTTGGTACCCCAAATCTTGTAAAGATGAACTCATAAAGGAATTTTGCAACATTGTTATCCCTTAGGTGCTTCATAGGTTTAGCCTCAACCCACCTTGTAACATAATTAGTGCATACAAGGATATAGGATTTTCCTTGTGAAGAGGGCTCAATAGGACCGACAAAGTCAATCCCCCATTTATCAAAGGGTGTGACAACTACTTGTGGCTACAGGGGCATTTTATCTATCTTAGTAGGCCATCCCATGCATTGGCATTTGTCACACTTTTTGGTGTACTGAGTAGCATCTTTGTGTAAACTGGGCCAGTAGTAACCTATAGTCAAAATCTTCAATGCAGTTCTTTTAGTAGCAAAATGCCCACCCCAAGGTTCATCATGACATGCCCTAAGGATATCATATGTTTCATCCTCTCGTATGCATCTTCTAGTCACTTGATCAAGACTAGTATAAAACATGAATCCAAAAATCCATGAATAATGAAAGCTTTTTTCAGTCAACAATCTTCTTTCTTTAGCAGAGAAATGAGCTGGTGGCTTACCAGTAGTAAGATAATTGGCAATATCAACATACTAGGGATTGTGTGCAGACAGTAGGAAGAGATGTTCATCAGGAAAACTATCATCAATGGTAGGTTTGTCTATTATGGTAATGTCAAATTCTTACATAAGAAGCAACCAGTGAGCCAGTCTTCCAGAGATTGCAGGCTTGTTCAAGAGATACTTAATAGAAAAATGGTTGGTATGGACATAGATCTCATATCCAGTAATGTAGTGTCTGAATTTATTCAAGGCATAGATGATCGCAAGCAGTTATTTTTCAGTGATAGTGTAATTAAACTTAGCACCTTGCAAATTTTTACTGATAAAGTAAATTGCATGCTTAACTGAGTCCACCTTCTAACCAAGTACATCACCAATAGCATAGTCTGAGATGTTAGTATGAATGTGAAAAGGCAAGCACCAATTAGGTCCTCTCAAAACTGGTGTTGTGGTGAGAACTTCCTTAAGCTATAGGAAAGACTTTGCACACTCAGAGTCCCAAGCAAAGTCAACATCCTTTTTGAGAAAATTATACAGTGGTGTTGCAAGCTGACTAAAATCCTTTATAAACCTTCTATAATACTTCGCATGTCCAAGAAAAATTTGCATATCTTTTTGTTTTGTTGGAGTAGGCAATGTGCTAATCACTTCAATCTTGGCAGGGTCCACTTGAATACCTTTGGAAGATATGAAATGTCCTAAGACAACCCCTTCTTCCATCATCATGAAGCATTTTTCACTATTAAGAGAAAGGTTATAGTCATGACATCTCTGAAGGACTTTCTCCAAGTTTTCCTTAGCCTCATCAAAAGTATGCCCATATGTGGTAAAGTCATCCATGTAAATCTCCATGCAATCAGTAGATATATTAGAAAATGTACTTATCACAGCTCGCTGGAAAGTGGCAGGAGCATTGCACAACCCGAAAGGCAGTACTGAATAGGAAAATGTTCCCCATGGGTAGGTGAAGATTGTCTTTTCTTGGTCTTCAAGGGATATCTGTATCTGATTATAACCACTGAATCCATCTAGAAAAGAGAAGTATTTCTTACCGGCCGGATTATCAAGCACTTGATCTATGAATGACAATTAAAAGTGGTCCTTCTTAGTGGCTGAGTTAAGCTCCTTGTAGTCAACACAAACTCTCCACTTCCCTCCTTTCTTAGGTACTATAACAAGAGGGGAGACCCACTAACTATTAGAAATGGGATAAATGAATCCAACATTTAACAACTTCTGCAACTCATTCTTAACTATATCCCTTAAAGTTGGATTAACCCTTCACTGAGGTTGGCAGATAGGTCTGCAGTTAGGACTAATATAGATTTTATGAGTGCATAGTTTGGGGTCTAAGCCTTTCATGTTAGTGTAATCCCAAGAAAAAGCTTGTTGATGTCTTTGCAGAAGCTACAGGAAAACTTGCTGCTAAGAGGGAGTCAAAGCATTGTTCATATTTAATTCCCATCATGGGCTAACTTCTAGCTTAATGATCTTTTCTGCCATGAACAATTGAGCAACTGGAGAAGATTCCATTTCATGAGGCAATAATGTATGAAGGAATTGTGAAGCTTCTAAATACTATGGAGCATTTGAAGGTGGTAACAAAGTTTCAAGAACATAGTCTGCTTGGGAACACATTTGGGATTGCACTCCATATTCATTCGTGATAATGGAGGAAATTATCTCATCTTCTCCCCTAGAGGCTACAAATGGTTCCCTGGATATCATCATTAATTGGCAGATGGAATTTACCTCAGGTTTGGTATCACCCAAGTCTGGCCAGATTATCTGGTCATCTTGCAATAGAGGTTGAGATGGGGAATATAGAGTCATATTTTTATTGTTGACTCCATTGGATATAGTCATTTTTCCTGACCAACAAGCTATATAGGCATCAACAGTAGCCAACCAAGGCATGCCTAGAATTGTTGGATACCCTCCCAAGTTAGCCTTTAGAGAAAGGACAACAAAGTCAACAGGATACTCCCAAGAATTGAAGGTGACTATTACATCTTCTACCATCCCATCAGGTGTAATGGTAGAACTATCAGCAAGCTAAAGGATAGTTGGGGTTTCTTGAAGACCAATGATGTGCAACTAAGACATTACTTCCTTAGTCATGACATTTATGGATGCACCTAAGTCAACTAGAGCATTTTGGACTTGTATTCCTTGAATAGTTACTGTAACCACAGGGCTACCAGGATCATAATATTTTGGAACTGTCACCTTTTCTAACATTAGGTCAGATAACTATCCTAGCATATGTATGGTTTTAGGATCCTTTTTCTTCATTCCAGGTTGTTTGATAGAAGCTTCCTTGATGGCTTTAGTATATGCAGGCACTTCCTTTATGACATCTAGAAGTGGGATTTTGACTGTCATTTTCTTTAGTTTGGTAAGCAAGTCTAATACTGCTTGGTTTTCAACTAGCTTAACTTGCTCCTCCAATCGATGAGGAAATGGGGGCTCTTGAGTTGTAGGAGAAGCAAGTTTTACTGGCACTTCAGTTGGTTCTACTCAGGCATCCTCAACTTCAGTGATGATAGGCTACTGTGGAGAAGAAAGGGTTATGCCTGATCTTAAATGAATACTATTTAGGGAAATAGCATAGCTCTTCTATTGTGCTATAGGCTTGGTACTATTGGGATTAGGGGTAGGCTGAGTAGGCAATTGAGTCTATTTAGGGGAAGTAGTGTTGGCTATAGGAGGAGACATTAGAGCCTACTACTGAGGTGGTGGCATCAAAGCTTACTGGCTTGATTGGTTCATCCAATTGTGTGGTTGTTTCCACCCCTATTGTGGCTCTTGCCAGGTTTGCTGAGGTTGTTTCCAACCCTGATGAGGCTTCTTCCAGCCTTGCTGGGGCTGTGACCAATCTTGATGAGGCTATTGCCAACCTTGCTAAGGTTTTTTCCAACCCTCATGAGGTTTTTGCCAACCCTCATGAGGTTTTTTCCAACCTTGTTGAGGCTACTACCAACTATTATACCCACTAAAACCACTATGCTATTAATTTTTCCATGTATTATTACTATTAAAATCTTGAAGAGGATCTTGGGGAATACCTAATCTTTGAGCCCATGGTCATCATTGGGCAATGTAGAGTACCTCTCCATTCTCATTGATGGTTTTAAACTCAGTAGGCATAGGTTGTGACTCTAGGCTTGCAACAGATTTGCATCAACAATTCTTTTTCTTCTCCCTATAGTGTGGACAGTACTTTGCTAGCGTGGCATCAAGTTCATCTTTCTTTCTTCTCACCTACATGGTATCTAGTTGTATTGCAACATCATTTTTGATGTCTTTCTTAAGGTCGGATAGCAAATTAGATAGCTCCATCTTTGATACTCCTGAACCATTGTTGGACTTACGAGGTAAGTCTCTCAATCCTCTTCCCTTCTTGATTGTGGCTCTGGAATAGTTCATGCATATATCCTTTATTTTAGCCCAATTTTTCTAAGTAATATCACCTCCTACCATGAGGTCGAGGGCCTCAATACTTCCATCAACCACACCTTTTAGAAAAATATGTTTCTGGGATTCCACATTCATTTTATGTTGTGTATTGCATTGTAGGTTGAACATGAACCTGGAGACATAATCCTCCAAGGTTTCATCATCTCTCTGGGATATTTTAAAAATTTCATCTCCTTTTAGGTCTCCTCCTTTGCAATAGTCCTTGTACTTGGTAAGAAAAAAATTACTCATCCCAAGCCAATTTTGTACAACATTGGCACCTAGGCTCATGAACCATCGTAAAGCAGCTTCCTTCAAAGTAGAGGGAAACAACTTCACCTTATGGGTGTTAGTTGAGTAGTCATAACTTCTATAGAGTATGTCAAACTCAAAGAGAAATGTCTCAGGATCTTCTGTGATAATAACATAGAATTTTGGAAGGGCCGCAAAAGGTATATTCTTCAGGTTTTGGTTAACTTGCTAATTAGGAATAGGAAAAGGGAAGGTAGGCTAGGCCATTATTGGTTGATATTCAGGTTCAACAAATAGGTCATTCAAATGGTATGATTCCTTTGAGGTTGTATGTGAAGGCAATTGTTCATAGGCATCCACAAATACATTCTCAAAGGGTTCTTCTTCTAGTATGTTCTCAGCATGGGATTCTTCAGATTCTTGATTAAAAACTTCAAATGGTTCTATTTGTATAATGTTAGGAAGGAATCTCCCAAGGTGATCCCTACATCTATGCATACAAATAATGCAGAATGAAAACTAACTTAATGATTTTTGGGTTGAAATAAATTAACACCATCCCCGACAACAATCCCAAAAAATGATTGGTCAGAAAAATATCCTAGTAACTTCAAGGATTCGACATCCTTTGATAGTGATTCATTGCTTAAAATTATCACATATCTACTTATAATATCATGCTAGACTTCATTAAATGTATCAATCTAGGAACATAAGCTTGAGATGATGGCTACAAGGTTTATGCTTTAGTCCTTTTCAAAAGTCATCACTACTAAAGTAAAGGTATTGCTGCAGGAGATTTATACTAGAAACTAAAACTACAACTTAACTCACAACTTAAAGGAAATGCTTAGTAGTAAATAAGTAATGCTTCAAAAGTAAAGCTATGTTGTAGGAAACAGTCAGTGGTTATATTACCAATGGCTGCAAGAGCAACAATGCTTATCAACTTCAAAGAAACTTAACTAAGTCCTACTTGAACATGAACAGGGAATTCACCTCCCATGTGGGCCCCCACGGAAGTGTGAATGATTTAAAACTCATATGTTGAAATCTGGAGCTATCATATATTCATTCAACAAAACACAAGTACAATATGGAATATCAAATTATTTCACTTTGTTGCTGGACTACAATACAAACTTCTCAAAAAACATCTAACTAACTCAGAATTATAAGTTCTAGCTTATTTAAAAGCAACTGAGAAAAATAGAACACCTAAAAACTAGGTCCTTCATTACATAGCATAACAACTTCAGTTATAGCAATGACAACATTATTTATGCAAGAGGATAAGCCATATTTAGTGCTTCAAGAATATAGGAACACCCGGTAACTAGATTGACTTGGTCTAAATCAGCAACCACAAAGTTATGGAAGTAGTGGAGCCATGATAAAATCTGAAATAGTTACTCGCCTTAAAAGACCCACTCATCTTTGAGTTTGTGCTCCTTGTTGACTTATTCTTCTCCTGCAAAAGGTTAGCACACCAAAATCCTCAACATTAATCCAAGGCAAAGATTTATAATAAGTTTTCCTATTTTAATGTCTCCTTTTCACATGACTGCAGGAACACTACTCATTAACACTAGAGAAGAGAAATACCAGATTTCATCATAATATCCACTAGTCTCTATATATATTCAGTATTTTCCTTCAGTTTCAAAAGTATCAAATATACATATGGCTAAAGCATAGAAACATAAAAGTCTGCATAATGTTCATGAAAAACCATAAGATATTTAAGTCTAGACTTAGAAAATCATAAACAAGACAACCCATAAACTAGACTCATCAATCACAAATAGCCCTCTCATGATATTCCACCTTCCCCTTAAATGCTCTTCTTGGTGCCATCCTTGCAACTAGGGTTTATCAATGATTCTCAATCCAGAACTCACAAAAATTCCTCTTCCAAACCCTTATGATAGAATTCATAGACGAACAACAACAAACACACAATAGTTCACAGAAACAATCATAGGTTAAATTTTTTCTAGAAAATATCAGTCGCTTTGCAATTTCACTTTGCCAAAGTATTTCGCAAATTTTGTAGCTTTGATTCTAAAAATGAAATATTGAATGATATACTACGTATACAAAAAAAATTAATTCTTGACAACCATGCTACACGCTCCTGCCATTACTCTTTGAAAATTTGAAAATTTGCAATTCAATGAGTAGGAAACCTTTCGCACCAAACAAAGAAAGTTTAAAATAGAACCATCGATCTTCACTTAAAACATATCAGACAGTTTTCACAATCCCTTGATCAGTATTTATCGATCAACTTTTCATTGAGGCTTCACACCCTTTGTCTGATCAAAATAGATCTAACGATGATCAAAATATGTAGTCTTTGCCTCTAGTACTTTTTCCAATCCTTCTGTCTAAAATCTGCTCAATCTCTTGTGTCTTCTTCTTAGGATATTCTTATTGAAACTTTGTCTCTTCATTTGACTCATAGTACTCGTACAAATCTAAAATGTAAAAGATAGGAGATATATCCATATCAATCAGTAACTCAACTTGATATGCATTAACACTGTTAAATATCTTTAGAATCTTACAAGGTGTTAGCACTATTCTAAAAAATTTCAGCTTCATGCTAAAACTTTTGAAAAATCTAGTTTTTAGACCTAATTGAGAGGTTTTATGGTTAAAACCCTAAGTTTGATGGAAGCCCTAGCTGGTCTTAGCATTGTTATATTTTCATGTTACTTTTTGGCTCACTAACTTTCCAAATATGCATGTGTAATTTGTAACCCCTTTTAAGTGACCACTTTACATGTTATACCGTTAGGTTGTCCAACGGGATACCTTTTTTAATAATTCTTTCAAAGCCTAAGTTTCTTGTAATTTCCTAAGTGACTAACCTTTTTAAAAAATGAGTGGCTGTCATTAAATCTTAAAGCTCCCTGTTGTCAGAATTTATGACATGTGATTTAGCGACAAGATGACATCTGTCTAGGTGGGCCCATCTTTGGTGTTGCACTAGTGATTAAATAAAGGAATGCATCGATGACTATCGTTATACCGTTGGGTCAAGTTGATCTCTTTATAAGCATCGCAGTATCGTGACAAGCGTCCGATCAAGTTTTTATTGACGATAGTAGGATTTTGACATGTTAGTCTTAGTGGCATTTCTTTTGGATTAACACCTATCTTAGGTGATGTAGCAGCTATGGGGTAAGACTTTTCAAAGGATAAAACACTGGTTCATCTTATGATTTTCACTATACCATTGATGAAAGATGTGAAGTATTTAAGCATCGCGGTATAGCGACGACCGTCCGATGCTATATGATGAACAAGCTAGAATGTGGACCCTAAATTGCCATGTCACTCTGACATGTTTGCTATCGATTGGTTAAATTAGGTTGTGATGTGGCAGTCGAAAGGATGTTTAGTACTGAGAAAGCAGAGGAAATGGGCCTGCCCACTTGTTTTCATAGAAATGTGGCATTTCTTGATTCAGTGAAAGGTTCGAAGAGAAGTGTGGGGTCATCACTTTGGGAAGTGGTAAAGCATGATAGGTTGGGAAAGGATCCTATGGTTGTCATTAAAACACTCAAGAAAGATGCTCGGATTATATGCTAGCACTTTAGTGACAAGGTGACTCATGTCTGCTCCGATCAATGTAAAGTTAAGTTATTCTTTTTCCCACATGGTTAAATTAAGTTGTTCTCATTGGTTGGGAACTAGTTTGGGGAAAATAAAAGAGGGTTGCATGGCTATTTTTATTGATCATTTGATGCACTGAAAATAAAATAGGATCAATGGTCCAAATTCAATTTTTTTCTTTGTGACATTGCTCACGTCTTGTGAATATTGAGGCTACTAGTTTTCAGTAATGGCGGACTTAATGAGCTATGTGCGGATGAATTGCAAATGGTTGGCGACATATTATATACCCCAATTTGATCATTGTATTCTTTACCTCTCTCATAAGAATTTTGGTGAATTGGATTATTTTCTGGAGAGATATCAAGCTGATTTTTCAGGTGCCTGGTAGGTCACTATCTTTGAATTCAAGAATTGTTTTAGTCTGTGAAGAAATTGTGTTGCTAGCTGGGTATTTTTAGGGTTTTTATCTGGTATTTACACATTGTTCTAAAAGGCCCTAGTTAAAATGCCCCCAAAGAGGAACTTGTCTGGGAAGACAGAGTACAAAGATAGAGATGTCTTTGAGGACTTAATGCAACTGCTCCTGCATTCAGATAATGGGGCAGCTAGACTCAAGGAATTAGTCCCAAGAAACTCTAGGGACTCTATAGCTGAAGGACTCCATGATAGAGGGAATTGGATGAGAGATGCTAGGGTGGGAGAGGATTGTAATGGTCTCATTTTGTTCAGATCAGCATACTCACAGAGAAATTCCTATGTCCCCCTTAGCAACATATGGCAATTTGATATAGGAAAGTTGGTAGTTCCTGGAGTTTTTATGGATGCAGAATTATTAATTTAGATTGCTAAGTGTTATGATCCTATGACAAGATGTGTCAAGGATATAAATGGGAAAGACCTAATCAGTATCATAGAATATGAGATCAAGGAGGTCTTCTCATTAAATGATCCTTTTGTGGGGTTAGAAAAGATAGATTTTATTGAATTCACAGAGGTATACAAAGCTCAGAAGGATTATTTAAGAACAGGACCTCTAAAGGATTTTCTAGAACAAATTGGATCAATGTGTGTTGTTAGTTCAAGTACACCAGAGCCTTTTAGGAAGGATTTGTTCAATAAAAGAGCACAGGGTTTTTATAAATCACTAACTTTAATCTTAGGGCATGATGAAGAAACCCATATGCTGATTCCATATATGTTTATGATGGTGCAATCTTTACATCCCCAACTGGCATTAATTTTTGACTTTGCTTCTCATCTTGCTGACCTAATCCATGAGGGATTGATGGGAATAAAGAACATGAAGGTTAGTAGACCTTTTGGGTGGTACTCTATGCTGATGCATATGTGCTTGTAGAAGGGTGAGTAGTTTTTCAGCTCAACAGTCAACATTGTTAAGGAAAGAAATGGAGAGACCCTTCCAGTTCAGTTGTGGACCATAGCTTTTTCATGGGATAGAGTTGATGCTAGTTTTATTGCTTTTGACAAGGATTTTGCTTCAAGGCTAAGAACATTATTGTTTTTTGACAATCCTAGAGTTCCAAGGGAATTGCTAAGATTGATTAGACCAAAGGAATATTGTCAGGACATTACTATAGTCCATAATTTTGGTGATATCATATTGTATCCTATTTCCATAGTTTTTAGAGTGTATGGCTATAAGAAGGCACCATAAATTTTGCCTTACCAAGTTCCACTAAAATTAGGGTATGCAAAAATATTGAGGTAAATTGGTGACTTGCAAGAAACAACCCTTACTGGTAAAGGAAGAGAGACTTTCTTCCCAGATATCACAATTCCACACCAATATGTGATTACTAAGGGAGGCTGGAAACATTTGAATCAAGTCTTATAGCCATACAAGATGACTACAACCATGGTTAGGTGTGCAGATAATGAGGGTTTCCTATCAGGAATGTTTAGAGAAAAGATAAGGTGTGCTCTTTTTGAGCATCAATTTAATTTTCTTGAAGATGTGATAAGGAATGAGTTTGACCTTCAAACTCAAGAAATTAAGAAGGAAAAATGGGTCATCTACAAGAAGACTGTAGATTTCATCAGAAATTTTGATAGAGCCTATGATCTATTGAAGGGTTTTGAGCCATGGTCAAGAAAGATAGAGGCTCTTATAGAGAATTTTGAAGGCATCATGCATGTAGTGAATGAGAAAAGGGTTGTTGTAAGCAAGACAGACCCTGAGAGAGCTAGGCAGATTTTGAGCCAGCCAAGATATATAAAATTGACCCCAAGGGGAGTTTATACTATGAAAAAGAGAAGTGGTTACACTATTCTTTTACCAACACAGCAGAGAGGTGAGGATCTTCCTTCTACTTCAAAAGGAAATAGGCCTATGGATGATCCAACAATGCAAGGACCCTCTCCAAAGAGACAAAGATAAGAAGGATCAAGATCAGAACAAAATGTATACTCTCCTTCTTAATCCCCCTTATATTTAGATGAACATGGGGTAGCAAAACCGTTGGTACGTATGAGAAATGAGGGGAACATTTTGGTTTCTAATGATGAGTTACAAGAAGGAATCCCAGAGGCACCTAAGGAGGTTGCAATGGATCTTACTATTACTAAATTTGAGGGTAAGAAAATTGACCCTATTTTGAAACAAGCTAGTGATTCTTTTGTTGTTGATGAAAAATTTATAAAGACTAGGGCATTCTTCCAATTTTTGTGGCGAGTGAAAATAAATCAATTTAAAGAAATCTATGAAAATAAGAAAGAAGAGTTCCCTGATAGGGACATAATAGAAATAGAAAATGAAACCAAGGAAGAAATGGTAAAGCAATTTGAGAAGATTACTCATGAGGAGGGAAGGGCTATGGTCCATACTGCAAGGGTACTGATTCTACCAGAATGGGATATTGTTGATGCAATAGTCTTTGATCAAGTTAGGAAGAGTAAGATAAAGACTCTTGCTACTGCAAAATAGGCACAACAAGCTGCTAGGGGCATTGCTTTCTCTAATGATCAGGCTACCTTGGTAATGTGGTCCCTTAAGAGGGAGGAGAATAAAGGAAGAAGAGAGGCCCTCTCTATAGAATATGCAAGAAATTTGTTGGTATGATGAGTAGGTGAGACTTCTGGTGTAGAAGCTTCAAACCTTATTTTGGATACTACCAAATTTAATGTCAAGGTGGCAGAGAAAGATGCACAAGAAAAAGAAGAACTAAGGACTGAATTTGAAATTGTCCTTAAGTCCTATAATGATCTTAAAATTGAGTTAATCCAGAATGACAAGTTGATTGCAAAGTTGTCTAGACCCTAGGATCACAAGTCTCCCCAATTAGCAATTTCTGACAAGCCTACAGTTGCTTCTTCATCAAGCCCAATTATTGAGTTTCCACCATCACCATTCCTAGAGACGAGTATAGATGCAAGGGTTAGTTGGGAGAAGCAATGATTAACTGAGGAAGCTAATAAATTGAGAGAAATAAGGGTGCAGTTAGAGAAGGAAAAGGATGAACATGTGAAGGCCACAACTCTAGTAAACTAGAAGTATGAAGAAAAAATGACAGATGCAATAATGCAGTTTGCACATGAATTGAAGCCCTAAATTTTCTTCAATCATGTCAGTAGGTTACATGTTTTTTTTACAACCTTTAATAAAGATAAGATAGATATGTCACCAATTTTGAAAAGGTGGATTGAGAGGTCTCTAAATGTGAAGTTATTTCATTTATTGTCTAAAGGCCAAGAGGATCCTGATCCACTGATTAAGCCGGTGCACCAAGTTGTGAAGAAAATGGTAGAATATGACATTATTTTGGATAATTTCATAAGGAAATCAAGTATGTTGAAAGGGGAGTTGATGCTTTCAAGATATGAACTGATACCAACTATTCTCATAGAGCAAGGAGAAATGAAAGAGTTATATCAGTGGAGAGAAGAGATGGATGCACTTCTGTCAGAGAGTGACTAGTGTCTTAAGTGACACCTATTATTTTATTAGCACCATCAAGCTATTAATGAATTCAAAATCAATGTTTGACCTTATTCAGCATAAGATCAGTCAAATAGAGAACGAATGGGAACAATTATCTAGTAAGAAAGCTGAGTTTGAAAATTTTGAGTTCCCAAGTGAAGAGGTGTACAATAGGTGGAGGTATCAGTACATACCTCATGTAGAAAAAGAAATACTCCACCAACCTCTTAAGATAGGTGAAGATAGTAACTTTTTGAGTCATGAAGGTTGTTGAGATGTAGAAAGGTATTTATTGCAAGATTGATAGCATAGATATTACAATTAGATTTGTTGAAAGAAGTCAAGGACATAATTGAAGACATAAAGCAGGGTGGCTCATCTACAAAGATCTCACCAATTTTGGTTGATGTATTTATTGTAAACCCAATAGGTTTGTTGTAAAGTTTAGGTTAGGAATTTTGTAAACCCTAGAATGATCGGTAGCTTGTTGCATCTCCTTGTATATAAAGGATTTTCCATGATCATTCTAGGCATTGAGACTTTAGGTGATGAAAAGATAGAAATTCTGAAACCCTAGCCCTTAGTCGAGGATTGTAGCATTTTGTATTAGTTTTTCATCAAGCAATAGAGAAGAAATACAGGTTGCTACTGTTATTTTGCAAGCTGACTATTCAGAATATGATGTATACAAATAATCAAGGTTATACTTAATACAAATCTCAAATCTTTGTCTCTCTTTTGAGTTTATTCTGTGAATCTTTAAATCTTTTTGAGATTTATATGTATGTATTTGGCTTTGAGTTCTGATCTAGGGTTGGATTAAATATTTCTCTGGGTGGGATGCATGTTCACTAAATTTATTTGAGGATTTTCTATAAGCAGGAAAGAGTTGGGGTGTTTGTTTTTATGTTGAAAAAGACCATTTATTCTTGAAAAATCTTTGTATTCATTTTGTCTTCTAATATTTTTCCCAATGGATAAGGCACTAGCTTGTATTTTGCTATCTCTGCTTTGTGGGGAATGATCAAAACCTTATAATCCTAAAACATATAATCAATACCAGTTATTTTACTTTTATTTACATTTATAAGTTGTTTTACCCAGTGATGGAGAGTCAATGAATAATAGGTTGTTATTTAGTACTTTCTCATTGTCATCTATTGTAAGATCTAGTATTGAATAAGGAATAGAGTTGAATCTATTGGATTAGGTGTACCCGCCTTGGTTTTATAGAGCCAGAAGTGAAGAGGGCAGTCTTGTCCCTATAGTTGGTCCAGTTGCTTATAGATTTCCCATATTTGGAATTAACCACTCCTTAACATTAGTCATAAGCATATTGGTGTCTCATAGAGTGTAAAATCTTTTGAAGAACCAACACAAGGTCTAAAATTCTTCATCCTCAACTTACTATCTGTTCCAATAGGAAATATTCCTTTCTTTAAATAAACCATCTCATTACCAAGTTCAAAATTTTTATGCCTTCTAGACCTGTCTGCTATATTCTTGTATTTTTTATTATTCTTTTCCAAGCTATGTTTCACTTCATGTAAAGTCTTCATGAAATATGCATATTATTCACCTTCACAACTTCTTTTCTCTTCTAAATCAAGTGTTCTAAAATTTGATATACCTTTAGGATGCATGCCAGTAACAATCTGAAAAGGTGTTTTATATGTGCTTCTATTTACTAAATTATTGTATGCAAACTCTACTTTTTCCAATACCAAATCCCAGTTTCTAAGTTTGTCTTCAACTAAACATCTCAACAAGTTTCCCAAGCTCCTATTTACAACCTCTATTTGTCCATCTATCTGTGGGTGAAAGGTATAATTATATTTCAAATCGATACCTAACTTCTTCCAAAGTGTTCTCTAAAAGTAACCAAAAAACTTGTTATCCTAGTTAGAGATAATACTTTTAGGTAACCCATGTAATCTCACAATTTCCTTAAAGAAAAGTTCTTCTATATGAGCTACATTTGATGTCTTCTTATAGGGAATAAAATGTGACATTTTTTAATATCTATCCACCACAAAAAATATATAATCATTACCTCTTTGTGTCTTAGGTAATCTAAGAACAAAATCCATGTTGATGTTTGTTGGAAAAATGGTCAGCACTCCCCTCAGGATTTGTGACATGGCTTAACCACCTCTTGTGTCTTCTATAAGTCTAGTGGTTGTATTAGGCATTAACATGTCAATCTTTTGGTGCAACAAAAACCACTACTTGTAACAAGTGGTATAAGAGCTTGGTCATAGGTTCGAATCCCCTTAGGTAGCGTTGAGGGGGATATTGTTGGAAAAATGGTCAATGCTCCCCTCGGGATTCATGACATGGCTTAACTACCTCCTATGTCTTCTATAAGTCTAGTGGTTGTATCAGGTATTAACATGTCGATCATTTGGTGCAACGAAAACCACTACTTGTAACAATGTCTTCCCAAGGTCTATTAGGAACAACTAATGGTGTATACAATCCAATATTCTAACTTACTCCTTTTGCAACTTGACAAATTCTACAACTTCTTACAAATTTTTTAACATCCTTATGTAATTATGGCAAAATGTATTTCTCTTTAAGAAAACTTAAGGTCTTGTCAATGCCAAAATGTCCTACTAATCCACCTCTATGTTTCTCCTTTATCAAATTATCTCTCATTGAACCTCTAGGTATACACAAATGAACTCCTTTGAACAACATACCTTCCTAAATGAAATAGTCATTTTGATCATGGATGTGTGTATTAAATGCTTCCCAATCCTCTACAAAATTAGGGTCAATTTCATACATGTCCTTCAAATCATAAAAACCAAGTGCCTCAATTCTCATCTCTGTCAACAAAGATCTTCTCCTTAATGTATCTGCAACTCAGTTAGACATTCCACTTCTATGTTTCAACACAAATGTAAAGTTTTTAATGTACTCAACCCACTTCATATGTCTCTAATTCAATTTAATTTGACTTCCCAAATACTGTAAATAATTATGATTGGTGTACAACAAAAATTCCTTAGGTATCAAATAATGTCTCCTCTTCTTAAAAGCTTTAACAATAGCATAGAATTCTTTGTCATATACAAAATATTTTATCCTAGCATCATTCAAATTTTCATTAAAGAAAGCAACTGGTCTACCTTCTTGACTTAATACAACTCCTATTACACTACCACTTGCATCACAATCAACTTGAAATACCTTAAAGAAATAAGACAATGCTAGAACAAGTAACTCTATTAATTTTTGTTTCAATGTCTCAAAACTTTTGTTAGCTCCAATTGTCCACTTGAAACCCTTTTTGTCTCCTCTGATTGTTTCAGTCATTGTATTACAAATAGAATTGAAATTCCTTATGAACTTTTCGTAGAAACTAGCCAAACCATGAAAAGATCTCACCTCTCTAACAGTCTCAAGTGTAGGCCATTCCAAGATTTCTTTAACCTTCTCTAGATCCATCTTTAAACCATTAGCTAAAATAAAAAATCCCAAATATACTCTCTCGTTTCATAAAAGAACACTTCTTCAAGCTAATTAGTAACTTTCCTCTTTCAACCTCTATAGTACCTGTCTTAGTGTCTTAAATGATCTTCCTTATTCTTATTGAAAATCAAAATGTCATCCAAATATACAATCACAAATTTACCCAAGTATTTCTTCAAAACTTCATTCATCAACCTCATAAAAGTACTAGGTACATTAGTCAAACCAAAAGACATAACCAACCACTCATACAAACATTATTTTGTTTAAAAGAAGTCTTTCATTCATCTCCTTCTTTGATTTTGATTAGTTGATAATCACTCTTCAAATCAATCTTGGTAAAGTATTTCACTCCACTCAAAAAATCCATGATATCATCCATCCTAGCCAATGGAAACCGGAACTTCACTATGATCTTTTTTATAGTTTTGGAATTGGTACACATTATCCATTCACCACTTTTCTTAGGTGCTAACACAATTGGAACTTCACATGGACTCAAGCTTTCTCTAATCAAACCTTTCTGCAACAACTCTTCAACTTTTCTATTCAATTCCTCATTCTCTGTAGGTGTTAACCAGTGGAGTGCTTTGTTAGGCAAAATAGACCCAGGGATTAGATCCATACAATGATTTATACTTCTTACCGGTGGTAAAACATCTGGTACATTATTAGAAACAATCTCTTGATACTCTATCAGCAACTTCTCTATTTCAATAGGTGTTTCATTCTTTGACTTTTGAATAGGGTTATTAGGAACCAAAGCATAGCAAACATCATTCATTTTCAAATCTATTATGAACTGTCTTCCTTTAGCCAAACAAATTCTAAAAGAAGTACAAATTTTCACCCTTAGATGCTTCAATCAATGGTAACAAAAGTTTCTTCATCCCATTTTCTACAATATTATATCTATTCAATCTTCCATCATGTAAATCTTGTCTATCATATTTCCAAGGTCTACCCAACAAGATGTGACAATAATCCATAGGCATAATATCATAAAGAACTTCATTGTGGTATTCCCAATTTTAAGTTTCACAAGACATTGCTCACTTACCAAAAAAAAATTCTCATCCTTAATCCATGGCATTTGATAAGGTTTAGGGTGCTTCATCCTTTTCAATTGTAACTTGGTAACCATTTCTTTTGATGACAAATTCTCTGAACTTCCACTGTCAGTTATAACTTTGCAACATTTCCCTACTACCTTACATCTAGTTTTGAATAATCCATTTCCCAAAGGGTCTTCACTAGTGCCTTCATTCCACAGTGGTCTTTTGATCATCATATTTTCTCCATCCTCGGGTTTTTTTGTTGAAGTAGGTAAATCTTCCTTCACAAGTGCATTTCTTCTACTTCTACTGATCTTCTTGTTTGAATTAGTACACTCAAATGCTCTATGTCCTTCTTCACCACACTTGAAACAAGTGCCTTTGAACCAATTCTTGTCTTCTCTCCTTTGATCACTACCTCTAGGGTAACTACCTCTTGAATAACTTCCTCTACTTCTAAAGGTACTTTCTCCTTTCCCTTATTATTTTTCTTTATCCTGATTTGTCTTATCTTGATCTGATCTAATATTTTCTTTGAAGTATCTACCTCTTCCTCTAGCGAATCTTCCTACTGGAACCCTAAATTTACAATTTAATTATGGCCTTATTGTACATGTTCAAGTTTGGATTTATTGAAATTATTATATTTCCCATCCTTAATATTAATGTATGAGAGTATTTTTTCTTATTTCTCTTAACACTATATCATGGAAATGGTTACTTCTTGTCTTCTATGTGCAGGATTGATCAGATGTTGACAAAGCACTTAAATGTTTGGAGTTAGAAGTGGAGAAGGAGAATCCTACATTTTTGAGACTGTCAAAAATCACAGTAAAGGAGTGCAATTTATGAACTTCCATCAAACTGTTAGAAATCATAGTAAAGGAGTGTGATTTCTGAACTTCCATCAAACTGTGAGAAATCACAGTAAAGGAGTGTGATTTCTTGAACATCCCAAACTCTTAGAAACTATAGTAAAGGAGTGTGATTTCAAAACTTTTGTCCAAACTATTAGGAATCACATTAAAGAAGTATGATTTCTAAAATGCAACCAAACAATCATAAATTGCAAGGAGTAGGTGCGATTTTTGATAAGCCATCAGAAATGGAAGAGGACAAATGAAAATCCAAAAGTTTTGAAGAATACTCAGGGCCCACCTTCTTGAAGTCTTGAAGTTAGAGGATCTAGAGGACAAGTTATCAGAAATATGATAGATTGGTGACAAGTGACAAAATCCTAGACTACCGTGAGAAAAAATCTTGACGATTGAGGAAAAACCCCAGAATCGCAACACGTGGAAGTCAAGGTGTGGTTGAATGGGCATTAAAGTAATCATAAATTGTCTATATGGCTGACAAAACATGAAAGGAAGTAATTATCAAGAGTACATATACCAATCCTATGAGCGATACATCCATCGAGGATTAGCATGTCATTTTCTAGCCAGACTGATAGGGTATGCTATGTTGATAAGGTGTTATCAATAGAGGTCCTCCTGACGTGCTCATCAGGGATTGGTATGGCATTTTATAATCATCATGATAGTGAAAATCCATTTGAAGGAACAAAGGAGGGGTATTCTAAAGACCAATGGAGAAGTTCCACGTGGTTGTACTAGATAAAGTCAATACAAATGCCGATTCCTAGGGGTATAATCTCAACAAATGAGTGTTTATAATGGGATTTCAACTGATTTTTAATAAAAACAACTATATATATGAATCTCAATGGCTAATTAAAGACTAATCAGACAGTTATGGAGTTTTAGCATTTGCAGTTGTTTTTTTATTTAATTTAGAACTTTCTATGTTTTAGTCTGGTAGTTGCAGTCGTTGACATGTATTCTATAACTATGTAAAGAAATGCTATACAAGCTCTCCCTAGCTTAATATGTTTAATCACTACATTACTCAATAGCATTACAAATGCAGTATTGACAATCTGCAGATATGATCTTTTCAGCTCTTAGTAACTAATCTTCAATACTCTCCCTTTCTTTCAGATTATCTCTCCCTTAGATAGATGTTTCAGTGTTTTCATCAGTTCATATTGTTTCATATTGTTTATCTCTCCCTTTGACAACAATGCCAAAGAAAAAAATAAACATACATCTTTGTAGTAGCCATGTAACTCTCTATTGTCCAGTGCATACTCTGTATCTCTGTAAACTGATATGCCAATCTATTCCAGTTCTTCAAACTTTTCACAACCTTAGACATGATCCAAAGTGTGAACTATGCTGCATCAAAATGAATGATCTTCTGATAAGATTAGGTTGATGCAACATCTAGATCACATTAGTGATCGGTAGACAAGGGACAGACCCTAAGTCTAGTCCTCAAGTATTCAAATGTATCCTTCGGTAGAGGCTTTGTAAATATGTCTACAAGTTGTTCTTTTGATGTAACAAATTCTATCTTTACTTGCTTCTCTTGTACTTGTTCTCTTAAGTAGTGATACTTAATAGATATATGCTTTATTTTAGAGTGCATCACTGGATTCTTTGAAATATTAATAGCACTAGTGTTGTCACAATATATAATCACTGGCTCAGTGATTACCTCATTCATACCTTCTAGCACTTGCTTAATATATGCAATATTTGAATAATTTGTAGTAGTAGCAACATAATCTGCTTTGGTTGTAGACTAAGCAATGCAAGCATGCTTCTTACTCATCCATGTAACAAGTCTTTCACCAAATAAAAATACTCCTTTGGTGGTACTTTTTCTGTCATCCACATTTCAAGCCCAATCAGCGTCAATATAGACTCTGAGTTCAAATTTTCCTTCCTTAGGATACCATAATCCATAGTCCTATGTTTTCTTTAGGTATCTTAAGATTCTCTTTGTAGCAACCATGTGTGACTCCCTAGGATTTGTAGAAAATCTTGCAACAATTGCCACAACATGTGCTATGTCTAGTCTACTATGAACTACATACACTAACTTACCAATCATAGATCGGTATGGTGTCTGGTTCACCTCTATAGTTTCATCTTCCTTAGTCAGTTTACATCTAGTAGCCATCGGTGTTCCAACAAGTTGAGCATCTTCCATGCCAAATGTTCTCAATATTTCCTTGATATATTTGGATTGTGTGATGAATATCCCATCACTCTATTGAATCACTTGTAGTCCTAGAAAGAACTTAATCTCTCCAAACATAAAAATTTCAAATTATTTTCTCATCTCATCAGCAAAGGATTTACATATGTGATCTTGACCTCCAAAGATAATATCATCCACAAATATTTTAGCAATAAGAATAGTATCATCAGTATCTCCTTTCATGTACAAATTGTTGTTCTCACTAGTTTTAAAAAATCCAATACTTAACAAATAAGTATGTAGCCTCTCATACCAGGCTCTAGGTGCTTGCTTCAAACCATATAAATATTTATGTAATCTACATACCATATCTTTCTTGTCTGGATCAACGAACCCTTCTGGTTGTTCTATGTAGACCTCTTCTTCAAGTATTCCATTCAAAAATGTTGACTTGACATCCATTTGATAAACCTTGAACTTCTTCTGTGTAGCATATGAAAGTAACATTCTGACTCCTAATCTAGAAATAGGTGCAAATGTTTCACCATAATCAATTCCTTCCTCCTGTGCATATCCCTTGCATACTAATCTAGCTTTATTTCTTGTTACCTCTCCATTTTCATTCAGCTTGTTTCTGAATATCCACTTAGTGCTGATAACATTCTTGTCCTTACATATAGGTACTAAACTCTAGGTTTTGTTCTTCACTATCTGTTCTATTTATTCTTTCATTGCATTAACCCATTCATCATTTTCTAATGCAGATTTTACTTTCTTTGGTTTAAATTCACAAACTAGACATGTACCTTGTCTTGTCTTACTCCTTGTTTGCATGCCAGCTTGTCTATCTCCAATGATTTGTGTCTCAGGATGATGTCTTCTAACAAATCTTGTCAATATCTGATCTCTTCTTTCTTGTTCATCTTGTGCAGGTTCATTTTCTTGCTCGGTAGGTCCTTCCTGCTCGTCAATTTCTCTTTCTTATTCCTTGGTATTGTTTTCCTGCTGACCAGTTGTCACAGACTGTGGCTTTGGTAGATACTCAGGTTGTTCAATGTAAGTGAATCTACCATAGTCTTCTAGTTCCTTTCTACTTTCCTCTACATTCTTATCATCAAACTCATCAACTCGAACATTAGTACTTTCAATCATTTTATTTGTAACTTTATTCAGACATTTGTATGCTTTGCTTTTACTAGAATATCCTAGAAATATCCCTTCATCACTATTTGAGTCAAACTTCCCATTTCTTTCATCTTTTAGAATAAAAAATTTGCTTCCAAAAATCCTAAAATAACTTACAGTGGGTTTGTGTCCAAACCATAACTCATAGGGTGTCTTGTTGGTGTCCTTCTTTAGCTGTACTTGGTTTAGAACATAAACAACTATGCTGATAGCTTCTCTCCAATATATTTGAGCAACATTTTTCTCTATCATTAATGTTCTTGCATAGTCAACAATTGACCTATTCCTCCTTTTAGCAATGTCATTCTGTTGAGGTGTCCTCGGTGTAGAGACCTATCTTTTAATACCATTCTCATTACAAAAGTTAGTAAATTCATCAGAGATAAATTCACATCCTTTATCAGATCTTAAGCATTTCAATTCTTTACCAGTCTCTTTTTCTACTTTTTCTTTATACCACTTGAACATCTTGAATGCCTTAGATTTTTCTTTTAATAACATGACAGTCGTTATTCTAGTATAGTCATCAACAAAAATATTAAAGTATCTATCTCCATAATAACTCTGAGTTCTCATAGGACCACATAGGTCGGTATGAACCAACTCAAGTATCTTCTTTGTTGAATAATCTTTTCTTTTGAAACTAGATTTGGTCATTTTACCTTTCTGACATTCATGACACATAACATGATTAGGCTTTGACAAGTTAGGCAGACCTCTAACTCTTTTCTTTTTACTGATCTTAATCATGTTATCAAAATTCACATGGCATAACCTTTTATGCGACAACCAAGCATCTTCATTTTTCATCATCAAGCAAGAAGACTCATCATTATCAAGATAAAATAGATTACCTCTTGATTGTGCTCCAGTTCCAACTAGTCTTCCTCCATCATCAAATATTTTCACTTTCTTGCTCTCAAAAACAACTTGGTGACCTGAATTGTTTAGTTGTGCCACACTTAGTAAATTATAGTTTTTTCCTTCTACCCAATAAGCATTTTCACATTTTATTCTATCATTTATCATCAGGGATCCTTTACCTCTTACCATACAAGGTGTATCATTACCCACCTTAACAGATCCTCCATTGTATTGCTCAAGATGATCAAATTTATCATCATCACCATTCATGTGATGTGTACAGCCACTGTCTATGATCCATGTATCATTTTTATTAACTTTAGAAATTAGTGTTGTTTCTACATTTTTTTCTTCTTCCTTAGAATCATCTTTCATAGAAACAAATACAACTTCTACATCATCATCAGAGTCAGAGTCAGATTCAGATTCATTTTCTTCTGATATGTAACATACCTTTTTTCTTCTATCATTATTGTCTCATTTGTCTCTATTGTTGTATCGGTAGCTCATGTTGTTTCTTCTCCCATAGCTTCCTTCAGATCGGTCTTTGGTTCTATCTTCATCTTTCTTGTGTGGACATCTAGCAGCAATGTGACCAATCTCTTTACAGTTAAATCATACTAAAGGTAACTTACCTTTATACCTTCCTTTACCTTTGGGTAACCTTCTAGCCATAAGAGCTAAGAGCTTCAAGTTCATCAAGCTCAACATCAATATTTCTATCACTATCATCCTTATTATTTCTACTACTAGACTTACCAATCTTTAGAGAACTCATAAAAGCTGATTGGAAAGTTAGTACAACACTATTATCATAGTTGTTCAGTTCAAATGTTGTTAGCTTTCCAATTAGATTATCAAAAGTGAGTGTATTGTTAGGTGCTAGCCTATTTTCATGAATTGCAGATATTGTGATGGCATAGATAGGCAATAAGGTCCTTAGAATTTTACTTACCACTATGTCTTCATCAATAACTCCATATGATGCTCTAATAGCATGAACTACTTCCTTTATTATGCTTGTGTACTGCACAATTTTTTCACCTTCTTTCATCTTCATGTCATCAAATCTTCCTCTTAAGCTTTCAGCTCTAGCTCTTATGACATTTACATCTCCACTATAAATTTGTGCAAGTTTATCCCACATGTCTTTAGTAGTAGTACATCCTTTGATATCTTCAAATTTTGCATCTGTCAGTGTAGTAGCAATCTCCATCATAGTGACATTATGTTCATGTATGTCTCTTAACTGATCAAGGGTAAGGGGACTAGTGGGTGGTGCAATGTAGCCATTCTCCATTAGAGTGAGGGCATAATTCCCAATTCTAGATATGTGCAACCTCATTCAGCTTTGCCATATTGTGAAGTTATCCTTGTTTAGCTTTGGCACTTCCCTCTTATACATTTTGAGACCTTTGTATTGAAGTCCTTAAAACTCTATTCCAAGAAACCAACGCTATGATACCAATTGTTAGAATAAATGAGAGGGGGGTGAATCAGTTATTCACTGTCCCAATTCAAAATGTATAATCCAAGATAAATTACTTAAACTTCTGCAGCTCAGTAACATAAAATACTATACTGTATGTGCTTTTATCGATTACTAGTCAATAACATATAATGATTAACAACCAAATCCAATATGAAACATGTAAAGTATGATATCAAACAAACATCACAATCAACACATAACACAAGAGATTTAACGTAGAAACCCTGTGAAGGGAAAAACCACCTGGGACTGGAAACCCAAAAATTATTCACTCTTTTGAAGTGAGGTCGGTGAAGACCCAACCCTGTTAAAGGTTACAAACACACTATTAGGTGTGACCTTATTAGAAGATTTTAGACCAACAGTTATCATTCAACCAGCATTCACTATGGGGTTGACAGGATAACAATGTTCATTCTATGAATGATACATAAAAAACTTACAAGTCCACTCTGTTAAGAGATTTCTCTATTTACAATGGTTAAAATGTAATAGCAGTTGATCTAATCACAACACAACTTCAATTGTAGATTATCAGATTTATTTTAAGCTCATTCAAATCCTTTGATCAATATATCAATTCTATTTCAATCAATATTCAGTAACTTACTGTTTGTGTACTACATAATGTTTTCACCATCTTTCATCTTCATGTCATTGAATCTTCCTCTTAAGCTTTTAGCTTTGGCTCTTTTGACATTTAAATCACTATGAATTTGTGCAAGTTTATCCCACATGTCTTTAGTAGTAGTACATCCTTTGATATCTTCAAATTTGACATCTATTAGTGCAGCAACAATCTCCATCATAGTGACATTATGTTCATGTCTGTCTCTTAACTGATCAAGGGTCAGGGGACTAGTGGGCAGTGCAATGTAGCCATTCTCCATTAGAGTGAGGGTAGAATTCCCAATTCCAAATATGTGCAACTTCATTCAGCTTTGCCATATTGTGAAGTTATCCTTGTTTAGCTTTGGCACTTCCCTCTTATACATTTTGAGACCTTTGTGCTGAAGTCCTTAAAACTTTGTTCCAAGTAACCAACGCTCTGATAACAATTGTTAGAATAACTAAGAGGGGGGTGAATCAGTTATCCACTATCCCAATTCAAAATGTATAATCCAAAACAAATTATTTAAACTTTTGTAGCTCAGTAACATAAAAGACTATACTGTTTGTGCTTTTACCGATTACCAGTCAATAACATATAATGATTAATGACCAAATCCAATATGAAACATGTAATGTATGATATCAAACAAACATCACAATCAACACATAACACAAGAGATTTAATGTGGAAACCCTATGAAGGGAAAAACTACCTGGGACTAGCAACCCAAAAATTGTTCACTCTTCTGAAGTGAGGTCGGTGAAGACCCAACCCTATTAAAGGTTACAAACACACTATTAGGTGTGACCTTGTTAGAGGATTTTAGACCAACAATTATCATCTAACCAACATTCACTATGGGGTTGATAGGATAACAATGTTCATTCTATGAATGATACATAAAAGACTTACAAGTCCACTCTGTTAAGAGATTTCTCTATTTACAATGGTTAAAATGTAACCGCAGTTGATCTGATCATAACACAACTTCAATTGTAGATTATTAGATTCTATTTTAAGCTCATTCAAATCCTCTGATCAATATATCATTTATATTTCAATCAATATTTAGTAACTTACTGTCGCTTGTTAATAGCTTTCTGATGCTCGGTAATAGCTTTTTGACACTTGGTAATAGCTTTTTGACACTTGGTAATAGATTTTTGATGCTCAATAAACTCTACAGTTTGGTTCTCCTTAACTAGTTTAATTAGGCATGCATGAAACTTGTTCACATGATAATTCTGTAGTCTCCTTCTAGCATGAGTTTCACAATAAAACCCTAGTCTCTTAAATAGACATGTAAACCATTTTCTTCTCCTCCATTAGATTTTTTTGCTTATTCTCCTTCATTGATTTTTCCACTTAAACCTTCCTTAGCTGATGTGTCAGTAACATGTTTTAATTCCATCCTTTAGATCTTTCTTGAATTTTGTTATTCGCAGATCTTCATAACAAACTTTATCTCCAACACTGAGTTCAAGGTACTTTCCAACTCATCAATCCTCATTGGCTAAACTGATCATTTAGTTCCTTTCTCTCTGTTCGGTTAACAAATAAATGTGTCAATGAACACAAGCTCAGTTTATACTATGCTCGGTATACACTACACTGCTCAGTGTATACTGTGATGCTTCATCAACCGACCACACTACCTTGTATCTTTTGGCTCTTATCCTTATCATAGATGAATGAAACATAATCAAGTCAATAACATAAGGTCATAGAATCATCAATAAGTTACCCAATGTGTTCCTTATCCTCATCTATCATATACATCTTTCTCATGTAGATAGTTTTGTTCTTCATCTCTTTTTCCTCCTTTCTATAGATGTTTAGGTATTGTAACTTACAAGATAAGTGATGTCAAACTAGTTGACATCAATGACAACATATTACTGATTTAATCATCTTACATATCTAATCAGCAACTCGGTGATCTCTAATCACTGATCTTGAATTAGGTTCTAAATCAGTTGTAGTTCATCAACATGTCTTATAGATGAAACATGGATGTACAAAATAAAAGAAATATCAGACCCTATGAGAGATGATCACACACATCATGATGAGTAGAATAAAGATGACATGCCTAATGATAATTATGAAGATGATTAAACTCATGATATGTGTGAGGAAGCATATTCAAAAGGTAAGATATTCTTCAATTCATCCTATGAGTAGGAGTTGTATCAAATGAGTGAAGATAAAATGAAATCAAACACACATAATGAGAAGAATGAGTTGAAGAATAGATCTAAAGGTTCTTCTAGTGTCCTATCCGATCAAAATCTTAACATGTGTAAAGTAACATCTTCTGAACATGAGCTATCTTCAAAACGCTTTTGTGAAGAGGGATTACATCTGGAATGTGTAGATGCAACAAGTTGTATACAAGAAGAAAATTTAGTAGAAGACATTGATTGAGATGTTTGTATGATTAATCAAACAAATGAATCTTGGGTAAATTCATCTAATGAAGGTTACAATGTACCTAATGATCTCTCAAGTGATGAAAAAAATTTAGATACCAAGGATTGCACTCATAAAGAGAAACCAATAAGTACTAATCAAATGAATAATGCACATAAACTAGGTATGAAACTTATAGGCAAAAAATTGGGGTAAGTGTCTCTAAAGACTCTATGATAAAATTCGTTGAGAAAATGCTAAGGGAAAAATATTTAAGTTTTCATCATGATTATTTTAGGGATTTTTCTTCCATGTATGCTAATCAAATGTGTGAAGCAAGGGATCAGATGTTTGGGCTAAATAATTATGAAATCAGTTTCTTTTCAAATTCTCTTGTTGATAAGGGAAAGATAAAATATAATCCTAAGAAAGAGATGAAGGAAAAGCACATGCATGTTGAGGTTTCTCATAAGAATACAAAAGAAAATAGATGAAATCAATCAGTAGGTTTCCTTGATCAAAATTCGAATGAGCATAACATTTTTAGCATCTCTGATATACCACGAAGTTTGACAAGGACTTGTGATAGAGTATGCAATGGTTGTTCTTTGAATTTTTCTCATAAAGCTAATCACACCAAGAAAGAAGATGACACCATGATCAGAAGGAATGCATTATTGCAGGATCATACTACGGTGTTTGATATAGGAAAGAGTAGACTCTTTTTTGAGGGGCTTGAGGTCATTTGATCTCATTATGCTCCTAAAAGGACACATAGGGGGTTTCCCTTTCCTTCTTTTCTTACATTTTTAGACCTTATTGTTTTGATGTCATTACACTACTGTATTGTTGCATCTATTATGTTTTCTTATAGGTTTTCTTCACCTAGAGATAACTAGGATCTCGCTATGCTCACAAAGAGCATACATCCCCAGAAAGAGCCCTTATAAGAACTCTAAATTTACAATTTAATTATGCCCTTATTTTACATGTTCAAGTTTTGATTTATTGAAATTATTATAATTCACATACTTAATATTAATGTATGAGAGTATTTTTTCTTATCTCTCTTAACATTTTATCGTGGGAATGGTTACTAATTTTCTTCTATGTACAGGATTGATCAGATGTTGACAAAGTGCTTAAATTTTTGGAGTTAGAAGTGGAGAAGGAGAACCCCAAATTGCCAAAACTATTGTAAATTGTAGTAAAGGAGTGCAATTTTAGAAATTCCATCAAACTATTGAAAATCACATTAAAGGAGTGTGATTTCTGAACTTCCATCAAACTGTCAAAGATCGCAATAAAGGAGTGTCATTTTTGAACTTCCTAAATTGTCAAAAATTGCAGTAAAGGAGTGTGATTTATGAACTTTTGTCCAAACTATCAGGAATCATAGTAAAGAAGTGTGATTTTTGAAATGCAGCCAAACAATCAGAAATTGCAAGGAGTAGGTGCAATTTATGATAAGCCATTGGAAATGGAAGAGGACAGATGCAAATACTAAAGTTCTGAAGAAGACTTAGGACCCACCTTCTTGAAGTTAGAGGATGTCGAGGACAAGTTATCAGAAATATGATAGATTGGTGACAAGTGGTGAAAGCCCAGATTCCCGCGAGAAAAAATCTTAAGGATTGAGGAAAACCCCAAAATTGTGACATGTAGAAGTCAAGGTATAGTTGAATAGGCATTAAAGTAATTGAAAATTTTCTATATGGCTAAAAAAACACAAAAGAAAGAAATTATTGGGAGCACATATACGGATCATATGAGTGACACATCCATCGAGGATTGACGTGTCATTTTCTAGCCAGACTAACATGGTATGCTATTTCGATAAGGTTTTATTAATAGAGGTCCTCCTGATGTGCTCATTGGGGATCGGTATGGAATTTTTTGATCATCTTGATAGTGTAAAGCCATTTGGAGGAATAGAGGAAGAGTATGTTGAAGACCAATGGAGAAGTTCCACGTGGTTGTACTGGATAGAATCAATACAAATGCAAATTCCTAGGGGTATAATCTCAACAACCAAGTGTTTATAATGGGATTTCAACTGATTTTTAATAACAACATCTATATATATGAATTTCAATAGCCAATTGTAGACTAATCCAAAAATTATAGAGTTTTAGTATTTGCAATTGTTTCTTCTTATTTAAAATTTAGAACTTTTTGTGTTGTAATCTGACAGTTGCAGCCATTGACAGGATTAGTTTTTCTTTATGAAGAGTCATGTTGATTTGAAGCTTCTATATATCCTTTCATTTACATATAAATGAGGATACAAAAAATCAACTAAGAGAGGAATCAATAGAGATTGATACCAATTTTTAATTAGGACTGTAGATCAGAAGTCATAGCTTGCAACATGAACTTTTGTATTATTCTTTCATGATCAATAAAGTTTTTATGTTTTTGTTTATTTGAGGCATGGGGATACATTGAAAATTGGATTAGTCCTTTTTGGTCACCAAGGTAATTGGTGAATTATTCTTGACAATGCTTGTGCATTAAGGTCCTTCATAGCATTCTTTATTTGATAAACAAGGATAATGTGAAATATACATGTGTTTCCTCATCCTTGTCTAATTGGTCTTCCCTCCAGAGAAGTTAAACTCCTATTGGACTAACACTAAATTTCATATATGATTGGTCTTCTACATTTAGAGAACATGAAGAATTGATCATAATTGAATATATATTGTCCCATAAAGTTGTACATAAGTATCTTCATTTTAGTAGACTCTATTGCCCAAGTGAACAAGGCACTAATCTTTGAGATCATTGAAAGGTAATCGTTGGATTCATAGTTGAAGTTAGTGACTCTTTTCTATAGTTCTTCTTGCAAGCATTAGTTCAATTATTGAAACATTATATATAAACATTTAATTATTTCAAACATTCTTATTTTCAAGCATTATATATTCAAAAAAATTGTATTTTCAAGCACTCATACATATTTTTCAAGTTGTGGATTCTAAAGGTCTTCCTGATTTCTTTCCATTTGGAAGAGTCTTTGGTTGAATTTTTATTAGATTATCTCCTATAAAAATCATAAGGCCAAAGGAGTTGGATTAGGAATAGGTACACCCACCTTGGTCATGTAGAGCTAAAAGTGTAGGGGAATTGGATTTTTTAAGACTATTTATGTCAGTTGGCCAAATTGAGTTAGAAGATCCCAACATTGAGTAGGAAAGCTCATAGGATTTCCAACCAGTCAATTTGGGAACCAACACTTTCACCTCTTCTTCTCTGCCTTTGTTCATATCTTTTGTTCAATTTATCTTATGATTTCAATGCAAATTGAAAAGCTTCTTCAATAGTTTTCAACTTGACCAAAGTGATTTAATTCTAAATAAAAGTCCTCAAACCATTCAGGTATCTAGAAATCCTTTCAATTTCATCAGCTACATGTCCAGATATGATATCTAACTTATATAATTCCTCAGTGTATTCCTTCATAGAACTATCATGTTGTTTCATATTTTGTATTCTTCTCGACAAACTAACTTGATAAACACCGAGTAAAAACTTACCTTTAAATTTGTTAATCATCTTTTCCCATACCTTGATCTTATCTTTACCTCTTCTTTATTGATCAGTCTTCAAATGTTCCCACCACAAGGATGCATGTCCTTTTAACTTAGTGCTTGCAATTTTCACCTTCTTATCTATTGGAATTTTTTCATAATCAGGCTACATCTCCATCTCAGAGATCTAGTCCATCAATTCCTCAAAATCCAATTTGCTAATATACCCAGGAGGATTGAAGTGAGGTTTTCAATTAATTCTCATCAAATCTCTCAAGAATCTTTCTTCACCTTGTTCCAGCATAGGTGCTTTTCATGCTCCTTCTCCTTCTTGCAATTATTTTGCCTCATCTTTTCTATAATACTCAATAGGTCTTCCTCTTCATTGGGCCACCTCAATAGCTTCAAGTCTTGTAGAAATTTTCCTCAACATATCCATTACAACATGATCTACATCTCTTCTACCATGAACCATCTTTGCAACCCTCTACAATTGTAGGTCATATCACAAACTTCCACCCCACAACCAAATAAACTAGGGCTTGAAAATTGCAAGAAGCTTTCTCTGATACCACCTAGTGTAGTACAGAAGGAGGAGAACCCCAAGATGGGATATCCAACTTCACAACAAATCACATGCAAAATAATAACATAGAATATATATATATATATATATATATATATATATATATATATATATATATATATATATATATATATATATATATATATATATATATATATATATATATATATATATATAGAGAGAGAGAGAGAGAGAGAGAGAGAGAGAGATAGAGAGAGAATTCTAGATCAATGAATTATTCAGTAATTATAACATACAAGCCAGGCTATAGGGCCTTCCTAGTTAGGTCCATATAGAAAACTAATCATATCTCAAAGCTTAGTACTACATAATATAACAACCTTTAATCTCTAAGATGATTCCCTCCTAACTATAGCTATTTGAATACATATACTTGTTCGATACAATAAGTATCAACCATATCAACCATAATAACATCCATTTTATAAATCCCTTTGGGGCATTTGTCAAACCTTAATTCTAGGTCTTTCATAACACTAATAACTAGTACTACTCTATTATCCATAGCAAAACATTTTCCATAATCAGTATCTACCCAAAATCCCAATCATCTCATAATTACAAGAGGCATAATGTTGATTGCTACTCCTAAATCAATCATATAATTCCTCATCAACTTGTTATTAATGAGAAATGTGAGATAAAATACATCAATTTGAGAAGGGAACTTAGTTATAGTTGTTCCTAAATAGACCTTTAGGGCTTTCACATTTTCATTAAAAACTTTATTTCCTTTATCTATATGCTTTTGATGTCCATAATCTTTCCTACTCTCTTGAATTTATGATGAAGGGCCACACACCCTTACCAACTCATAACCAAAAACATAACAATATAGAGACAAAGAGAAGACAAAATGCTTTACAAAGCATACATTAATACTTGAAAATAAATACAACTTGAGAGATCTTACAACATGAGAGCTTCTTCCCCAATACAAGATCCTACAACTTGAGAGCTTATTCTCCAATAGGAGATTCTACAACTTGAGAGCCTACAATGTGAGAGCTTGCTTATGAATGCTCTTATGCCTTCTTTATATAGGCATTTACCACCCAAGATATTACAATACAACCAATGTGGGATAAAAGATAGATGCAACTACCTTGATACAAATATTAAATACCCACCCAATTAATATTTAGCACCACCATGTGGGCCAATTAGAAAATTACATTGCATTTGTGGCCAATAAGAAAATAGAAAGGTGTAACTACCTAGCTACAAATATTAAATGCAAGAACTTTCTACAAATTTTTAAAATGCCACCTACACACCTCGATAAATGAAATAATTTTTTTTTATATTTATATTTTTATTTTATTTACCTTTCCCACCTATGCACCTTGGAAAATGAAATAATTTTTTTTCTTTCTTTTTCTTTCTTTTTTTTTTGTTTTGTTTTTTTAAATCATGCCCCCTTTTTATTTTGTGATGCAAGATGCTCCTGCATCAGACACCCAAGGTAGGAAAAATTTTGTGAATATGGATTCACAAAATGAAGTAGCCGCTGTTGATATTTTTTTTTTTCTCTTCTAACACCTTGCTGGAACAAGTATCCATTGCCGATATATTTCCTTTTTCCTTTTTTCCAACACCTAGTTGGCACAAGTATATGCTTCTGACAATACTCCTTTGCAATCAACTTCATCTATCTGTAACTCTCATTCTCCTCCAAACTTCTAGGATCTAATGCACCTATAATAAACTCTTTAATACCATACAAATCTTCTTTTTCATACGAAACGTCACTTGCAAGGTCCTCACATAAACCATCATCATTATCTTTCAAATCTATCTCAAAGTTAGCATTTCATGATTCATAAAAATTTACCTCTGTCACATCCTCATCTTTGTTTTCTTCTTTTGCGTCTTCAACAAGGCATGCAATAGTTTCTTTCCTTTGACCTTCAACTAAGGTATTCCACTCTTCCTCTACTACTGTAATCTTCATTAATAAATCATCTTCATGAACTTCAGGTTCACAAATCTTTTCATCTTCATGCTCTTCCTCTTCTTTTGTACCGCTTGCATGATACTCCACTTTATCTTCTTTTTTTTCTACATCCAGAGAATTTTCATCATCTCTTTTATGATGAATCACTCCTCTTTTTCAGCTCCACTTCTAATTCAACCACTTGCTTCTTCAAATCTAGTATTGCAACTCTTGTCCCTTATTGATATCTCTCTCTAATTTTCTCAAGTCTAGGAATTCTAAGAATCCATCCAATCAAAAAAGTCATCTTCTTCTTTCTCTTCTCCATACTTGTATCCTTTTAAAAAAATTTTTACCCAACCTAAGGTCCTGGTGCAAACTGCCTCACATTCGGCGATCTGTTTACACACTTAGGAACTCCTACTTTGATACCACTGATGAAGGGCCACACACCCTTACCAACTCATAACCAAAAACATAACAATATAGAGACAAAGGGAAGATAAAATATTTTACAAACCATACATTAATACTTGAAAATAAATACAACTTGAGAGATTTTACAACATGAGAGCTTCTTCCCCAATACAAGATCCTACATCTTGAGAGCTTATTCTCCAATAGGAGATTCTACAACTTGAGAGCTTACAATGTGAGAGCTTGCTTATGAATGCTCTTATGCCTTTTTTATATAGGCATTTACCACCCAAGATATTACAATACAACCAATGTGGGATAAAAGATAGATACAACTACCTTGATACAAATATTAAATACCCACCCAATTAATATTTAGCACCACCATGTGGGCCAATTAGAAAATTACATTGCCTTTGTGGCCAATAAGAAAATAGAAAGGTGTAACTACCTAGCTACAAATATTAAATGCAAGAACTTTCTACAAATTTTTAAAATGCCACCTACACACCTCGATAAATGAAATAATTTCTTTTTATATTTATATTTATATTTTATTTACCTTTCCCACCTATGCACTTTGGAAAATGAAATAACTTTTTTTTTTTTTTTTCTTTCTCTTTTTTTTTTTTTTTCCTTTTTTCTTCTTTTAAAAAAAAAAAATCATGCCCCCTTTTTATTTTGCATCAATTTATGTTTTCAAAATATTTGAAATCATTGAGATTGCAAAATTTCTATGATCATCAATTTTCATCAATTCAAGCCATGGAACTGACACTTTGATTTGACTTAATTTTTGTGACATATCAAAACTTGGAGTATTGATCATAGAAGATGATGGGAATGATTTATTTACCTCAAGTTTTGAATAATTCTCCTTTTCTACAAATGAAGCATATTTACTTGTAATTCATGTGAAATTTTCCCTTTAAGTTATGTCCTCCTTTTGAATGTTTTTTGAAAGATCGTATACAATTCTTTGATTTTTAATGTTCTTAACTTGATCATCGTCAGACAGGTCTTGGATAATTTTAAGGATTTACTTGATTTTTGAGTCTACTTGATGAACATACATTTTGGTTGCCCTTGATTTGATCCAATTTTCTTATTTCTTAAACTGTAATTACTCTTATCTTGTTGAATAGCGACAACATTGAGAGATCTTTTTTCTTCTTTTGTTAGTTTCCTTAGTTTGATTTTTCCCTTTTGGATGGTAGTTGATTATCTTCAAAATTCACATCTTATATTTCTTCATTATCTGAGAAAATTTATTGATGATAATAATTTTCCCTAAATCCTTGTATATCTACATCAAATAAATCTCCCTCCTCTTTAGAGAAAATATAGCTAGCTCTCTTGAAATATTTTATGGACATCATATTTATTGTATGTGAGTCCTCATAATATTCATAAATGAAATCACCATCCCTAGGTTCAAATTCTTGCATATATTGAGAAACCACACATCCCATAGTATTATTAGGTAGATTGCATGATATGCACCATGGAGTATCATTAGCAAGATAAACATTGAGTCTTCTTAATGGATCAGGGGTTTCTTTTTTTTTCTTGAATCTCTAGGTTTGTTAAGCAATGGTTTCCCATATTTCCAATTGGTATAATAAGGCATACTTCTAAGTTCAAGCCTATCTTTCCCGTGGTAAGCCGATCTATCATTTGACACATGCTTATCCTTTTTTGCAATCATATTGTCAATATCCTTTAACTTGCTCATTACCATGTATAGTGTTTCCTCATCCTTGTTTGATCCAGATTGATGATGACTAGGGTTTTGTAAAATTATTAAATTGACTCTTTTTTCAATTATAATAGAGGCTTTTCTTTTATTTTTAATATATAAATAAACTTTAAAAGCATCTCTTAAATCAAGTGTGTTCTTATTCCTCATTTGATATCCTATTTTTGGATCAAATGCATTCATGTAAAAGACCAAACACATAAGGTCAAGTGGCTTCAAGTGAATTGGTATCTTGTTGTAGATCTTAAGAAACCTTGAGTTAAATTATAAATTACTTCATTACCTCCCTTTAGAATACTTGTGAACTCATTTAGTTCAAATTTTGGATCTAAATGATCACCGCACTTCTCCTTAAATAAGGATTTAAATTCATTCCATTAACTTATTGAGGAATTTGATAGAATTATATACCCATCTCTATCATCTTCAACTAAATATTGCATAAACAATTTCATCACTACATCCTCATGCTCTATTTCAAAGTTATCTAAAAAAATCATGAAATTTCTTAAGTGATCCTCACCTGATATAGCATTATTTCCTACAAGCTTTGGAACTTTCATTCTATCCTCATTACTTATTTGATTTGGAAAACTTGGTATACTAGAAAAATCAAGTTTCTTATATCCTTCAATATGCAAAGGAGATTTTCCTCATTGATTTACCCCTTGTTGACCTTGTCAGGCTTTCTAAAGATCCTATCCTTGAATGCCTTGGGCTTGGGATTGTTGTTGTGGACCTATTCAGGTAGTACATACTTGTGTTTGTGTTTTAATTAGGGCATAACCTTTTTGTTTATTTTGTGGCATATATGGAGGCCAAGTTTGATATTTCCAATGTTGATAAGCTTGATATGGGTTATAACCAAAATTGTGATACCCAAATGGAGGCACACCAAAATTTTGAGGTCTTGAAGAGAATGCAAAAGTTGCAACAATTATAAAATTGGTTTGTGCATTGAATGGAAGAGTATTTTACCAAAATTTTGGGTAGAGTCCAAATCTTGTATAGGTGTAGTAGTCTAGCTTCCAATTGTGGAATTGTTGAATGTTGACCAAGTAAAATTAGATGTAAGAAGGGTTGCATACCCCTAAGTATTTGTTTGAGATACTTGATCATTAGTCATAGATATAGTATTTTGAGATGATGCAAATATATTTGTAGATGAAGATGCATTTCAAGGTCTTACTTCGGTGCTATTATCGCTTTGGGACTTCATGTTGCAAACTTGCATTATGAGTTGGCCTCAAATTTAGAGCAAATAGTTAGTGAGTTAGAGACTCTTTTTATTTTTCTAATCTATCTCTTTCTACCCAAATCCTTAAATCATATATCTCTAATCTCAATCCATCATTGGTAAGTTGGGAAATAGAACTGGAACAAGTATTAGCATTAGTGAATTAGGAAGTAACAAGAATACCTAATGTTGTTATGTTTTGGGATTCCATTGGGTTAAAACTAAGGAGGTCCTGAGACATTGACTGGCTTGTAGAATTGGAGTTTTGGGATTGAGACAACCACCTATTCACTTCAAAAAAAAATTTAATATTTGGTAAAGTACTTTTAATCTAGGTGAAATACATGATAATAGTATTTTTTGGTGAAGCATAAGTAGTGAGAACTAGTAGGTTTGGGACAATTATCTAGTTTTATAAAATTGGGTCCAATGGTAAACCTTGGGATAGTCCTTGATATAAAATCCTTCCCAAAAAGAAAGATATTGATATCCTTTGTTATCTATGCAGTAGAGGATTTTTTTCTCCTTCGATGGGCTTGGTGTATTTGTAGGAGTTAACCCAATTGTAGACTTAGGTCTCCACATTTTTTTAGGGAGCTCCTGCCTTAATTCTTTCTTAGCTTCCAATTTCCTTTTCTCAATCTCCAATTGAGCTCTTTTTTTTACCACCATTCCTTGATCAATTTTCATTGTAATTCAATGAGATCTTGAGGTAATTAGTTTAGATACTATATGTGAGTCACCAACCTAAATAATAGATTTTCAAAGTCATAGATATCCTATAAGGAATTATATAAATTGGTATTATTGGTCATGATTTCTTTGTGTAGATAAAATTATTTCTATGTTATCATCAATAATCAAATATTTTTCTTTTTCTTAAACTAGAGAAATATTAACTTCAAGAAATCATCTAATATTATCCCAAGCCACACTACTCATATGTGATATCAAATCGGTAATTTATGCCTCTCTCCAATCTTGGAATGGTCATTCAATTGGTGCCTGATGACTCTGAAACACCATTTTTACTCATATCCTTAAATTAATGTGTGACCTTTAATTTTTCCCTAGTGGAGTCACCATTTTTTTTGGTGTTTCCAATGTATGGTCCAAAATCTTCTGTGAAATAGCCAATTTTTAGTCTTTAAAGATTGGGTTAGTGGCCAACATAATATGGTGTGGTTAGGGATAAGGAGATAACTAAAACCCTCTCCACTTTAGGCTCTATGAAACTAGGATTGGTGAACCCAAAATAATACCCTTATAGTCCTAAATCCTTTCATTATGGGTATTATAACAAATAAGTTATTAGTCTATGAAATCAAGCACAAATAAGATCTATAATATTCTGGCTATATTCTTTTGAGATCATGAGAACAAACTAACCTTTAAACCCAAAAATAAGACTAAAAGATGAATTAAAAATACTTAAAAAGTAAATGTTTTTTGGGATTTTAAAACTTGAGCTAAAGCTATTGAAATATGGAAATTTGACCAGTTCCTTGTTCGAGCATACAGAGTCATAAGTAGTCATAGCTCAGAAAGATCATGAAATTAAAATTAAAAACATACTTCCTTGTTGATTCAACACCTTATGCCAATCAACTATATGAAAATAAAAAGAATGTCATGCACAACTATAGATGTATTGCAAGATTCATATAAGTACTTCAATATTTTTTACATCTCTTCTATAGAGATCTCAATAATTACTCACACAATTGTCAACACATAACAATAGAGAAAACTCAAAATCTTTGTTTTTTATTTCATTAAACCTTGATAATATATGACTAGTAAAACATATAAAATAATTGAGTTTTATTCCTTTTTTTTCTATAATTACAAAAGACCTTTTATAATATGAACCATCATGGGAGTTGTATACATCCAAAAACAAAAACACCTTTGGACTCATCTACTGAACTTACAAACAAAAGAGGAAATCATATTGACTAATGGCCTATTTGAAAACTAGAAAACTAAAAATGAGACCTTTATTTCCCTTTTATTGAACAAAAGACAAAACAAGCTTTAGGTATTTTACAAATATTTTATTGGTAGTAGTTAACTGCCATTCTACTAGAAGGCAAAAAAAGGTAATTGACTTGCTGACAAATTTTTAGACATTCATTTATTCCTTGGATAAAAATAGTTGTAGTTGATATCTTTGAAAATATTCTTTATATAATCCTAGGAGCAAGTTGACTAAAGAATGATGATGTGTCACAAATTCTCAAACCCTCATGATAATGAGCTGTTTGAGGTGCTCTCTTTAAAATATCTACATTTTCTCATCAAATCTAATAAAATAAAGCCAAACCCAATCTCTAAGATGAATATCAATTGTAAAATAAGATCAGATTAATCCATATTGAATTCAAGGCTAAGATTTTACAATTTTCAAATTTTCAAAAGTTGGTGCAAAACAATGGCTACTTCTTGGATCAAAATTTTCAAAAACACGGAGATAAGTTTGATAAAAAAGAATAATCATATAGAATCTAAAATATGATTCATGAGTTGTTGAAGGATCTATAGATGCTAAATATAGTCTTTTTCATTTATTTTGGCCTTGGTTTTGCCAAATTTAACCCATCCTTCATGTATAGTAGTCAAATGTCCTACTTTGTTATCCAATCTATGCAAAAGTTTATCTTAATCTAACTTGATATTTAAAAATGTAGTATTTTCTAAGGTTTCTAAACCTTCTTCTTGTTACTTGATAGGAAAGAGAATATACAAGGAACGTTTTCCATTGCAAGTGGATAAAATGAAATTTCTAAATTTCTAAATGTTTATCCCATACATCATTAGCCTATTTTATGAGTAAACTTGTATTGACATCAATAAACAACTGAACAACTTCTCATGTAGCCCTAATTTAAATTACATGAACATCCTTATTGAATTTTGTCACTTTTTCCTTAAACATGTCATTTTCAATACTCAATTTTTCCACCCTAGTATTTTGTTTCAATACTTCATTTGAGGGTGGCCCTATTATAGCTACAAATCCTAATAGGGACTTCAAATTCTCCTAAAAAATTTTAACCTTGGCTTCCTTAACTTCAATCTTTTCTTGGTCTCTCAATGTGACCTTATGTACCATTTGGGAAACATCCACCAGATGCTTGTGGACCTATGAAATCACTGGACTTCTCTAAAAGTAATTGTCCATAAATTTTATCATGTTGGGAAACCATGGATGGTTTCTTTGTAGTAGGATAAAGAGACCATATAGCTTTTACATATAGCTTATCATCAAAAGTTGATCCAAAAATAAAGCTCTTCTCTTTCTCTAGACTTAAATTTGTAAGGTCTATATTTTGTATCTTCATCAAGATATCAAATGTAATAGCAAAGGATATATCCCATTCCTCTAAAAGAAACAACCCACTATATCTAACCATTTGTATTCCTTTATTTAGGGTCATAGTTTCTATTTGTTCATCAACCTTTTGAAGAAATTTATCCTTTATCTTCATTTGTTCTTCTTCATTTAAGTCTTAAAAATTAATTCATCCTTCCTTCACTAACTCCTCAGCCTTTTTCTGAAGAATAAATTTCTTGAATTATTTCTTTTGAACAAAATCATCATCATTCAACAACTCCCTGCAAGCCTCAATCCTTACATGATTTGTCAATCCTCCCCCTAGCTTGAAATTTGCAATAGTTCTCTTTGCAAATATATCTTCAATATACACCCTTTTATGAATATCAAACTCATGAGTGGGAAGGGGTTTTTCAATTTGAGCATAAAATAAATCTTAAGAAATATAGGGAATGGGCTTAATTGGGGCTACCATTTGTAAATGCATAATTTCCAAAGGGTTCTCTAAAGAACTAGAAGGGGCTCTGATAGGCTCTTTAGAAGATGATGCAATAAAATCTCTAGGTGGGGTTGTTAGAATGTGAACTTAATGCTATTCATGTTATTTTTATTAATATTTGTCATTGATGTCAACATATCCTAGATGCATTTTCATGTTTTGGTTGTATCGGTTGGTGTACATACTGATAGTCTTGGTGGTATCATTAGTTTTACTAATAGTATATCTGTCTCAGTATAATTTTTCATCAAAATATGTGCTTAAGATATTTATCCTTATCATTTTTGGTGTTGGTTCTACTTTGTGTGCAACATATGTTGGATTGGTTATTTGGGGTCAATCCCATTTGGAGTGTGTTTGTTTGTATTTCAATCCTAGTCATTAATATGTAACATGTTCATCATATCCTTTGGAACCAATGGCTTTTGAGATGGTGTTACATTTTGGCATGTTTGAGGTGAGTTATATTGGTTGAGGTGGTCCACATTTCATTCCTTACCACCGCATGAGTGTCTTGGTGTGACCTAATTCAAATTGTTTTTTGCCAACATGGTTGATGGAATCAAGTAGTATAAGAAGAGGGGATTTTTTTTTATTGTGTGGCTTATGTATTGCTTGTATGTAAAATGATTGCAAATATATTTTAGAAGATCTGTGTGTTTTTTATCATGTGCGTGGAAGAGTGTTGGTGACAGTGATCTTAGTGATGGATTCAATCTCTTTTTACATACTTTGGCAATGGGCCTCTTTGTATTTGTAGTGATCCTATTCATATTTAAGGGTAGTTATACTGACCAACAGTGACCCTACTTGCAATGAGCACAACTAGTAGTAAGCCTTTGTAGAAATTACCTAAACCGGTGTCACCCTAATAGGTGTTTCATTTCATGAGAATTCGCTTCTCCATTGTTTTTCCTAGTTTGGGTTTCCATGTAAATCTTGGTGCTTTTTTTGTTGGTGTTTCTATGCTTTTCATGTTTATATTTTATGTGGATGTTTAAGTGCTTAACTGATAGATTAGAAGTTTTTATTGTTATTTTTTAATAGTTTAGCGACTAAACAAAAGTTTTATAAAGTGTGTGGGAATAACTTATTCACCCCCCCCCCCCCCCCCCCCCCCGTCTTAGTTATTCAGTATGTTCAATAATTGGTATCAAATCTTGGTTCCTTAATGAAGAGCTTAACCACTTGAGGTAGATCCAATGGTGCATAAATTGAGCATTCCCATGTTTGATAGATTAAACTAAAGTTCACAAAAAGATCAAATGAAAGGTTATTTGGCTTTGGTTGGTTACAAGATTTGGAAGCATGTGGAGACAAAGTATGTGTCTCCTTAGAATGGCTTTAACACTCAAGATGAAATTGAGACATTGTAGGAAAATTAAAATCAAGGTATAATATCACTAGTGCTTTATCTAAGACTAAATTAGCTAAGGTTATTTCTTTGAATATTGCTTATGAAGTTTGGGGAAAGCTAAAAGAGGTCTATGAAGGAAATGATAGGTTTAAGGTATCCAAGAAGCTTATAGCTAAGAGACTATGAGAATGTAAGGATGGAAAATGGTGAAGACATTAAAAGATATTTTTAGAGATTTGAGAATGTTGTGAATGAAGTCAAGAACCAATGAGGCACTATTATCAATAAGGATTTTATGGAAAATATCTTGATGACATCATTAGATAGTTATAGTGATAAGATATTAATGATTGAGGAGGTGTATGAATAAAAGAAGTTTACTAAAGAATAGTTATTTGGCACTCTGGCCACATTTGAGATAAGGAAGTTTGGAAGAGAGAAGAACATAACAAAAAAAATTATCAAGGCAAAAAAATCTGATGAAGATCTTGATGGTGATGATGAAGAAGAATTCAAAGTGAACTTTGAAAGAATATTAAAGAAAGGTATCAACAAGTACAAAGGTATGTTAACCCTGAAATGATTTAGGTGTTTTAAAATTATTCATTTGGATACCATATGTCTAGAGAAAGGTCCTAGACAAAAAAATTTAGAAGTTCAATAACAAGGCTTAATATGTGAATGAATATGCTAGTATTTTAGATGATGAGTCAAAAGTAGAGGGTAGTTTGTTTTATGCTAAAGAAGATAATAAATAGGAAATTGATATCTCAAATATCTTTGCTATGGTTGATGATGATGACGAAATTTCTTTATATGTGAGAAGAAATAAAAATGAATGGTTAATTGATAGTGGTTGTTCTCGTCATACAACTTGACATAGTTCCAAGGTGGGAGAATCCCAAAAGGAGATGCCTAACCTCATAGCTAAGAGTAACACAGGAAATAAATAACACAAAAGTATAGAGAGAATGCATGATCCAATATATTCATTTAGAGATGAAACAACATACATGCCAAGCTGTCAGACCCTCCCAGTTACAACCATATACAAGAAAAATAATCTCGGGTCCTAATTTTGATCTTCCAAAGTCTCAGATCTAGGTTCCATGAACCAACTACTACCACTACCCACTCAAGATACATATTTTGGCAAGTGTCTTGATGATTATAGCATAGAGGTTGTTATTTATGGAAAAACTACTCCTTGACATGATCATGTGGAGTTCAGTTCAATTTTAGATGTTTGCTCTGGAAAAATGACTAAGTTCATGAAGTAGTTGACAGGGTATAGTTGCACATTTATTTTGGAGAGCATAGCATGTGAAGAACTAATGCTTGATAGATTAGAGTAATTTTATATGAGATGGATTAGACCTTTAGTTAACATCATGTGTATTTTGGAGTTGAATGGAGATATTTATAGCTTCATGTGGTTACGCAAAGACATTGTAGTAGTGTAACAAGGCAAATGAGTGGTTGTGATGTTTAAGGGAGGAATGTGTGAATTCCACTGGTGCTAGCTTGAATTTTTTTGGGTCCTACACTACCTTTGTGGATATATAATCACTGACTATGTATTTGATAATTTATTATGTGTTTAACACATTTTGTGATGTATTTGTGAGCCGAATAGAAATGATATGAGATCGAGTATATATATATGAAGATGTTTTAAGATGTCAAGAGTGTGTGTGATGTACAAATGCATTGGGATATTAGAATAATTTAGAGGATTTTGTGAGCTATAATTGGGACTACTGAAGCATAGAAGATTCTTGTACAATTCACTTTTATAAGTCATTATAAAGGTACTTTTGCATTGTAAGAGCAGTGAGCTCCTTGTATTGTGTACCACCCCTAATAGGGTATGCATCCTTTAATAGGGACTTGTACTAAATATAATACTCATCTCCTAATAGGGATAAATCTCCTAACATGTACACTATACTATTAGTAAATAATTTTTGGGTATCATCCTCACCGGGGTTTTCCCTCTAACCAGGGTTTCCTCGTTAACAAATCATGGTATTATGAGTTGCGTACTTTATGTGTATGTTCTTTTTATTTCAGTAAATTGCATGGTTAAGTTTGAGTTGGTTAAGTTTATTGTTAAAGTGTTATAATACCGATTCACCCCCGCTCTTAGTATAACTTAATCCCAATAATTAGCATCAGAGTTTGAGGCCCTTGGAGAGAAATCCTAACATCTTGAGGGAGATCTAGATGGATTCAAGTGGTTTGGAAGATGACTTTGAAGCAGCACTTGAAGACCTTGATAAGGAAAAAGATTATAATGATGAATTGAAATTAAAATTAAGAAGATTTGAGGATTACTTTAGGAAGCTTAAGGAACACCTTGAACTCTCTAGGAACCAAAGGCAAGATCTTGTGAAAAAGTTATAGGAGGAATTTGAAAATGACTCATTAGATCTGATCAATCAGCTTGAACAAGAAAAGAAAGCATTGAAGCAAGAACATCATCAACTAAATAAAGAGAAGAGAAAACTTGATGAAACTTTGAAAGGAACTTATGTTTAGATGGAGAAAATGCAGATTGAACTAGATGGCTACAAAATTAAGTATCAAGAATTGGAGAAATATAATCACATTATTAAGGGAGAACTTTTTGAAGTGAAAAAACACATTATGAAACTTTATGTGAGTAGTAACAATATTGATGAATAGTTATAACTATAAAATCCTAAAGTTGACATGACCGGAGTTGCTATTGATGAAGCTAAATGCTCAAAATTTTAAGAAAGACAATCTGAAACAAATATGACACCTAACTATCAAGAAAAACCTATATAGAAAGAGGAACCTAGAAAGAATATCAGACCTTTCGGAGGAAGATTCTTTGGATGTAACAAAGTTGGTCACATGAAGAGAGATTACAAACGTAAGTCTCCTTATATGTCTTTTTTGGGTTATTGTTTCAATTGCTATGCATATGGACATAGGAAGGTAGAATGTAGAAAACTTGACTATCAAATACTAAACAAGACTACATTAGAGAGGAAACAATAGCCAAGATTACATGTTACAGATGTAACAACTTTGGGCACATCACAAGAAATTGTAGACTACATGTTAATTAAAATAGGTCATCTCCTACATGCTATAAATATAACAATCAAGGACATATAGATAATTTTTGTAGGTATAATGGAAATATTAGTAATAGAAGACCACCATCTATAATTGTAAAGAAAAATGATGATGATATTGGTAGAATCCTAGCAGAATGCATGGATGATTTTGACAGATGTTTTGCAAAGGAAGGTAACAAAGATAGTGGTAAAGTATGGAAAGGAAAGGACAAAGTGAGACTAAGGTTTAGGGAGAATTAATAGATTCTATTGATGTTATCATTGCCACATTATCCTAAGTGGCCAAGCATGGCCTTAGGGGGAGCTTTGGAGAAATATACTAATAACCTATGCATACCCTTGTATGAAGAATGAGTTGATGTGAGCTTATAGGCAGACATGTTAATGTATCTAAAGTCTATATCTATGGTTGCATGGTTATACATATAGTACTTGATGATCATGAAGGAAGATGGATGACTAGATCCTTATAGGCTTACTAATTCATCGAGAAATGTGTAAATTTAAATGTTGGGAAGTATAAGTTCATTATTCTCCAACTTTTTGATCACCATTCTAACACAACTAAAGAAGATCATAAGAGAAAGAAAAGGACCTAAAGCATATATGTGATAATTGAGTGTGCATATCTAATCTCATCAAGTAAAAGGTATTTTGATCTTCTATGAGCTTTGTTTACTCTGGATACACCATTGATTTTTTATGTTAGTGAGAGGTCGAGGCACAAATTCAAGAAACACCTTTACAAATCCATGGAGGATGGTCGTGAAGGCATATTTTTAAAAATTCCATATGGTGTGCTTCATGTGGAATATATTAGGGCATACATTAACTATAGGTATGAGATTATACGGGACTTTGAGATCATCAAGGAGAAGGAGGACATGATTAAGGATGATGAAACTTGGAAGGATGAGTTTGCTCATTTGCAAAATCTTAGTATCATGTGAATGAAAAAACTATATGAGTTCAATGAATAATAATAGATCAAGATCATTGTTAGTAGAGTCTATGACCAATTTTTATAGATAGGAGAGCAACCTATTAATATTTCTAGTGAGTTGATTCATGATGTGACTAGATTGGATAATACTGGCATTATCCCTTCTATGGAGAAGAAAACAAAGAAGAAAGGAGAAACCCTAACACATTCTAAATAGGATAAGGGGGAAATGACAATTACCAAAATCTTTCAGTAAGATGTGAGATTGATTTCAATGATTTTGGGATACAAACTTTATTATAGACGCCGACCTAGTTCTATTTTTGTGGGTGTAATTATGATGGCATATAAGATGGTGAAGAAAAATATTTAATCCAAGTTGTGTGAAGTACCGAGACAACATTTCTTTGAGAATATAAAGAAGATCAAGTGAGACAAATCAAAAGCATTCAATTTTGGATCACTACTGATGCATATCTACATTCATGTAGTACACAATTTTCCTAGAATTCACCCCAGGGAATGGAAAGATAATGAACCCATAGCTATTCAAGTGAGCAATACCTATAGAAGAAAAAATAGTACATGGGTAGATGGAGAACTCTTTGGTATGTTGAAGATTCTTCAAAGGAAAATGAAGGAAAGAAAGAGAATTCTTGAGGCAATGGTAGAGAAATACAAAGATACAATTTGTTTCATGGTTGAAACTGATTGTGTATGTTTTGAGAAGTTGAACCTAGAAAAAAATGGAGTTACCCTATAGGTTATGAGGTCAGTGAAAAGGTTCTTACTATGAAAGTATATCATGTCTTTCTTCTAAGATTGATCCTACTTATGAAGAAAAATATACTGAAATCAAAGGTGAACAATCAAGGGTAGTGAGGAAGAGAAATATTGAGAAAATAGTTGACAATCTTACAAAGAAGGCATGTATAAGCCGAGAAGAGATGAAAGAGGTATGAAAGAAAATAATAGAAGGAGCATATGGGTTGACAAGAACTTCCCATGTATCCCTTCCACCTCATAAAGCTGTAGAAGTTGTTGATTCACCTCCTACTATGGTTGCAACATCTGATACCACCCCTACACCACCTAAGAGGTCATCACAAAGAACAATCATAATTGAGACAGTGAATGGAGAAGAGATTATAGTGAGAAGGATAAGGTTTTCTAAAAATAACTCACCTCCTAAAAGGAAGAGGACTGGTGTGGAGAAGAAAGAAGAATAGTGGAAAGAAGAAAAGAAGATTGAAGAGGGGTTAATTGAAAATAAACTAGCTGTGAGACAACTTTGGAAACCTGATCTGAGTATGTTAGAAAAAAGGATAGTTGATCAAGAAAATTTGAATCAATAGCCTAAATACTATGACAAGTATAATGAAAGTGATAAAATTCTAATGACTACATTTTTATTAATCATATGTTAGTATTTAAAAGGAATCTACTTGAAATCGAAGATAGTATTCATAAGGATTTATATGAGAAACTAGAAGTAAGAAAATAGTTAGCACTTAAAGAAGATGAACAAATAAAGATAAAATCCATAGAAGACATACTACCTATTTTTTCATTCAATGAGTGTGATAGAGTAATGAAATCCATTAAGCCTTTGTTGAGAGTAAAACAAGATTGATAAAGATTATGGGAAGAAACTATGTTGAAGTAATAGAAAAAAGTCACAAGGCTATTGATAAGGTATTAATGGAATCTAAACCACAAAAGCCTTTACCTCCCAAGTCCAAGGCTACTAATCCCAAAAGTATTCTGAAAGGAGAGTCTTCTAAATCTGCACAAGTACACATTGAGTCATCTAAGAATGAAGATGATAGTAACCAGTTCTTCAGTATAGTTAAGTAACTAGAATTATTTGTTGTTGGTGTGCCTATTATCCTGGACACTCTGCAAGATATTGGTGACCCTTTTCAAGGGATTGTTGATACTACTATTGAGGTAGATGGAAGAAATGAACATAATACAATCAATCTTGGCACATTGATTGGGGGAGAAATGGAAGTACCTATTGAGAAAGAAGAACAAGGCACTAAGGAATAACTTAAGGTAAGTTTGGCATGGAGAAGTGGATCAGCCAGGAAATGCAAGAGATGAGGCAACACTTGAAGGTTATGGAAGATACCATGGAACCCCTAAAAGTTAAACTGGAAAAGCTGGAAAAGGATTTTTTGATGAAGGTAGGTAACAAAGTTTGAATGCATACCTAAATTCCACAATCAAAGCCATTATGGAAGAGAAGTTGAAAGACTTGAATGATAAAATAAGTTATAATGGGCACATCATAAGTGAAATTCTAAAGCACAGTAATGAGGGACTTAAATTCTTAGTGATGAACCTTAAGGATTTGTATAAGTACTTGGAGAGTAGCATGCTGGAGAATACTACCATCATGGTGGAAGATGATGTTGGGAGCTTAGGGTCAGGGACTAGAACTAGAAGCGGTCTCAAAAGGAAGCTGCTTGAAATGCCTAAGGAGCTGAAGGGTCTCAAAGACTCCATTTAAAAAATGGAGGAAACGCAGAAAAAGGTGGAAAAGGCCATGAAAATTAAAATGTAGTTCATCTTGGTCTTTTGCTAGATGTTTACTGGTTGATGTGCTGGTGAATGTTTTTTGGTTTCCCATTTTAATCTATTTTAGGTTATTTTTTGGGTTGGTTGGGGTCCTTCTTTTCATTGTGTAGCAAGATTTTGATGTTTGTATGAACTTTATTTATTATATTTTATCCTATGATGTAAATGGTTTCAGGATCCATTCAAAACATGTATTTACCTTTATCAAAAACTTAAGGTAAGTTTGGATTATGTAAAGGAGGAACTTGAATCTTAGCAAGAAATGGATGTATCTATTCTTATCTCTTTAACTCTATTGTTGACAAGTGATAGTAAACCTTTGAACACTGATGTTGATGGCATGGATGAAGATGAACTGATGAATTTTTCATTCATATCCTTTGCTAAGGCTAACGAGAGATTAGAACAAAGGAAAGAGAAGAAGTCAAAGGTATTAGAAAAGGAATTAGATAGAATTAACAATATTCTACCCATACCATTCACTTTTCAAGGAAATGACACTTGATGGATAATCGAAAGTCCTTAATGACCTTGATGTTCATTTTACTTCTTTAGAGGAGGTCGTGGCCTTGAAAGTTGAAAGAGAATACATGGGGAAGAAGCTATATGAGATATGCCAGTCGTTAAAGTGGGATGTCATCGTATTGGACATTGCTATCTCTGGTAATAGGTCTTGCATCATGCATGGGAATAAGATATATATCTATTGTATAAACCCTTACAAGCATGTAAAGAATATGGTAGATATAATTCACAATGAAGAGAAGACAAGAGTGCTGGGAAGATTTTCTATGTTGAGGAGTATGCTTACGCCTAAACTGTCAAATTTAGAGAAGCATCTTGAAGAAATGGAGACTGCAAATTTTTTTCTTGATGTAGCTCTACCTATAGTACTAAAGTATGATGAGATCTCATCCTTTGTGTTGAATGACCTTATTCATTTTGGCCAGACATTGGAGAAGACATGCGAAGAAGATGTAAAGATCTTGGAAACCTCTTTCCAAGATATACTTCATATGGTATGAATTTTTGGTGAGAATCTCTACATTCTTAAATTGTATATAGCCACATTTTTAGTACACCTTTTCCATTGATGTAAAAGGGGGATTAATAAGTTTTAAAAATGTATAGATAAATATATAAGAAATATATAGTCAGTAGTTTGGCATTTTACACTTAGTTATTTTTTACTAACTTTCACCATGAATGCCAAAGGGGGAGATTGTTGGAAAGTGGATTGATGATTATAGCATAGAGGTTATCATTTATGTAAACACTACTCATTGGCACGATATCTTGGAGTTCAGTTCAATTTTGGATGTTCGCATTAGAAAAATGACTAAGTTTAGGAAGCAGTTGACAGGGTATAATTGCACAATTTTTCACGGTGATCATAGTATGTGAAGAACTAAGGCTTGTGAGATTAGAGAAATATTATATGCAATGGATTAGACCTTTAGTTAATGTTACATGGATTTTAGAGTTGACTGGAGAGATTTACAACTTCATGTGGTTACACGAAGATGGTACACTAGTGTAACAAGGAAGATGAGTGGTTGTGATGTTTAAGGGAGTAACATGTAAATACCAGTGGTTCTACTTTGAATTTTTTTAGCGTCCTACCCTACCTTTGTGGAAAAATGATCATATACTATGTGTTTGATATTTGATTATATGTTGAACACTTTTTGTGATGTATTTGTGAGCCAACTGGATATGAGATGAGATTGAGTATATATAAGAAGATGTTTTGAGATACAAAGTGGTGTGTGTGATGTGAAAATGCATTAGGATGTTAGAATAATGAAGAGGATGTTGTGAGCTATAATTGGGACTACTGAAGAATAGCAGATACTTATACAATTCACTTTTATAATTCATTATAAAGGTAGTTTTACATTGTAAGAGAAGTAAGCTCCTTGTCCTATGTACTAGCCCTAATAGGGTTTGCATCCTTTAACAAGGATTTGTAATAAATGTAATAATCATCTCCTAACAGGGATAAATATCTTAACAAGGAAACTATATTATTAGTACATCATTTGTGGGTATCATCCCCACCAAGAATTTCCCTCTAACTAGGTTTCCTCATTAACAAATCATGGTGTTATGAGCTATGTAACTTATGTGTATGTTCTCTTTATTTCAATAAATTTCATTGTTAAGTTTGATTGGTTAATTTTATTGTTAAAGTGTTGTAATACTGATTCACCCCACCCCTTTTAGTATTACTTAATCTCAACAACATCCATTTATTACATATAGCTAGCGCCTCTATAGGTCAGCCAAGAGATAATTACATTCCCTAAGAAGGAAACATGTATAAACAAATAGGTCTGACCAAAATGAATAAAAAATATAAGAAAGGACACAAAAAGATGTGTGATCATAGGAAATGATTCACACAAGATCCACAAACCATACCCTACAATCACAATGGTCAAAATCCAAAGATCAGTGATGACACATCGAATCTCAAAATAGGTCCAAGAAATAAATGAACACGTTACCCATGGATAGAACATGGATCAAATCTCAAAAAAAACATGAACAACAGAAGGTGCAATCATAGGAAGATGATCCTAGATAGATCTATATTCAGACATTATGATCGCACATCCTATCTTGAACAAATGATGATTGACCAACATAATCTCTCCAACTAGTAAATTAGAAGAAAATAAGAAAGAACTATTTTTTTGGTTGATGCAAGATTTCGATGAACCCAATATGCTCTTGCATCAAAAACCTAGGGTTAATAAAATTGATGCTCTGAAGAAGAGATTGTATACAACCTGAGAATAATCCAAATGATCCAAATTAGATTGGGAAATCCAAGTAGTGTCCTCAACTGATTTATTTTTCAACTTGACCAAGTAATCCATGTAATCATTTTCCCTTGTTCTTCTCCCAGTCCTTCTATTGAAGACCTTCTCAATTTCCTTTTCCTTCTTCTTTGGATATTCCTTCTTCATGTTTGTCTCATCATCTGACTCATGGTACTCATACAAATCTACAATGTTGAATATAGGTGATATATCCATGTCAATCAATAACTCAACCTCAAAAGCATTACCACTATAAAATTTCTTCAGTATCTTACAAGGCCCAAAATTCTTCATCTTCAGCTTACTATAGGTTGCAACAAGAAATCTTCCCTTCTATAAATAAATCACAACTTCATCACCAACCTTAAAATTTTTATATCTCCTAGATTGGTCAATTGTATCCTTATATTTATAATTGCTATGTTCCAAATTATACTTCACCTTAGCATGCAAAGTCTTCATGAATTCAGCATATCCCTCCACTTCAACACTTGTCTTCTCTTCTAGGCCAAGATCTTTCAAATCTAATATTCCTTTAGGATGCATGCTATTAAAAATGTCAAAAGGTGTTTTACCTATACTTAATTTCACTAAATTGCTATATGAAAATTCTTCTTGTGCCAAAACCAAATCCCAAATACTAGGTTTATCTCCAACAAGACATCTTAAAAAATCATCCAAAATCCTCTTCACAACTTATTTTTGTCCATCATTTTGTGGATGAAATGTAGAACTAAACTTCAAATCTGTACCTATCTTCTTCCAAGGTTTCTTCCAAAAATATCCCAAAAACTTACTATCACAATCAAAAACAATAGTCTTAGGTAACACATGAAATATCACAACTTCTCTAAAGAATAGATTATCTATATGAACATCATCTATGTTTTCTTAGAAGGAATAACATATGACATCTTTGAAAATATGTCTACCACAACAAATAGAGAATCATTACCTCATTGTGTCTTTGGTAAGCCAAGAACAAAATCCACACTAATGTCTTCCCATGGTCTACTAGGAACATGTAAAGGTGGGTATAACCATGTATTCAAACTTACTCCCTTAGAAAATTGAAAAATTCTATAACTTCTAACAAATTTATGAACATCCCTATACAACGGAGGCCAAACTTATTTCTGCTTAATCAAACTCACTATTTTATCAATGCCAAAACATTTTGCAAGTCCTTCACTATGTTTCTCCTTGATTATATTTTCCCTTATTTATCTTCTTGTTATACATATTTGAATTCCTTTGAACAACATACCTTCTTGAATTAAGTAATCAACCCAATTACTTTGATTATTTATGATCGGTTTCTTACATTCTTTTCAAGGTTCTAAAAATCAGGATAAATTTCATACAAATTTTTCAAATCATCAAAACCAAGTACCTTAACTCTCATCTCATTCAATAAAGTTCTTCTTCTTCTCAATGTATTTGCAACCCTATTTGACAATCCAGTTCTATGTTTCAACACAAAAGTAAAATTCTACAAGTATTCAACCCACTTCATATGTCTTTGATTCAACTTATTCTAACTAACTAGATACTACAATGATTTATGATCGGTGTACAACAAAAATTTCTTGGGCATCAAAAATGTCTCCATTTCTTCATAACTTGAAAAATAGCATAAATTATTGGTCATAGACTAAATCCTTCCTCCTAGCATCATTCAATTTCTCACCATAAGAAGCAATAGGTTTACTTTCTTTACTCAATATTGCTCTGATTGCACTTCCACTTGCATCATAATCAAATTGAAATACCTTAGAGAAATAAGGAAAAGCCAGTAATGGTAATTCAACTACCTTCTTAGTCAAGGTCTCAAAACTTCTGTCAACTCCATGCATCCACTTGAAGCATTTCTTATCTTCTCTCATTATCTATGTCATAACATTACAAATAGACCTAAAATTCCTTATGAAATTTTGGTAGAAACTTTCTGTGATCCATGAAAATATCAGACTTCACTATCATTCTTAGCTATAGGGAATTCCAAAATTGCTCTAACTTTCTCAGGTTCCATCTTCAAACCTTTAGCTAAAATCATAAAATTCAATTACACTATCTCTTTCTTCATGAAAGAACATTTCCTCAATTTAATCAACAAATTTTCCTCTTTCAATCTTTGTGATACTTGTCTAAAATGCAACAAATGATCTTCCTTACACTTATTAAATATTAGAATGTCATCTGAGTAGACAATCACAAACCTACCAAAGAATTTCTTTAAGACCTCATTCATCACCTCATAAAAGTACTAGGTGCATTAGTCTAACCAAAAAGCATAACCAAGCACTCATTAAAACATTCTCTTGTCTTGAAAGTGGTCTTCCATTCATCTCCTTCTCTTATTTTGATTTTATGATAACCTCTCTTCAAATAAATCTTGGTAAATTATTTTTCTATACTAAAACAATCCATGATATCATCCATCCTAGGTAATAGAAATTTCCTTTCATTGTGATCCTATTTATAGCTCTTGAATTGGTACACATCCTCCATTCTCCACTCTTCTTAGGTGAAAAAATAGGTAGTACTACACATGGACTCAAACTTTCTCTAATCATACCCTTATGCAAAAATTCCTAAACTTATCTATTCAATTCTTCATTCTCTATAGGTGTCAACCGGTGAGGTGACTTATTAGGTAAACTAGCTCCTGGTATCATATCCATGCAATGAATTAAGATTATAAAAGGAGGTAACCCATCAGGTAAATTATCTGAAATGATATCTTGAAATTTTGTCAACAATTATTTAACTTCCAATGGTGAATCATCCTCTTTCTTTACAACCAGTCTATTATGAGTCAAAGCATAGCACACATCATTCTTCTTCAACCCATTTATGAATTATTTTCCTTCAACCATGAAAACTCTAACATTAGTGCAATTCTCACTCTTATATTCTTCTACCAAAGGTAACAAACCTTATTTCTTCTCATTATCCATCGTAGTATACCAATTCAATCTACCATCATATATAGCTTGTCTATCATAGTGCAATGGTCTATCCAACAAGATGTGACAACAATCCATCAACATAATATCACAAATAACTTCATCATGATAGTTTCCAATCTTAACTTTCACAAGACATTGTTCACTTACCAAAATTTTATTCTCATCCTTAATCCAAGAAAATATGATATGGCTTAGGGTGCTTTATCCTCGGTAATTGCAACTTTGTAACAAGCACTTCTAATGCCAAATTAGCTGAACTTAGACTATCAATGAACACATTACAACACTTTCCAACAACTTTACATCTAGTTTTGAATAAGCCTCTCCTCAAAGGGTCATCTTTAGTTCCCTCATTCTACAAAGCTCTACTAATCATCATTTTGTCACCACCTTCTAGTTTGTTCATTGAATGAGATGAATCATCCTACACAAGTGCATTCCTACTACTACTACCAACCTTCTTACATTCAAATTCCCTATGTCCTTGTTGGATTATAGAGAGGGGGGTGAATTAGTAATCCTGATCTTAAAATACCTTAAAATAATATTCTCTGATTAACTCAGTAACTACTCGATAGAAACACAGTTCTCTATTTACCAACAATAGTAAATAAACTATATCTTTCAGTAAATCATTTGCACAAATAATTTACAATGTGTAACACCAATATTTAACATGGAAACCCAACTTTGGGAAAAACCACTACGGGAATTGTCACCCACTAAGAGATATACTCTTTTGAAGTACACTTGGTTAAGAGCCAATCTGGTTAAAGATTACAAAACACACTATTAGGTGTGATCCAATTAAGGGATTTACCTTAAATCTGTTAGGATCTACACCCTGTTAGTAGTGGCCTTGTTAGAGGGATTTAAACACTCTTTTAGAATGTCACCTTTGTCAAGGATATACAATAAGACTATTAAGTATACTCTATTAAGATATTTCTCTATTACAAATGTTAGTAAGAAATAGTAATAATAATGAACTTTAGATGCGCGACTATCTTTGCTCAATCAAATCATTGTGCGCTCTTCAATCTTCACTTCAATTCTTCAACTTCCACTGGCATCGACATTTCATCAAATCATTTTTTTCTCACTCAGAATCTCTTTGTTTCTTCTTCTCTTCAATAGTCAGTAACCCTTCAACTATTTCATTTTCTAGCCAATTGTATATAAAATTTCATCCTTTATATAGACAATTTTTGCCTTCTGATCTCATCTATTACGTTTTCCTTTAATCAATCTTGACTGTTCAATACACTATACATCAAATTTGGATCTCGATAACACGTTTCCTTTTCACCTAGGAAATTGAATTTTTCTAGAAACTTGTTCCACTTCTCTTTACCGCTTAGATCTAGCCATAAATATTCATATTGAATTTTCATAACCGTAGATCTCTTGAATTTAAATATTGATTCCATCCATATTTAATACCTTTTCCTTGTTCGGTGTTCTTCACTTAGAATTTTGGTTACATTGCTCAGTTCCTAAACCTTTCCACTTTACCGAGTGACCAAATTTTTACCTTTACCTTATCGAGTGACTTTTCCATCTCAGTAGCCATAACAATTTTACTTACCGATTTGTCAAAAAATCATCACCATGCTTTACCGACTTAACATACTCATATATCAGGTAGAAAATAATCATATCAACATAATAAAATCATTGTTTGATATGTATCGGCTACCCATTAAGTTCTACAACTTGTCAACTTCTCATTTCTTCTTCTCCTTGCCTCATTCATCTTCTATCATTACTAAATGACATGGCAACACAATATAAACTAGAAATCAATTTCTTGACATCAATGACAAGACTATAAATGATTTGATCTTTCTACTAACATGAGTTCCTCTGATCTTGGTTAGTCTTCAACATCAACTCTATCAAATAATCAATCATCAACATTATTATCAGTTATGATAACAATCTCCCTCTTTGGGATTGATGGAAACACTAACAAATTCAGTATTCAATTGATGATGGTACACTTCACTATCATTCATATTATGTACTCCCTTTGAGTAGTAACTTCTGTTGGATTGGAAAGATAGGGTACTAAGAGGGGAGGGCTAAATCAGTACCCACAAAAAATTTCAACTCATAAACCTTTCAAACCTTGAACAAAAAATAGTAGTAACCTTCAACTATTACTTGAATCCATTGCATGCATCATTCATTCATTTAACTATCAAGTAAATAAAATGAAATCAAAAAGATAATCAACACATAACACAAGTATTTTGGTAATGTAGAAACCCTTTTTAGAAGGTAAAAACTGTGATGGGGATGACACCCACAAATTATTTACTACTATAGATAGAAAAGGTTTACCTGTTAGGGATACAAATGGTGATCACTTCTGGTGATCTTACCCTATTAGGAGTAACATTTTAGATTAGTTAGATCTACCTAGTGATAGGATTTTAATAACACTACTTGAGTGTGCACTCGATTAAGAGATTTACATAGACTATTAGGTCTACTCTATTAGGAGATTTTACCAAAACTCTATTAAAATGATTAGAAAGTAACAGGTAAATATCTGATAATGACAACTCAACTTGTCTGATACAGATCATTGAAGTACTGAATAGATATCACCTTTCTATTTGAAGATCTCTGCTCTAAACTGCTCAGTAGCCCTATCTGATTCTGCTTAATCTGAATAACTCTAAATACTATTCTACTCTACTTGATAACTAATATTCATGAAGTTGGCTAATGCTTCAAGAAGTTTTTTTCATGTTCTCAATCTACTTATCAAGCTTCTCTCTTACTTCTTCAAAAATAATATGAAATTACATTTATATAGCATACTACTTTGCCGCATAACAAAACTTAGGTTACAATATCTTAGAGAAAACCCTAAGATAAACGGTGTACAAAAATAACCTAGATCTAGAAAATACATAAAAATCGTCATCGCAATAAAGATGGAATCTTACAATAAATGATCCTCGATCTTGGTAAAACATTTTGTGATTCTGTTGTAACTATTTGCATAGATAAGTGTGTCATTCCTAATTACTATGTCATTTTTTGTATCCCTCAGGAAATTTTGTATATACTGCTTGTATGCACCCTAAAATGGTCGCCTAGACTTTGGGCCCCATTTATTTGATTTATCAATCCTGAATCATTTTGATCAATAATTAATATTTTGAACATTATCAATTTCTTGATCAAGTCTTAATTTCGATCATATATTAGATTTTTATCCTTGGGCTAACCATTTATCCTAAGTCTTTATTTGATTAAAAGGAATATTTCCTCCCCTTTTAATTAAATAAAAAGCCCCCACTTTCCTCTTATCCTAAGTTGCACAAATAAAACATTATTCCTATTTTACAAAAAGGAAAAAAGCACTTTTTGTCTCACATGAGGCTCAAAAGTCAACACTTCACTCTCATTGGAGGATATGTGTGCACATGGATTGCTCCTCTTTCAAGCTCCACCGCTGATTAAGACTTTTTGCCTCTTAATCTCAATGGTCCATTTCTTTGCATTTCTTATAAAAGGAGAGCTCTCTCCTTCATTTGCATATCTCATGTTTTTATGCTAATGTTATGTTGCAGGTTTTGGGAATTTGAAGACATTGAAGACTTGTTGCTTTCATCATCTAGTTCATATTTGCTTTCATAGTTGCATAATAATGGCATTCTTAGTGTAGATTTCCTTTTATGCAATAGATTTAACTCATCTAGCTTAATAGGAAGGGTTGTAACACATTGTTATTTCCATTTCATAGCTTAGCTTGTACTTCCATTTTCATAGCATAGCTTGCACATTTGCATTCTCATTCTTAGCTTGCATTGCATTGCATATTTGGATTCTTGGAGATATTGGCATTGTTGCCCTTGTCTTCACTTGAATCTCTCATTGTATGGTTGACTAGCAAGGTCACAAGCTTGTAGCTCTAGCTGAGAGCAAACACATCATAGTCCCTTACAACTCCATGCATAGAGAGCTATGACCCGCTTTGTGAGGCCTCATTCTTGAGCAACCTTGCATGTAATGGTTCATAGAAGTGCACCATTTTAGTGTGTACATTTCTGGCACCCACCGTGGGGCTGAGTAGATTAGCTTTGTCCCTTTAATTCTGCATTTTCCGTCAATATTTTCATCAATTTTTGGTTTGATTTTCAGTCTCTGGTTTTCTGTCTCAGAGTATCACGTGATACTTCTCAGAAATATCGCACGATATACCTTTTTATAGCGGTACGACACTTCGCGCGAAAGAAGAATCGCCCGCCAGTACTAAGGTTTATCGCCTGTTATCGGGTGAAGTATCGCCCGCCCATAGTGAGAAGTATCGTTCGACTAAGAAATATCGCGTGACTGAGAAACATCGCCCGACTATAGGAAACTATATCGCGCGATACTGGTGAAGTCTGAGAAATATCACCTGGTCTGGCAGAGACTTGCGTTTTCAGTTTTCTTGTCCGAATTTGATTATTTTAGCTTGCTGTTTTGTTTTGCTGTGTTTAGATAGGGTCTAACCCACATCTTTTAGCTTAAATCTAGCAATTTATTGCATGTTTACATTTGGATTTTGATTTTGCTAACTTTGTGGGTCTAACAAGTTGTGTTTGTAGGTGCTCTCATTTGCTTGAAAATTGCTAAAAATGCATGTCAAAGAGGGCTACTAACAGTTTTTGCAGGGCTGCCCAAGCATAAAAATAAAAAAAAAACATTTTTTTGCTTGTTTATTTACTTTCCTTTCAAGTGTGGCATTCACTAATTGTCTTAGGCACCTTAATACCTTGTGAAAAGGATCTTGAGGTGGTAGGAGAAGTATGCTCTTCACCTTTAGGTGAATGAGAAAATCTTGACCCATCTTAAGGTTTTGGAAGCAAGGGAGTAATTGAATCTCTTTGCTTGGTGTGTTTGGGAGAGATTTTTGAGATAGGAGAGTATGCTCTTCACCCTTGGGGTGAATCAAAAACCTTGAACCTCAAGAGTTGATCCATTTTTGTTTAGTTTAGGAATCCTTTAGCGGGCCTGCTCTTGAGCAATCAAGAGGAATGACTCAAGTGGGGACAACCTTGTCATCATTTTCCTTGGTGGCAAGTGATTCCAACTCACTATAATCTCAAGGCTATCAAGGACACCAAAAACCTTGATAGACATAACACTTGTCTTCGTTTGATGTGAGTAGCTCATGGGATTGTGACCATGGGGAAAACATTGAACAAGAATTCTTAAGGTACTCTTGAGGCCGCGAGGTCCTAGTCCTTTATGAGGAGCAAGAGGGGTGTTGTGAACAGAAATCCTTATTAAGAACCATTAGATAGAAGCCACCTTCTTTTAGCTGCTTATCTTCTTAGTGCAAGGATTGATCCAAGTGGTTTACTTGGATCACCTAATTAAGATACTCACCATATGTGTCCCTTTGGTTGTGTCATTTGACATTTCCATGACAAAGCCAACATCTCTTGTGGGTAACCACTTGGTGTGAGGTGAGGGGGCATCAAGTTATGGGCTAAGTTGGTAAGTATTGAGCCTTGACCTTTTAGGATAGATTTGCTTGAAGTATCTTCGATTGTGTGATACCAGTGCAAATGTTCTTACATACAACCAATCGGTAGCATTCATAGGGTGTTGTTTCAATTCTGATATCACAAGTGTTTGTCTTGGCAAGGTTGCTTTTGCCCTTGTTTCAAGTGTTTAAGACCATGTTTTGATCCCTTACTGTTTGCAAACCTGCCGAAATTCTACTGATATTGTGACTGAAATTGAAAACATCAACCCTCAGACTGGAAATTTTGACCAAACAGACCCAAAAATGCAAATTTCACACAATTCTGGTCAAGAGTTAACAATTCTGCAACAGTATCGCGCCCTGTAAAGTGAAGTATCGCGCGATACTTCGCGCTTGCTAGAAATATTGCCCCCTTTGAAGAGAAATATCACGCGATAGTTCGCCCCTGACAGACTATCGCCCGACCTGCCTAGAATATATCACCCGCCAGTATTAAGAAGTATCGCCTGGCTTCGGGTGAAGTATCACGCGCTTATAGGTTTATCGCCCCAGTAGCCTGGAGTATATCGCCTGGTTTATTTTTGCCATGCTTAAATTTTGGTCAGTTTCAGTTGCTGTTAATCAGGCTAGGTCTTAGAGCAGGCTTCTCACCCTGATGTTTGAGATCTGTCTTGACTCCAAATTTCTGGTTTTTAGTCCTCCAGGATAGCATCATTTGATTTACGAAATCACTTTGGAAAAATTGCCAAGTTAGAAGGCCATTCTTGGTGCCAGGGTTCATCTTTAAAATTGTTAGCTATATTCTGGAAAAATCTTAGTACTCTTATTGTCCAAATCGCTTTCATTTTCATCTCAATTTCAATTATCTTTTGGCCTAGTCCAACCTCCTGATTCAAAAGTGCAAGGGTAGTCACCCTTTGGTTTGAAGCACCTCTTTGACAGTGTTGGTAAAGCCCTTTTTTTTTCTTTTCATTTCTCTTTGGACAATAGAGGACTTTGATTATCCTAGTTTGGCATTGACACTTTGAAAGGTCACCTTATCATTGAGAGTATCTCTCTTTCATGTCAGTTACGACAAGGTACCAAGTTAATCAAGGGAAGCGACCCCCTGTTGCCTTGAGCCAGTTACCACCCGTCAAGACTCGTTGACAACCTAAGGGAAAAGGACCCCTTTTTGACCAATCTCCTAAGAGTGAATCCGAGGTTTGTTTTAATCCGGGAGCTAATCCTAGTGAAGTGAGCACCTCTTTTGTACCACTTTCATCAAGTATGGACATGAGTTACACTTTCACCTGACAACAAAGAGAAGCCATGAATCAAACTCTTGAGGATATCTTCCAACGACACAGAAGAGAGTATGGTGGTTCTTCTCATGCTAGTCCACCTGGGTCACCTCCCAACAATGTGAGGTATTTTGATGCTCATCAATGAGCCGAAAGACATCATAAGCAAGCTCACTCAGATTCAGGGTCACAACATGAAGACCAGAACAACGAATCTAGTGATCACCACATCAACGCAGCTAATGCAATGAGGCATTCAAGGAAAACCTCCCCACTTAAAGACACCTCTCGATATGCAAATACAAGATTGAGAAGCATTGAGAGAGAGAAGCAAGCCTACTTAGATGAACAGGCTACTAAAAAAGAAAAATTCTGACAACTAGAGGAAGAGGAACGTGCATTGTTGGATATACAGAAAAGTGTCACCCAAGAAGAAGAAGATAGACTCTATGCACAACAACTCCAAAGCCGATTTAATGGGAGGGGAGCCAATAGTGGGACCAACTCACCCCCATCTACCCCTTCCCCTAGCCCTCGAAGAAGATCAAAGACACCCTCACGATCCCCAAGTCCTAGAGGAAGAAGGACTTCAAGATATGACCATCATAGGAGATAGTCATCTCATAGACATTCAAAGCAACCCTCCTAATGAGCACATCATGGCTCACAACATGGAGGCAGTTATGCTAAATTTGATCATATGGACTTCATGACTATGAAACAAGAACCGTCCTTTCAAGCATATGTGGAGCAATATGTGGAACAAAACAAAGACCAATTCTTGGAAAGTCTTATCAACAAAGGTGCTAAAGTTCCATATAATTTTGATGTTCGCCAAAAGATCAAGAAACAGAATCCTTCAACTGATGAGGTGATCTTACAAATGCAAAAGGACATAGACAGGATGAAGGCTCCCAAGAGTACATTTCATTTGGACTCCATATGTCCTAACCCCATTGACAAAAGTGTGGTGATGGTAGAATTCCCTAAGAAAGTTGAATTCCCAACATACGACAAATATGATGGCACTAGTGACCCTCATGACCATGTTCGACAGTTCTACATAATGAGCTTTTCCTTTCACCATGAAGACTCCTACTTGATGAGATTATTCCCAAGGAGTTTAAAAGGTCAAGCCATGGAGTGGTTCACCAACCTTTCCCCTCTAGTAAAGACATTTAAAGAACTTGTCCAAAGATTTGTTCAGCATTTTGCTTACAACTTATCCAGGTCAGTCACAATGCTTGATTTGTGTAAACTTAAGCAAAATTAAGGGGAATCTTTTGTCACATTTTTACAACGATGGAAGCGATTGTGTTCGAAATACCCAAGGACAATCCCTGAAGAGGAGAGAATTGATATCATTGTGAACAATCTAATACCAAAACTAAGATATGAAGTCAAGAAAATCCCATTTAATTCCTTTGATACTATGGTAGAGGTGGCATGTCACATTGAGGATGTCCTAAAAGAACAAGGAATTTTGGCTAAACCAACAAATAACAACAATAGCCAAAATAACAATACTAATGGTAACAAGGACAAAAAGAACTCCTATTGGAACAAAAACAAGCAAGTGGTCAATGACGGAGTTGTTGACTCATCTCAGGTCAAAAATGAAGGAGTTCTTAACCTCTCTCATGTAGTTCAAGCTATGAAGTTGCAAACGTCTTCAACACAACAAGACAAACCTAAGTATCAAAAGAGATCTAAAATGGAGAAAAGACAATTTACCAAATTGGGAGAATCTTATGCAGATGTTTTTAAGACATTAGTTGCTCATAATTTGGCACACCCACAGGATCCTACAAAACATCGCATACCGGATCCGTTACCTCATTGGTGGGATGCTAAGGCTTTTTGCGTTTTCCATAATGGGATTGGACACGACATAGAAAATTGTTTTAAACTCAAGCATCTTGTCCAAGACCTTATTGAGAAAGGACAATTACAAGTGGATGGGTTAACCACTAATGCGGATCATAAAGCCTTTAAAGAGCCCTTGCCTAAATATGAGAAAGGAGAGAATTCTAACAATAAGAATGGCAAGGCGGCTATCAACTACACCTACACAAATGCAGAGAACGTCATTAACATGCTTGAAGTTGTGGATAATAGCGTCAATATGATGAGAGGGAAAGATTCCTATGGACATAATGTGGACTCAACTCCTATGACTGATGAAAGACCCGCTATGGTGATAAGAGGCCCTCACTCACAAAGAACGCCCCAGTCCCTCAATGTTGTCACTAGGGGCCAAGCCCAAGCACCCATTATCATTAGAGATCCTAGCACTAGCAAGTCTAAACAGCCCGTGTCCAAAGGTGCTCCTCCCAAATCTGCCGTTGGTCCTGATTCTAATTATAATCTTATTGACCAGCTACAATGTACACCCGCTCAGATATCCATTTTTGAGCTTTTAGAATTATCTCCTAAGCACAAGCGCGTCCTCGAGGATGCTTTGTGAGCAGCCAATGTCCCTAACAACTTAGATATTGACCAATTCCAAAACATGGTCAACCATTTGGCTAGCCCTCATTACCTCACCTTCTCTGAAGAAGATGACAAATCCATCAGTCACCCACATAACTTGGCCTTACACATCGAAGTCATGATTCATAAAACCCGTGTTAGGCGTGTACTGATAGATGGGGGTGCGGGGCTCAATATTTGTACCCTGAGTTTGTTGCTAGCTCTAGGATATTCCGAGAACGTCATTGACACAAAGAAAAGGATCACAATCAAAGCATATGACGAAGCAAAAAGAAGTTCTAAGGGATTGGCCATTTTACCTATTCGCATTGGTCTAGTAGAGAAAGATATCTTATTTCAAATTGTTGATGTTGGACCTCTAGCCTACAACATCTTGCTAGGTAGGCCATGGATTCATGAAATGCAAGTAGTCCCATCAACATATCACCAGTGTGTAAAGTTTCCCCATAACGGTGTAGAAATTTGCATCCCTGGAGATAGTGCTTTGTCAGTTAATAACATTTTTGCGGGATCACATGTACCTTTGAATAGGGAAGCTGACAATCCTAGTAGTTCACTTGAACAATGCAAGCAGAAGTTCAAGACCATGGATCTTGGGATGGGAGATTATAAAATGGATTCTTTTACAAACATGCCAATCTCTCCTAGGTCTTATGGGAGACCATCCCCAAATGTGAAGCCTTCGTCATCAGCAATGACATTATTTGGGAAATTTGTTGAGTCTTCGATCCCCATTCAAGAAGAGAAAGAGGAAGTTGCTGTAAGGGACTGGATCTATCACGAGGAGAAATACAAACACAACGAGAATTTTGCTCCTTCACCTGAAACTTATGGGAAAGGGTATACACTGGTTAAGAATATGGGTTATCCAGGATATGGTCCCCTTAGTCATAGGCCGGATGCTAAAGCTGAGCCTCTTGATCATGCTCTCTTCGGACGAAAGAACAAGTCCACGATTGGCTTAGGTTTTGAGAATAAGAAGAAGAAAGGTGTCCCTGTCCCAACTGCGATGGACAGTGACAGTGATGCAGATTATACGCCTGATCTTTCCAATCAACAAGATGTGTCTGATGATTGGGTGACCTCAACGAATCTCCTTTGGGGAGATTCCACAGATTTGATGCTTGATAGTCCTACTATCCCAGCTGCAACGGATAGTGACTGTGTGACTGCTAGATCGACAAAGGAAAGTGTTACTGTCCTAGCTGCGACGGATAGTACCAATACTAGCACTAGAGAGGGAGAAACCCTTCCTAACCTTGAGGCTTCTACATCACGAGGCCTAAATGATGAGTCAGAGACAGACTCCCATGAATATGAATGGGATTTGCTTTCAAATGCAACAATTGATCTGGACGTGGATATTATCCATGCCTATAGTACCCAACCCGATGCGACTAACGATCCTAGTGTCAGAATAGAGGATTGCCCTCCTCAAATCACCTTAGTGGATGACTCTTTGTTTGATAGGATGAGTCCTAATTCGGGTATCTTAGGAGAAGACTTGATGAACTCTGATTATATGGTCACCAGAGATGACACCTTTCGCATAAACAACATCGAACCCGCCATTGACTTACCCCTTGTTCACTTTGACCTAATTGACTGGTCTCAGTGCCATCAAGAGCCCACATTCCTAACCTTCCATAATGATTACGAAATTGCCTGCTATCTGAATGCTCTTGAACCTGTGGCTGCTTCCACCAGTGAACCAACAACCAGCATGACAGAGCCTGATATTAAGTACCTCAGTCTCAAAATAAAAGAAAAAAAGAAAAATAGGTCTGATGGCGAAAACCACTTTGTGGCGGTGTCAGAACCAAAAATAGTAAAAAGAAATGACGCATCCGAGGGTGAAAACCTCTTTGAGGCACCTAAGGATGGGGTACTTAATAACTTGCCGAGTTATTTCCAGGATAGATCATCAATATTGATTGAACCAACAAAGCCAGTCAATTTAAACACAGAAGAAAATCCTCAGATAGTCCATCTTGCTCAGTCTTTATCAGAGGAAGAGACCAAGGCATATGTACAGTTTTTATAGAAAAAGAAAATTAATTTTGCATGGACCTACTCAGACATGCCAGGGCTTGACATGAATCTCATAATGCATCACTTATCCATAGCTCCAGGATTCAAGCCAGTAAAATAGAGATTAAGAAAAATGCATCCACATGTAGCTCTACTTATCAAAGGGGAATTAGAAAAAATTTTGAGAGCTGGATTTATTAGAGCCATCGATTATGCAGAATGGATCTCAAACATAGTACCCGTCTCCAAACATGATGGGTCCATTCGTGTCTGCACAGATTTTAGAGATTTAAATAAAGCATGCCCAAAGGATGATTTTCCACTTCCAAACATTGACATGATAGTGGACATGACGGTGGGCTATGACATATACTCTCCAATGGATGGTTTCTCAGGGTATAATCAAATCAAAATAGCTCTTGAAGATCAAGAAAAAATAGCATTCACATGTGCATGGGGAACCTATTGCTGGAACGTCATGCCATTCGGGTTAAAGAATGTAAGAGCAACCTACCAAAGAGCTATGACGACTATCTTTCATGATATGATGCACAAAAATATGGAAGATTATGTGGATGATACCCTGGCAAAATCTAGAAAAAGGGACACACACCTCAATGATCTGGAAGTAATTCTAGATCGTATGGAATAATTTCAACTCAGATTGAATCCAAAGAAGTGCGCATTTGGCGTCACCTCAGGCAAACTTTTAGGATTCATAATATCAGCAAAAGGTATCGAGGTTGACCCCAAAAAGGTCCAAGCAATCCTAGATATGCCACCTCCTCGGAATATCAGCCAAATGAAAAGTCTTCAGGGACGTCTTCAATCAATTAGGAGGTTTATTTCTCAGCTTGTAGATAGAGCGCAACCCTTCAACAAGACATTGCATAAGGGTGCTTCTTGTGTTTGGAACGAGGATTGTCAAAAGAGCCTAGATCAGATCAAACAGTACTTGGCTAATCCTCTGATTCTAATGCCTCCTATTCCAGGAAAACCATTGATCCTATATATTTCTGCTACAGACACCTCCCTGGGGGCATTATTGGCTCAATCAGATGATACTGGGAAAGAACGGGCCATTTACTATATCAGCCGTACTCTGGTCTCCTATGAGATCAATTACAATAATATTGAGAAGTCTTGTCTCGCGGTGGTGTTTGCTTCTCAAAAGTTGTGCCACTACATGCTTGCTCATACCATACATTTGGTTGCCAAAATTGATCCCCTTAAATACTTGCTTAGTAAAGCTGCCCTGACGGGTAGACTTGCTAAATGGATGATGGTCCTCACTGAATTCGACATAGAGTACATTGAAAGGAAGGCAATAAAAGGACAAGCTATTGCCGACCAATTAGCTGATTTTCCAATCCAAGATAGTATGCCAGTCCAAGTGGAATTCCCAGACGAACACATCTTGTATACAACTACTCGCACTTGGACAATGTTCTTTGATGGTTCCCGCATGCAAAATGGATCAGGTGCTGGAGTGTTATTTGTTTCTCCACATGGGTACAACATTCTGAAGTCTTACAAACTATTATTCCCATGTACCAATAATATTGCAGAATATCAAGCTTTAACTAATGGCTTGAGAATGGCTATAGAATGGAACATCACAGAGTTACATGTCTTTGGGGATTCCCAGTTAATCATCAACCAAGTCAATGAAGAGTATCAAACCAAGGATGACAAATTGATACCCTATAAAAAGATGGTTGATTCTTTGAGACGCTATTTCACCTTTGTGACGTTTCAACAGATCCCTAGGACAGAGAACAAAGCTACAGATGCCATGGCCACATTATCTTCACTTCTTCAGTTGGAGACACATGAATCCAGATTTGAATTCCTGGTGGAAGAGCTACACCATCCCGTCTTTGACTCATCTGAAAGCCATGTCATTTGTGCCATTATCACACACGAGTCTTCCCGATATGGTGCTATCTATTCATATCTTCATGATGGCATCATCCCTGACACATTCAACTGCTCTAAACGCTGAAACCTCATCCATAATGCCTCTCGCCACACCCTCATCTCTGGTGATTTATATAGGAGGGGTTTAGATGGGACACTCCTTAGGTGCTTGGAAAAGGAGGAATCCAACCAAGCGTTAGCTGACATCCATGAGGGCATTTGCGGTGGGCATTCTAATGGTCTTGCCATGGCCCGAAGGTTTCTTAGGGTGGGATATTATTGGCCCACAATGCAGATAGACGCAGCCACCTTTGCTAAGTCATGTGAAAAATGTCAAAAACATGGCAACCTAATTCATGCTCCAGGTAGGGAGCTGATCCCTTATGTTTCCCATTGGCCATTTTAGCGCTGGGCCTTTGATCTGGTTGGGTAGATTCATCCCAACTCATTAGGTGGACACAAGTTCATTATTACTGCCACTGACTACTTCACAAAATGGGTGGAAGCTGTGCCACTTTCTGTTGCTTCAGGAAGGACCATTTCTTTGTTCATCTTGAATCATATCATTTGCCGATTTGGAGTGCCTTCTAAGATCATTAATGACAATGGAGGTCAATTTAAGAATAAGGACCTAAAGCACCTATGCAAAAAGTTTAAAATCAAGCAACATTGGTCCTCCATCTATTTTCCACAGGGAAACGGACAGGCAAAAGCTTCTAACAAAACCATTCTTAAGATTCTTCATAGAACAGTGCACAAGAATGGTAGGGATTGGCACTTACAAATCAATCCAGCACTATGGGCTTACAGAACAAGCATTCGCACACCTACAGGAGCCACTCCTTTCTCTCTCACCTATGGCGCTGAAGCAATATTGCCTCTAGAAGTCGAGATACCATCACTTAGAGTCTCACTCAAAGGTTTGATTACAGATGAGGATTATCGCGCCATGAGGTTACAGGAACTAGAACTTCTAGATGAGAAGCGTAAGGCTTCCTTTGATCATATGAGAGTGTATCAGAAGCGTATGTCCAAGGCATTCAACAAGAAGGTTCGCCCTAGAGAATTTCAAATAGGTGATCTTATTTTGCGAGAGAACCCTAAGAACCAACAAAATAGAGAGCAAAAGGGCAAGTTTGAACCTAACTGGCTTGGACCATATGTCATCACAGCTGCTTTTGGTACTAGTGCGTATTTATTGTCAGATCCTAATGGAGAACAGCTCCCTGATCCCATCAACATTGTGCACCTTAAGAAGTTCTATCCTTGATGCCCATTCTGTCTGGGGGCATCCTTTGTACATATCTTATTGATCCTGAAAAAATTCCAAAAAAATTGATATATGATGCTGAAAAAATCCTAAAAAGCATATAAAGTCCTGAAAAAAAATACAAAAAAATCAAAATATTCAAAAAATAAAAAAAATAAAAAAAAGTGCCTTGGTGAAAACCTAGCAATAGGCGCCTTGGTAGAAAAAATACAAAAAGAATCCAAGTGGTGAAAACCTGGAAACAAGTGCTACTTGAGGCCTTTGCACTCCTATTTGTTAGCATACATCCTTGACACTTAGCCACTTCCCATCATGCCTTGACCTTATTTGGCTTAGTCTGGAATTGGTCTTTGTCTTTGTCTAGGGGGCATAACTGTTAGCATTGGTCTTTTAGGTGTGTTTGTCTCTTGGGGCATTTCACAATAGGTGTTTTTCAACATCACCCCAAACAGTGTTTTTCAACACTACCCTTGTGTCAAGTGTTTCTTAACACTTATCAGATGTCTTGCCTATAGTCTAAGTATAATGCGATAATGCTCATGTGCAGATGCGGTACTCAGAGTCTGACTCTATGACCAACACACACGCACTTAAACAATCAATTCGCTTGAGATATGATGACTTTATTTTTCTTTGTGTGCTATCTATGAGGATTTCTTTGATGAGTGATCTCTCCCTGAGAGGTTTTCGATGATGCATTGCTAGAAGACTGAGGGAATGAGAACATGTTTTCTTTCTTTATCTGCTTGTGGGTATATTTTGTTGATCCTAACTATCATGAGCATTTATGTCGGTCCTACTTGACACTATGGATTTACAAGGTATTATCCTTGACTGTGTTGCGAGTGCATGCTTTTAGCTATCCTGACTTTCATGTGTCTTGATATAAGCATAATCTCGCTATAACAAATTTAGGTGATCTCACTGCATTAGTCATCTTGACCTATATATCTTTGATGCCTATGTGAGATTCCCACATCTCTATCTGATAAAGATCATATTCATATCCACATAGTTATGCTAGTGTGCATTGTATGATCTTACGACGCTACCAATAACGCTCGATGATGATAATTAGATGTCTATAAGCGTTGTGACCTTGCAAGTCATTCACTTTCATAGTAGTTTGCATTTTTAGGTTCATGTTAGTCTAGTGTTACATTTTGCATATGGAGAGAGCTCTCCTTTTCATCTTATGTGGACCTGTCAGTCGACTACGCTCACCTTTTCTTCTTCTCGATCATGTCTTTCACTCCTTGTTCTTTTCATCTCAAACCTATTCCTGTTCATCACAAGGGGTTAATCATATCATCATATCTATATCACAACTGTCATTTTCAAGAAACATGAGTCTATATCATACACATGAAAATTAAACATACATCTATGAGAGAGAACATACATAAGCACATACATAAGCATTTTGAGCAAAATGACAAGACAATATACATAAACTGATACATCCATCACAAATGAGACAAATACACATGATACATCGAACATCCAGTAATCTCATAAATCTATATACAATGTCATGATATACAATACAATATGAGATCCCAAAATCTGGATCAAAAGTCTCAAAATGTGTCTAAAACATCTAAACCTAAGACTCGCTACCACCCTCGTGAGGAGCTCGTGGTGGTGGAGGAGGCATAGCTCTCCTATCGAGTACCACGTTTGATACCCCTACCCGCTGAGAGTATGATGGTGCTCTCTCACCCTTTGGGACGGCCTGCAGATATAACCCGTGATAATAGGCTACTCTCGCTGACTCTCATCGGAGCTCTAGTGCCTCGGCCTGTGCCATCACCTCACGGCGTGCTATCTCTGCCCTAAGATTAGATATCTGCTGATCTCGCTCTGCCCTCAGATCCAGTAGCTGTTGATCTCTCACGGCTATAGTAGTCTAGAGCTACTGTATCTCTACCTCCTGAGCCTGTATCTGGGCTCTCAGATCCTCTCCCCCCGCAGGCTGCTCCTGCTGTACCTCCACCTATCGACAAGCTGGTCTCGCCTCCTCCTTAGGTGTTGCTAATCGCTGTCCCTGTGACCATTTCTGGCCACCTAATCTTGACCCCTCTCCCCTCTCCATCCTAGTCCCTCTCCCCCTCCTGCCATCTCCTCCATCCCCTCCCTCTCCTCCATCCCCTCCGTCTCCTCCATCTCCCCCGTCATCTCCTCCATCTCCTCCTGGCACTGGTACCTGTGCATCAGGTACTCTAAACTGAGGGAAGGGCACCTTTTGCCACTCTGCTCTGTAGGCTCCATCAGCCCTTGCATCTTCCATATCTGGGAAATACTCCCAAGGCTCGCTCCTGATACCTACTGTCTCCACGACAGCCTTCTGATAATCCAACATGGGTAGCCACCCATGACCCTCCTCGTCTCTGGCTCTGGCATAGGTGGTAGTCTCTGTCGAGACTCGCTGCTGCCTCCTGAACTGCCGCCATACCTGAGTGATGCAGAATCTCTCTATGATCTCTGCATACCGACCTACCAGTGGCCGACTGCACAGCATGTAGTTCAGCCCATCCGCTGCATCTCCCCAAACCTCAACCTCCCTGTAGGGCCTCCATGTGAATGAGGCTATCTCGTCCAAAATCCATCGATAGTAGGTCACATCCCCAGAATGGGCATGTGATATGAACCCGAGGTACTTGTAGATGTAGGGGTACCTCCTCTCCCTCAGCTGAATCTTGGGGTGCACCACAGCGATGTGCTCCCACGCCCATACCTATGCCAAGATGGCACCGCATGCCCATGTCCGACCATCTTTGTAGATGATCTTGTGTAGCTCGTGGTACATCTCTGCCAATATGGCAGGACCCCATGCCATCTGTCATGGCCTGCCGATCAAGTCCACCAAAAGCCGAGCCCATCCAAGCGGAAAACCCTTCTGACTGCGGTCAGTCATCAGGATCTGCGAAATGATGGAAGCCACTATACATGGCACTGGGTAGTCTCTGCCAAAATCGTCTATCAGCCTCTCCCAGCTGATATGTCTATCCAGAATCGTGACATCCTGGAACATCTCCTGAACCAGGCGGCACCGCTCAGTGGCATCCTGATCATAGTACACCTGTGCCAACAAATGAATCATGTCAGTTTTCATCATATGGAAACATTATATTTATGATTAGATCCTAAAACATGATTATACTCACTGGCTCACCATGACATGGCACTCGTAAGATCCTGTAGACATCCTCCAGAGTAATCGACGCCTCTCCAGTAGGCAGATAGAAGGTGTTGTGCTCACTATGTCATCTCTCGGCAAGAGCAGTTAACAACCCATGGTTCGCCCGGATATATGGGTATCTCAGCAGATACTGAAATCCCATCGCTCTGAGGTCGGCATTGACCGGATCGTCTAGATCCCGGACACACCGCAATCCTGTCACCTTCGGCGCTCTGATGATGAGCACCGAAAAAACCTCCTGCAAGCCAAAACCAAGCTAGTTGTTAGCACATATCATGATGGATGTCCAAAAACTCAGTATAAAACATCCCAAAAATGTAACATTGTCTAGACCCATGTCATTTTTGCTTAAAAATGCATTAAGAATCAAAATTTTATGCTGGGCAATATTCTTTTTTTGGAGAAGTATCGCACGATACTTCTCCCTATAGCGGGGCGATAAACCTTATATCGCGCGATACTTCGCCCAGTATCGTGCGATCTTTCACCTAGTATCGTGCGATACTGGTGCCTTAGGTCGCGCGATACTTTGGGGACCCGTGAAGTATCGTGTGATACTTCTCCCCAAAGCGCGCGATACTTCTAAAGTATTGCGCGATATTTCGCCTGACAAAAAAATTTTGAAATTTAAAAATTTGAAAAAACATGCTAAAAAAAGCTATTAAATGCAAAAAATGACTAAAAAGCTCGAGTTTTTCAAAAACATACCGGGGCAGGATAGTGTGGTGGCCGGTTGTCCAACCGGGCGCGCTTGAATCGATGCCTGTGGACGGGAACTCCTACTTTCTGGGCCATTTTCTCTCTCTAAAGCTCTGAAATTCTCAAATCGCTAAAAGACAAATGATTTTTGAAAATGACATTTTGACCCCTTTTATAGTCTTTTGACTTTTTGACCTCATTTTCAAAACACCTCAGAATTGCGCAAAAATTGCACCCCTAGCTAATTTCGATGTCCTGGATCCATTTTTGGACTTGAAATCAAAATCCGAGGTCATCTTGATAGTCAAAATCATGTTTCAAAATCTTCCCCCCCTTTTGCGCAGTTGGCTGATCTTTTGAGGCCTAATCTTTCAGGGCATCGTCATTTCTTCATTTCCATGTCTTCCAACCTTCTAGTCTTTCATTCATATTCATTCCATTCCCTCATTTCTCACATTTGACTGCATCTTTTCAATCAGGCTGGGGCATGTTTTATTGCCTAATGGTTAACCTATTTGACCTTTACCTTCGATTGTGATTTTATTCTGATTTGATCAAATCTTTATCAATTTGCTGTTCTCCTCTCTACCTGATTTCGATTTCGATTCCGAGGGGGCAGTACTTATGGGATTCTCATCCCCAATTGCTTGATTTTCCTGATTCAGACATCTTTTGTGAGCTTTTGTTCAAATTTGACATTCTTATCTCTTACTTTGAATGTGATCCCGAATCGACCTCATGTTCAAAGGCCTTTGTTTATGCTTTGTCCGGATATGATCCCGAATTGACCTCATATCTAAGTTGTTTTGTGATCCCAAATCGATCTCACATTGCAACTTCATTCTTTGACTACATGTGTTCCCAAATTGATCACACATTAGTCAAAGAGGGGCAAATGTATGCACCCTAAAATGGCCGCTTAGACTTTGGGCCCCATTTATTTGATTTATCAATCCTGAATCATTTTGATCAATAATTAATATTTTGAACATTATCAATTTCTTGATCAAGTCTTAATTTCGATCATATATTGGATTTTTATCCTTGGGCTAACCATTTATCCTAAGTCTTTATTTGATTAAAAGGAATATTTCCTCCCCTTTTAATTAAATAAAAAGCCCCCACTTTCCTCTTATCCTAAGTTGCACAAATAAAACATTATTCCTATTTTACAAAAAGGAAAAAAGCACTTTTTGTCTCACATGAGGCTCAAAAGTCAACACTTCACTCTCATTGGAGGATATGTGTGCACATGGATTGCTCCTCTTTCAAGCTCCACCGCTGATTAAGACTTTTTGCCTCTTAATCTCAATGGTCCATTTCTTTGCATTTCTTATAAAAGGAGAGCTCTCTCCTTCATTTGCATATCTCATATTTTTATGCTAATGTTATGCTGCAGGTTTTGGGAATTTGAAGACATTGAAGACTTGTTGCTTTCATCATCTAGTTCATATTTGCTTTCATAGTTGCATAATAATGGCATTCTTAGTGTAGATTTCCTTTTATGCAATAGATTTAACTCATCTAGCTTAATAGGAAGGGTTGTAACACATTGTTATTTCCATTTCATAGCTTAGCTTGTACTTCCATTTTCATAGCATAGCTTGCACATTTGCATTCTCATTCTTAGCTTGCATTGCATTGCATATTTGGATTCTTAGAGATATTGGCATTGTTGCCCTTGTCTTCACTTGAATCTCTCATTGTATGGTTGACTAGCAAGGTCACAAGCTTGTAGCTCTAGCTAAGAGAAAACACATCATAGTCCCTTGCAACTCCATGCATAGAAAGCTATGAGCTGCTTTGTGAGGCCTCATTCTTGAGCAACCTTTCATGTAATGGTTCATAAAAGTGCACCATTTTAGTGTGTACACTGCTCGGTAATTATACTGGTGCTCAGTGTCTAGTCTACTCAGTGTTTACTATTGCTCGGTATTGGTTTACATTGATGCTTGATAGAACCTCCCTGGTGCTCGGTGTGAAGACTTAACTGACTAGCTTGTAGTGTTTGCAGTTACTGACTAGAGTAGCATAGGTAACCGACCAATGTCTTTGATACTAATGATAGCTTTTAATTCTCAAATAGAGATAACAATCTCTCTCTTTGGCATTAGTATCAAAACCTTAATGTATATAGACCTTATGTCTCAAAATATTTTGTCTCCGCCATATATACATAAATACTTATCAAACAAAAAATGTTTATACTCCCCCTCAGTGCATGCTCCTGGTAGTGTGTAGTATACTTAACATCTATTTACATATTTGGCATATACATTATTATCCCCCTTTTTGGTATTAATGCCAAATGTAAAAATGTATACTTACAGCTTGTCAAAAATGTGCTTGTGGGTTTTCTTCAAGGACTCTAAGAGGTTTTCCCATTCCTCTTTCAAGTTGGTGAGAGCAATGTGCTCAAGACCAACATGTACATGCATGTAAAAGATATTTTCCAAGATAGAAATTTCTAGTGTTGCAACAAGTGTTTCCGCTTTGACAATGTGTTTCTCAAAAATTTTCAGGTAGGGTAGAAGCTCGGTTTGTAATTCAGTGACCTGATCACTGATTCTTTCTTCTTTTTTCCTGAGATCTGCTATTAACTGCCTGAGTTCTTGAACTCTTAATATGTTCTTTCCAAAAGCTTGTGGCTCAATTATAGCTAATTGTGCACTGGCTGTGATTTCATTTTCAATCTTTTTAATCTTTTCACTGATCTCGGCAGTGAAGGTTTCCACAGTGCATAGTTTCAACAAAATTTGACAAATTAATTTAGTAATACCCTGAATTTCAGTTATTACCTCAGATAACTTAACTTTGTTAATTGCCACTTCTTGGCTAATTCTTTCTACAAGTTTATCTTATATCTTTGATTCTGCCCTTTCTTCTATTCTCTTGTCTGCTTCAACATCTAGGGCATTGATTTCTTCAGCAAGTGTAGCAAGTTGATCCATGATCAAAGTATCCTCATCTATATGTACCTCCAGTACAACCTATTGTAAGATATCTTTTACATTCTCAAGTATTTCCTTGCTTTTGCTTTCTTGTCTTAATTTTTCCTATGATGTCTTCCTTGTGCATAACTCCCCATATTTTCTTAGTTCCTTTGGGCTAAGGGTCCTCGGGTCATAGTCTAGTATAACTATGACTTCATCTAATGTGACCGGCCCTTTTCCTTTCTTTTTCTTCTTCTTCTTCTCAGGTTCTTGAGGTGAACTTTTGATTAGTGGTAAAATGTCCTTTACCTTAGAAATTTGTGTAACCTACTTGGTTGACACTGTTTCATCCTTTTGCTTCTCCTTGGTGGTTTTTTTGTTGGTTGATTGGGTTGAAACCTCTGATGTAGTGTCCGGTGGGGTGGCCTCGATTACATTAGGATTCTCTTGATCCTTTGTTTCTACTTCTAGTGCCTCTTTCTCTTTAGGATTGTTTGTTTCTGCAAGTGTTTTGATGCTTTGTTCCCCTATAGTATCCTTTGGTTGCTTGGGGTCTAAGCCATCAGGTTGCTTCTATGATAAATCTCAACTTCTTCCACAAGGATAGGAAGCTTGCCTAGTAATGATGTGAATGCACACTCAGTAACTTGACCTTCATCCTATGCATTGTCTGGTGCAATGTTCACATCTTCATCTTGATCTTTGTCATTAGGATCACCGTTTGTGATGTCCTCAATGATTACATCATCATTTTTTTTCTGCTTAACTTGGATCTCTACTAGATCTGATGAATCTTGTGAAATTTTTATATCTTTATTTACAAGAGTTGTATCAATCACCTCGATAAATGATACACCTGAATCTTTTGTCTTCTTTGCAACTTTATCATCAATGAATATACCTTTTCCTTTGGACTTCTGTCTCTTTTTAGACAAATTTTGAAATGTATTTTTCTCATTTTTCTCGCTGACTGCAAAGATTGATCTCCAGATGAGTTGACCAGACTCATCAAGATCTACCAGATTTTCATCTAAAACTTGCATCGCCCAACCTTTTATTTTGAATCTCTGAACATATGTATCCATAAGCTCCTTAATTTCATCAAGAGATAATTTTGGTCCTGCCGATACTAGGGCTTGTTCCCTCATTTTCTTCTCGGTATCCAAGGCATAGGACCACTTCTGATTAATTCTCTCTTCTAATGCCTTGGGAAGTTGTTTAGTAAATTCCAATGGAACTTTTCTGAAGTGTATCATCATCTAAATGATTGCTTCCTCAATTGTATTCTAGTCCTCAATAGACATGTTTTCAAACTGACTAAGTTTTGCATCTGTGAGATCTCCATTCTTAATTATGTCTATAGCAACCTCATCAATTGATCTTTCCTTTTTACTGACCACTTTGAATTGTTCATTATCAATTTCCTCATCTTCAAGGTCTTCCTTACCTCTGGTCAATCTTCTCCTTTTCCTCGGTGTAGCAGTTGCTTTGGTTCCTCTTTTAGAGTAAATCTTTGTTGGTGTGGTGGCTTTAGGTTTTGTTACCTTCACAACTCCCTTTTTCTGAGGTGGTGAAGCTCTGGTTGTTGACCTTTTTCATGCACCTATTTGCACTGGCAACTGCTTCTTCTTTGGAGTTGGGGTGGGAGAAACTAGTATGGAGTCTTTGTCATTGTTGGACTCAGTTTCTTCATTATCATGTGGTTTGTTAGTCAACATTAACTAACCTTCTGTTGCAAGTTCAACCAGTGACTCCTATGATGAGTTAGATACATCTCCAAACTATTTAGTTAAAACTTTCTTCATTTTCTTTTCTTTTCTTGTTATTTTTCTAATGACAAGATCTATTTTTATTCTTGATTTTGCCTCTTCATAGGTTCCAAACCTTTTGGCCTTCTTGTCCTTTGGTAACTCTAGTAAAGCCTTGATTGATTTCAAACTGAAATCATGATCCATTTCATATCCCATGGGTGCTAGCCATTTTGTCCTCGACTCTATAGCTTTAATCATTGTATGGTCGGTGTCCACTAGGAAACAAATATCCATCTCATACTTCTCGACCAGTGAGCTTGGAATCCTACTTCTCAGATTCATCTTAATCTTAAACTCCTCAAAATAACTATCTATAAAATTATTCACATTATCTCCCAGACTTTTCATTATATCATAAATTTTTGAAATGATCGGTGTGTTGGTAGGCCAATCTATGTGACTGACAAAAGGAAAGAATTTCTAGAGATAGAAAAATAAACATACTAGCAGTGAGCCAAACTTATAGGTATTAGACTTTTGTGACCGGATTATTTTCATACCCTCTTCAACCAATTTCAAGAGTAGCTCAGCAAGGTCTATCTGATGACCCTTCTTTATCATTTTCTGAGCCATATCCACAGCACTACATAGTACATTGTTCAATCTGCTTGACTGAAAGAACTTATAACCTATAATATGCACTGCAAACTTAACTTCTGGATCCACAATAGAAGCTATCTTTAATGCTTGGTCATCCCATGCTGTGCCAATATTTTTCTCAACATCAGATTGAGATGAGCTTCAAAATGCTTTGGCCTTGTCGATTGTAGGGTAACTTGTAACCTTGTTAATCATTCTCTTTGTTACTTTGATCAGACTATCCAACCAAAATGTACCCTCATGATATCGACTTAACATAGCCCTTATCCATTCTATTTTGAATTTCTTCAAAAAATTTAGGGCATTTGTCAATCCAATCATTTCTACTTGTTTATGCTCTGCTTTCAACTTTATATCTTCACTACAGAGTGCCTGGTATGCAACATACATCTCGAAATCTCCTATTTCTCCTATTTTGCAGTGAATGTATGATCAGATGTCTTCGACCAATAAAAACCTAGGTGGGATGCTCAAAAAAGTGCCCACTAAATCCATTTTAGATGCGACTTCAAGGTGTGACTTACTTATACTTGGGTTCACTATAGTTTGTTGACACTATAATATTAACTTCCTCTTCCATAACTTTAGAAGTGCTCGCAGTGGATGCCATTATAAAAAACTAGGTTTTCGGTAAGTATGATGAATATGCTCGGTAGGGGTTTCAACTTACTTAGAATATGTCAAAGAATGTGCTTGGTTCGATCTACAATTTCTTTGGATTAGCTTGAAAGATTCTTTTCTTAAAATTGCTTTGTGAAATTTTTGCTCTTTGAAATCGCTTTGTGAAAATGAACTCAGACTTCCATGTATCTATAGCATTTTCTGAATTCCCACTTAAAACTTTATGTTATTAATGCCTGACCTACTTTCTAGTTCGTGACAACTGTCAGCTCGGTGACTACTGTAAACTTCCATCAGCTCAGTTAACACGTGATTTCTCACTCGGTTGATACTTATACTTGGTTAACCTTGAATAGTGATTACTAATAGGTAACCATTTGCTCAGTCTAACTTTTACTAACTGTGTGACTTTGTTAGCTCATAACCTATAAACCATAATGCATCTTTATTCATGCAAATTTGGTATGTGATCATCATATATAAGGGAACTGTATGTAAAATATGATCATTTTGAAATGTTAGTTCCATACATACCTATATCACCTTAAGTAGAGGTACTGATGTCACCTAATCCATTGGATGAGGTTTCACCGACAGTATTGCTTGACTCTCCATTTTCCTTTGATGCCTTTCTCCACATAGTGTTCTTGATTCTCATGATATATGCAATAGTGTTTCCACTCTCAAATATGTGTCCTTCTGGTGCTCGGTCTCTGCAGTCCTTTCTTAGATGACCCATCTTATGACAATGCAAACATGCAATTCCAGTGCTTGTCTAACTTCATGATTTTCCAGCCCATCTTTTCCTATTACAGTTTTCTACAATGCATCCATATCTACCACATGCAATACAATTAGTCCATGTGTTGTAATTCCAAACATAAGAGTTACCTTGTCTCTTCGGGTGATAAGGCTTGGGTTTAATCTTCTGCTTTGGCATCCATACTTGCTTCATCTTAGCCTTACACTCTCATGTAGTATGTCCATGTTCATTACAAGTATAACATACTTTCTCCATGGTAGGATTGTTAGCATTCTTATATAGTTTAGCTCTACACTCATAAGCTTGGTGACTAAATTTTCCACAATAGTAGCAATAACCATTAAACTTAGAAGTGACTGGAGGTTTACCTTGTGCTTTGCTTCTATAGACATTAGAGGTATGTCCCATTTTTCCATAGTGATAACATGACAATACCTTAGGTCTTTAATTTTGATAGTTGTTTTCTTGTTCATCTTGTTTGGATGATTCTCCTTCACCAATATAGCCTAATCCAGCTTTACTTCCAAATCTTCTTTGATTAGTTAGAAAATATTCAATCCTTTTAGAACTATCCTTGGCCAATTTCATCATTTCATTGTGTTGTTGTTGATTTTTCACTTCATTTCTCAACTTCTCATTCTCTTCTCTGAGTATTCCAATATCTTCAAGTTTTCTTGATAGTTCACCATTTACTCAGTTGACCTCCTAATTCACAGTTATCATCTGATTGGAAATTTTGAAATGGTGCACAGTGAGTTTTTGTATCTCACTTTCTTTTACTTGAAGTTGTTCAGTTATTTGTCTTTGGTATTCAATAGCTATATTCCTTTCTTACTCAGCCTTTCTAGCCTTGTTCATTACTTCTACCATTCTCACCATCTATGATTCTTGACCTATTTGTAGTGCTTTCACTTGTTCGATTAAGTGAAGATTTTTTTTAGATAAATCAGAGATTATACTTTCAGATCCATCAGAAATACTTCCTAAACTAGATCCAATGTGATCAAATAAATCATCAATCTCTTCTTCATGATAAACAATCTCATTTTGCATAATAGATAGGTTCTTCCTTTCAACCAGTAATTTCTTCAATCCATCATTGGCTTGCTTATACTGCTCAACAAACATCTACATTTGAATCTTTTGATTCTCTATTGTTTTATCTAACTTATACCTTGCCATGACTAGATCTTTACCCTTCAGTGATTAAACTGTCCAATAAGAGAACCTGGCTCTGATACCAACTATTGGATTGGAGAGATAGGGTACTGAGAGAGGAGGGATGAATCAGTGCCCACAAAAAATTTCAACTCATAAACCTTTCAAACTTTGAACAGAAAATGGTAGTAACCTTCAACTATTACTTGAATCCATTGCATGCATCATTCATTCATTTAACTATCAAAGTAAATAACATGAAATCAACAAGATAATCAACACATAACACAAGTATTTTGGTAACTCAAAAACCCTTGTTAGAAGGTAAAAACTATGATGGGGATGACACCCACAAATTATTTACTACTATAGATAGAAAAGGTTTGCCTGTTAGGGCTACAAATGGTGATCACTTCTGGTGATCTTACCCTGTTAGGAGTAACATTTCAGATCAGTTAAATCTACCTAGTGATAGGATTTTAACAACACTACTTGAGTGTGCACTCAATTAAGAGATTTACATAAAGAATGTTACATCTACTCTGTTAGGATATTTTACCAAAACTCTATTACAATGATTAGAAAGTAACAGGTAAATATCTGCTAATGACAACTCAACTTATTTGATACAGATCATTGAAGTACTAAATAGATATCACCTTTCTGTGTGAAGATCTCTACTCTAAACTGCTTGGTAGCCTTGTCTAATTTTTCTTAATCTGAATAACTTTGAATACTATTCTACTTTTCCTGATAACTAATATTCATGAAGTTGGCTAATGCTTCAAGAAGTTCTTTTCATGTTCTCAATATCCTTATCAAGCTTCTCTCTTACTTCTTCAAAAATTATATGAAATTACATTTATATAGCATACTGCTTTGCCGCTTGACAAAACTTAGGTTACAATATCTTAGAGAAAATCCTAAGATCAACGATGTACAAAAATAACCTAGATCTAGAAAATACATAAAGATCATCATCACAATAAAGATGAAATCTTACAATAAATGATGCTCGATCTTGGTAAAACATTTTTTGATTCTATTGTAACCATTTGCATAGATAAGTGTTCTATTCCTGATTACTATGTCATTTTATGTCTCCCTCGGTAAACATTGTATATACTACTCAGTAATTACATTGGTGCTTGGTGTCCAGTCTACTCGGTGTTTACTATCTCTCGGTATCGGTGTACACTAATGTTTGATAGAACTACCCTGGTGCTTGGTGTGAAGACTTAACTGACTAGCTTGTAGTGTTTGTAGTTACTGACTAGAGTAGCATAGGTAACCAACCGATGTCTTTGATACTAATGACAACTTTTAATGCTAAAATAGAGATAACAAACTCTTCATTTTTTATCTTTCATCTGTAGTCTCTTCTAATTCTATCAAGAATATTCTCTTATACATCTCATCTTCCTATTATACTCATTTGATTTGTCTCCCTCTTACTATATTCATCTCCCTTATGATATTCTCCTTCTTACATCTAAATTTCACTTTATTCTCCCTCTTTGAAATATACTGATTCCTCTTCATTCTTTTGAATTTCTATTTTCATCTCCCTCTTTGACAACAATGCCAAAGAAACATAAAATTATCAGATATACCTCTAGTATATAGATTTTTCACTATAGTCATAAACATCCTTTTTCACAACTTCAGGCTTCACCTAAAGAGTGAAATACTAGCATCAACTCAAAAGATAGATATTCTATTGAGTCCTTGAATTGATACAACATGTATCTTTCCTTAATATACATTGGATAGGGGAAAAACCCCCCAACTTACCTTGGAGATACTGAAAAGCATCTTTTGGTAATGGTTTTGTAAAGTTATGAGCTATCTACTCTTTCTAATTCACATACTCCGATGTCACATGCTTATCCTGTACTTTCTCTCTCAAGTAGTGATACTTAATAGATATATACTTTGTCTTAGAATGCATCATCAGATTCTTTGATATGCTAATAGAATTATTGTTATCACAATAAATTGTAATAGGATTAGTAATCTCTTCATACATACCTTCCAATAGTTGGTTGATCCATACAATATTAGAACAATTCATAGTTGTTACCACAAACTCAGCCTCAGTAGTAGATTGAGAAATACAACTTTGTTTCTTACTTAACCATGTCACTAGCCTTTCTCCTAAAAAGAAAGCTCCACCACGACTATTTTTCCTATCATCAATATTTCCAGCCCAATCAACATCAGTATAAACCTTAAGATAAAAAATTCCTCCTCTTGTGTATAATAGATTAAAATCTTCAGTCCCTTTTAAATATTTGAATATCCTCTTAACTGTAGACAAATGTGTTTCATTGGGGTTTGCACAAAATCTTGCAACAATATCAAATGAATGTGTTATGTCAGGTCTACTATGTACAACATATTTTAACTTACCAATCATGGATCGATAAAGTGTTTCATTCACCTCCTTAGTATCATCTTATTTTAACAATTTGCAACCATTAGCCATTGGTGTTCCAACCGGTTTGAATCTTCCATATTGAATGTTTTTAGGATCTCCTTAATATATTTAGATTAAGTGATGTAGATCCCATCTTTAACTTGTTGTATTTGAATTCCAATGAAGAATTTGATCTCTCCTATCATAGACATCTCAAATTCCTTTCTCATTTCTTCAACAAAATACGTAGAGATTATCTCATTGCCACCAAATATAATGTCATCAACAAATATCTCAACAATCAAAATTTCATTAGATTTATCACATTTCAAGTATAAATTCATATTATCGCTAGTCCTTTCAAATCAAATTATAACTAAATAAGAGTGTAGTCTTTCATACCATTCTTGGGGAGCTTGCTTCAATCCATACAAAGCTTTATATAGTTTGTAGACCATTTTCTTATTGTTCTTGTCAACAAATCCATTAGGTTGTTCTATGTAGACTTCTTCAAGTATTCCATTCAGAAATGTAGATTTAACATCCATTTGATAAACTTTAAATCCTTTGTAAGATGCATATGCAAGTAATATCCTTACTCCTTCTAATCTATAAATAGGGACAAAGTCTCCCCATAGTCAATAACTTCTTCTTGTGCATACCCTTTGCAGACTAGTCTAGCTTTTTTTCTAATCACATCTCCTTTCTCATTGAGTTTATTTCTAAAAATCCATTTAGTTCCAATCACATTCTTATCCTTAGGTCTCGGTACTAGTGACCATGTGCTATTATTTTCAATATGATCTATCTCTTCTTTTATTGCATTCATCCAATCTTCATTCTCTAATGCATTCTCTTAACTTAGAAATCAAACAAGTTTTATCTCTTAACTTACTTCTTGTCAATACTCCTGCATTCTTGTCTCCAATATTTCGATTCGATGAGTGGTGTCTTCTCACATATTTTTCCAATACGGGTTTGCTAGCTTGTTCATCATTGTTTTTATCTCTCGGTAGAGGGTTATCTTGTTCATTGGTTCCTGCTTGTTTTTGCTCAGTTGTGTCAACCAAATTACCATCTTGTACATAAACAAATCTATTATAATCCTCAGGTTCCTTTTTACTATCCTCATCATTCTTTTTAGTAAATTCATCAACTCTTACATTTGCACTTTCAACTATTTTTTTAGAATCCTTGATTAAACATTTATATGCTTTACTCTTTGAAGAATAACCAAGAAATATTCCCTCATCACCTTTAGAATCAAACTTTCCATTTCTAGAATCTTTCAATATATAACACCTACTTCCAAAGATTTTGAAATAACTTACATTTGGTGTTCTGCCAAACCATAATTCATAGGGTGTCTTGTTTGTACCTTTCTTCAACTTTATTCAGTTGAGAGTGTAAACTATAGTGCATATAACTTCTCTCTAGAATGATGGTGCAATATTTTTGTCTATCAATAAAGTCCTAACACATACAACAATAGATCAGTTTCTTCTCACAACTATCTCATTTTGTTGTGGAGTCCTTGGTACAAACACTTTTCTTTTAATTCCATGCTTGTTACAAAAGAAAGTAAATTCATCAAAGATAATTTCAACTCCTCTATCAAATCTCAAACACTTCAGTTGTTTACTTGTTTCTTTTTCAACTCTAGCCTTATACCACTTCAACATTTGAAATGCATTAGATTTTTCTTATAGAAACATGATTGAAATCATTCTTGAATAACCATCAACAAACAAAATAAAGTATCGATCTCCATAATAGCTTTGAAATTTCATAGGACCACAAAGGTCAGTGTGAACCAATTCCAAAATACCATTTGTAGAATAAGATTTTCTTAGAAAACTTGACTTGGTCATCTTATCAACTTGACATTCTTTGAACATAGCTTTATTAGGTTTACTTAATTTTGGTAATCCTTTGACTCTACTTTTCTTACTCACTTTGATCAAGTTATCAAAATTAACATGACACAATCTCTTATGCCATAACCATACATCTTTAATTTTAGAAAATAAACAAATCTTTGCATCAGTATCAAGATAAAATAAATTACCTCTTGATTGTCCTCTAGTTCCAATTAGATCTCCATCAACAACATAGATCTTAACTTTTGTGTTTAGAAATTCCAGTCGGTGGCCAGTATTGTTTAGTTGTACAACACTCAATAGATTATAGTTCAGTCCTCTAACCCAATATGCATCATTACATTTCATATTCTCATTAAACACAATAGATCCCTTACCTTTCATAGGGCATGTAGCATCATTGCCAAATCTGAAAAATCATCCATCATATTCTTCTAGGTTCTCAAACTTGTCACTATCACCAGTCATATGATGTGAACAACCACTATCAATAATCCAAGGGTTTGGTTTACTTACATGAAAAACAAGTGCTTTTTCATCTTCAAATTTTTCTTCATCTGATTCTTCCTTTACTACAACAAAAACAACTTCATAACCTTCCTCAGTATCATCATATTCATCATCAATTATACCTTCCTTGGCTAGGTAGCAAGACTTCTTATCTTTTTCCTTAAAATCTATGGATCTTTGGTGTCAATTTTCTCTTTTATCATTCTTATCATTTCTATCATTGCCAGGACATCTAGATGCAATATGTCCAATCTTATTACAATTGAAACATTTCAATGGTAACTTACCTTTGTACTTTCCTTTGCCTCTACGTAGTTGGTTACCCAATAGTACTTCAAATTCTTCTTTCTCTTTCTCTTTAGTCAGGATACTATCATACTCATTTCCATGTGAAGTAATGTGATTTTATCTTTCTTTTCTTGATGATCCAATGCTCATAGATGACTTGAAGGTTGTCTCAATAGTCGGTAGACTATTATCATAATTACTTAGCTCAAAAGTAGACAAATTTCCAATTAGGGCTTCAAGAGTAACAATATTATTTGGTATAGATCTCAATTCCTGAATTATAGATACTCTAATAACTACTTAGAAGACAAAGTTCTCAAGATTTTACTTACCATGTCTTCATTACTCAATGAATCACTAGTACCTCTGATGACACTAACAACTTCTTTGATACAACTGCTATATTGTGTGATGTTCTCTTTATATTTCATTCTCATCTCATCATACTTTCCTCTCAAGATGTCTACCTTAGCTTTTTGCACATGTTGATCCACACCATAGATAAGTGTAATCTTGTCCCACATCTCTTTTGAATTAGTACAATCTTTGATATCATTAAATTCAACATCAGATAGAGAAGAAGCAATCTCTATCATAATTGAGTTATGATCCTATTTTTATTTCATCTAATCAACTTTCAAGGGTCCAGTAGGCAGTGGAGAGTACTCAATTTCCAATAGTTACAAGACATATTCACCAATCCTAGATAGATACAATTTCATTCTACTTTTCCATGTAGAGAAAATTTCCTTGTTCAACTTAGGTGCCTCTCTCTTATACATTTTCAGATATTTTACTCAAGTCTTTAAAATTATCTCTTCAGAGTACTTAGCTCTTATACCAATTGTTGGATTATGGAGAGGGGGGTTGAATCAGTAATCCTGATCTCAAAATACCTTAAAATACTTTTATTTGATTAACTCGGTAACTAATCAGTAGAAACACAGTTCTCTATTTATTGACAATAGTAAATAAACTATATCTTTCAGTAAATCATTCACAATGAATAACACCAATATTTAACATGGAAAACCAACTTTGGGAAAAACCACTATGGGAATTGTCACCCACTAAGAAATATACTCTTTTGAAGTACACTGGGTTAATAGCAAATCTGGTTAAAGATTACAAAATACACTTTTAGGTGTGACCTAGTCAAGGGATTTACCTTAGATCTATTAGGATATTCACCATGTTAGGAGTGGCCTTATTAGAGGGATTTAAACACTCTTGTAGAATGTCACCTTTGTCAAGGATTTACAATAAGACTGTTAAGTCCACTCTTTTAAGAGATTTCTTTGTTACAAGTGCTAGTAAGAAACAGTAATAAAAATGACCTGTAGATGTGCAACTTGATGGAATATGGATGAAGTGACTGAGAGGGGGGTGAATCAGTCAACCATAAAACACTTCACTATTATTTCTTTCCAGATCCCTTAGGATATCTTAATGAATATTATCTGTTTAACACTCGGTAAAATAGATTGCAGTAACTTGGTAGATGCAGAGAGTATTAGTAAAATTATCTTTTAGATATTCATCACCACTTGTATATGATTAAGATAACTATTAAGAACACAAGAGACACAGGATTTAACGTGGAAACCCAATATGGGAAAAACCACCAATGTATCTAGATACTAATTTTCACTTTTCTGAAGTGATGCCCGGTTAGAAGCCAACCCGGTAAAAGGTTACAAAACACACTGTTAGGTGTGACCTTGTTAGAGGATTTAATCACCTTGCTAGGAGTGGCCTGGTAAGAGGTCTTGAGAACAATTCAATGGAATTGTCACCTTGTTAGAGGATTTACAATATGGTTGTTAAACCAACTCGGTTAAGAGATTTAGAATTCACTGTTACAATGATAAAAAGGTAACAATGAAAATGACCTGTATAATAATGCAACTACCTTGCTGATTACAGATCTCTATTCTGTATAAGTGAGATCCTTCCTGATCAAATATATCTCTGCTGCTCCTCAAGGATATTTGGTCACCCTTCACAATTTCGCACACACCTTTCTTGTCTTTCTTCTATATATCTTCTTCTATTTTTCACATTTGACCTTTTATTTATATGATTTTAGATTTGTCAAATCGGCATTACTTAGTATAACAGTTGGTTGAATTAAGAAAACTTTATTTGCAAAGATCCTTCAAGGGTCGACAGTGCTCGGTGACCATAATGAAATTTTCTACAATCTTTTGGAGACCGAGAGAACTCGGTAAACACTGATAATCCTTTTTCTTCGATAACCGAGTGAGCTCGGTAAATGCTAACTTTTCTTTGACAACCGAGTGAACTCGGTAAATGCTGATTTTTCTTTGATAATCGAGTGAACTCGGTAAGCACTAATTTTAATGCCAGGCAGACCGACTGAGCTCGGTAGGTACTAATTATTGCGCACTATGACATTGTGTGACATCAAAGACAATACATAATTTGAGTAGCAATTTTCTTCAGACAATTGTTTCCAACAATGCAACTATCTTTTCTTAATGAAATTCTTGTGTGCTCTTCAATATTCACTTCAATTCTTCAACTTCCATTGGCATCAACACTTCATCAAATCATTGTTTTCCCACTCAGAATCTCTCTGTTCGTTCTTCTCTACAATAGTCAATAACCCTTCAACTATTCAGTTTACCAGCCAATTATCCATAAAAGATCATCCTTTATATAGACATTTTTTTTCTCTTAATCTCATCTATTACATTTTTCTTTAATCAATCTTTATCATTCAATTCACTATACATCGTATCTGGATCTTGGTAACATGTTTCCTTTTCACCTAGGAACTTGAACTTTTATAGAAACTTGTTCCACTTCTTTTTACCACTTAGATCTATCCATAGATCTTCATCTTTAATTTTCATAACCGTAGATCTTTTGTAACTAAATTTCCTCATCATCATGATCATCCAGCTCATCATAGCTAATCTTTAAATATTGATTCCATCCATATTTAATACCTTTTTCTTGCTTGGTGTTCTTCACTTAGAATTTCGGTTACATCGCTCGGTGCCGAAACATTTTTGCTTTGCCAAGTGACCAACTTTTTACCTTTACCTTTTTGATTAACTTTTCCATCTTGGTATCCATAACAACTTTACTTACTGAGTTGTCAAAACTTCATCACCATGCTTTACCAACTTAACATACTCATATGCTAGGTAGAAAACAATCATATCAACATAATCAAATCATTACCCAATCTGTATCATCTGACGCATGGTACTCATTCAAATCTACAATGTTGAATATAGGTGATATATCCATGTCAATCAATAACTCAACCTCAAAAGTGTGACAACTATCAAATTTCTTCAGTATCTTACAAGGCCCAAACTTCTTCATCTTCAACTTACTATAGGTTCCAACAAGAAATCCAATCTATAAATGAATCATAACTTCATCACCAACCTCAAAATTTTTATGTCTCCTAGATTGCTCAGTTGTACCTTATATTTCTAATTGCTATGTTCCAAACTATACTTCACCTCATCATGAAAAGTCTTCATGAATATAGCATATCCCTCTACTTCAACACTTCTCTTCTCTTCTCTTCTAGGCCAAGATCTTTCAAATCTAATATTCCTTTAGGATGCTTGCTAGTAACAATTTCAAAAGGTGGTTTACCTATACTCCAGTTCACTGAATTTTTATCTAAAAAATCTTCTTGTGACAAAACCAAATCCCAATTACCAAGTTTATCTCCAACAAGACATCTTAACAAATTACCCAAACTCCTATTCACAACTTATGTTTTTCCATCAGTTTGTGGATGAAATGTAGAACTAAAATTCAAATCTATACCCATCTTCTTCCAAAGTGTCTTCCAAAAGTATCTCACAAACTTACTATCTAGATCATAAACAATAGTCTTAGGAAACCCATGTAATCTCACAACTTCTTTAAACAATAGATTAGCTATATGAACAACATTTGATTTTTTCTTATAAGGAATAAAATATGACATATTTGAAAATTTGTCTAGCATAACAAATACAAAATCATTACCTCTTTGTGTCTTTGGTAAGAGAAGAACCAAATCTATGCTAATGTCTTTCCATGGTCTACTAGGAATAGGTAAAGGTGTGTATAACCCTTGAATAGAAGTAATTTGGAATCACCTATATTCAATGTAATGTATGGGGAAATAGAAGATCCACTCCCGAATCCAAATTCCCAAAGGAGAGATCTAATTTGATCAACCAAGAGGTTAATACACAATCGAATAAATCTATGGAGAATATGAAAGAGAGAGAAAAACCTTATATTTCCCTATAGTTGAATATGCTTGAAATCTGAAATAATTGAAATACAAATACTAAACTTAAATTATGGAAAATCTAGAAAATGCCAATTTTTGATGTCAATGTGCACTTTCAGGCAATTCTACAACCTATTTCAGACTGTAAATGCCGAGACGAAGAAAACCCATAAATCTTTTGTCTTTCTGAGGAAAAGTAGTCTTTGACCCTCATAAAAGGTCAAAGGCTACATTCTTTATTTGAAGGTTGATTTTGACCTTGTTCACAGGTCTCAAAAGTTCATCGAAAAGGGTATCCAAATCTGCTCTCAGATCTGAAATTCTACACTTGTACCTGCAAGAAAAAGAGGGTTTTGTTGTTCATTTGAGGGCCTTGATCAAACCCCAGTTTGGAATCAACCTTAATATTGAAATTGAAATAAGAATGCTAGAAAGTAGTAGAAATGGATCTAACAATGAAGCTATGCCATTCGATAGATCTGCAATTGTATTTTGAATGTAAACAAGTATATTGATATGAAAGCTTGAACACAACAATGGCAAATGTAAATCAAAACCATGAAAGTAAATACAAAACCTCCATGCTTGTATGCTTGGAATCCACCTTGAGGGAAGAATGAATGGATCTTGAAGATGAACAAAAGGATCTTGAAGGAAGATCACACCATCATGATGGCTAGATCTAGGATTTGAATGATGAATCTTGTATGCTTGAACCAAATCCCTTCAAAGGCTTGAATGCTTGAATCCTTGATCTTCAATGGAAAACTTGGATGGAGAAGAGGACTTGAATTCTTGAATGGATGCTTAATCTTTCTTGAGAAAGAACTTGATCACCAATGTCTCTTTGAGAGTGCTTGATGCATGAAGGAATGAGATTGAGAAAATGAAAGAGGAAGGCCTCCTTTTATAGTGAACTAGGGCACAATCTTCTAGAGGGGCCACCTTGGAGAATTAAATCCCAATTAGGTCCTAACCTTTAGAAATATACCTAGATTAAATGCAATTTGAGGATTTACCATTCTGAAACCCGAAATGGCTGACCCGAAGGCGAGAAAATAAATATCCCCGAAACCTTACACCCAGAAATCAAGGAAATTTGAAATCTAGACAAGGGGTCAAGGACAAGCTCAACTCTGACCTAGGTTAGGGTCGAGGTCAACTTTGACCTAGGTCAAGGTTGAGGTCGACTTTGAACCATAAGATTGACTTTGACCTTGTGGTCAAAAACCTCAAGATTCTGACCCAGAATGCTAAGAAATGCAGATTGAAGTGAAAATCAGGGATAGATAGAAGCAGAATGAGGAGAACAAGTCTGATCCAAGCAAAGAGTTGATTCAAGGTGCTTGACATGACCCAGACCACTCACTCAGAGGGCTAAACACTCTTAACATGGAAGTGTTTCCATTTTAAGATGATACATTAAGCCCCCACTTTAGCAAGAGTATGGACTCGATGCAAACTCTTGGTAAAGCAGAAGGAAGAAGAGATCCCATTCGATTCGAAATGAGATATAATGACACTTAGTTAGGGACACAAGCCCCCAGGCTAAGAATTCTAACTCAATATACATGCATGAGGGTGCGAAAACAAAAAGGAAAAAGACACAAAAGAGGGGTTAGTACTAAAACAAACCCAAATCAACTAGCACAGGAAACCTTACTAAGAAACATTTCTTATACTAATATCATATTTGGAAAGCTATCATAAAAGCATAAATGTTTGCATAAGAAAGACAAGAGCAACACTATAAATAACATAGCTTCATGATCTAGTCCTACTAGCATGAAAGCGAAAAGAGAGAAAAGGAAAAGAGTGATTACCTCACCTAGTAAGATGCACACCTTACCATGAATCACCCTAGAGGGAGAGCCCAAAAAGTTCACCCATAAAATATGCTTGTAATTGTAATGCATCTTCTGGTGGCTTTTTGAATACCCATAGATCCACCTTCTTGTATCACTATGAATATGAAATGTGTGTCTCCTCAAGATTTAGCAACTTATGTGCATTACCTTTGGAAGATTTAGCATATAGATGTGTGTCCCTTCAGGATTTAGCAACTTATGTGCATTAACTTCAGAGGATTTAGCATATTTGAAATTGGAAATGTGTGTCTCTTTAGGATTTAGCAACTTATGTGCATTACCTTCCAAGATTTATCATATGGAAAAAAAAAACTATAGTATAAGGGAGACCCTATATATGCCCCACCTCCTTAATATGGAAAAAACATACTATTTTGACATGTTAAGGAAAGAAAAGAACAAGGATAAAGCCTTCTTCAGCATCAAGATAATATCCACAAACAACACCCAGTCCAAGCTAAGAAGGTCACAGCTCCTATGAGGCCATGGAAGGGACGAATGTAAAGAGATATCATGCAAGAAGTGAAAAGAAAGTAACCCTTACAAGGGATAGCACACTATTGAGTTTCCAAGGTGAGAGATATATCAACCATGGAAACCCAATGTCAAACAACAATTGAGGTTGTTATCAAGGACATAGATCCTGAATGCGAACCAAAATTTTCATGTATGATTGGATATCACATAATAGATAGATACTGCTTAACCAAGGAAAGAGGTGAATCCCAAAAAGACAAAAAAGGAGATGACATCCTTGCCCCGCAAGTGTAGGAACAAAGATGGAAGAGGATACCTACTTCACAATGCAAGGAGATATCATGTTTACAACAATGTACACCATATCCTTAGCGAGGGATATTGACCCCTACATCCAAGAATATAGATAATCGTGAAAAGGATATGTCTCTCATGGAAAAAGGATCCTCCAATGAAAGAGATCTTATCAACAACACCCCCATCATAGAGGAGTGCTTTAGATAAAATATCAACTTTCAACAGTGGGAACAAAGATTCAATCATCAAGCCCCCTATAAAACAAGAGGAAGAGGAATCTTTGGAATGAGGGAAAAACTCTAACACCAAAGAAAGGGTGAGAGTTTATAAAGAACATAATTCACAAAATAGAGAAGAAATGATGACTTAGGACAACAACTTCTCATATAAGAATGTTATTCATAGTCAAAACATCTATCAATATGTTGAAATAATGTTTCAATATAAACAAATACCACTAAGCTAAGGAAAGCAATTCCCTAGATAGAGAGAAAGAAAGAGGTACCTTGCCCCCCAAGGATAGAGACAAGGGATACCTTTGCAAAAAAAATGTCTTAGAAAAGATATCTTGAAAAAACAAAAGATTCTATGGATGATTATAAACATAATTCAAAACCATAGAAAAAAAATGGGAGAGATAGAATACCAATTAAGCCCTAATAAAAGGCCTAATGGATCCTACGAGACTGGATGAAAAATGCACATCTTGCCCCTAGTCATGAGACAAGAGGGGAAGAACATCTACATTATATCGGAAGAAGGGGAATCCCCTATATCAAAATTATGAAGGAATTGTAAAACTGCATGAGAGTGAGATATAATTCCTAAAGTAGCTCTTTCTCTAACATATAACTTGAAATGTTTACAATCAGTGAGTAAATGTGTGTTGCTATAATGAAAAGGACATTTATATTTGTATAAAGCATCTATCGGCATAGGTCTAAAGATTTCTTTCTTGGAATTCATTAGCTCAACATATGCCTTCTTAGCCACTTCTTGACGAGTATTAGGGTTATCTAAGATAGGTGTGGGGAGAATAATGTGAAGAGGAGGACGATGATCGACATCACTTACTTGGACTTGAGATTCTAAACAACCAACACCATACATATCCAATTTAGGGGGTATATAAACTAGAAACCTAATACCATGCTCATTAACTCCTAGCCCTAAACCTTTATAACCTTGTTTAGTCACCATATTATATCCGGTAGTGTACATATTATGTAAAGCTTCTATGGGAGGTGATTGTTTATCATGTTTATGAGTAAAGGTTGTATAAGGTGGGATAATAGGTTTGGAAGAAGTTTCTTTACCCTTTCCTTTAATATCATCATGAATCGAAGGAGAAGGTAAATCAAAGAAATCTCGCACATCCGCATCCTAAACTATATCTTGAATCCCATCATAAGTGTGAGAAGAGTGAGGATGAATAGATGGAGAATTAGGTATCCAATTAAGATTAGGAAGATTAGGATTAGGATTAGGATTGATAGGATTAGGATTAGGAAGATTAGGAGATGGTGTATCATCTACCAAATTCTTCACATAATCCAAAAGATTAATAAGGCTACCACATAAATCTTTAATGAAAGTTTTGAGTGTAGGCAGACTAGTGTCGGTCAACTTCACAAAAGCATAGCCAAGAGAAAAGTGAAGGGTCATCAACATAATGAAGTGAATAATACTCTCATAAACATCATAGGTATTATAAAGAGATGCTAAAAGAAGGGTAATAAAGAACATGACCACACACCAAAGCATCTTAACAATTTCCATAGAAAGTGAAATATTTTTATATTTTTTTGAATATATAGATTTTTTTTTTGTATTTTTGAATTTGAAATGCAAGAGCATAAACTAGATCTAATCTAAATGCAAGAAAGGATCTAAAATCTAAACCAATAGGGCATCTAATTCCACAAAATAAAGGAGAGTAAGTACATCAAGTTCACCAAAATGAATAGAAGTAATTTGGAATCACCTCTATTTAATGTAATATATGGGGGAAATATGAGATCTACTCTCGAATCCAAATTTCTAAAGGAGAGATCTAATTTGATCAACCAATAGGTTAATACACAATCGAATAAATCTATGGAGAATATGAAAGAGAGAGAAAAACCTTATATTTTCCTATAGTTGAATGTGCTTGAAATCTGAAATAATTAAAATACAAATACTAACCTTAAATTAGGGAAAATCTAGAAAATGCCAATTTCTGATGTCTATGTGCACTTTTGGGTAGTTTTGCAACTTGTTTTGGACTAGAAATGCCGAGACGAAGAAAACCCAGAAATCTTTTGTCTTTCCAATGGCAGGTAGTCTTTGACTCTCATAAAAGGTCAAAGGCTACATTCTTTATTTGAAGGTTGATTTTGACCTTGTTCGCAGGTCTCAGAAGTTCGTTGAAAAGGGTATCCAAATCTGCTCTCAGATTTGAAATTCCAAACATGTACCTACAATAAAAAGAGGGTTTTTGTTGTTTATTTGAGGGGTTTGCCTTGGTCAACCCGAATTTGGAGTCAACCTTAATATTTAAATTGAAATAAGAATGCTAGCAAGTAGTAGAAATGGATCTAACAATGAAGCTATGCCATTCGATAGATCTGCAATTGTATTTTGAATGTAAACAAGTATATTGATATGAAAGCTTGAACACAACAATGGAAAATGTAAATCAAAACCATGAAAGTAAATACAAAACCTACATGCTTGTATGCTTGGAATCCACCTTGAGGGAAGAATGAATGGATCTTGAAGATGAATAAAAGGATCTTGAAGGAAGATCACACCATCATGATGGCTAGATCTAGGGTTTGAATGATGAATCTTGCATGCTTGAACCAAATCCCTTCAAAGGCTTGAATGCTTGAATCCTTGATCTTCAATGGAAAACTTGGATGGAGAAGAGAACTTGAATGCTTGAATGGATGCTTGATCTTTTTTGAGAAAGAACTTGATTGCCAAAACTTGATCACTAATGTCTCTTTGAGAGTGCTTGATGCATGAAGGAATGAGATGGAGAAAATAAGAGAGGAAGGCCTCCTTTTATAGTGAACTAGGGCACAATCTTCTAGAGGGGCCACCTTGGAGAATTAAATCCCAATTAGGTCCTAACCTTTAGAAATATACCTAGATTAAATGCAATTTGAGGATTTACCATTTTGAAACCCGAAATGGCTGACGCGAAGGCGGGAAAAGAAATACCCCCGAAATCTGACACCCGAAAATCAAGGAAATTTGAAATTTGGATAGGGGTCAAGGATGAGCTCGACTCTTATCTAGGTTAGAGTCAAGGTTGACTCTGACCTAGGTGAAGGTAGAGGTCGACTTTGACCCATAAGGTTGACTTTGACTGTGAGGTCAAAAACCTCAGGATCCTAACCCAAAATGCTAGGAAATGCAAATTGAAGTGAAAATCAAGGACAGATAGAGGTAGAATGAGGAGAAGTCTAATCTGAGCAAAGAGATGATTCAAGGTGCTTGACATGACCCAGACCACTCACTCATAGGGCTAAATGCTCTTAACATGGAAGTGCTTCCATTTTAAGATGATACAACCCTATATTTTGACTTACTCCATTAGAAACTTGAAAAATTCTACAACTTCTAAAAAATTTATGAACATCCCTATACAACTAAGGCAAAAAGTATTTTTCCTTAATAAAACTCAGTATTTTATCAATGCTAAAATTTCTTGCAAGTCCTCCACTATGTTTCTCCTTCATTAGAATTTCCCTCATTGATCCTCTTGGTATACATAATTGAATGCCTTTAAACAACATACCTTCTTGAATGAAGTAATCAACCCACTTACTCGGATTATCAATGATTAGTTCCTTACATGCTTTCCAAGGTTCTACAAAATTAGGGTCAGTTTCATACAAACTTTTCAAATCATCAAAACTTAGTACCTCAAATCTCATCTTAGTCAATAAACTTCTTCTTGTTCTCAATGCATCTGAAACCCTATTGGATGATCCACTTTTATGTTTCAACAAAAAAGTAAAATTCTACAAGTATTCAACCCACTTCATGTGTCTCTGATTCAACTTATTCTAACTACCCAAATACTATAATGCTTTACGATCAGTGTAAAATACAAGTTTCTTAAGAGTCAAATAATGTCTCCATTTCTTCATAGCTTGAACAATAGCATAAAATTCTTGGTCATTGACTAAATAATTCCTCTTAGCATCATTCAATTTCTCACTATAAAAAGAAATAGGTTTACCTTCTTGATTCAATACTTCTCTAATTGCACTTCCACTTACATCAAAATCAACTTGAAATACCTTAGAGAAATCAAGTAAAGATAGTACTAGTAATTTAGCTACCTTCTACTTCAAGGTCTCAAAACTTTTGTCAGCTCCATGTGTCCACTTGAAATATTTCTTGTATCCTCTCATTGTCTATGTCATAGCATTACAAAAAGAACTAAAATTCCTTATGAATTCTTGGTAGACACTTTCAATCCATGAAAAGATCAGACTTCACTAGCATTTTCAAGTGTAGGCCATTCCAAGATTGCTCTAACTTTCTCAAGGTCCATCTTCAAACCTTCAGCTAAAATAAAATAACCCAAGTACACTATCTCTTTCTTCATGAAAGAACATGTCTTCAAGTTAATCAACAACTTTTACTCTTTCAATCTTTACAATACTTGTCTCAAATGCAATAAATGATCTTCCTTACTCTTACTAAATATCAGAATGTCATCAGAGTAAATAATCACAAACCTACCCAATAATTTATTCAAGACCTTATTCATCAACCTCATAAAAGTACTAGGTGCATTAGTCAAACCAAAAGGCATAACCAACCACTCATAAAAACCTTCTCTTGTCTTGATAGTGGTCTTCCATTCATCTCCTTCTTTGATTCCGATATGATGATAATCACTCTTCAAATCAATCTTGGTAAAGTATTTTTCTCCACTCAAAAAATCCATGATATCATCCATCCTAGGTAATGGAAACTAGTATTTCATTATGATCCTATTTGTAGCTCTTGAATTTGTACACATCCTCCATTCTCCACTCTTCTTAGGTGCCAAAATAGCTAGTATTGTACACAGACTCAAACTTTCTCTGATCAAACCCTTCTGCAACAATTCTTGATCTTGTCTATTCAATTCTTCATTCTCTGTAGGTTTCAACCAATGAGGTGCCTTATTAGGTAAAGTAGCTCCCGGTATCAGATCCATGCAATGAATCATGCTTCTAATAGGAGGTAACTCATCAGGTACATTATTTGAAATGATATCTTAAAATTGTGTCAACAATTATTTAACTTCCAATGGTGAATCATCATCTATCTTTACAACCGGTCTATTAGGAATCAAAGTATAGAACACATCATTCTTCTTTAAACCCTTTATGAACTATTTTCCTTTAACCAATAAAACTCTAAGAGTAGTGCAATTATCACTCTAATATTCTTCTACCAGAGGTAAGAAACCTTTTTTCTTCACATTAGCCACAATAGTATACCTATTTAGTCTACCATCATATATAGCTTGTTTATCATATTGCCATGGTCTACCCAAAAAAATGTGAGAATAATGCATCGGCATAATATCACAAAAAAAGTCATCATGCTAGTTTCCAATCTTAAATTTCATAAGACATTGTTCAACTACAAAAAATTTATGCTCATCCTTAATCTGAGAAATATGATATGGCTTAGACTACTTTATCCTCGCTAACTACAACTTTGTGAATAGCTCATCTAATGCCAAATTCTCTGAACTTCCACTGTTAATGATCACCTTGCAATGTCTTTCCAACAACTTTACATTTGGTTTTGAATAAGCCTCTCCTCAAAGGGTCCTCTTTAGTTCCTTCATTCAACAAAGTTCTTTTAATCATCAAGCTCTCACCACCTTCCAATTTGTTCATTGAATTAGGTGAATCTTCTTGCTCAAGTGTACTCTTGCTACTTCTACCAACATTCTTACATTCAAATGTCATATGTCCTTCTTCACAACACTTGAAATAAGTGCCCTTAAACCAAGTTTTGGCTTCTCTTTTATGATCATTACCTCTAGGGTAATCACCTCTTGCATAACCTCCTCTTCCTCAGTAATAACTTTCTCCTTTCCATTTTGATTTACTTTTATCCTAATTTGTTTTATCTTGATCATATTTGCTACATTCTCAATAAGATTTACCTCTTCTACTAGAAAATATACTACCTATGTCTCTCTTCCTATGTTCATACCTTTTTAGCTTCTCTTTTTCCTTTAATGCAAATTGATAGGCTTCCTCAATGCTATTCATCTTAACCAAACCGATTTCATCTTGTATAGAAGTTCTCAATCCATGCAGGTACCTTGCAACTCTTCAACTTCATCATCCATATGTCTTGATTTGATATCCAATCTATAGAACTCTTCAATATATTCCTTTACAGTAGTGTCAGTTTGCTTCAAATTTTGCATTCTTCTTAACAAACTAACTTGATAGTCACCTGATAGGAATTTACCCTTCAATTTGTTTACCATATTATCCCATACCATTATATTTTCCTTTCCTCTTCTCCATTGATTTTGAGCTGCACATGTTTCCACCATAAAGATGCATGTTATTTTAATTTTGTACTAGAAAACTTCACCTCCTTATCCACTAGTGTACCTTCATATTCAAAATATTTCTCCATTCCAAAGATCTAGTCCAACAATTCATATGAATCTAACTTGTCATTATATTCAGGGGGATTGAAATGTGGTTTTACATTCAGACTTGTTAAAGATCTCAGGAATCCTTATTTGCCTTGTTCAAGAATAGGAGCTTGTTTTTCTCCTTCTACTTCTTCGACTTCATCTTCACTAACATCTTCAATAGGTCTTCCTCTTTGTTGGGTTGCCTCAATAGCTTCAAGCCTTGGAGAAATTTTTCTCAACATATCCAACATAACATGATCAACATCTCTCCTTCCATGAACCATTTTCACAACCCTCTACAATTGTGGGCCAGACCATAATCTTCCACCCTACAAGTTATTTAACTAGGGCTTGTTCGAAACACAACTTTCTCTAATACCACTTGATGTAGTGCCAAGGTGGGATAATCCCAAAGGATTTTCCCAACCTTGTAGCTAAGAGTAACATAGGAAAGCAACAACACAAAAGTAGAGAGAGAAGGTGCAATCCAATATATTCATTTACCACTACCCACTCAAGATATATCTAGTTATTACATATAGGCTATACCTCTATAGGTCAGCCAAGAGACAATTACTTTCCCCAAGAGGGAAACATGTACAAACAAATAGGTCTAACCAAAATGAATCAAAGATCCAAGAAAGGAAACAACAAGATGCACAATCATAGGAAATAATTCACAGGAGATCCATGTAATGCACACTATGATCACAATAGTCAGAAGCCAAAGATCATTAACAGCACATTGAATCTCAAAATAGGTCCAAGAAAGCAATGAACACATTACCCAAAGACATAAAATGGATCAAATTTCAAACATCCACAAAAAATAGAAGGTGTGATCATAGAAAGATGATCCTACATGGGTCTATAATAAGACATTACGATCACACATGTTATCTCGAACAAATGACTATCTGCCAACATAATCTCTCCAATCGGTAAAGAAGAACAAAATAACAAAGAACTTTTTTTTGGGTTGATGCAAGATATTCACGAACCCAATATTCTCCTATAGATAAGAGAAATTTTGTATCACTTGACAAATATGATGGTGGTCCTATTAGATTTGGTGACGATATGGCTTCTTATACTGTTGGTGGAGGATCTATTACTTTTTATGGAAAGAATAACAATGATAATATCTATTATGTGAAGGGTTTATATGAAAATCTTTTAAGTATTGGATAAATGTGTGGGAATTGATATGATGTTATTTTCAAGAATGAAGGATGTGAGATTTAGAAGAGATCTAGAGATGTGATTGAAATTGGAAAAAGGATAGGAATAAATATGTACTAGCTTGAAGGAGCTTCAGGCAGATTTTATTTTCTATTTCATGTTGATCACAATTGGCCTTGGTAATAAAGGATGTGTCACATCAACTTTGAAAATTTGGTAAGAACAAGTTCATCTCAACTAGTAAGAGACTTACCTAGATTATGAAAACTAGATAATGTGATTTGTAAAGGATGCCAAGAAGGAAAACAAAGAAGAGAACCATTCATAGAAAAAGACTATTCATCTATTGGTTTACTAGAGTTAGTGCACACCGATATTTATGGTCCTACAAGAACAAGAAGTTTTCAAGGTGAGAGATACTTTATAGTTTTCATTGATGACTATTCAAGATTGACTTGGGTTGAATTTCTTAGAGAAAAATTAGAGGCATTGGAGAAGTTTAAAATATTTAAATCTAGAGTTGAAAATGAATGTGGTAGGACTAAATGCTTAAGATCTAACAAAGGAGGAGAGTTTACTTCTAATATGTTTGAAAGTTATTGTGAGAAACATGGCATCAAGAAATAGCTTTTAGTAGCTAGAACACCACAACAAAATAATGTAGTGGAAAGGATGAATTAGACAATTCAAGAAGCAACAAGAACCATGTTGAAGGAAGCAAGTTTACCAAAAATCTACTGGAGAGAAGCAATACATAGTGATGTGTATACACTTAATAGAGTTCTGTATAGGAATAAATATGGAAAGACATAATATGAGTTATGGCATGGGAGAAAACCTACAGTTAAGTATTTGAATATCTTTAGAAACAAATGTTACATTCAAAAAGATGAAGATAATCTTGGCAAATTTGACAACATGACAGATCAAGGTATATTTTTGGGGTACTTTACAAGAAGCAAGGCTTATTGGTGTTACAACAAAAGACTTAAAAAATTATGGAATGTGTGAATGTGAATATTGATGAATATTTTTAAAAGGCACCTAAGAGACATATTGATTATGAATTAGATATATAGGAAAAAGGAAAAGAGAGTAAGATAGAAGACAAATAGACTCAACCAACATTGACATCTACAACTAAGAAACCACGGTATGTACAGAGAAATCATTCTAAGAATTAGATTATTGGAAACAGGAACATAGGATTTTTTACTAGAAGTAGAGAAACACAAGATCATTCTTTGTTGTGTTTACTTTCATAAGTTTAACCTGAATCTGTAGAAGAAGCATGCAATGATTTGAATTTAGTAAATTTTATGAAGGAAGAACTTGATTAGATTGAGAATAATCAGACCTCAGAACTAATGCCCACACTGACAAATAAGAATGTGATTGCTACAAAGTGGGCGTACCAAAACAAGTTGAATGAAAATGGTAAGGTAATAAGGAACAAGGCAAGGTTAATATGGAAGGGCTATACTTAGATTGAAGAAATTGAATTTGAGGAGAATTATGCTCATGTTTCTCAGATGGAGGCAATTAGGATATTTATGACATTTGTGGCACAAAAGGATTTCAAAGTTTATCAAATGGATGTGAAGTCAACATTTTTTAATGGAGAGATGAAGGAAGAGGTTTAAATTGAACAACTAGAAGGTTTTAGATTAGAAGAAGAACCAAAAGCAATATGCAGATTGAAGAAGACACTATATGGTTTGAAGTAGGTAGTGAGAACCTAGTATAGTACACTAGACACATATTTGATTAGACAAAAGTTTCAGAAAGGTTATGTAGACAATAATCTATATTACAAGGACTCAAATTAGATCTTGATTGTCATTGTGTATGTTGATGATATTATTTTTGGAGGCAAGGATGATTTGTGCATGATTTTTGTAGAGGAAATGCAAAAAGAATTTGAGATGTCTGTAATTGAGAGTTGAAATTCTTTCTTGGATTGAAAGTAAATCAGAGTAGTAAAGGCCTTTTCATTTCTCAGTCCAAGTATGCCAAGAAATTGTTAGAATAACTGAGAGGGGCGTGAATTAGTTAGATCATTTATCCTACAATCCCAAATACAAAGATGTACCTTATCAAACAATTCCAACAAATTATGTAGCTCAGTAACATAAAATATTAATCTGTCTGTTCACTTTACTGATTACCAGTTAAATAGCTAACTATGATTACCGACCAAATCAAGTATGCGGCATGTAAAGTATGATAGAAAAAAAATCATCACAAATAACACATAACATAATGATTTAATGTGGAAACCCTATTAAGGGAAAAACCACTTGGGACCGGTAACCCAAAATAATTCACTCTTATAAAGTGATCTCGGTGAAGAGCCAACCCTGTTAAAGGTTAAAAGCACACTGTTAGGTGTCACCTTGTTAGAGAATTTAACACTAACAGTTAAATTTTGACTAGGATTCACTATGGGGTCAATAATATAACAATGTACATTCTCTGAATGACATAGGGTAGAATATAAGACTGTTAAGTCCACTCGGTTAAGAGATTTTTTGAATCAATGGTTAAACTAATATAGTATGATCTAATTCAAATACAACTCAATTGAAGATATTTAGATCTATGATAAGCCCATACAAATCCTCTAATCAATAATCAAATTCACTTCTTCAATATTTATCAACTTACTATCCTTCCATAAATAGTTCTCTGACCGTCGGTTAACTCTGTAGTTTGGTTCTTTCACTAACCAATTTAATCAAACATGCATGAATAGTCTTCACATGATATCTCTACAGTCTTCTTCCTCTGGCATAGTTTCAACAGTGAAACTCATATCTCTTATATAGACAAGTAAACCATTAGATTTTTTCGCTTAATCTCCTTCATCCATTTTTCCTCTTAAACCTTCTACATTTCAATCTCATCCTTTAGATCTTCTCTGAATTATGTCAGCCTTGGATCTCATAACAAACTTAATCCTTAACCTCGAAATCATAACAATATCTAGCTCATCAAATTTAGTCGGATGTTCTTAGCATTTAATGTTTTCATCCATCATCGGTTAATACATAAATGTGTCGATGATAACTAGTTAAACTAGCTCAGTGGATACTGTTAGTCGGTATACACTACATTGTCTCAGTGTATACAAAAATCTTCAATTACCGACCACATTGTCTTGTTCAATTTCAGTTCTCTTCTTCATAATAGATTAATGCAACATAATCAAGTCAATAATATAAAGCCATAGACTCATCAATAAGTTACCCAATGTTTTCCTTATCCTTATTTGTCATATCCATCTTTTTCTCATGTAGATATCTCAGTTCTTCATCTTTTTTTGCTCCAACAGATGTTCAGATGTTTGTAATTAACATGATAAGTAATGTCGAGACTAGTTGACATCAATGACAACATATTGATTGATTTAATCATCTTACATATCAATTTAGTGCTCGGTGATCTCTAATCAATGTAATTTCTTCAATTCATTCAGATATTCAATCAGTTAGAGTTCATCAATCTCTCCCTTTGGCATTGATGGCAACACAAGAAATATGAAAACATGCCATGCACATACCAAGCATGTATTCTACAACTATGTAAGAAAATGATGTAGCTCGGTAAGCTCAAATTTAATATGTTTAATCACTACAAAACATAACAACATTACAAGTGCAGACTCTCCCTATGGATTTGATCTTTTTAGCTCTCTGATTCCTTTTTTTCTCAACAACAAATATTCAAGTCTCTCCCTTTTTGTGTGTTCTCAGTAACTAATTTTCCATATTCATTCTCTCTTTTTCATATTCATTTTCTCTCCCTTTGACAACAATGCCAAAGAAAACATACAAATAGCTCAGCAGCATCCAAGTATTTCTATTGTTCAGTTCATGTCATGTACCTTTAGTGTACAGATAAACAAATTCATATTCTAGCTTCTACAATCTTTCACAAGCTTAGACATAATCCAAAGTGTGAACTATGTGCATCAATATGAATGATCTTCTAATAAGTGTAGGTTTATGCAACCTCTTGATCACCTCAATGATCGGTAGATAGGGGATGGACCCCAAGTCTATTTCTCAAGTATTCAAATGTATCCTTTGGTAATGGTTTAGTAAAGATGTCAGCAAGTTGTTCCTTAGATGTTACAAATTCTAGTTGTACTTGCTTCTCTTGAACTTGTTCTCTTAAGTAGTGATACTTAATAGATATATGTTTTGTCTTCAAATGCATCACATGATTCTTTGAAATGTTTATAGCACTAGTGTTGTCACAAATATAATCACTGGGTCAGTGATTATCTCATTGATTCCTTCCAACACTTGTCTAATCTAGACTATATTTGAGCAATTTGCAACAGCAACAACATACTCTACTTCAACAGTGGACTGATAAATGCATGCTTGTTTCTTGTTGATCCAAGTCACAAGCCTTTCCCCTAAAAATAATGCTCCACCAGTTGTGCTCTTTTGGTCATCTATGTTTTCAGCCCAATCTGCATTGGTGTAAACCTTCAGTTCAAATTTTCCTTTCAATGTGTACCATAATCCATAGTCCTCTATTTTCTTCAAGTATCTCAAGATTATCTTTACAACAACCATATGTGAATCTTTAGGATTGGTAGAAAATATTAACACAATCCCCACTGTGTGTGCTATATCAGGCCTATTGTGTATAGAATACAACAGTTTATCAATCATAGATCAGTACAGAGTCTGATTTACCTTAGTAGATTCATCATCTTTTGTTAATTTGCAGCCAGTCACCATCAGTGTTCCCACGGGTTTAGCATCTTCCATGCCAAAATTTTTCAGTACTTCTTTAATGTATTTTGATTGTGTGATGAAAATCCCATCTTTCTCTTGTATAATCTGCAAACCTAAAAAGAATTTAATCTCTCCAAACATAGAAATCTCAAATTCTTTCCTCATTTCATTAGCAAAAGATTTGCAAATCTGATCTTGTCCACCAAAGATTATATCCTCAACAAATATTGCAACAATCAAAATGTTATCATCAGAATCTCCTTTCATATACATATTACTATTTTCACTAGTTCTCACAAAGCCAATACTTATAAGATAAGCATGTAATCTTTCATACCATGCCCTCAGTGCTTGCTTCAGTCCATATAAAGCTTTGTGCAGTCTACATACCATGTCTCTCTGATTCAGATCAATAAACCCTTCAGGCTATTCTATGTAGACCTCTTCCTCAAGAATTCCATTTATAAATGTTGATTTCACATCCATTTGATATACCTTAAATCCCTTATGTGCAGCATAGGCAAGTAGTATTCAGACTCCTTCCAATCTAGCAACAGGTGCAAAGGTTTCACCATAATCAATACCTTCTTCTTGTGCATATCCCTTACAAACAAGTCTTGCCTTATTCCTTGTAACTTCTCCATTCTCATTCATATTATTTCTGAAAATCCACTTAGTACCGATAACATTTTTATCTTTCAGTCTAGGCACTAAGGTCCTTGTCTTATTCTTTTCAATTTGTTCAATCTCCTCATTCATAGAATTTATCTATTCCTCATTTTCAAGTGCATCCCTAACATTCTTCAGTTCAAACTCATAAACTAAGCATGTGTTTTGTCTCAACTTACTTCTTATCATCATGCAAGCTTGCTTGTCTCCAATGATTTGGTTCTCAGGATAATGTCTTCTAATAAATATTGCTAGCACTTGATCTCTCCTCTACTCATCATTCTGTTCAGGTATAGTTTCTTGCTCGGTAGCTTCTTCATGATTCTCAGTGTCCATTTGTTGATTGTCATTAGCATTTTCTTGATGCTTAGTAGACTTAGCCTATGACTTCAGTAGATACTCTGGATCCTCAACATAAGTGAACCTACCATAGTTTTCTGGCTCCTCCATGCTTTCTACATCATTCTTGTCAGCAAACTCATCAACTTTTACATTAGCACTTTATATCATCTTATTAGTAACTTTGTTCAGACATTTGTAAGCTTTACTTTTAGTAGAATATCCTAAAAATATTCTGTCATCACCTTTAGAATCAAATTTTCCATTCCTATCATCTTTCAAAATATAACACTTGCTACAAAAATTCTGAAATAACTTACACTCTGTGTGTATCCAAACCATAACTCATAGGGTGTCTTGTTTGTGTCTTTCTTTAGTTGAACTCAATTCAGGACATATACTGTTGTGCTATCTGCCTCTCTCCAGTACATTTGTGCTACATTTTTCTCAATCATCAGTGTTCTAGCACAATCAACAATAGATCTATTTCTCCTTTCAATAATTCCATTATGTTGTGGTGTTCTAGGTGTAGAAACCTATCTTTTTATACCATGCTCATTACAGAAGTTAGTGAATTCATCAGAAACAAACTCACCTCCTCTATCAAACCTTAAGCATTTCAATTCTTTTCCGGTTTATTTTTCTACTTTAGCCTTATACCATTTAAATAGTTTGAATGCTTCAAATTTTTCTTTAAAGAACATAACTGTCATCAATCTAGTATAGTCATCAACAAACAAAATAAAATATCTATCTCCATAGTAGCTTTGAGCTCTCATGGGACCACATAAGTTGGTGTGTACCAACTCCAAAATACCTTCGATGAGTAGTCCTTATTTTTAAAACTAGATTTTGTCATCTTCCCTTTCTGACATTGATGACACATAACATGATTAGGTTTGGTTAGACTAGGCAATCCTGTAAATTTTCTCTTTTTACTGATCTTAATCATGTTATCAAAATTTAAATGACATAACCTCTTATGCCATAACCATGCATCTTCATTTTTCACCAGTAAACAAGAAGTCTCAGCACTGTCAAGATAAAATAAGTTACCTTTTGATTGTCTTCCTGTTCCGACAAGATTTCCATTTTCATCATAGATCTTTACCTTCTTGCTTTCAAATGCCACTTGGTGACCTGAATTATTAAGTTGTGCCACACTCAACAAATTATAATTCAGTCCTTTTACCCAATATGCATTGTCACATCTAATTTTATCATTCAGTAGAATAGATCCTTTTCCTTTAACCATGCAAGGTGTATCATTACTCATTTTCACTAATCCTTCATTATAATGCTCAAGATGATCAAACTTATCTTCATCACCAGTCATGTGATGTGTACAACCACTATCAATGATCCAAGTATCATTTTTACTAACTTTAGAAATGAGTGTTGTTTCTACATACCTTTCCTCTTCTTTAGAATCATCTTTCATTGCAACAAACACTACCTCAATGTCATCATCAGTGTCGATGTCGGGGTCCTCATCTCCAACCAAATAACATGCCTTTTTTCCCTTAGCTCTGTGATTTGGATTATTTCTGTTGTAGTTTCGGTAACCTCTGTTGTTTCTTCTTCCATAGCTTCCATCACTAGATCATCTTTGTCTTTATCTTCCTCTTTCCTATTGGGACATCTAGCAGCAATATGGTGAACTTCTTTACAATTAAAACAAGCTAAAGATAACTTGCCCTTATATAGATTACCTTTACCTTTAGGCAGTCTCTGGGCCATAAGAGCTTCAAGTTAATCAAGTTCATCATCAGTATTACTATCACTATCATTCCTTATATTATATCTAGTACTAAATTTACCAATCTTTAGAGAAGACATAAAAGAAGACTCAACAGATGGTACAACACTATTATCAAAATTCTTTAGCTCAAAAGTTGTTAACTTTCCAATCAGGCTATCAAGAGTAAGAGTGCTACTAGGTGCAGACCTCATTTCATGAATAGAAGATATTCTGATTGCATATGTAGGCAACAAGGTTCTTAGTATCTTACTTACCATTGTATCTTCATCAATGACACCACTAGCTCCTTAGATAGCATTGACTACCTCTTTGATTTGGTTCATGTACTATGTAATGTTTTCTCCTTCATTTTCATATCATCAAATCTGCCTCTTAAGCTTTCAGCTCTGGATCTCTTCACATTTGCACCACCACCATAGACTAGAGCAAGTTTATCCCACATTTTCTTTGTAGTAGTGCAAGCCTTGACATCCTCAAATTCAACATCAGATAGAGAAGCAACAATCTCTATCATAGTAATGTTGTGTTCATGTCGGTCTCTCAACTGATCAAGAGTTAAAGGGCCAGTCGATTGTATGTAGCCATTTTCAAGTGAAGTTATAGTAGAATCTCTGATTCCAGATATGTGGAGTCTCATTAGGCTTTGACATATAGTAAAGTTATCCTTGTTCAGCTTCAACACTTCCCTCTTATACATCTTGTAATCTTTCAGTTGAAGTCCTTAAAACTTTGTTCCAAGCAACCAGCGCTCTGATACCAATTGTTAGAATAACTGAGAGGGGCTAAATCAGTTAGATCAGTTATCCTATAGTCCCAAATACAAATATGTACCTTATCAAACAATTCCAACAAATTATGTAGCTTGGTAACATAAAATATTAATCTGTCTGTTCACTTTACCGATTACCAGTTAAATAGCTAACTATGATTATCGACCAAATCAAGTATGCAGTATGTAAAGTATGATAGAAAAAAAACCATCACAAATAACACATAACACAATGATTTAATGTGGAAACCCTATTGAGGGAAAAACCACTTGGGACTGGTAACCCAAAATAATTCACTCTTCTAAAGTGAGCTCGGTGAAGAGCCAACCCTGTTAAAGGTTACAAACACACTGTTAGGTGTGACCTTGTTAGAGGATTTAACACTAATAGTTAACTTTTGACCAGCATTCACTATGGGGTCAATAAGATAACAATATACATTCTTTGAATGACATAGGGCATAATATAAGACTATTAAGTCCACTCGGTTAAGAGATTTTCTGAATCAATGGTTAAACTGATATAGTATGATCCGATTCAAATACAACTCAATTGCAAATATTCAATTCTATGCTAAGCCCATACAAATCCTCTAATCAATAATCAAATTCACTTCTTCAATATTTATCAACTTACTGTCCCTTGGTAAATACTTATCTGATGCTCGGTTAACTTTGCAGTTCGGTTCATTCACTAACCAGTTTGATCAAGCATGCATGAATAGTCTTCACATGATATCTCTACAGTATTCTTCCTCTGGCATAGTTTCAACACTGAAACTCATATCTCTTAGATAGACAAGTAAATTGTTTTCATTCCAGCCATTAGATTTTTCCACTTAATCTCCTTCATCCATTTTGCCTCTTAAACCTTCTACATTTCAATCTCATCCTTTAGATCTTCTTTGAATTATGTCAGTCATGGATCTCATAAAAAACTTAATCCTTAACCTCAAAATCATAACAATATCCAGCTCATCAAATTCAGTCGGTTGTTCTTAGCATTTAATGTTTTCATCCATCGTTGGTTAATATAGAAATGCGTCGGTGATAACTAGTTAAACTAGCTCGATTGATACTCTCAGTCGGTATACATTGCACTGGCTCGATGTATACAAAAATCTTCAATTATTGATCACATTGTCTTGTTCAATTTCAGTTCTCTTCTTCATAATAGATTAATGCAACATAATCAAGTCAACAATATAAAGCCATAGACTCATTAATAAGTTACCCAATGTTTTCCTTATCCTTATCTGTCATATCCATCTTTTTCTTATGTAGATATCTCAGTTCTTCATCTTTTCTTGCTCTAATAGATGTTCAGATGTTTGTAACTAACATGATAAGTACTGTCAAGACTAGTTGACATCAATGACAACATATTGACTGATTTAATCATCTTACATATCAATTTAGTGCTTGGTGATCTCTAATCATTGTTTCGTTAGTTCATTCAGATATTCAATCAGTTGTAGTTCATTAGGAGTTGTTGAAGAAATTTGGGTTGGAAAATTCCAAGTTGGTATGCACTCTAATTGTTACGAGTTGTAAGTTAAATAAGGAAGTTGAGTCACCAAAAGAAAATTCAAGTAAGTAAAGATTAATGATTGTGGATTATTGTACGTGGCTAATACTAGACCAGATATCATGTATGAAATGTGTGTGGCAGCTAGATTTCAACAAGAACCGAAAGAATCACACATTGTGGTAGCGAAAATAATTTTTAGATATTTGAAAGGAACATAAGAGTTTGTCTTGTGGTATCCAAAAAGGTCCATATTTCACATTGATAGCTTATGCTGACGCATAATGGAAAATATTTTCGGATAATCGAAGAAGTACTAGTGGAGCTTACTTTCTTGGCTCCTAGTTAGTTTCTTGGTCAAGCAAGAAGTGAGATTTTATAACTTTATCAACTACTAAATCATAATGTATTACAAAATCCTCATATTGTACCCAGGTATTATGGATGAAAAAGACTTTATCATTTTATTAGAGAGAAGGTGTTAGATGAAAAAGTGAAGCTTGAGTACATACCTATAAAGGATGAAATAATAGATATATTCGCAAAACCTTTGTGCAAGGATACTTTTGAGTATCCGAGGGGGAAGATAGGCATTCTATCCCTTCATAGGATTCACTAAATGCACCGATGTGTGAATTGGTCTAGCATGTTACATGCCTATTCTTTTCTAGATCACTACCTGGTGGCTTCCTCTCAAGGGGAGTAGAGTGAGTTTGTAAGGGGGAGTTTTACCCTTTTTCATTCTTGTTAAAGGGGGAGAAATTTGGAGAGTTAGAGAGCATTGAACTTTGATGTTTATATCACTTGAGTTTTTTAATTTATTATTAATGAATGTTTCCATCAATGAAAAAGGGGGAGATTGTTAGAATGTGAAGTTGATTCTATTCATGTTTTTGTCATTAATATCAACATATCATATGCATTTTCATGTTTTAGTTATATTAGTTGGTAACTTATTAGTAGTTGTACCAATAGTATATGTGTCTTAGTAGAAGTGTTCACCGAAAGATGTGCTTTTGATATATGTCCTCATCCTCTTTGGTGTTGGTTCTACTTTGTGTGCAACATATGGTGGATCAGTATTTGGGGTTGAACCTATTTGGAGTGTATTTTTTGTGTTTCAGTCCCAACTATTATTATGTAACATGTTCATCATCTATGTTGGAACCGATGGCTTTGGATATGGTGTTGCGTGTTGGCATGTGTGAGGTGAGTTGTATTGGTTGAGGTAGTCCACATTTCATTCCTTGACACCATAAGAATGTCTTCGTGTGACCTATTTCAAAAAAAATTGGCCGACATAGTTGATGATATTAAGTAGTATAAGAAGAGTGAGGATTTCTATTGATTGTGTGGCTTATGTGTTGCTTGTATGTGAAGTGATTGTGAATCTATTTCAATATATATGTGTGTTGTTGTTCGTGTGCATGGAAAAGTGTTAGTGATAGTGATCTCAGGGGTGGATTCAATCTCTTTTCATATACTTTGGCTGTGAGCCTCTTTGTATTGGCAATGATCCTATTCATATTTAAGGGTAGTTATCCCAACCGACAGTGAGCCTACCTACAATGAGAACAACCAGCAGTGAGCCTTTGTGAAAATAACTTTAATTGGTGTTACCTTAACATGTGTTTCATTTTATGAGAATTAGCTTCTCTGTGGTTTTTCATAGTTCAAATTTTCATATAAATATTGGTGTTCTCTATGTCGGTGTTTTTATGCTTTTCATGTTTATATTTTCTATGGATGTTTAATGTGCTTAGCCGATAGATAAGAAGTTGTTATTGTTGTTTTTTAATAGTTTATCGATAAAGAAAAAAAAGTATAAAGTGTGTGGGAATAACTGATTCATCCCCCCTCTCAATTATTCAACTTGATCAACAAGGGTAATAAAAATTGAGGGGGTGGTTGTGTAGCATCAAGAGTATGAAGTGAGGAGGTAGATGGTTTCTTAAAACTAGGCAGGTGAGATGGAATTGAACTTGGAGGTGGGGAGGCTACTCCAATAGGAGACCCTATAGATGAAGGTGAAGACTTAGATTCTACCTCAATAGGAGCATACTTGGGCCCCTCAACCCTTGTAGTTATTGTATAAGGAAGGGACATGTTATCGAAATCCTTATAAAGAGTAGCAAGCATTCTTATTTTAAGATCTATAGTAGGTTCCATCTTATAACAAGGAGAATAGTTACCTTCCTTCTCTTTCTTGTGCTCTACATGCTAGATTTTGTGCCATATCTTACTCATCTTCAAGACCTCCTCATAATGTGTTGCATTCCTAATCCAATCTTCAAGTGCATCTTATTGATTGGGGGAAGCATTATGATAGATATTTTTAACAAAATTTTCTAGATCATAAAACCTATGAGCTTCATTTACCAAATGACACTCATTCAAATTAGTGGGTATAACTTCAAATCTCTTTCTAGATATTAAATAATAAAGATCATGAATTAAAATCCGAGAAAGGAAAAAGGATCCCTTTCTGTGAGGTCTTTTAAAAGTAGTAGCTTTTGCAGAAATCAATTGGTGCATAATTTCAAGAAAAGAAACTCTATTTGGTAAAAATATGGGTAAATTTTTTTGTGCCACAGTACTCCCAAAAACTCTTATAACTATGTGATCCCTATACTAGAACCATGACCTCTAATTGTGGTTCACTTTAGTATTAGGATCTAGATCCTTTGGTTTTAAAAACTTCTCAGCTCTCTTTGACAGTCCCCATGGGATAAAGCTGTTTAAGTACATCATTAATTTTATCATGGTTATCCCATATGTAAGTCTACTCTTGGACTGTTATAGTTTCACCATCAACAATAGGTTGGACTTGGATCTCTTTATCCCATACCTCAAGTCCATTCCATAAAAAAAATGCATTAAAATAGAATAATACCTAAAGTTGGAAGTATTCTTCTCATTCATGTTGATTAAGATCTTATGCATCATGTCAGCCAATACTCTGGCATAATCAAAATGGCTATGTATCATTCCCTTGTATATCTAAACAAATTAACATCATCTAATTAGGGATGTTACTTCTGGCATCTTCCCCATACCATTGACATAAATCATATCAGGTACCCTTGACGGATTGGGTGAACAAGCCAATGTGATATGGTGATGTATCCTTAGGGTTCAAAGCCTTTTCTATTTTAGATAGGTGCTTTGGTCTATGGAGTCAAATTGTACCCTGTACAACTCCCTATGCTTCTCAAAATCAAAGTGCAACTAATTTTTATCAAATGTCCACCACTCCCTCTTTGTTTGTAATGTAAAAGTCTCTTCAATACTTTCTCCAGTAATGTTTACTAATTCTTTCCCATATGTGACAAGACTTGTCTAGTTCTAGGGTTGTACCTATTTTCCAATGCAATCATCAAGTCCACATTTACAAAAATCTTAGTAGCAATCAACCTCACTAAATTAGAATTCCAAATATTCCTAATTGGTATCCCCTATCTTCTTATATTATAGTTCCTTCTCCATTGACCAAATTCAGTAACTCCAATGTTGAGGATAGGGTCTCTACAACCTGCATGAAAATCAACCAAATATTCATCCGGTAAACTACCGGACTGAGATATTTTCTATTTGTCTATAGACCTTGGTAGTTGAGAAATGATCTCAGGAGGATATTTCCCTTTTTCTCTAGTAGAAGAGGATGTTTCCATGTTTCAAATCTAAAGAATAGGTCTTGGGCAGGAACTAGGGTTTCAAATTCTAAGCTCAATTACTCTTTGGAAACTTAGAAATGGATCCCAAATGCATAAGTCTAATCTCAACATGAACTTACACACAATTACAACTTATTTAAGAATTCAGGATAGAGGAGTAAGAATAAACCCTAATTATGGAGAAAAAACCCTAATTATAGAGAGCTTGAGCATGAAAATAGAAGAGTACAAAACTTGAGTATAAAAATATGCTTACAAACATAAAATTATCTTAATTATATTGAAGGCATGTTCATAATGACACAATTGGGGGTTTAAATGTGAGTACATATGCAGGTTGTTGACGTAAAATGACCATTGGTATTTGAATTCAAATTTTGATCTTATAAAAACTATTTAGACTTTCAGTCAATTAGACATCACCACACCAATAAGTCACTCACCACCCTAAAATTGATGATCAACAACATGTAGTGTGCTTAAACCCTTAATTTTTCAAGAAACTCTATTTTAATCACGTAAGCCTAAAAGAATACTAGCCATTGATCTCAATTAATGTGATTGGAGATTACACCCTTTGTATTTAGGAGCCATCAGAGACTCAATAATAGTTATACAATTGTCACTATGAGATTCAGGAGAAGGAGAAAGGAAATGTCTCTTTATAGTCCACAACACCATCCATATGTTTTTGGGTCTATATATGGTGACAATGATATGAGACTACCTCGCACTCCTTGCGGGAGGTACCTTATTGTGCTACAAATGAGGCATACATACCCTACCCCCTTGTGGGATTTGAACTTGTAGGAGATGAGTCAACAAAGAAATGGCCCACCATTGACCATTTGACCTCGTAGCTATGCACTTAACATTTTTTGCAACTTCATTTTAATTGCTCAAGTGCAACCAAATTTGGATCGTTGATCTTGTTGAAATTGATTCATAAATAATCTCTTTGACCCGATGACCATCTCCCTTGCACTCTTAACTTTCTACATATTTTTTATTTAATCATGCAAGTGTGAAGGAACATCAACCATTGATCTTGGCCAAAACAACTGATGATTAACGCCTTTATAACTGAGGAATACTTAAGGCCCAAAAGATTGAAACCTTGACAGCTAGCAAAAGGTAATTTTCTAAAGAAAATGAATGAATGAAGTGGGGTAAACTCTTCACCATTGCACCCTTAACATGGGTGAGCATGTTCACTTAATTTCATAAGTAGAAATAAATTTGAGTCATCCACATGTCATGATGGAGCTAAGTTTCAAAACTAAGGACATGGTTGAGGGTGTAACCGGTCCAACGAGTGGTCGAGCCAGGAGGGGCCAGTGAAAAACATGACTTAAGGGGCTTGGGTTGGTAACAGTTGACTGGATCAGTTGGTAAACCCAAAAAGAAAACATTCATGAAGGCCAAAATAGTCAACCAAGGGAAAAAGACAATGGGTTGGTCATCCAAATGATAAAATAGACATTAGACTTTAACTTAAGTAACCAAAAACCTATAGTTGATAGTCAACAATGAAAAAGAACAACCAGACGATATAACTACTAGGATTGAGGGTTTAAGGACAACATGAAAACCTTGAAGGGCTTATGAAACTGCAAAATGATTAAACAAGGTATTAACAAGCCCAAAATTATTTTAAAATTTAACAAACCCTAACAAATTCATGTGGATATGAGATACTATTTTGATACTATTTTTGAGGGGACATTTATAAAACTCTTAATAAATTGTAACTATGGTCCTTCATCATGCTATTTTTGTCATTAATAGCTCCTTCCTTGTTATAAATCTCTTGAAACTATTTTTGGTTTTTTTAGCCCATGATTTTAGCTTTCAAGATCATTTTGAAGTTTTAAATTTTGTTAAAAAGTGAGAAAGATATTAGAAACATGAAATTTCTAGTCCATAAAATTTTAAGTATTGATTTTATGGATTTGACTATGTACATTTTTATGTCCAATGTTTTAGATCAAACTCTATGATCCATCATTAGGGAATGGATCAATATAGAGTTTGATATGAAATGTTGGATGCATAAAAAATCTACACAATTAAACCTAGAAAATCAGTAGCTAGAGAGAGATATTAATGTTTTACTTACACTAGGTTTTTGAGTATTTCTGGGTGCCTGATTTCTAGGAAATCTTCTAGAGCTCTACATGAATGAAGGGATTATTTTTTAGTTCAGTCGACCAAATCATTGCTCATTTTTATTAAAAGCATGCTACAATTATGCAATGACTTTTATGTGCTATGGTAACTTGTGTTATTCTTGTTGGATAAAAATAATGCAATGTGGAATAAATCTTTGGAGCTTTCATGAAAACTGATCTTTCAAGAATATTGTCCAGTGTGCTAGAAGTTTAGAAGATTCTTCTCTATCTTCTCATAATGTATTCAAAGCCTTATTGAGTTTACATAGTCCTCTACAATTAATATTTGGAGCTCTTTGCGGCAAGTATTTTAAGAGTCTTCTTCTTGTCACAAGTTATTGAACAATCCATTCAACTACATTTTAATATCTCATACACTTGCATAGAAATATTAGAAGTAGTTTGGATCACATTTATTACTGAAAATAAACCAACTATCTACTTTACATTCTACCTTAAACAAGCTAAAGAAATTTCAACCATTACTCAAATCCACTTTAACACCAATGCATTAGGAAGAAATAAATGATTTTATTTGGTAGAATATGAGACAATCTATGGTCTCATCATGTCTTCCTTCCTCTAGTGAACCATTGACTCCTCCATAAGAAAAAAATAAAGAACCACATGCATTCTACATTGACTAGATTAGCTAGACATGTTATGAATATAACGTTGTCACCTATTAGTTTCTCATACCATTCTAAGCTTTCTTTTTGGTTTGTTATTTTATTTTCTAACTACACATTGTCATCCATCTTTGTTTATTTCCTCTCAAAGAAATGTTAAAATATCTTCTAGCATTTTTTGTTAGATGATCACCAAAAGAACAATACACCTCGCACTATGACATAAAACTTCTATTACATTCCCCAACTCTCCAACTTTAACTTTTCCATACACCAATAACACAACCTTGTCTTTTGCTCATTGAATTTGAATGACCATTAACTTCAATAAGATTTAACATCAATGGATGGTAAATGAAAGCTCCATTTTTATGATTAGAAAATGTAAAATGAAAAAAAAAAACCATTTACACACAAATCTTATACCATTATCAAGGGATTGACTTTGGACAAGGATTATGTATGAGAAAGTTCTAGTACAAGGTTATCTTAGAACCTTATCATGCATGCTATGCATTTGACATCTAGTATTGATTGTATGACAACAAAACATAACAATTTAAAAAAAAATTATAAACCCTACTTTATGAAAAAATCTTCAAAACATCTTTGACAATTGTAGTAAAAGTTTACTTGTGCCCGCCCTCTCTATATAAAACTTGTTGGTGTAGAGAACACATTTCAAACTTGTTATGCTAAGGACCAAAAAATGATTTGTTCCCTTGTTGGACCATGGTCTAAACACATAGTTCTATTTACTCTTTTTGATAGTTAAAAGACAATAATTGGCAAATGCAATTGGTATTGATGTGATTGTGTTGATGCTAAATCCTCAAAGATGGAGGCTTGATGCAATAAAATGCAATTCAATAGATATTGAAGTGACCAAGTAAATTTTTTGATATTTGTAGATGTGGTGATATTCCTATTAGGATTTAAGTGTGTAGTTTTTTGAGTCAAACTCATTGGCCCCATGTTTCATGAGAAGTGATTCACAAGAACCCATCTCTCATGAGAATGAATGAAACACTTAGCACTCATTGCATCTAGGTGATGCTCATAGAGGTAAAGCACTAGGCCTTCCCTAGAGATCACTTATCCCAATACTACTCCAACTCAAGCACGCTTAACCATGAAGTTTCCTCCATGGTCCAACTTAACTTGCAACCTCATTTGCAATACCTTCACAAGTGTTGATATGATGAACATAAAAGACTAAATAGTAATTATTAAGGGTTCATTTGGTTGCTGAAATTAAATAACGTTAGAATTGTCAAATTCCAATATTTGACAATTCTGAAAGTTTCAAATTTGGAAAATGGTTTTTGGAATATCACTCGAACTGTTTGGATCACTTGGAATTCACATGGAATTCATAATGAGAATATGGAAAATGTTGTTTGCTTATGAATTTCAAAATATTATAAATTTTACTTTACCCCCAATTCCCATTTAAGTGGAATTGGAATTGATCCACCTATTTAGATGGAAGATCCAAATGTTGGTTTTGGGGGTAGATGGGAATTAACAAATCCCTATTCCAGTTCCATGTTTTGAACACAAACATCGAAAATGTCATTTCGAAGATTTGACAATCCCAATTCGAGACTAATTCCAACAAACAAACATACTCTAATTGATTCTTTATAAAAGATAGATGTAAAGATAATGATAAATCTCCAAAAATGAAGGTTGATATTCTTCTATACATGTTCTAAAAGTTGTAATATCATAATAAAATCTGAATGACATTAAATTGAACGACCAAACCAATTGAAATCTGTATTTATACAAAATTAAACGAAAGGAAAGATTAAAAAGGATAACACTTTATCCCCAACACAATCCAAGGGTAAGTGAGTTATATATACATATATGGGACGAAGTACTTTCATGAAATTATTGAGATGGAGAACAAAGAATTCTTAGTCCAAACGTTGCAGACGATCAAAAAACTAAGTGGAAAGACATGTTCTGATATAGCTGTGGAAACAGGGCTTACAAATATTTATGTGGCCCAGCTGTTCAGACGTCAAGCGCAATTGAAGCCCAACACTGTGGAGTCTCTGCGCAAGGCTGTGCCTGCCCTCAGGGATGAAGACATTGCAGCTATGATGCGCCCTCCGATGCGCTCATATAATCCAAATATCTTGCAGGAACCGTGTATTTACAGGTATGCCACATACCTGCCTTCTTAAATTATCTAAAAATTTTAATCCTGTTTTCTCTCATTTGAATTGAAGATATGGCTGCTGTAATATATTTCATTTGCTAGAGGATTGCGTAAATGGTCGTCATTCTAATTGTAGCAGAACTGATTTATGTAAAATATTTTAAATTTTTTCTTTATTTTGGTAATTTGGAGTATGCGTTGTGGAGTAATTGTCAACATAGTTGTCGCAAAGAGGGGTATCTGTTCTGTCACATTCACCTGAGATTTAATCCGGTCTCATCAGTTTGGGCCTGCCACAAGTAATATTTAACACATTTGAGCACTTCATCATGTGTTTTCTGTGGATTTGAACCAAAGGCTCTGCTGTGGAAGCTCTATATATGTATTTAATTTTTTAGCTCATCGGATAACTGTGCTGGATTTTGTAGTAGCCTGTTTGTATCGGGAGTGTGCACAAATAACTAATTTCTTTTTGGCTTAGTAGAAAGATTAAGGGGTATCCATTTCGTTTATAATTGGTGGTTTGAATAATTACAGTTAATAAAATGAAAAACAGATGCACATTCTAGGAAATTCTCCAATAAGAAATTTTCAATAAAATACATAATTACTATTTCAGATCCTTTTTGAGTGGAGATACATCAATTTATTTTTCTGTAATAAGTATAGTACATTTGCCCTTTCAGGAAATTTGTTTTTGAGATTTTGGTTAAGAAAGTAGCTACTTGGTGATACACAGCTTAAAGTTATCCACTTGTATGTTGTGTTTGATCATACTAGATACAGGGAGTTCAATGGGATTAAAATTGTGGAAGTTACTGGAATTCCTTGCAGACCAAACGCATTTAGCTGGAACTGTGGTTGCATTTCTTATTTGGGTTTGTCTTTGTGGGCAGATTGAATGAGGCTGTCATGCATTTTGGAGAGAGCATCAAGGAGGTTATCAATGAGGATTTTGGCGATGGCATGTATGTTGTGTCCTACCTTAAACTGTTTTATGTAGTGCTTTTATGATTATGGTTTGTTTTGCATGCCATCTTTATTGTTTCTGTTTGGTAATCATTAATAATAATCAATTCTAAATCTCACAGCTTAATTTTTTGAAACTGGATCATTGGGTCCAAATTTGCTCGTTATGCTCCAACAAGTGGGGTTTTAACGGAACTGTTGAAAGTTAATGCCAATTCCTTAGCAGACTCCCGAATACAATCTCTAGTTAAAAAATGGAATTATTGCAGGCATTAGATTTTGGGTGACATTGTCAGATGTCAAGGTAGTTTAAATCCTCTCCTTTCATCTCTTGCCGTAAATACAAATTTACTTCTTTAAGAGTGTCATTTTCAAGAAGTCTCTTAGGGTAGCAACTGCCTCTTTTCTCAAAATTACAAGTTGTGAATTGTTCAATAACTTTAAGAGAGAGGAATATTGAAAGTATAAATGTTGCTTTATATAGAGGCAAATTCTGTTAGTGGTATGATTAGTAAAATCCTTTGGAGGTGTAGTCTTTGGGAATTGATCTATACACCAGACTTAAGAAAGTAGTGAACAGTGACTTAGGGTTTGGTGATTGTTTTGAGTGTCTCTGGTGTTGGTGTCTATGATATACTACATGTATGATATGAGATGCATATGCGTAGACTCAATGGAGTTGTGTGTATGAGAATGATGTGATTTGATGGGAATTGATCTAGTTATCATAGACTGAAAGAGGCAGAGACCAGATAGAAAAGGGTTTCTGATTATAGCCAATGTGAAGCTCGCAGGGAAATGGAAAGTCAACAACAAACCAGCTAACTGAAGGTGATGGGTTCTGAAGCTGTCTCTTTTATATCTCAGCTCCTGGGGTTGGGCTGTCTATGATGTTGTGTAATAGACCGATAATAGTAAATCTAAAGGATTGCAGTTCACATTTCTGATAAGAGGGCATAAACCAAGAGATGTCCTATACAGAGAGCTTTTGTCATTCTCTAAGCCTGTACAATTTTCTTTTTGATAGAATGATAAATGCCAATTTGGTTTTAAGCATTTACTGCAATTACAAAGTAGTGAGGTCTCATGTCATCTTCAGTTTTTTCCCAATTTGGGTTTTTCCTTCTGTAAAAAATTAAAATGGAATGCTGAAACTATGCCAGGTTTTCTGGCTTCGCTTCAAAAAGCCATTCACAGACTAGCTGTACACAGCGTACCAAACAGTTTTTATCCTCAGACCAATATTAGTAATGCTGTTCATATAGTGGAAAACTCTGTAAAACTAGACCATGATGCTGCTACGACACAGTCAAACCTGAATGAACAAAATGTTGAAAATTGTGGTGTTTACTTATCAGATAACAAGTTAATAGGAGTAAGTGAAGTAAATGATAATTTCAGAATTACAAAAACCACTTGACATCTTGATGGAAATCTGTTAATGTTGAGATGAGCAATCAATTAAGGACAGGAAATTGTAAAGTTGGCAGGAGCTTAAAGGAAATCAATGCATGGCTAATCTTCTCTAGCTTAAAATTTTTAGACGTGTTTGGTTGCCGCCCAATAATATTGTGTGCATACAGAGTGGAACAGCTCCAATGATGAACCTTGAGTTGTCATACAATAAAAAAGGGAAAAATACTATGTTTTGAGGAAAAATTCTGATTCAGAATTGGAATGCAACGAAAACAAGGAATACAGGATAGAGAGCATAAGTGTAAAATTATAGATACAAATTTGAGTGAGCATAAAGTAAGCTCTACAAGCATAGAAGAGAACACCAATATGTTGGTGGTATTAAGAGACCCCAAAGATTATCTTTCAGTATAAAGAATGAAAGTATACATGTGAATCCCCTTGATTTGGTGTCAGTGTAGCCTTCTTTTATCCAACATTTAAGGTACAAATTATGGTTAGAATGGTCTTTTAGAGCATAAATGTTGAGTCACCAAGGTACTGCAAGAGCAAATGATTGCCTGATTATGGATACACTGGATTAGTATAAATAATGGACATTTACATCACAATATGTACATATGATGAGTGTCTTATATAGACAAGGTTGATAGGTAGGATTAGACAAGATATGCCAAGTATCTTAATCCTATGCAATAAGACAAGAGATAAGATAAGATTAGGTGACAACGAAGACCTTCCAGAAAGACTCCGAATCTCTAAGTATATTTAACATGTGAACATGTGCAAAAAATGCTTAACTAATATCTAGTTAGGAAATGTACCTTATTCACACTAGAAAGGGGGAAATCAGCTAGGAATCACACTTGTTCACATCAATACCCCCCTTTAAGTGCAACTTAGGGAGAATGTAAGTAAATACAAATTATGCAAAACAAGATGGTGGTTACGAGTCTTGGCTATTAGGCCATGTTAGGTATCCCTTAACAATTCAATTTCTCACAAATGGAGAAAAGGAGAAAACCTAGTTGGACAAAAATCCTTTCCAAAGGAGAGAAAAGATGCAAATAAATTTACACAAGTGATGAAATCCAAAGACTACATCCTTCACAAATATACAATCAATTGTCCCTCCATAGGAAGTAAAGAGAAAGACTATGTAGCGCCCCCACAATGTATGATGTCTTGCAAATATGGTAGATGCTTGAAGAAAAAACATGATCCAATGCCTACAAACAACATTGCACTCTTTGGGAAGAAGATAGACCGAGTACAAAAGCAAGAATGCTTCCCAATCTGGATTGGATTTGCTAGGAAGTAGAATCTAGATGTATGATGATTGTGTGTCTGAAAATTACTCATGTGCTGCCAATCCATGGTAGATTATGATGCCACAAGTAGATAAGGTACATGCCAAATAAATGAAGGAGGTGATAGACCAAGGCCAACTACTAATTTATTTTGAACAAGATCCCATTGATGCAAGTTTTGTGACCACTTCAACATGCAAGACGAAACACTTAGTATTCCAAGATGAAACACCAAACATCCAATCCTCTCCTAAATAAGGAAGCTTAGATGCTAAACAATGTATATGAATGCGTGATCGACTAAGACAACCTCAAGGTTCCTTCTTATTGTGAACTTAACTTAGTTATATAATGTGATTTGATGGGTATCACTTGGGGACTTACACTATTTATTCAATGGATGTCAACTTTACAAATGCAAAAGATTTGGCAATGAGGTACTTGTTCCTAAACTAACAAGGCTTCTAAAATAAATTGCAAATGGGAAGGGTTTAAGAATTCTATTCTAGTCCTAGGATAAAAGAGATAATGAATATCTTTGTGACTGTACTAGACTTAGTCTTATCATCAACTTCACCAAGCTAGTGCAATCTTCTAAGGTAAATTATAGATGTTCAAATTATTACATTACATCAACACCATCCATAGATGCATATTAATGTGCAAGCAATAATCAAAGTAAAGCTCATTGATCTTCCAGTTGACCTTGCTAGGCAAACTTACAATCAACAAATCGCTAGTGGTATGGAGTATGCAAGTTTCATGAAGATGGATTTGCAATTTCTTCCATTTATCTACTTCTACTTAACATGATATAAAATCCTAGTCTAATTGAGGAAATGTTGAAACCATGCAATACTCCCAATTAATACAAGTAATCCACCATGAAGACCAACAATGAATTATGAATAATTTTGGCGGTATTATTGCAACAATCTCTCCAATTCTCTCCTTTACAAATGATTTGGGTTGGCCTTTTATAGAGACTCCAAGTACAATGAATGGCTAGGATCGATTCAAGATCAAGGGCCAAGATTATGCCAACAAAGCCCTAATCTAACTAACAACTACAAGCATTAAATGTTTGTCGAATTACATAAAAGCACCACCTTGTGGGCCAATGAGAAAATTACATAGCTTTTATGGACCAATGAGAAAATTGGCTAGGTAGAGACATTGAGTGGACTCCACAAGTATACTTTTAATGATGTGATTGGATGCTTTTGGACACGTGCAACTAGAGTCTTTTGATTGGTTGAAGATGAGTGGGTGCCACCTTAGCATGCTTATCTTATAAATTTCATCAATTCAACTTCTCTATCTTCATAAAGAAGTCTTTGCATCTCTAACAATATCTCTTGATACTCAAGATTTTCCATCCTTTGAGTGATTGTGATGACTCATTCCCAAATTGCTTCATCTTCATAAGTTTTCCCAATCTTCTTTCATTTTGAAACCTTCTCATTAACATAGCTTTGAATTTACTTATAGAAGTGACGTAGGTGCTTCATGTCATTGGATGATGTCGTTGGATCTCTCAATTGAACTTGGATTTCCAAAGGAAATTCAAGTTTGTGATAATTTTCCTTCACTTTTAGACTTGTTCATTTGTTCATTCTCATTGTTCTTGGCTCTTTGAATTCCATCTTGATCTAGTTCTCTCGGGTTTACATCTTCACTTTGACTTTCAATCTTATGCATCATCCTCTTGTCCTCTTGATGAAATCTTGCCATAGCCTCTTCTTGTCTTCAAATTCTCTATCTTCCTCTTCCTGCAAAACAAGACAACAACTTCATACTTCATAAAATCAAAGTTTGATGCTAAGAAGTGAAATTCAAGAGAAAATCATTCTACTTAGATAATTTTAATGAATTTCTCTCTAAATCAACATGATGGAATTGAACTTTTGATCTTCAAATCTGATTGCATCTATTGACCTTTTGGGCGAAATGAGAAGTTCAATTAAATCATTTAGCCACAAAATTATGAGTCTACAAACTCAGATCTTCAAGTGCTTGATCCTTCTAAACTTGTTTTTGTCTTGGGAAAATCTGAATTTTACACCTTAAATCTGATTGAATTTGGGGTGCTACTTCAAGTTGACTGACTTGGGTTTAAATACAAGGTGATGATTAATAAATATTTTTCCACTTGCATTTAATGTCTGATCTTTTCTCAAGATGGACCTATACAAGCAATTTCCATTGAATTTGGAGGGACAAATTTGTCCTTAAGTTGATCTGATCAAGCCCTATTGCTGGGCAGATTTTAAAGTCTATTTGGAAATGGAATTCCAACTCAAGGTCAGGTTCTGTCCTGGAGCTGGAATTCGAGTTCCAGCTCATGGTTGGATTCCGACCCTGAGTTGGAGATCTTCAAGTTCAAGCACTTAGACTCATAATTTATTCTATCAGCTCCTCCACTTGAAATTCATGATTTTGTCTTCATTTTTGATCTCTAATCCATACATTTGAATGCAATTTTCGTTGATTGCTGATGGAAATTTCACCAGTCTGATTTTCATCTTTTTGTTTCGTTTTGAAATCTGATTTTCTTCTCCACCCAATCTGGTTTTCTTTATTCATTTAAAGTCCAGCTTCATCTCCTAATCACCTTGGCATGCCTTGAAACTAGGGGGCAGTTGGAAATGAAATTCCAATCTAAGGTCGGATTCTGACCTAGAGTTGGAACTCAAGATCCAGCTCGTCGTCGGATTCCGACCATGAGTTGGAAATTTTCTGAGTCTTGATAATTTAAGTGTTGGTCTTCTATCTTGGAAAACTCAACCTTTCCTTTTGGTTACTTGGTAAAAACCCCTTCTTTATCCCCCAATTTTCTGACTTTTAATGGTAAGTCTCTTATATCTGAATGTGAGAATTCTCCTTCACTTCTTCATGTTCAAATTTGTCCATTTTCACCTTGATCTTCATGCCGTATTCTCAATCCCTGGACTTCATGTTTGTTTTCTATACTTGTTCAATTTGTTAACTTCAAGTTCATCATCTTTAAAATCAGTTCTTCTCATGTGTTCCAAACTTTTCTCAAGTCCTGATCTTGAAATTGCAATTCATGTTGTCTTACTTCGGCCTTTTCAGCCACCCTCAAGCTTTGCTTCATTCTTTCCCAAAAGTGGGAACTTGGGGCCCTAAATTAAATTTTTGTGACTCCTCAAACTCAGATTCAATCTCCTTTTGGCACTTCAATGCTTTACTCAAGGCTTTATCTTTCTTCATGGATTGTCCCTCAAGTGGGTATAACTTCATGTAAGGCTGCCCAAACTCATCTCACACAGACAGAGACTACCAAAACCACCACTAAACTAAGGCAAGCTAAACACCTACTCCTGCTTCCCATTGAAAAGGGGGGGTCTCCATTTGCCATGGGGCAATGGTGTGAAAAGTTGTCACAACAGATCCAAAGACAAAGATGATGGAACAACAGTTGTGCCATGACTGTCATCAAAGAGGAGAGTAAACCCTTAAATTTGTCCTCCAAATATGATATGTGAGACTCCACAAACAAGGCTGAACTACCTTTCAAGAAATCATCCCATGAGATTGAATCTAAAAGACTTTGGTTTAACCGCTACAAAGAACATTGGAAGCTCTAAGTGAAGTATCTCTGGAATTTGATGAAGCACCAAAAGATGGATGTGTGATCTCAATTAGAGAAGTGGGAGCTGTAGGAGAGGTCTCTTGATCATCAAGACACTCAAGTGTTGCATCATATTAAAACTTCTTTAATTTATCATCATTGGAGAGGATATGTCAACATCATCAAGTGCAAGGAGAAAATTTGTTGCTGGATCATCTGAGAATGGAGGATTATGTGGATCTCCATAGATCTCCCAAATTTTGGTCCAAACCATGTGTGGGCTTCTAATTCTTGAAATACGATAGAAGGTCTCCCAAAACATGCTAGCACTGATGGTTGTACCAATCAATCCTGTGATATGATCATTTGTTAGCCCTAACTGATTTCTTCCATTGTCTCTTTGGCTCAAGGATGAGTCAATAAAGATGAGGCAAAAGATTGAGCCACTTGCAATTTGTTAGGATGCTTTTTTTCCAAGACTCATAATTGTCCTTAGTCAGATTGATTATAGAAGGATGAGTTGCATAATCCATAATTATAACAAACATATGCTTCTCAAATGACTAAATTAGAGGCTTCTCAAATTTACTAAATTAGAGATCAATACATATGTAGCTGAATTGAAGTGATTTGATCAAAACAACACCTTCCCAAGTGCTAGCATGTCTAAGAAATCCTCCAGAATGCAATTAAATGAAATGTACTTGGGGCTAACTTTAGAAAGAGTGTGTGGATGGCTTGATAGAGCTCCTCAATAACTTTCTGACATCAAAAGAATTGCAAAAATCTAAGATTGTGGCAAAAAGTTGTGAGCTCAAGATCCAAAAAGCAAGACCAAACTTCAAATAGCAATTAACTGTACCTACAACAAAATCAACAAAAATGGCTTGCACCATTGCGACGATATCTCATTTGCAAAACATGGACACTTTGGTGGAAAGTTATGGTGATTTCAAAAAACGTGTTTCAACATGGGGTAAATTTTTGGCACTTGAGTGCTATCTCCAAGTCCTTCTATATGACTGATGGCTTAGTTTAAAAAAACTGCCATTGCTGAGAGGTGGGAGGCTGGAGCATCATTGGTGGTGCAGGGGCACCTCAATAACGAATGTAAGCCCAAGGGCATGATAGGGGTAACTAGGTTAGGAATGATGTAATAAATCCCCAAGAGTCACTTGGGTGCAGGATGTATTGGTTTTATTTAGTTGTAAGACAAAGATGGCATTCAAAGTGCACTTAGGACCTTATAGGGCCATTTAGGGCCACAAGTCTAAAACGTAAAATGACCTCAAATGGAGGTATTGGTGATGTAACATCATTTTTGGACCTTTTTAACATTATACAAGTCCAAAATGATGCCTTGGAGGTCTTAGAATAGATAGGAGGTCAGTTAGCATGAATTTGCCCATAATGTGAAAAGTTGCACAAAAGTTGTCAAGCAACTTTTGCAACTTTGGCGAAACGTTGCTGAATTGTACACCAACGGTTAGTTGGTTCAAAAATTAGTTGGAGATGGTTGAAACTGGTGGGAATAAGCTTTTTTAGGCTTCAACGGTCCTCTAATGTATGGTTGGTGTGATTTTGAAGAAGTTTTGGAGAAATAAACTGTTGGAACATTCTGAAATTTTTGTGATTTTACTGTGTAAATGCATGTTTACGAATTGGTAGAGTAGATCAGTTGTGTGTTTCTGATTCTATCTTGAATTAACTTCATGATGCAAGTGGTTTGAGATCTGTAAGTCATCTCTGTTGCATTTGGCAAGCAAAACTCTCTCGGCAGGTCTGAAACTCACTTTCCAAGGGTTTGGCAGAAAGAATGGCCCTTGACCTATCATCCTCCAATCAAAACTCATGAAACCCTGGAGTTTGATAGGTCCCTGTATGTACTATAGATATGCAAGTCTTGAAGTGGGCCAACAAAGTGGTGAATTTTGGCAAGCAGACCTAAGCCTGGCATCTCTATGTGACAAGTAGAGATATGAGTGATTAGAGTTGCATGATCGCGTGAAAGGATCAGGGAAGGGGTTTGGATGAATGAGAAGTGTTGTTTGAAGGATGTCAAGGTGCGTAGGAGATCACTAAAGGTTGTTTGTGATCAGATATAACAAGGATTAGTAAGTGATCCTGTGATCTAGGCCTAATTAGCCCTTTTAGCCCTCTGGTGTGGTACTGGTCAGGTAGTCAGCAAACTGGTTGGGAACCCAATTTTGGAGTATTGTTTGTGTCTCCCAAAAGGGTATCTGAAAAGCCCTTTTGTTTGTCTAGGTCATCACAGAAGCAAAAGTTATCCTCTGTTTACCCAATTAGGAGACCTATTTGAAATTAGGCCTAATCCAAGGGTGTATGAGTGGAAACTGATGAAGGGGTGAGTTTGGGTTTGTCTAACCTGCTTAATTTGAGTTGTTTGGCTATAAAAACATCCTTCCAAGAGTTTGTGTGTTGAACTGGTCTCGTGGGCCATTCAAACTCCTTAAACACAAGTTAAGCCCACAAAATGATACAAAGGTCTGCAAGCCTTGAGTTGTTCATTTGCAAGTTGTCCTATTAGGGACATATAGGAGCCTTTGAATCTGTCAAAGTGCTTAAGTAAAGCACTGCATTGGAGTAGGGATCTCTTGAAGTAAAGCTGAAGTAAGGAGGGAACCTTGGGTCACCTCTCTTTTGACCTAGTTGAGTCTAGGGATTCAAACCATCCTATTGCCTCCTCATCAATTGGTGATGGAAAAGCACATCGCCTGCATGTTGCTTGAGGTTTACCCCCACTTCCCCCCATCAAGTGCTAATTTATGTTGAACAAGATCCAAAGATTAAAGAGGAGGGAACAACATTGGTGCCATGATTGTCACCAAAGAGGAGAGATAACCCCTTAAATTGATCCTCCAAATCTAATATGGCCACAAACAAGTCTGAAGTACCTTTCAAGAAATCATCTCACAAGATTGAATCTAAAAGACTTTGATTTACCCGTTGCAAAGAAACACTGGAAGCTCTCAGAAAAGCATTATTAGAATTTGATAAATAGAAGATGGATGTGTGATCTCAATTAGAGAAGTGGGTGCTCTAGGAAAGGTCTCTTGATCATCAAGTCACTCACGTGTTGCATCATATTCAAGCTCCTCTAATGTATCATCATTTAAAGGAATATTGCCAACATCATCACGGAATGAGACAATCTGATGCAGGATTATGTGGATCTCCATAGATCTCCCAAATTTTGGTCCAAACTATATGTGGACACCTGATTCTTGAAATATGATAGGTCTCCTAGAAGATGCTAGGACTAATGGTTGTACCAATCAATCCTATGATATGATCATTTATTACCCCAAACTAATTTCTTCCATTGTGGCTCTGGCTCAAAGATGAGTCCATAAAGATGAGGCAAAATATTGAACCACCTGTGATGTGTTAGGATGCCTTTTTGTTGAGGCTCATAATTGTCCTTAGTCAGACTGATTACAAAAGGTTGAGTTGCATAACCCATGATTACAACAAAGATATGCTCCTCAAATGTTTAAGTCAGAGATCAATATATATGTACCTGAAATGATGTGATTTGATCAAAACAACACCTTCCCAAGTGCTAGCATGTCCAAGAAATCCTCCATAATGCAAATATGGAGAAAACTAAATGAAATGTACTTAAGGCTAAATCGAAATCGGAAAAATAGAAAAATAGAAAACTAAAAAATTAGAAAAAAAAACTTTCCACTAAGGTGAATTTATTACAACTATAAGCCTTATCTTCTAATAATTATTTAATATTATTCAAATAGTGGTGTTTATCAATTTTCAAATCAAGATGTGATCTCCATGTAGAAACATGTTCACCAAAACCAGGCCATATTGCCTCATGCAGCAATTTATTTTCAGAACCAGCCCTGTTATTGCCAATCAACCAATGAGGTCTGGCAGTTCATTATAGTTGAATTGAGCAAGGCTGTGCTCAAGTAGATTGTAATTCAGGTCACTTGGGACTAACTGAAAGTATCAAGTTCCAACTACTTCACCAATTATTTTTACTGATGCTCAAAGTCAAAAGACCCACAATTACTTAGACTGTCCAAACTTAGCTACTCAAGACAATGGAGGCAGGAAATCTTAATGAGTTGAAGATTGCACGTATTAACAAGAGAAATCATGCTAGTCCTGCAAGCAGCAAGGCCTGATAACCTTATTATGAAGGTGCACAAGTGATTGATAAACTACTTGAATTTTTTTTCCTATTTTAGTGCTCTTTGAGGGTTTGCACCTTTGTTTGTTAACATTTGTATTTTTTACTTTGTAACTGATATTGAGGCTCAAACTTTGAAGTTGAATTATAATGTAATGCACATACAATCCACACTGTAATCAGAAATCTCAATATTAATGAGAAAAAAACATATTTTGGAATTTATTAGTGTACATTCTTAACTTTCACTCTCTCACTTTTATGCAATTAGGATGGATTTAAATATAAAATTAAAAAAAAAGTTATTTTCTCTTTTAAAAGGTTTTCTTCATTTTTTGTTTTTTTCCCTGATTTTATCTTGACAAATTGAAAACATATTTATCATTTGGTTTGCAAGAGATTCTTGAGAAAGACATTTGCTCTTATGGTACATATCAATTATATAGTATTAACTATCATATGTTGCCCAAACTACTAGACTAGCTACTGATGTCATTTAGCTATACCGCAAAAGGAGATATTACCACCTAATTGACCAATGTTGTGTGCCTTAGTTCATGATAAGCAACCTAATGGGATAGCGTAGAACCCACTATCCATTGTCAGTGGACAATATTGATTGTATGTTGAATGTCGTTGCTTTGTTGCTAGCACCTGGTTACCCACAACACCAACTGCCATCATTTCCCTTTGCTTTGCTCTTGTTCACCCAGATGACCTATTGCTAATCTCTAAGGAGTTGAAGAATTTTTTTAGTTGATTTGAGGGGTTTGATGCACAAATTTTTGTCCAACAAAAGAGAGATTCCTTACTTGTACAGTCACTAAGTCTTACTCTAGGAGAGGCTCATAGATCTAGTTCTCTTTGTAAAAATTCCAACAAATTTCACAAAAATTGCATATTTCAAACACTATCATTTGCCCATGGCATTTGCAAAATCTCATTTTTGATAAAAGTGAATCTTAATAAAAGAAGAAATGTAATTAAACACACAATAAGATGTCACCACTTCCATGCGCCTTCATAGATGTGATAGATTGGAACCTAGAGAGCTTTTGAAACCCTAAGCATTGATATCAAGTGAGATTTTTGACCAAGATATAAGTGAACATAAAGTGGACTCCATAAGCATATATATCGGTGGTGTTATGTGACATCAATGAAATGTCAATAGAGAATATAAAGAATAAAGGTAGAGATGCAATTTACAAGTCATGGATAGGATGGAGCTATAGGTTTTAACACCAAACCTAAAATAGATACAAGCCACACAAGCAAGCCACATCTATAAGATACATATTTACACATGCTAGTTACACATACAAGGTATAAACTACACATAACCCAATGATATACAACAAATATTGGAAACTCAGAGATCCATATAGGTAGGTTTTCTACTTTAATAGGACTTTGCAGATCGTCATAAAACTTCCAAGGGACCCTTCTTGTCCACTATTGATTGATTTAATAATCCTTCTATGTGCTTTTTTGCTTCCCTTTCCTTTTGGTTTGTTTATTTTGCAATGCATTTTAATAATTATATATTTTGCAATGCATTTTAATAACAAGCTTTGTCTTAGCATGTGTGATATTCATTTTGTGAAATGCATAGTGTTCCTTGGGGTGTATGTCACATGTGTTTTGCCATTTCATGAAAGGGGGGTGATTTGAGGATGGAAATATAATGCCCCTCCTTTCCCTTTATTTTTTTAAAATAAAAAACTATGGAGACATCCTAAGGATGCCACCTCTATTTGCGGGATGTATCCTAGGAATGTCACTTAGTGGTAAACCCTAAAGAGATGCTAGGGTCTCCGTGATGTTTTGATTTCTCCCACGGACAAACACGTTTTGGAATTAAAAAAAATAGTCATGGGGCAATCACAAGGCCTTGAAACATAAAAATAGAATTCTTACCAGTACTTGCCCTAGCCCACTATCATTTCTTTCTTTCTATTTGCATTTTCAATTTCTGGTTCCTTATAAATAAGCACGTTAAATAGATTGAAAGTTGAAGAGAGGTGAAGGAAACCAAAGGAGAAAGAAGAGGAATAGGAAAAGGAACAAGGTATGTAACATATCGGTGTATTTTTATTGTTGCTCTTCATTTTTTCTTTTGTTTTGGAAGTTGCAATACTTACTTATGTTGAAGTTTTTCAAAACCTCCTAACCTTACAAACCTGCATATTTAAAGTTGTTCAAAACTTTAAACTTCTCTTTGAAAACTCATTCAAATTTTCAAACCTGCAGTTTTTATTTTATTTTATTGCTTTTGACATGCAAAAATTATGTTTTGGGAGACTCCACCTTACAATTACACACTTAACATATTCACCCCAGCATCTAAAGAGATGGGAGAAGTTGAACACCTCTCTGCAAATGGCTTCATATGCTTTGGATCCAAATTGGTACGTGGAAAGACATGGTAGAATCCTTCCCATTGGCACCAATATGGTTAGGAATGGCCTTGTGAAGGCCTCATATATCCTCTTCACTAATAAGAGTTGAGTGTGTTAGGTTTATAGAATAGATGGCTACAAGATTCTGATAAAGATTCATAGATGCACTTTGACACATAAGAAGTTGGTAGCAAATCTATAAACCTTTAAGACCGTTGTGCACACTTGTTAGTTGCATCCACTTACAAGTTTCTAGTTTCTTTGCTGCTGAGAGGAATTGGTTTACATATAGCTTTATCTGCTCTCTAAAGAGGAACAAACTTACCTCTATAGTGTTAATGATTATAGCATCAGTCAGATAAATTATAAATAATATATTTTATCATATAAATAATTATAAAGATTATTATTTTGTGTTATTATCTCTCTCTCTCTATATATATTATTATTATTAATATGATAAAATACATTATATATATACCGTTTATTATATTCTCATCGGTATTAAAGAGTAAGTTGAATGTGTTTTGACATAACCAAGAGTCGATATGAAGAGTCATATTTGTGAATGTACATGACTACGTGTCACAAGCATGACTCCATTTCTCTTATCGCTCATATATATATATGAGATCGGCTGGATGTTGCAAAAACACAGCAATACATACAGTGCCAATAGCATATTCATCAGTCTTCTTAGTAATTAATATCACAACAACTTCATATTATCTCAGTTCGATAGTGATTCATAAGAATCAGTATTTGTCAATGTACATATTTCAAAAGATATCGATATTGAGTTTACATCAGTTCGATATAGATTAATATCAAATTGATATTAATATGTATATTCAAATATGTCATTATTGTGCTTTTTCAATAACATTGAATAGAGTATAATTCAATCTACATTGAATTAATATATATACAGTTGTAAAACAAGAATTAAAATTAAATTTCCTAAAGTAGATAAATCTAATCAAAACTTAACATGGTATCAGAGCCAGGTTCCTTCGTCAAAGTCTTACCATTTGAAGGAAGATCCAATTAGATTGAAGGAAGATCAAGATCAGATTTTTTTGGAAATCTTGTACCTACAAAATGGTGAACGGAATTAGACTTGAGGACAGACTTGAAGGTGCTTCAAATTTTGAATCTTGGAAACTACGAATGATGCTAATACTAAGAAAGAATGAGTTAAATACAGTCGTACAAAATCCTCCTAAATCCAGTGAGAATGATGAGAAAAGCCAATGGGAAAAGGACAACACCAAAGCAATGGAACTATTAGTAGATGGAGTAAAAGATCATCTACTACCTATTATCACAAAGTTGGATTCTGCATATGAAATGTTTAAAGCCCTGGAAAATATGTATGAGATCAACAACACTAGCAGGGTTCTCACTCTTAGAAATCAACTCTATAATATTAAAATGAATAAAGGAGAAACCATCACCTCATACTTTATGAGGATAACAAAATTAAGAAATCAACTCTCAACAATTGGTCATATCTATGATAATAAAGAGTTAACTATGTAACTTTAAATGGACTCCCTATGTCATGGGAAAACTTTAGACAAGGAATAATTGCTCGCTCCAAACTTCCCAAATTCGATCGACTAAAAGCTGACTGCATCCAAGAAAAGTGTAATCTAACATCTAGAAGAATCAGTGTGGAATCCGCAAATGAAAATATTCAGATCCTCACTGCTAAATTGAAAAGGAAAAAGGGCAAGAATTCAAATGGTAAACAGTTGTTCTAGAAACATAGAGATCTCTCTACAATACAATGTTTTAGATGCGACAAATATGGTGACACTACATTAAAATGTCCCGATAGACTTAAACTTCAAGCTTCCCTTGCTGAAGTCAGTAATTCAGATTTGTATTCAGAGAAATTTGTATTCTAAAGAACTTCAAGATATCTTGTGATTAAGAGGGAGTTCACTAATAAAGATGGAACACTTTTGACGTAAACTTGATATGATTGTAAAATTGATTATTGTATTAATGTTATTTCATTACTATATGGGCCTTGTGTAAATCATGAGGAAGTGACAACTTCCAAATGATTATCATTTGTATTTGTTAAAGTTATTGGAAGGTGACGATCTTACAATAACTTGATCTTCTATTGTGATAGACATTTTATGATGGCTAAAACAGATCATGATAGATGATATGAATGTTCCTATGGTAAGTGCACATTACCTATGGACATTTGTTGAGTACTTGGTGGACATCATGATACTTGTTGGTAGGCCATTACTCTGAGCACTTAGTGAATATCATGCGACTTGATATTTTGCAGGCCAATGCTCCCGATATCATGAGATTATATCTTTATAAAACTTTTGAGTACTTGGTGGACATCATGAAACTTGATGTTGGTAGGCCATTACTCTGAGCACTTAGTGAATATCATGCGACTTGATATTCTGCAGGCCAATGCTCCCAATATCATAAGATGATATCTTCATAAACTTTTGAGTACTTGGTAGACATCATGAGACTTGATATTGGTAGGCCATTACTTTGAGTATTTAGAGAATATCATGTGACTTGATATTCTGTGACAAATACTCTTAATATCATAAGATGATATTGTTATGGTGAATATCAAGTGTTGATATTTGTAGACCATAACTTATAAATATAAGATGACATCTTTATGATGAGTATCATAAAATAAGTGTATTACATTGAGGTAATATCTCTTCCACACCATGTGTGGATATGCTTCATCATTCTGTGATTATCCTCCCTAGCTAAGAGGGAGTGTTAATGATTATAGCATCAGTCGGATAAATTATAAATAATATATTTTATCATATAAATAATTATAAAGATTATTATTTTGTGTTATTATATAGACATTAATTATTATTATTAATATGATAAAATACATTATATATATACCGTTTATTATACTATAATCGGTATTAAAGAGTAAGTCGAATGTGTTTCGACATAACCAAGAGTCGATATGAAGAGTCATATTTGTGAATGTACATGACTCCATGTTTACGTGGAGTCATGTGCATTCACAAGCATGACTCCATTTCTCTTATCGCTCATATATATATGAGATCAGCTGGATGTTGCAAAAACACAGCAATACATACAGTGCCAATACCATATTCAGCAATCAGTCTTCATAGTAATTAATATCACAGCAACTTCATATTATCTCAGTTTGATATTGATTCATAAGAATCAATATTTGTCAGTATACATATTTCAGAAGATATCGATATTGAGTTTACATCAGTTTGATATAGATTAATATCAAATTGATATTAATATATATATTCAAATGTGTCATTATTGTGGTTTTTCAATAACATTGAATAGAGTATAATTCAATCTCCATTGAATTAATATACATACAGTTGTAAAACAAGAATTAAAATTAAATTTCCTAAAGTAGATAAATCTGATCACAACTTAACATATAGGAGTGGAAAAGCTTGCTGTAGTGCATCTTATTGATTGCAATACATTTTGGGGTGGGCAGAGTCCTATGACAGTGGGATGTAGAGCCTAAGGAGTTGTGACAACATGATGAGGAGCATGATTTGCAGATGGAATTGGATGACATCAGGAGCAATTGCAAGATGATGATACATATTCTGATAGTTCCAGTGATGAGTAGTTTTGCAGCTATATAGGTGATGGTGATGACGAGTACAATTTTAGAGCTTGTTGCTAAAAAAAAGCAACTATGAACACACGATATCGTTTTTGGTAATTCATTTTTTGTCATTTTTTAGACTCTAGTTGGTAATTTGAACTTTGAACTTATTTTTGTTGGATTCTGATTTTCAGCTACAATGATCATTGATATTCAAATTATTACATTTTGATATATGATTTGGCAATTTTGTAACACAATTTGGTATTGTTTAGTGTAAGAACTTCCAATTGTCATTTATCATTGATCAGTTGTTCTATATAATGTTTTATGTTATTAGTTGTGTATGTTTTGTGTAAATTATGGTATGTGTGTGTGTATCTGTACCCCTGCTGTTCCCAAAACTTTAGAATTTTTTACCATCCCAGAAAATCCGTTCCCATGTCCCCCACATCCCCACATCCTAGAAACACGGTGAAACACCTGAAATCCATGCTATACATATTCTCTTCTGTTACCCTGCCATCCCCAAAATTTTTAGAAATTTTTTGTTGTCCCTGAAACCTGTCCCCACATCCCAGAAACTCAGCAAAACACTGGAAATCCATTCAATTTTTTAAAACATATCTATTGAATGTTATTTGTCCTTGGTAAGCAACTCCCTTTTAAACATGAACAGGTCTCAGCTTTGGGTAAGATGCAAGGAGTATCTATTATGTCAAAATCACCTAAGATTTACACAAAGTGATTGTTGTTGTACTGCAAACCTAGAATGATGTAATATATTACTAAAATGACTTGTCTCTCCACAATTTGTACTTGGACACCCAAGAATATCCCACTAGAGAAAAACATAGTGGATAATTCTCTATTGACTTCCTTTATTTCTTTATTGACTTTCTTTGTTTCTTGTGGGCAATATCCTACACCTCTCTATGATCATAAACATCTATAGAACTACAGAAGGTGGTGATATTTGCTTTCAATATGACCTGCCCAATAATACGCTTGAGCAACTTTCTCAAGTCTTTAGAACTACCCTAGGAACACTACATGACCTTATATTCAAAGGTTGAAGCTTTCAGTGCTTGCCACATCATAATTAGCTTCATAAATAGAATAATGGTAAAATATCTTACTCATCTCTTAAACACTATCCTTGTAATTACATTTTGTGCATTTATCTTGCTCTGTTATCAAGACATGTTAGATTTATCTCATGCAAAACTCCATGCTTGCTATCAATGTCCTACCTTAAATAAAAGATCTGTTCCAGGTGAGAATAAAGTTGGCTAGAGTATTAACTTATTTGAACCACTAAGTTTATGATCCATGGCAACTTTGTTCCATCAAAGAGACCCTCGTTTGATTTATATACATTGGTGGCTAAGTTTCTTATATACATTGGTGGCCAAGTTTTTTGCTTAGCCTTGTTAAATTTATAGAAGGAAATAAATTATAAAGATCTTGCGATCCCTTTCCCAGGTTTCACTTTGTTGCTATAATCAAGCTCGAGTTTGATCTCCTTATTAGTGATATTTTCCAAGCATTTTATGCTTCTTTAGTGTGGGCTTTTTGCAATCTTGTAAGCAAATTAGCCATATATGTGATATTAGGATGCTTAATACATTGTTTTATCTAAAATATCTGTTGAGTACAACAAATTTTGAGAATTTTGAAAATCAATTTATTTGTACTTGCATTGTAGTATTCAAGATTTTAACTTCAGCATTTGCACCTTTTTTTATTATTGAATGTTAATTCTTCCATGCGATGTTGGTTGGTTTATAGTTTATACCATATTTATTCTCTATTCTATACACCATATCCATCACCTTATAATCTTTCACAAGAATACGATGTATTAGCCAAATGGAGAAACTATCCCAGTTTGTGAAGAGGGAAAATGATATAATAATGATTACTTACTAACAGGCTGACTTTTTCCTCCCATTAATAAATAAAAATTTGCACTTAAGAATTGCAAAGTATACTTTTTGACAAAATTTCATTTTCTTGCGATTTTCAATTGTAGAATGTCAGCCATAGATTTCTACTGCTCGGTTGATAAGGGAAAAGGAATAGATGGAAAGGATCGTGTTGTTTTGACATTTGACGGGAAGTACTTGCCCCACGTTGAGCAGGTAACTTGACAAAGGGCCAGGAATAAGAACTATCTGGTTTTTTGATTTCTTGTTGCTATTGCTAAGTAAGTTTTGGCCATTTCAAGAATCATGTCTAGTATGACTATGATAAAATGTTTCTAACTAAAGTATCTATTGTAATCTCATAATTGGCAAATTTTTATGGCTCGTGCTAATTTCTCCTGTTGGAATCTCAACAGAAATCAGAAGAAAGTGCCGCAAAGTTGCTGAAATGATGAAATATAGAGTTCTTGGGCATTAGGCTATTTTGCTGGCATAATAGTAAAGTTCCTTATGATCTTTGAAACTATCGTAACTTGTGGAGGTTATGGACATATTCCTGAACAGGTCACTCTTGGGTAACATAAAAAAACACATTTATAACTAAGGGTGATTAAGTTTCTCTGTGGAGAACCAAATAATTTGGTATTTTAAGCTGATGATACTTCTGATTGAATTTCAAGTCAATAGAGATTTGATTATCAGAGCAAATAAGTCTACACATATAGTATGCGACATACCTACAATAAAGAGATGCCTGATAGCCTTTTCTTGCTCTTGTTCTTTTATATGATACAAGTTGATGAAATTTATTAGGAATATTTTTGCACTGTCTCTTGTATGTACAAGTGGAAATGGAACATAAAGTTTGCAAAAATCAAATTTAGTTTGTACTTTGTTATACGGCAATGCTTAAGAACTAAAAAAAAATTGATTATGTCAGTTCATAAGAACAGCTGCACAATTTCATAATTATATATTATTTGTTCCTATTGACTTTAGTCAACTGCTTTTGGAAGAAATTAGTTTGATAATTTCTGCACAACATGGTATGCAATCTCATAAATGATATAGTGATTTAATGGAGATCTCTAGCAGTTAACCTGTTCCATCAAATGTTAATTTCCCCTTTTCCCTTAATTTTTTACTTAAGCAATAATACTGTCTGGTACAGTTTTAAATGAGAATTTTTTAGTAGATAAGAAATATTTATTGAGATAATATAATATAACTTGAATGTATTCTCCATTATTTTGGAGCAATTTTGGGGGTAGGGTTTCAGTTTAGACTCTATTTTGTATTTTGTACTCAGCAAGGTTACATGGTTCTTTCCTTCTTGAGCTCTTGAACCAGTTATTAATAATAAAATATATCAGTGGTCCATCACTTTGGAAAAAATAAAAACCCATACGGTATTCAAATAAAATTAATGATAAAGAAGCTTCATCTTTGAGCCCATTGTTGGGAGATGAATAATGGATGGAATGGTTTATTACTTTATTGATAATCAGATTTGTGTGACAAATCTTAAACACGAGAACGGGCTTAATCATAAAAAACATGTGTGTGATGATGAATATCACCTTTATGAAATTAAAATCTAATTAACAACAATTCTAAAGTAAATACAATGCAAATCTATTTAAAAATGAAACTAAGATTTATAGTATCTCATAGCTTTTTAGAAAGATGTGGTAAGTGAAGCTCTCAACTCAATCTCCACTAGTGACACTTCTAAAACGAGAATGTATGTTGTTCTATACTTTTACAATGCTTCTATGATAATGATTCTAGCTCAAATTGACAAAATATAATGCTAAATGCTCTAAATGTTCTTAAATGCTCTTAGAATGCTCTTCAATTGTCTATAGTAACAATGCTTTGCAAATGAATTTCTAAGATGCGAATTGCTCTCAAAATGCTTCATATTTATAGTAAATGTCCAAAGGTAGGGGGTAGAGTGAAGTAATCATGATTAACCCTTGGTTGAGTCAAATACTTTGCTTTGTTCATAAATGGGGGGACAATTTAAAAGTTTGTCTCAAAGCTTTGGACAAAATAACAAGATTGAGTGGATGAGATTGAAAGATTAAAATGAGTGATTGAGATTCATCCTTTTTGAGTGATTTATGTCTTTTTGTCCTCAATTTTCATTGGTTGCTCAATTTTGTTGAAAGATATTAGGAATTATTAAATTCAATTAATTAATTAAATTTAGCCATGTAAGGGTAATGGGTTTATTTTGATTTTTGATTTAAACAATTATAAAATTAATTGATTAAAATCAATTATGTATTATTTTTCACCTTCTTAAGCTTTGATTTAATTATTTAACATCATTATTTAATTTTTTCTTTGCTTTAATTGATTTTGTCCAATTTTATTTAATAAATGTCCATTTTAATTGATTTGATCTCTTTTTTGATTGAATTAGTCCATTTTGATGATTTTGAGCCATTTTATTGATTTTTGCAATTTAAAAACACTTGTCTATTTTTGAGTATCTACAAATGCCCCTCTTTAAATTGACGTGTGAAGAACATTGATTCAAAGATTCTTTTAGTCTTGATTGCTTTTAGGTCTTGATTCACTGATTCACTGATATGCCTCTAATAATGAAAGTTTTTTGATGCCCACTGATTCCATGATGTTTGATTTCAAATTTGATACCCTGATGCTCCCTCAGAAATTAAAACATATTGATTTCCTGAGTTGAAATTTTTTTGATGATGTTTGATGTAGAATATGTTTTCATTTCTGATAATTTTTGATAATATGCCATGATTCACAATTTGCCCCGATTCATTTGATAAGTCAATATAGGTCTAAGCCAAATTTCACCTCCAAAATTAGGTCAAAATAGCTTAAATAGGTTTAAAAACTTTGATTTACTATTCAGTTGCACTTTTGTCTTTGGTGATTTTTGCTCTAGTCCCACGGTGATTTTCGAGATGGTTGTCCCTATCTGAGAGCATCGATTCGAGAAGTGTCAGCGATATGCAAGGCCACCCGACTATGGACCTCTGGTAAGTCATTTCGAACTCCATCTTTGCATTTATTGCTCATTTATTAGCATTTATTGCAATTTTTCATTTCATCGTTGCCTTTAATTAGCTAAATCACGCCTAGGAATATTTCATTATCGCCTAAACCTTTGTACTATCGCATTCACGCTTTTTACTCACGCTGCCGTGTAGTAAAATGTCGCCTAAGAAACTATCGTTCTCGCCTGAGAACTAATTATTCAAGTGTAAAAGTAGGTTTTTATAACCAAATTGTATATGTTTTTACGCTTACAAAACCCTAGAAATCCACTGTCGCCTAGGCCAAGTTTCATTATCGCCTAGCATGATTCAATGTTGCCTGACATGTAAACTATCGCGTAACACCCACAAAATGTCGCGTAACATCCTTTTTGGTACCGCTTCAATTGAAATGTCGCCTGGTATGATTAAAATCACGCCTGCAGACTTTTGAAAATTTTTGCACTTGTACTTGATTTGTTCTGATGAAAAATTTGATAACTTCAGATGCTCGATTCGAATGATTAGATAAGGTCTATTGCATTCAACAAAACAATTGATTAGGATATTAGGATAGTGGTACCAATGAATGTGATTTGTCAGTCCGATTAGGATAGGATACTGATAGGATAAATCAATTAGTGTGAAAATCGATATGATTGATACTGCTTAGTTCGTTCTCAGGACACAGAGACACGAACAAATGGTACTAGGTGTGATTGCTTGATACTTTTGATTGATTGACTTGAGATAATTCCTTGATATGGTATATTGATATGATTTCTTTGTTTTGCCAACAGGCAAACTTTCCTACTCTGTACATTTTGACAGTTGCATCTTGGGTCATTGATTTGGGTCAGACACTTATAGATGCAGAGTTTCGTGTGATCGAGTTATGCGGATTGAGTTTTCTACTTGACCTCCCATGGTTCCAGTTGAACCATGGTTTATTGACTGCAATGGCGGAGCGATGGCACTCCGACCACAATACCTTTCACTTGCCTTTTGGAGAGATGACTATCACGCTTGAGGACATGTATAGATTACTACGTATCCCATGCAGAGGCGAGTTGGTTTATTATGATTTTGTATATGATTCTACTGTCTGTCGACAAGTGTTCGAGGATAACTCTATAGATAATGACACCATCACTTGGCCTCAGTTTGCTTCATTTCCTACATTGCCGGCGGTACTTGGTGCATTGATTAGTGGTTTGCTTCTTCCCGACCGACGAGGTCGTGGTTTTTCCGTTGGATGGGGTAGGATTCTGGAGGATTTGCTTGCTCATCCTTGACGCTTTGATTGGGGTTCATGTGTCCTTGCATAGCTCTACCATGATTTACATGAGGTAGTTTACAGAGAGAGTTCTGCCTTGTTAGCCAGTGCAGTTATTATTCGGTTGTGGATATGGGAGCATCTTCCCATCACTAGGCCCATTTCAGACAGAGTTTGTCCATGTGGTTTCCCATATGCTTTCCTATATAGCAGTATGGTTGTGCAGCACCATCTGGATCATCTTGATTATTGGCAGCGACAGATAGACGATCTCGACCAGGTTCTATGGCGTCCATACATTGGTTGTGAGCACTATAGAGAGGACGATGATGAGTTACCTTACATGTTCGCTCCTCGCTGGATGATTGGTCACACTACTACTACTACTATTGAGCACTTCTGCTTTGGCAGAGTTTCTAGACAGTATGGTCGGATACAGGATATGCCTCAGGATGCAACTTTATATGCACGGGTACAGGCAGAGAGATCTATGTGGGGTCCTCTCATTGATTATCAGTTTGCATTAGATCAGATTGCTGGTATGGCTTATTGCCGATGGGAGATGCTTAATGGTATGGCAGATGCAGGTATGTCTCATGAGTATGGAGACTGGTGGGATCGTAATAGATTTCCTTGATTCACTGATCCAACAGAGACTGTCCCAGGCCGAGGTGATGGTCATGGTGGTGGTAGACGGCGGAGATGGTGAGGACAGAGAGATCCTCCAGTTATTATTGGTAGAGGACGGGTGAGAGATCGAGCTAGAGGACATGATGATGCAGTTGATGTTCGTCCTAGAGCAGCAGATAGACAGCATAGAGCTCATAGACATCAGAGACAACAACGACATGCTCATGTAGATGTTTCTAGGAAGATTCCAGGTGGATTGGATCCTTTGGTTCAGTTGCAAAGAGTTGTCTTAGCTCAGCAGGATGATGTTCCAACACATCAGGATTAGATTCTAGCACAGCAGGTGCCTCCACGGGTTCAGTAGCCACAGGATCAGGGACAGGGTTCATAGGATGTTCCTACTATTGGTACTTTATCCCGAGATGTGCAGTCACTGGGGATAGATGTATCCACTGTTGTTGGGCATTTAGATCAGGTTGCTACCTTGATGCAACAGTTTATGTCAGCGGTGGTTCAGAGACATAGCGGAGCGAGCACTTTTTAGGCTCCTCCTCCACAAGATGATAGAGGTCCAGATGGATCTGGTGCCACAGGATCTTGATTGATGACAGATTTGCTCATTGTTGATGTCCTTTGTATCACATTTCATGTTATTTGATTGATCGGAACCTTTGATGTACCACTTTGTATGACATTGTATCTTGATATACTGATTTGATGGATCATTAATGAACACTCTTTTGATGATATATGATGATATACTCCTGCATTCACTTTGATGAGTTGTTATGAGTTATCTTTTTATGCATCTATATGAGGTTTACTATGCATTTACTTTGATTTATGCTATGGATGCAGTTATCTTATTTTATGATATAGATAGATGAATGCAATGATGTATGGATTTTATGAGATGCTTTTCTGATTTTTCAATGTATGGATGCAAGATGTTTTATGGAAATGCACATGTAAATGCCCCTATGTTTTTGATTTTTCCAAATTTTGAATGTATGCAATTCTATCTCTTATTTACATGTATGCAAATGATGTATGAAAAATGATTCTTTTTCTTTCTTTTCTGATATATGAGTAATGATTAACTATTAATGCTATGCATGAAGGCAAAAGATAATCTCATTTTTTTTCTTTGTGTTTTGGTTGATATCAAGAGTAAGTCGTTTGATTGAACCCCCCCATTTCTTTGATGTTTTGACTAACCAAGATTATTGATGTTTCCCTCCCCTTGTCCTTGGAAAATTAACCATAAACAAATGCACATGCAATTAATCTAACATGATAATGCAATTAATCTAACCATGATAATGCAATTAATCTAGCATGATAATGCAATGCAATGCAACCTAAGTGTCACAAGCTTTTTAGCAAAGAAATGTCATGGAGATAAATTTTCATCATTGAGCATTTTGGGACCAGAAAGAAAGTACAATCATCACTAACCACATCATGATGATATGAATATCACTTTTTATCGCTTTTTGGTAACCTCTTTTTGAACCTAGTACAACCCTCACTAGTTGGATGACCAAACTATGGGAGTCTGAATACCGATGTCAACAGATTCAATGTTGCAAGTGGATTTTTGGTATTAAGATATGGAAGATCTAAATAGCCAAGGGATCCGTTTGCGTAAACAAGCAAAGGTTAATCTTTCCTCTTATGGGATAGTCCTTGATGGTTCTTTGATGACCATGTCATTAGATGAACTCTCATAAGTTGATGAATTTTCCTCAAAACAATCACTCAAAGGCAAGAAAATATCATGTCTCTATCATGGCCAATCTAGTCGAAACATCATCTATTAGCTAAAAAGATGTGATAAAAGTCGATTTCATAAAGATTATCAAAGAAAACTTTTAAGTGTTTTTCCATGTTTCATGATTTTCAAAAAGTATTTCCAAGCATTTTGATCTTTAAGGTGTTTTTGTCAATTTTTAATCCCGAATAATAAAGTCAATGAAGGCTCATGGATCAAGTTGTAGGCTCAAATACTTGGGTTTGAATAATGATATCCATCAAAGGCTCATGAAAATCTCTCTCTGAAGTTCTGATAAATCTCTCTCTGACATGACTCATGTAGCACTTATTGAATCCATTTGGTACCAAAATTCCAATCCTTTCTTGCCCCCAAGTGATAAATGTGCTCGTGTGACAAACTTAGGGCTGTAGGAAATGCAACAATGTGACTGAAAGCTTTATTATGACTATGTACAAATGACAGGTGCAATGAAGGTTTACAAATGGGATGTTGGAAATGTAATATGTACACATGCAACTTGGAAAGAAAGACTTAAGGGAACAAAAGGTGCTTGTTTACCAAGTTTTCACCCTTTGGATTTTTTTTCTTTTTTTCTCTTTTTTTACTTTTTTTTTTTGCTACCAAGGTGCCTATTGCTAGGTTTTCACCAAGGCACTTTTTCTCTTTTTCTTTTTTTTCAATTTTTTTGTATTTTCAAGATCTCTTTAACTATGTGCAATAAATATGATGCTCCTCATCTGATACTCTTTATACTCTTTCGTCTACCTCATGTATAGAACCTTTTTAGGTGAATGCTATTGATAGGCTCTTGAAATTCTTCTCCTTCACAATCTGTTAACTTATAGGTTCCTGTTCCAAAGGAAGAAACAATGATGAACGGACCAAGCCAATTTGTCTTCCATTTTCCTTTCTTTTCTCTGTCAACTTGATTCTTTGGGTTCTCTTAACACTAAGTCTCCTACTTGAAAGGTTCTCAGTTTGATATGCTTATTGTAATTCCTTGAGATTCTATTTTGATACACTTTCAAGTGTTCATAGGCTTGTGTTTGGTGCTCCTCCAACAATTCCAATTGTTGAAGTCAGGCAACTCGATAATCCTCATCTGTTATTAGGCCTTGCAATGAAACTCATAAAGATGGGATTTCAACCTCTAAAGGTAGAACGGCTTCGGCTCCATAGATTAGAGAAAATGGCGTAGCTCCTGTAGGTGTTCTTATGCTAGTTCTATAGGCCCATAATGCTGGATTGATTTGCACATGCCAATCTCTTCTCGATTTATTCACTGATCTCTTCAAAATCTTGAGGATGTTCTTGTTTGTAGCTTCGGCTTGTCCATTTCCATGAGGATAGTAAATGGATGAAGAGTGATGAGTGATATGAAATGTTGCACAAAGTTCATTGACATCTTTATTTTTGAATTGCTTTCCATTATCTGTTATTATGTCATGAGGAATACCATATCTGCAAATGATGTGATTCAAGATGAATATGGAAATTTGTTTGCCCGTTGCCGTGATCAAAGGAACTGCTTCTACCCACTTAGTGAAATATTCCATTGCGGTGATGATGTATTTGTGTCCATTTGAAGAAGGTGGATAGATCACCCCAATCAAGTCAAATCCCCATTGATAAAATGACCATGGTGTAACAAAGGGATGTAACTCTTGTGTCGGTACATGTATCATGTCTCCATGATATTGGCATTTGTTGTATATTTTGACAAAGTGACAAGCATCTTTCTCTAATGTCTTCCAGAAATATCCTAAGAGAAGGATCTTCTTGGCTAGGTTTAAACCGCTTGAGTGTGACCCGCAAATGCCTTCATGAACCTCATGTAAAGCTAACTTAGACTTTCTTCCTTTAGACATCTAAGTAATGTCCCATCAAGACCCTTATGATACAATGTGTCTGAAAGGATTATGTAACGGGCTGATTGACATATGAAATTGCATTTTTGGGCTTGGGATTGGTCTAAAGGTAGCACTTGGTCTTTGAGATATGTATATATAGGGCCATACCAAGGTGAATCATGTCCATGAAGTAGGGAAAAAATTTGGGTTTTTGGAAAGTCAAATGCCGGTTTCACCAACTCTTCCACCAAGAACTCGTACTTCTCATTTTGATCTGGTTTTTGTAACAAGGAAGCCAAGGTGGCCATCACATCAGCTGCTCTATTTTTCTCTCTTGGAATCTGCTCAAAGGTGATCAAGGAAAAGTACTTCTTCCATCCATCAATCATCGTCTTATATGGCATTAGCTTTTCATCTTTGGTGTTGTATTCATTGTTGACTTGATTGATTATGAGTTGAGAGTCTCCATATATTTGTAACTCGGTGATGTTCCATTCTAAAGCCATTTTGATGCCAATGACTAGAGCTTCATATTCCACTATATTATTTGTGCATGGGAATAAGAGCTTGTAGGACTTGGGAATGGTTTACCCTTGAGGACTAACCAACAATATGCCGGCCCTAGAACCTCCTTGAGTATATGAGCCATCAAAGTACAACTTCCACGTTTTGGCCTCTATGTTGACAATTGTAGAATCTGAAAATTCCACTTGAATGGTTTGTGTAGAAGTCATTGGATTTTCAGCTAAGTGATCTGCTATCACTTGTCCTTTTATTGCCTTTCTATCCACATACTCAATGTCGAACTCACTCAAGATCATGACCAATTTTGCTATCCTACCCGTTAAGGTAGTTTTGCTTAGCAAATACTTGAGAGGATCAATTTTTGCAACTAGTTTCACCTTATGCATCAACATATAATGTCTCAATTTTTGTGATGCGAAGACCACCGCTAAACAAGATCTTTCCATAAATGTGTAGTTAAGTTCGTATTTGATCAATGTCCTCAAATAGTAGATTGCTCTTTCCTTTCCTTGTTCATCTTCTTGTGCCAAGAGAACTCCTGGAGACCTTTCGGTAGCAGATATGTACAGCAGCAATGGTTTTACCTTGATTGGTGACATTAGGATCAGTGGATTTATTAAATAAGTCTTCAATAGAGTGAAGGCTTGATCACATTCTTCATCCCACATGAAAATAGTATCCTTATGTAGAAACCTTGTGAATGGATGACATTTTTCAGCCAATTGAGAAATGAATCGTCTTATGGATTGTATCTTGCCTTGTAGAGATCTCATTTGGCTGATGTTCTTTGGAATCTCCATGTCTATTCTTGCTTGTACCTTTTCCAGATCCACTTCAATTCCTTTGGCTGAAACTATGTAGCCTAACAATTTGCCGAATTGGACACCAAAGGCACATTTCTTTGGGTTTAGTCTCACTTTAAATTGCTCCAACCTAATGAATATATTTTTTAGAATTTGTAAGTGTTCTTCTCTTTTGTGGGACTTTTCCAATATGTCATCCACATAATCCTCTAGAAAAGTGTGCATCATATCATGGAAAATAGTGGTCATTGCCCTTTGATAGGTGGCTCCGGCATTTTTAAGGCCGAAGGGCATGACGTTCCAACAAAAGGTACTCCAAGGGCATGTAAAGGCTATCTTCTCTTGGTCTTCAAGTGCAATTTTTATCTTATTGTAGCTGCTAAAACCATCCATTAATGAGTACAAGGAGTGACCTGCTGTCAAATCCACTATGGCATCTATGCTCGGAAGTGGGAAATCGTCCTTAGGACATGCAAGATTCAAGTCTCTAAAATTCATGCATACACGAATGGATTTATCATGCTTTGTGACTGGTACAATGTTAGATATCCATTCAACATAGGCTATTGCTCTTATGAATCCAACCTTCAACAATTTTTCCAACTCCGCCTTCACTAGGAGAGCCACATGTGGGTGCATTTTTCTCAACTTTTGCTTGACGGACTTAACCTCGGGTCTAACATTCAAATGGTGCATTATGAAGTCAGGATCCAATCCAGGCATGTCGGCATATGACCATGCAAAGTTCACTTGTTGCTCTTGGAAAAACTTGATGAAATCCTCTCTTTCTAGAGGTGTAAGTGACGCTGCCAAGTGCATAAATTTTGGATCCAATTCTATCCCAATGTTGACCTTTTCCATCGACTCTATGAGAATAGGTGATCTTTCATCCTCATGTTCGGGTAGGGTATCCAATCTCTCTTCCTTTGGTGCCACAGTTGGGTTTTCACCATAGGAAACATCTTTTATCTTTACTTTTTTTGGTTCTAGTGCTGCCACATAGTGGTTTTCATCACTAGAGCTTTTCATTTTTTACATTTTTAAATTTTTTTTTTTTGACTAAGAGATTGGACCCCCACTGTTCTCATCATGTCCATATCAAATTTGTTGGTGAAAGAGGGTTCAACCGCATTAAGGTATTGGCTCATTGCTTGGTCATTTGGAAAATAAAGTAAGTCACTTGGCTCGGTTTGGTCCCAATCAATGAGGTTTGGATGTATCAAGAGTAAGGATTCATTTGGCAAAGTGTCATCAATAGGGTTTATGGACATGACTTCATTTGAGGGTTCATACATTGTATCGTTTAGATCTATGACATGAGCTTCCTCGAGATGGTCCATGGAAGAAGGGTCAAAATCCCCTTCACTTGAGTCCTCGTCAACTTCTACAGGAAATAGCGTGGGCAAAACCACAAGCGGATTAAAACTAACATTTGAATCTCCCTCCTCCGAAGGCATCCAAAATGTATCTATCCATGGTGGATTAGTAGGTGCTTGCCCTATGTTAAGACCTTGTATATTGGGTTCTTCATTGACTTGAGTTTCTTGCCTTGGAATCTTTGCATAAGTATGTATTGTGATTACCTCCTTATCATGACATGATTCATCGGATAGAGTGTCCCACTCATAATCTTGAGAATCATCACTATCCCCATTGGATTCCACCATGTTTACTTGAGGGTGGAAATCATGCATTGGGCTAGAGCTTTCTCCTTTGTATTGGTAGCCTACCCTAGATCTTTTTTCTTTTGCCCTCCACAAAGGTTCAATGGGTTCTAGCAAACCTTTATTTCATTTTCCTAAGGGTCCTCTTCCCTTATATCCCATTTTTTGCATTATCTCAAATCCTTTCCCATATTGCTATGTTTGAATATTAATATGCCAAATTCATTCTATGGGAGTATTTGAGGTGTCTTCTTCATCGTGATAAAGCCATTGAAGGACTTTATCCTCTTCCTTATCAAATGCTGCCTTATCACTTTCCCTTACAAAATAGGAGTTATACTTATGAGGAAGATGTTCTTTTGATGGCTTGCCATGTGATCTTGGAGATGTGGGTAAGTCAAATAGAGAAATGGAATATTCTCTTATTCCTTTAGAACTGATTTTGCACTATTTTTCAAATTTATTCATCATCTCACTCATGTGTTGGTAATGGTCTTCCTTAGCTTGTTCTTTTTCTTCTTTGGTAGGTTTGTAAAGTACTATCTCTGATTTAGGTGCTTGATATGAATCTTTATTTGGAGTTGAACCCTCGTAGCTCACTTTTTCCTTTCCCTTAGTTGATGTCGTTGAGGTAGCTTGAGGAGGGTTTGAAGTATCATTTAATGTCAACTCATCCATTTTAACATCTTCAATGGTGGCTCTTTGAATAATTCCTTCTTGGTTATGGGGAATAAATAGCTCATGAATGGGTTTAAGTGCATTGCAATATTGGAACAGATTCAAATCCTCTCCAACTGTGATTTCTTCACCCACGTACGGAAATTTTATGCATTGGTGGTATGTGGATGGCACTGCTTGCATCTCATGGATCCATAGTCTCCCCAATAAAATGTTATAAGTTAACTTCATATCTAATACTTGGCATTTGGTGTCCTTCTTGATAGGTCCCACTTGAATAGGCAATACAATCATGCCTTTAGAGGCTCTTTTAGCTTCATTGTAGGCCTTTATGGTGATTCTCTTCGTGGGATCAATGCACGACTCAGACAATCCTAAGGATTTTAAAAGGCTCAAAATACAAATGTTAAGGCCTGCTCCCCCATCTATGAGGGCTCTTTTGACTCTATGATGTTCTATCAAGACCTCTATATGCAAGGGTAGATTTTGAGGATGGGTAATAGACATGTCATCTTGGTCAGAAAATGAAAGGCAATGAGGTGCGATGAGATGCCCTACCATGTTCTAAAACTTTTCTTCCTCTAAGTTAGTAGGGACGTTAGTCTCTACTAGAGATTTCTCTAGAATTTCTTTGTGATTTGGAGATAGCTTTAGTAGTTCTAAGATAGATATTTGTGCTAGAGTCTTTTGGAGCTGATCTACCAAACTATACAGTTTTATTGTTGTAGATGTCTTCTTGATCACAATATTGGATTGCGAAGGACCAACGGGTTTAGGATCCATCCCTTGTAGGGTAATTCGTGAGGTCTGCCCCCTAGTGATAACGTTTGATGCTTCTTTTTGGAACTGCTCTTTAATCACTATAGTATTCACAACATTATCATAAGGTGGTGCACAGTTAATGTTATTGTTGCTTTGTTTCTTTCCATTGGATGACTCACCTTTATCATGGCTATAGAAGGGCTGTTTGAAAGCCATGTGGTCTTCATTGCTTTGGGGCCCTTCAATTGTGATCATGCCACTATCAATGAGATCTTGCACCACATTCTTCACCTGTAAGCAATCATTGGTCTTATGCCCTCAAATTCTATGGTATTCACAATGGTTGTGTTCACTCCACCAACTGGGTTTATTCTGTGGCTCATAGGGTTGAATACTTGGTAGATTGATGATGTTGTTGGCAAGGAGAGTCTTTAATGCCTTCTCAAGAGGCTCCCCCAAGGGCATAAAGTTCCTTGTGGGAGTTGGTACCAAGTACTTATTAGATTTGCTACCCCTTTGATTGTTTCCTTGATTGCCATTATTTACATTATTGTTAGAAGGTGCCTTAAAGGCCTGATTAACATTATTCACCTGATTAGATGTTCTTGTAAGAGAAAATGGGGTCACCTTCAAGTTGCTAGAGTCAACAACCCCGTCATTGACTATTCCCTTATTGTTGTTTTTATAACGATTATTGCTATTAAACCTATTCTTATTTTGATCGTTTCCATTATTGGAGTTATTATTGTTGGAGTTGTTCTTATTTTCTTTATATAATTTTAATTCTCCACTTTTTACTAACAATTCCTCTGTTGTCACTCCGTTTTCAATCAAATCTTGGAAGGTCTTGGGACATTGCATTCCTAATCAGTAGTTCATCTCGTTGCTTAAGCTATTTATGAAGATATCCATCTTCTCTTTTTTGGGCACGCTCCTAGGATACCTTGCAAATACTGTCCTCCATCTTTATAGAAAAGTGAGGAATGCTTCTCCATCCTTTTGTTTGGTATTGCATAATGTTATCATTGTGACCTCATGCTTGATGTTATATGAGTAATGGGCCACAAATTTTGAAGCTAGCTCTTCGAAGGTCTTAATGCTAGAGGGTAATTTGGAAAACCACTCCATAGCCATACCTCCCAAGATTCATGGAAATAGTCTCATTAAATAGGTAGTATCGTGCATGAACTCCAAGCTCAATGCACAAAATTCCCATAAGTGGTCTTGGGGATCTGATGTTCCTTCATACTTGTCATATTTGGGAAACACTACATTAATTGGGAATGACACCATGATCAAGCTTTTATCAAATAGGAATGGACACAACGCTTCTATGGAAAAGGGCTTGGGAGCCCCGCTTTGCTTAATGGTATCCAATTGCATTTGAAATATTTTGAACTGCTTATTCATGACGTCTAGGGGACTCTCTTCAACTTTGGGTGGTTTGAGTTGGTTGACATCATAGTCACAAGGAAGCTTAAGATCTTTTTGGACTAAGTCCATAAAGTAATTTTCTCTATCTCTATCCATTGCTTTCTCCATGAGTTTTAAGAAATAAGGACATTGGATTGCCTCACTATCCTTTTCGTCCATGGCATCATCTGTTGTTGCTTCAGGATTAGTTCTAGTGTGAGTGGTGTCAATCCCTTGGGTGTTTTGATCCATCCCTCCATTATTAGTATTGCCCTAATTATTGGGGTCAATACCTCCATTATTGTTATTACCCAAGCCACCAGTATACAACATATTGGTTTATTTCTCTTGAACGGGCTCTTTGGGTATCCTTGGAGAGGTAAAGGTGTCATCTGGGAAGGGAAGCTCTTGCCTAAGGTAGGTTCTATCTACTTGTAAAGTTTTCTTAACGTAATAGGATTTGGTAAAAGCAGGCATGAACAAACCACTCAAAAAATAAGCTTCAATCGGGCTTGTGGTCAAATCCTTGTAGAATTTTTCAAAAATTGTGTAGAATAGGATGCTTGACTAGGTTGAATGTTGGAGCAGTAAGAACATGGAAAAGGGTATTCAAATATATGATCAAATTTTTTTGACCCCCTCTGTAAATACTCTCTATTTGCCCTTTTAAATTTCTGGGCGTCACTGGCTTGAGTGTAGGTGTGACTGAAATTTCTGTACACGTGAATTGGTATATTGTTTGGTGGTACACTATAGGTGTGTAGGCAATGCTTTGCTACTGATAAGTGACTTTCCAATTTTAGCAGGCATGTTTCAATATTTTCTGGGCATGACTTCACTATTGCTACATGTTTTCATACAAGTCATAAGCATGACTGAGCCTCTGATAGGCAGGATTGTTTTGTGCACAGGTGGCACTTCTCTGACTAGGTTGTAAGATTTTGAATTTTTAAACGTTTAAGATCAGGTCTTTTGAAATTTCCTTGTTTGAAGATAGAAAACAATCGCAACACACACATCAATTTTTCATCATGTCCCTAAAACACTCTAGTGTGTATATTTTCAAATGTTTTCCACAAGTATTGCACAAGAAAGAATTCCAAGCAGCCTACCTATAGTCAAATTTGGCTCGTAAACATGGCTCTAAGAGGTGGTCTTGCTATTTTATCTAGGATTTAGTATATATTCCGTTCAAAATGGACTTCAATCTCTCATCCCCCAAGTATGTTAAGGGGCTTCCCACATGCACCAAGGTACAATTTTGCATAATCTGTGAGGAGTACTAGAGGAAGTTCGAGAAATTTAATCCTTTTGTCATGCACCTCATTAAGGATACACATGTTTCTTTTTAGAGTGGGTTGGATACCCACAACAAAAGCGAGCGTATCCCACTTTGGGTTGTCCCTCTCATCGGCCTCGTTAAGGAAAACTCAGGAGGCGAGCCCACTAATGCTCTAACAAGTATATGGAAAGCAAGAAAATGAACTTAGGTCGACAAGTTTGGGTGTTTGATTCACTTAAAAAGTGAAGAGCATATCCCTATTGTCTTTTTTTGTTCCAAACACTCAAGCACAAAGTTGTTCTTTCCCAATCTCTTGACAATGAGATTCTTAAAATTGAAGTGCTTGGTTCATTTCTTATTTTACTTAAGCTATGTTCAAAGAATGCCGCAATTTAATCAAGTGCAAGCTTGAATAGATGAATACCTTTCCTTTTGTAGCTAGCATAAGCTAGGGGCATTTTTGAAATATTTTTGTCATTTTTCACCTTACCTTAGCAATAGTTCCCTCCAAATGTGCTTGTCCACTAGCAAGTTAGTCAACACTAACAAACACTATGAGGGGAAACCAAAATTGAAAATTGATGAAGCAACAATTATGTATGAATTTTATGGAACTTATTTGCAAATTTTCAAAAGAAAACTTGATCTAAGGACTAAAAATCCAATTTAAAGAGGCAAATTTTGATTTATATGCTTCAATAATTGTAAGATAATTCTGGAATACCTGATTCTCCTCCTCTTGTGTAGTCTCAAGGACAACCTTAATGTGTGCAATATTTTCCTTCTTGATCTTCTTTGCTAGTGCCTTTTCTTCTTGGTTAAATCTACTTTCCGACTTCTGAACCTTTCTATGCTTACTCATTTACTATCAAATAATATAAACAGAGAGTTAGACAAATGATTTAATGAATTTAATAGTGAATAAAGGCAACAAATAGTAGGTGACATTCTCTAGTTAATAGGCGTGAACAAATTGTCAGCAGGCATAACTTTAATGACAACAAGCGACACTTTGTAATGACACAGGCGACACTAAAAATCACACAGGTGTGAATTTTTTTTTACCGAGCATGAACAAAAGTTAAAATTGTAGAAACTGATTCATGCTAAGCGGCAATTTAATAACAGTAAGTGTGAATTAGAAAATTTTAAGCGTGACTATTATTTAAAATTGCAAAGCAAAGCCTAAATATAGGTGATAACAAATTGTGGCAAAGCGATACTTCCTGAGTCACAGGCATGACTTTAAGCACAAAAGGCTGAATGCTTTGATTTGGCTGGCATGAGCTTCTAATTCACAGGTGACTGTAGAGAAATCAAGATAGAATATAAGTTGTATGCCAGGCGTGAATCCTTAGCTAACAGGCATCGGGACAGAGATCTTAAGCGGTAGTAAAATGACTGCAGGCATGAGTGAATCTCTTGTAAGTGTGACTTTACCTATTTCCTACAAAATATTCATGAAAAATTGACAATACAAGCATGCAAATTATGATGAAAATTATAAAATGAGGCCTAGGGGCCCACGGTGGGCACCATTTGTGTGATGATGAATATCACCTTCATGAAATTAAGATCTAATTAGCAACAATTCTAAAGTAAACACAATGCAAATCTATTTAAAAATGAAACTAAGATCTATAGCATCTCATGGCTCTCTAGAAAGATGTGGTAAGTGAAGCTCTGAGCTCAATCTCCACTAGTGACACTTTTAAAATGAGAATGTATGTTGTTCTATGCTTCTACAATGCTTCTATGATGATGATTCTAGCTCAAATTGACAAAATATAATGCTAAATGCTCTAAATGCTCTTCAATTGCCTATAGTGACAATGCTTTGCAAATGAATTGCTAAGATGGGAATTGCTCTCAAAATACTTCATATTTATAGTAAATGTCCAAGGGTAGGGGGTAGAGTGAAGTAATCATGATTAACCCTTGGTTGAGTCAAATATTTTGCTTTGTTCATAAATGGGGGGACAATTTAAAAGTTTGTCTCAAAGCTTTGGACAAAAGAACAAGATTGAGTGGATGAGATTGAAAGATTAAAATGAGTGATTGCGATTCATCCTTTTTGAGTGATTTATGTCTTTTTGTCCTCAATTTTCATTGGTTGCTCAACTTTGTTGAAAGATATTAGGAATTATTAAATTCAATTAATTAATTAAATTTAGCCATGTAAGGGTAATGGGTTCATTTTGATTTTTGATTTAAACAACTATACAATTAATTGATTAAAATCAATTATGTATTGTTTTTCACCCTTTTAAGCTTTGATTTAATTATTTAACATCACATTATTTGATTTTTCCTTTTCTTTAATTGATTTTGTCCACCTTTATTTAATAAATGTCCATTTTAATTGATTTGATCCCTTTTTTGATTGAATTAGTGCATTTTGATGATTTTGAGCCATTTTATTGATTTTTGCAATTTAAAAGCACTTGTCCATTTTTGAGTGTCTACAACATGTTCAATCTAAGTAATCATTTTGTGTTTGATATGTATGTTTTGTCTCTTCTCAGCTTTAAGCATTTCTTACCAATCAACTATTTCTAATAGAACATTTTGGCCACATTTCGTATGTATAAACCAAGATCAAATGCAAAATTTGACTGTTATAAGTATGGTTAGCCTAAGACATGATGTAAGTAGTTTGTCATGAGAAATTTTGGATAATCATTTCGTCAAATCATGTTAAGGTTTTGTCCTGACTATGAAAGGCCATTTTGACCAACCATATTTGTTTTTCACCTTAAATCTAGGTTTATGAATGACTTATATTGTGAAGGATCAAAAAACAAACTAGGAATGTGTTTACATTTAATTATATTAAATTGCTCATCAATGAAGAAAATTAGAGGCATGCGATTCAAAAGTTGAAATCTCCTTATAAATTTTGGAAGGTTAAATATCGAGGATTATCAGGTGACATCCTTCAAAGTAGAGGAAATGATAGAAAAATGATAGAAAGAAGTTAGAAGAGGCCATGAAGTATTGATGACCATGTAAAGAGGAAATGATAGAAAAATGATAGAAAGAAGTTAGAAGAGGCCATGAACTATTAATGACCATGTAAAGAGGTAGGAAAAATAAGCAAATATTTTATGTGTCCCTATGAGTTAAGAATTGCTTGGATCTCTTTTCATAACTTTGATCCATCCTTACAAATAGTAGGCCAATATAAACCCATCCTAGTAATGCATGGATTGTGGTTTAGCCACAAATATTATCCAGAACAAGTACTACCAAGGAAATCTTTTAAGGGGACATCCTATTTCCTCATAATTAATATGTTGCATAATGCAACATAATAGTTGATCAAGACCTCTCTAGTAAGGCCCAACCTTTTTACAACCCTAGTAGTACGACATACACTTAAGGATTGATAGTTTTAGCCACTTTTGGAACAAATGTATGATTTATTTTAGAATTTGGGCACTTTCTATGATTCATTTTTCAATTTTAGATTATATTATATGGTTAAATATGACAACAATTATTTTTAATGTAATTAGATTATTGATGTGGACAAAGAGGTAACTGAAATCACCAAGACTAGAAATTTCCCCTATTCATTCATATATATTATGACCATGTGGCTACTTTTCTTGAGAAGGAAATTTCATTTGATTCTATTAATGGCCTAATTGATTTTGGGATGATTTGAATGCTTGGCCTAATAATAATGTGGCCCTTTGAACTATTCTTGCATTTTTTGAATAGTGTAATTCTTAACTATCTTTATTGGATATATTATATTGTTTTGAACTTGATTTAATTCCAAGTAGTGACAATGCTTATCTTGGTACAAGGACTCTTACAAGTGAATTTTCTCATATTAAGGGTGCATAATAGCTTGATAGTTGTAAACTATTGACATGTTATCTAAGTAAAGTGGATAGTAAGATGAAATGACATTGTTAACCTAATTATTTTGACTAATGTAAGTTTTAATGGAACACAAAGAAAACATCTAGGAATGGCTCATTCCAAAACAATCACACCAAAAAAATATATGCTCCACATGATCCATAACTATCCAAAAGAAATTGGCCCACAAGTGGCCTCCATTGCTTCATCCCCTAAAGCTTCAAAAAAATAATCCACACCATATCCATCAAACAATATATCCAATGGCAACAACTTTTGAGTTTACCGCCAAGGGCTATCAATGATAGAAATACAAGCTAATCTATTTCTTCATGCAAATCAAATGTATGACTCAAAAGTCCTAGATCCAATGCCAGCGTATGCTCCATCCCCAATTAAACCCACTCCAAAAAGTCACATTCAAAATCTATTACTATTACACCACAATATAGATTACATCCAAGGATCCTCCGTACATATCCAATTTCAAATCCCATCATTAGGATTGGATCCATTTCAAGAGGAAAATCCAAAGTATGAAGAAACACGTCCTAAAGTAAATCAACATGCCAAGAATCTCCAATCCCATCTAATTTTTGGCCAAGATACCATCTACTCAGAATCTCATGATGGTCCCCTCATCCCTTTTCATTTCACCCAAGATGACCTCTTTCCATCTCAAGAGAAAATAATCCTTCCAAGACTTGTTCATAGTCCACTTCCTAAGCAAGATCACGATATCCCTTCCATCCCATTCAAAAGAAAAGCACCCTTTCCACTCCATCCAATTATCCTCTTCCATGTCAAGGTCAAAGTATCCATTCATCCCTATGTCATAATCCTCCACATCTATGTCAAGGTCCCCTCATCCCTCACAATACTCATCATGATCCTAATCTACCTCAAGGTCTCACCATCCCTATCCAAACCATTCGCAATACTTATCAAATTGGTTCCTCCATTTTTATCCAATATACTTGCATCTTATTTCAAAAGCAATAAATATTACACTGGTAAAAAGATTTGTCAAAGTATGCATTATCAAGGAAAAGGGTTAGGCCCACATGAGAAAGGTATATTATAACCTCTTCATATCAAAGAAAATCCTATTTATCATGCCCTTGGTTGCATCGCTCACTCTCAAGATGTTGGTATCCTTGCTATATCCTTTGCCCCTCCATCTAAATCTAAATATACACATTCCTCATTCCCCAAATCTGTTTTGGGTCCTTATATCCCAAAACCAAAGCCTTCATCCCTCCCATCTATCTTAGGTCCTTATATCCCTCAATCCATAGTCCATATCACCTTTACAACACAATCTAGTTACCCTACCATAAATCAAGATCAACAAAGGCACACATCCTTGAATATATTCTAACCATTCTTCTACATTAAATCATCCAAAAGACCTCCACATAATTCCTATCTATCCATGAATCTCATTTCTCTTGGAAGAAATTTGGATGCCAAATGTAAGATCCATAAGTCCAATAATTCACATACATCCAAAGATCAACATGTCCCATCTAAAAGATATGTAAAAATGAAGCAAAATTTGATCCAAAAGGCTAGGAAGGCCCATTAAGAAAAAATAAAAAATGAAAGACCACGTGGATTCCTAAGATTCTCGTAGAAACAATACATTCAAAAAAACCACAAAGGGAAGAAACATAAAAAATCACGTGGATACCTAGGTTTCTCGTAGAAGCACTACATCCTAAAGAAAAATCAAAATTGGCATCCAAAATTTCTATTTGAAAGGCTTCCTCCATTCCTCCATGTAAACACCTCTCACCTTTCAAATCTATTTTGGGTCTCTATGTTCCAAAATCCACTTAGATACCCTATTGTCTCCTTCATCCATTTTGAGTCTATATGCCCTAAAATCCACATCCACTCCATCAAAATCTCAAAATCCAAAATCCATTTTTTCTCCATCAATCCACCACCCCTCAAAATGTATGCCAACATTGATCTTTCCAACATTTCCATCCATTCATACACAAATCTTCCAACACCCCAACCATTATGAAACACCTATTTTTCATCCTTCCATCCTCCCATCCAATCCTTTGCATAAATCAAGTTCATCCAATCTGTCTCAACATCCATTTCATCTCCCTTTACCATCATCCTACCAATGTCTTTGAGCATACCTTCAATTGCCATGGTCCAATGAAGCACATATTTTAAGTGTACCATCCAAAAAGCAAGAAGTTTGAGTCCTTCCTCCATCTTGTATCATGCAACCATTATCTTCTAAAAATAAAACATTAAAAAAAATTAAAAATGAAAAACATAAAGAGAAATTTGTTCATCAGTAAAACCCACTTCTTGTGGTGTCTTGAGGAAATACCATGATGAAAACCTAACAAATATACATCATATGAAATTCATTATCCTCTTGCAACCTACACTTGGGCACAAGTTTCATCCATTCTATCCTACCTACCACATCCTCCATTACCCCTCATTGTCCCTACCTACATCCATTTTCCCTTTTCCACCTTTGGTATTGAAAAGGTTGAGGATCTCTATAAGAATTATGAATCCTACCTACTTCACCCTATCCACTCCTTGTAGTCCATATCTCTTACCTTATCCATTCCTTACTTCCATTATCCATTATCACCTTTAATCCAGATTATCCTATTTGTACTATATTTCCATCCTATCTAAATGCATCCCTTGATTTTGATCAAAACTAAGGACATGAATTAGAAAAAATGTTTGTAGAAACATCTTAACATGTTGATTCCTTTGTATCAAATATCATTCTATTCATTATGTCATGCCATCACCTATGTAGCCATATATCTGGTCCCTTAGCTTGGACATAATATTATCTCATTACAAAATAGTCCTTGAAAATCAAATCAACTCTAATTTCATAATAACCTACCCCTTCTTTCACCTATAATTTTTCATTCCACTAGTTCATTCATCCATTCATATGGTTCCAAGCCTTGCTAGATATTAGGGGAAAATAAATACATCTTGATTGAGATTAAAATTTGATATATATTTTGTACCTCAATAAAAGATATGAATTGTTGGAAACTACAATTGAAACAATTGTTATATTGTCATTGATGTCAAACCTTAACTGGTAAGACAATTGCTATCTAGGATAGTACCATATATTTTGATTGATGAAGAGGATTTAAAAAGAGGAGATAACAATAGGACCTAAGGAAAGGTTGAGTTATGTGATACTTCAATGGGTACTTGATTAGTTGGCACATTGACAAGGTAATGAGTTGTTTATCTAAGTGAGAAGAAAGAATAGAATTATAGGCTTCACCGAGCAAAAGTGAAAAAATCTAGTTTAAGCTGAGTGATGTTAGTGTTGACCAAGTGCTAGTATATGCCATGTAAATCTAGTGTTGACCAAACATCAGTAATTGTCGAGTGTCAAGAAATTACCAAGCATAGACAGTGTTTGCTAAGGAAGACAGTTTGTAGTGATGACCGAGATACACAATGATGACCGGGGAGACGAACACAGTATTGACCGGGTGTCAGTAATTTACATTTGGAGAAAGAATTGAGAATCCCAGCCGACATAGTTGAATTCTTGGGATATGTAAAATGTGTTGACATTATTAATGAATTGTATGGAGCATTTAATGCATGATAAATCATTTTCTTATGAGGTATTAAGAATTGTATCTAGAGGAAAAGATGAAGAATATAATGATGGAAGGATTCGATGAATCTGACCTAAACCTAAGATCTATGAAGGAGATTAAGAAGCAAAAGATTGATCTACCTGATCAAAGAGGTATAAAGGAAAACCTAATTGTAAGGTTATAGAGTATGAAAAAGAGGTTGACATTATTGGTTGATAAGTCTAAGCAGAAGGCTGAATGTGAAACTGTGAAGGAGCTGAATAGAGTTGTGATTGCTTGAAGTGAATTATGAACATATCAGAGATGGAGATGGAAATGGAGATTAGTCAGTAAATCAACATATATGTGTGAAGTGGATCTGTATTTGTAAAGTGAGTTGTATGTTTTTCAGATCAAAAACTATTGTTACTTTCTAACCATTGTATCAGTCTAAATCCTTTAATCAAGGTTGACCTAACAGTCATTGTATAAATCCTTTAATCAAGGTGACATTCTAATGGGATGTTCTTAAGCCCTCTAACCAGGCCACTTTTGATAGAGTGATTAAATCCTTTAACAGGGTCACACCTAACAGTGTGTATGTAAACCTTTGACAGGGTTGGCTTTTCACATAGCTCATTTCAGAAGAGTGAAAATTAGTAACATGTTATAAAGTGGTTTTTACCAAATTGGGTTTCCACTATAAATCCCAGTGTTATACTTGTGTGAATGATTTTGACATGGATGTTGGAAGTTTTATATTCTACAAGTTAATTACTTTTGGACAGTGGACTGCATGTTATATGTTTCTAATATATACTATAGAGACCGAGTTGAATTACTGATTAGATTTGAGTTTGTTGAAGTACTAGAAAGTTCAATTGGTACATCTGGACCTAAGAACAACTAATTAAATCCCCCCCTCTATTGTTCTAAATTATTCTAACAATGAACATCTTTCACAAAGTCAAATATTGGAAAAATCTATTTTTTAAAAATCATAACAATTTAAAAAATCCATCATCCATAGTAAATTGTCTCTTGCAAAGACACTAACACTTTGGGAAAAATACAAACATGACATTATACAAAATATTGAGCTTAATAAATCATAAAATAATAGACAAACTACCTAGCTACCCTATAACCTAATTGATCAATTTTTTATATTTTTTAGCATCCTAATCAATCAACATGTTTTTACTGATACATCATTCTGAGGATAAGCACCATATTAGATATCATACCCTAACAAAAATATGTTTCCTATGATGGGCTTCCATTAAAACACCATTATAATCATCCTATCAAGAAACACTTATAATCTTTGGCACTTGAAGATCTAAATGGTTGTTGACTCATTTGATTTGGCAAGTCTTATCTTCTTATTTGATTTATCTTATATTATGCTCCTATGCTACTTCAAGATATCCAAAAGTGATTAAAGGAGGGAGGATGGATCATGGATTTTATCTTTTGATATCCATTTGTAGTTTGTCTTGATAATATTGTTTGGGCCAACTAAGTTCCTTGTATGTGATTGGGGTTTCATGTGGCATAATTAGTCATCCTATGCAATTCAAAGGTCATCTAATGCTTTCTTCTATTAGAAGTACTTTTCCATGTGGTTACTTCCTTACATATTTGGATATGGTTCATGTGAAGGATCATGAGGGGCCAAAAAGTGGCAATGTGAAATGTATTTTTCATATGCCAAAAAATACAAAAATTCATGTTGAATTTTTAGTAGGCCTAATGTCAGTACACTTGGGTAAAACAAACACCTAAGCAAGTCAGATATTGAAAATGCATCGAAAATCCAATACATATCGGTTCTCTAATACGAATGAATATATTATATTAACAAATAAATATTATATATACCATATAATATAATATATATATATATATATATATATATTATATATTTTATAATATATATTATATTATAATATATAATATATATTATCAAAATATATATTATTTTATAATATAATAAATATTATCATAATATATAAATATAATATATGTATTATATATATTATAATATATAAATGTTAATTTATATGTTAATATAAATTATACGTGGAGGCCCCTACGTGGGGCTACCATGTATATTTAAAAAGCTATAATTTAGGTATTGGGTATCCAATACTTGTGGATATAAAATTCACAAAAATCAATAGTCGTGGGTCATTGTCACTCATGGCTTTGCAAAAAATGTTGAATTCGCATCTGATACCTGAGAGGGATTTGGTATCCAATACGATTCAGTGATTTTTTCACAAATTAACCACTAGGTATGAGTTATATTGCATTTTTATCCATTTTTAAGGTTTTTTTATTTTTTTATTTTTTTGATTAAAACCAGGTTTTTTCAATTTAAAATTATTTGTATTTTTTAAAATTCATGTTAATTATATGAATTTAAAACTTAATTAGATATGAGAGATAATATTGATAATCTCAATCTTGGAAACCCATCCCCCCAAAACCCATCGCCCAAAAACCCACAACCACAAAACCCTCCAGTTGTAAACCCTTGGCCTATAGAAGACTCATAGCCAAAAAATTGACTTAGTTAAGGAGTATCAAAGATGTTTATAATAGAGTCCCTAGATTAGCCCCTATGTTTTAGCCATTGGATTTAATAATAGGGAATATATAAACCGTCACCAAGCAACATAATGTTGCACTTCTATGGCAAGATGCCATACATGTCTAGTTTAATAACGGGTTGGACTATGATGGGGTGAAGGAACTTAGAATAACCAAAGAAAAAATAACTTCCCTATTTGTAAATTTTTGTACTGGACAACCATGTGATCCCCAAAAAACCAAAGTTTTCCATGAGATGGTGCATGAATGCGGATATGCAAGACAACTTATGAGATCATTGGTGGATGGTTTTTGATAAACAAGCCAACAACATGGATATCCCATTTTAATTTATAAAAAAATTGTATGCCAAGTACCAATGTCCATGTGTTGTTCTGAACTGTATTTTCTCAATCTCTTCATTCATTGCCTTAATCCAATCATCATTTGCCAATGCATCTTTAATAGTTTTAGGTTCAAATTCACAAACCAAACATGTATTATTCCTTAACTTCTAGTCATCATTCCTGCACCTTTGTCTCCAATTATATGATTCTGTGGATGGTGCCTTCTCACATATTTTTCTAGTACAAGCTCAGATCTTTGTTCTTCAATGTTTTCACCACTCGATGCTTGATCCTCATTATCCTTGGTAACTATTTGATGTTGCTTGGTCTGTAAGGATTGTTACTTGGTAGCAATATTTTATTTCTCGGTGATACCAGGCTATTGCTCAGGTAGAGTTTCAGGGTCTTCCACAATCTTCTAGTTCTTTCTTTATTTCTTCATCATTCTTTTTTGCAAACTCATCAACTCTCACATTTTCACTTTCAATCATTTTGTTAGTAACCTTGTTTAAACATTTATAAGCCTTACTTCTAGTAGAGTAACCTAGAAATATGCCCTCGTCACCTTTAGAGTCAAATTTTCCATTTCTATCATCTTTCAGAATGTAACACCTACTTCCAAATATTTTGAAATAACTCACATTAGGTGTATAACCATACCATAGCTCATAATGTGTCTTGTTTGTCTCTTTCTTCAGTTGTACTCAGTTCAATGTGTAAACAACAACGCTAGAACTTCTCTCTAATAAATTTGTGCAACATCTTTTTCAATCATCATTGTTCTAGCACAATTAATAATTGATCTATTTCTTCTTTCAACAATCTCATTCTGTCGTGGATTCCTTGGTGTTGATACCCATCTCTTGATTCCTTGCTCATTAAAAAAGCTAGTAAACTCATTAGAAATAAATTCACTGCCTCTATCTGACCTCAAGCATTTGAGTTTCTTACCACTTTCTTTTTCCACTTTTTCTTTGTACCACTTAAACATTTTGAAAGCTTCTGATTTTTCTTTTAACAACATCACAGTCATCATCCTAGAGAAATCATCAACAAATAAGATAAAATATCTATCTCTATAATGACTTTGAGTTCTCATTGGACCACATAAGTCAATGTGAACTAAATCCAAAATAGCATTAGATGAGTATTGTTTTCTCTTGAAACTATATTTTGACATTTTACCCATTTGACATTGTTTGCACATTACATGGTCAGGTTTAGATATACTTGGTAAACCTTTAACTTTCATTTTCTTACTGATCTTAACCATGTTGTCAAAATTCACATGACATAACCTCTTGTGCCATAACCAAATATTATCATTCTTAGCCAATAAATAAGAAGTTTCAACATTATCCAAATAGAATAAGTTACCTTTTGATTGTTCACCAGTACCGATAAATTTTCCAGCCTCATCATAGATCTTTACTTTTCTTTTCTCAAATGCAACTCGGTGACTTGTATTGTCAACTATGCTACAGTAAAAGGGTAAAAGCACAATCAGTTGTGACCTTTTAGGCTAACTTATCAGCACAACTGAATTTTAGTTTTCTAACTAAAAACTAATTTTGGTCAAACATATGGTCTAGCTAGATTCATTCTAGCTAAGTTAGATACGTGCTTTAACATTTCCAATTGGAAATATCTATTAAATGCATGTTTTATACCACTTTGGGTCCAATTATCATAAAAATAAAATTATTTCAGAAAAGTGGCCTTTGAATAACTCCTAATATTTTTAATGATATTTTTTAAAAAATAAAAAAATACCCTTTTGTAGAGATCAGAGTCAAGAATATCCTCATATAGATTTTATAGTGTTTTAATTAGACACGGTTTATTGTAATTAAAAAATATTGCAAGTAGGTATTTTAACAGTCAAGGAGATGTTGATTCAGAGAAATAAAAAAATAGTAAATCATATTAAATAAATTTGAAAAATATATGGTGCACTAGAGGAGAGAGTCTTCTTTAAGAATATATATTTCTTTTTTTGATTGGGATAGATTTGTTATGAAAAATATGTTGTGAGATGAAAACTGTCAATTTCAGTGAGTTGGAATTTGAATTGCTATAAGAGAGAAATTATAGGTCACAAACCATTTTTTATTTCTTCATGCACTAGCTATATATGTCATCTATGACATATTTTGAAATTAGAGAAAAATATGTTTATTTACATATAATTTTTTTGTGGGAACTAGACCCCTAATTTTCAGCATTTTTCAGCAACTGAAAAATCCTCTTTAAAAATTAAAAAAACATATCAATTCTTATTCAAAAAAATTATTAAAAATAGTAATCATAAACTTCATCCATTTTATCACATTTAATTATTTTACATCATCTTCAAATTCCAAACATAAATGTCATTTTTATACTATTGAAGTTGAACAACTCTGATTTTGTTAGCCTCTTCCTTTGTAAAAGGGTGATAGGTTATTGTGATTTTACCCAAAAATATATTATAGTTAAGTCCTTTCACCCTCTAAGAATTTTCAAATTTGATCTTATTATTCAACAATATAGATCCTTTACCTTTCACTTGACAAGGTGTATCATTTCCCATTTTCACAGATCCTCCATTATAATGTTCAAGATACTCAAACTTTTCTTCATCACCAGTCATGTGATGTGTGCAACCACTATCAATAATCCAAGTATCATTTTTTCTTACTTTAGAAATAAGTGACTTTTTGACATACCTTTCTTCTTCTTCAGAATCTTCCTTCAGTGCTACAAACACTTTCTATTTCATCATAAGTTTCTGATTCGGTTGTTGGCAAATTGGCTAAGTAGGATATCATGATGTTCTCATTATGGCAACATATATTCAACATTAAGGAAAAATGATTCAAGGATGATGAAAAGGTGGTGTGTAAGTCTTCTTGAGCTCATAACCTAATTGAAATGAGTGATCAATCAGTCAGCAAGTGAGATAACTTCTCACATCAAACATCCCCTCAAGGATTCACTATCTAGGCCTTCTCCCAATGCACCTAGAGCCACCAACATGTCAAATCTTCAAACAAGAATTGAAAGCTTGTTCTAGTACCTTATAAAACCTTCACATGGCTAGTATACCATGTTCCACCAGCCCTCCAAGTCTAGTTAATTTGTCTTCCACCAATCCACTCCAATAGCCCTTTAGGCTAGTAGTCCTCACCAGTCACAAAACTTCCCTCTACTCTAGAATCCTCCAAACAACTCAAGAAACCAATTAATGTTTCAAATACCCTTTTGGATTCTCTAAAACATACCCAAATTCCAAGTTACACTCCTTTGGACCATATACCAAATCCAATAACCTAGTAGCATCCAACTAGGCCCAATTCCATCCCATTAGCAGAGCAACTCATAGATCTACTCATCCCCTTGATTCCAAAGAAATAAATAGTCTTCAATAAGGTTTAAAAAGAAAATATTTTCAAGGTTTCAAGGTCTCATCCCTTACCTATACTTATAGCTACCAAACCCTTGCCTCTAGGGTCACTTATCTAGGGCCTATTTAAAAAGACCTTCACCACTATCTCAGATCAAATTAATTGATCTAACATACCAATATGGAGATTTTTGATCAAATTGTGGTTTATATTTTTCCCATGGGAGGCAATAAGATTTTGTAGATGGTTGAGTACATGTTGGAGAAACATCATGCAAGGATGCCATGGATCACTAGTGTTGATCTTTATAAACCAAAGGTGAAGATAAAAAGTTTTTGTTTGTTGACATGTTTTTGCTTGCAGGATTTCCAAGAGGACTTGGAAAGTTTTCAAGTTGAGGAGAATGGTGTAGGCACACCAAGATCAGAGCCTAAACCATGGAGGTACACCAGGGTCATTATGGATCCTAGGAATATGGAACATGACCACTTAGGGTCATTTGGAATTGCAAAAGACCATGATTGGTCATTTCATGTTATTTGCATCATGTTGTGTAATGATTTTGGTCATTGATTAATGAGATCACAAAAGATGCTATGTAAGACATTAAATGGCATACGAGTTAATGATGTTACCTTGGGGTCACTTAATGGATCCAAGGTCAAATGTAAGGGTCAAGGACCTATATGGTTATCTATGTTCATAAATATGACCATTAATTCCATTAAAACCATGTAATTGCACTCAAAAGTGCACAAGATGCAAAAGTTGTAAACTTGCATTTCAATGCAATTATGGCCTATAAGGCACACAAGGGGTTAAAGGGTTAGTATGGTTAGAAAAGGCTATGTCTAAACCTTTTGAAAGTCATTAGAGGGGTCATTAGATATTATGTTTTTGAGATGAAAATATTTGTTGTCAACTTGACAACAACTTTTAATCATTTTATGTTTAGACAGTCAGTTAGAGATTGTTGGTTATGGGTATAGTCAAGTTTTTGGGGAGTTAGAAGTATACATTAGTGAAGATCCACTAGTTTCAAGATATGGTGGTGGATTTGGTGTGTAAAGAACCATTCCCAATATTCTTCAATTAACAATCAACATACATTTATTTGTATACAATGATTTTGTTGTAGGGTATAGTCAACAACACTGTGCTTATAAACATATTTTGTGACGTGTTAATGTTTTGATGATGATGTAAAACCATTTATTTATGTTTCATTTACATGTTCTTATATCTATTTCAGTGTTTCAATTGGTGTTAAGGCAAGGGGATTGACTGGTGTCCCTGACTGTGCCTGGGTTTTTAATTGCAACAATGAATTGGGATTGTAGTCTCCTTAATGGATTAACTCTCCCACCCCCTGTGACAAATGTAATTGGTGGGAGGAGAAAATTTTGTAATATATCTGTGTATATTAGTTTTTTTATGCAGGGATAATCAGAAATGGGTTGGTGGAGCCACATAAAGGTGGAATGATGTTGATTGGAGAGTGCCTTGTTTTGGCATCAGTCACTTGGAGAGTGTATGCCCTTAAGGATGGATGGTTTTTATGATGAATCATGGATGTTTAGGTCCATATTAGTATGTTAGATCAATTAGTTTGATTTGGAGATAGTGTTGAAGGTCTTTTTGTATAGGCCCTAGATAAGTGACCCTAGAGGCAAGGGTTTGGTGGCTATATGTATAGGTAAGGGATGAGACCTTGAAAGCTTGAAAATATTTTCTTTTTAAACCTTATTGAAGATTTTTTATTTCTTTGGAATCAAGGGGATGAGTAGATCTATGAGTTACTTTGTTAATGGGATGGAATTAGGCCTAGTTGGATGCTACTAGGTTATTGGATCTAGTATATGGTCCAAAGGAGTGTACATTGGAATTTGGGCATGTTTTAGAGAATCAAAAAGGGTATCTAAAACATTAATTGGTTTCTTGAGTTGTTTGGAGGATTTAGGAGTAAAGGGCAGTTTTGTGACTGGTGAGGGCTACTAGCCTAAAGGGCTATTAGAGTGGATTGGTGGAAGATAACTTAACCAGAATTGGAGGGCTGGTGGAACATGGTATATTAGCCATGTGAAGGTTTTTTAAGGTACCACAACAAGCTTGGAAGTCTTGTTTGAAGATTGTACATGTTGGTGGCTCTAGGTGCATTGGGAGAAGGCCTAGATAGTGAATCCTTGAGGGGATGTTTGATGTGAGAAGTTGTCTCACTTTCTAGCTGATTGATCACTCATTTCAATTAGGGTATGTTCTTAGGAAAAATTACACACCACCTCTGCATCAAAGGATAAATTTTTGGATGAGAACTTCAAGAAAATTGTTTAAGTATAACAGTATTTATCTATCAGCACAAAGGCTATTTTGATTAGCGAAGTTCATAGAAGTATTTCTAGCACAAGAGAACTTGAGAAAGATTGTATAAGGTATGTTGAAGCTAAAACTAAGAGTGCAAGACTGTACAACATGTACAAATATAATTATTAACATTTTATATAAACAATGTTCAACCAACAGAACAAAGCATCGACTAGTAAATGAATGTTTTGGGTTAAGGGATTATTTTGTTTATCAAAATAATGATGTAACTAATTAGGGGAGACATCCTAGATGTTAACACTAAGTCAACAAGAAGTAATGTTATGTTTTGGAAATGTTTAAGCCATCTGGAAAGCTATGTTTGTGATAGTTTGTATAGAGGAAAGTAATTTGTAATGCAAAGTTAGAAAGACATATGTAATGCTAAAATATTGATGTATAATTTTATGTGAAATTTGATGTATGATCAGAGCAGTGTGAGTTGATAAAGCTAGATCAGAATATTAAAGATATTCAACAATAGTAAAAGGTTTTTGTATTCTATCTTTTTTATTGAAGATTATAATTGTATATTTCATGTTTGGGTAGTGGGGTGATCTTTCATACATTCATGTCTTGTAATACCAAATCCTAATATGGTTGAGGCTTCTAACAAGGCCTAAGTCCTTTAACAAGGACCAAGACACTATACAGATATAATATACTCCTAATAGGGTCAATATCTTTAACAAGATACTTTTGATTAGTGGATCATTTGTGGGTACCATCCCCACTGGGGTTTTCCCTTGGCTAGAGTTTCCTTGAGAAAAAAACATGGTGTTATGATGAAGGGTAGGGATGGAGGATCCAATAATGGATGGTCCAAACCTACAACTGCCAATTATAACAACAACAATTGCAGCGGAATACAACAAGATAATGATTCAAAATAGAATTTCATTCAACATGCCCGACTGTAAGGCCTTCTGGGTTGCGGCCTTATACAATGGATTAAAAAGTATCCAATCTAGTCCAACTCTGAAACACATCAGCAACTGATGGAAACACTAAGGTAGATCTAAACTTGAGCTCGCAAGCCTCCAAGCAATCTCCTTGTCTCCAAGTATGCAAACCACTAGCTCTGCTATTACAATATCAAATAAAATATCTGATCTACAAGATCACAAGGATCCAATTATGCTTCTAATATCATGATACTACCAATCTACCATCATACTACCTACTAAACATCTACCCAAGCTCTCAATATATAGCCAGCTAATCCACAAGTCGGCCAGTCAGGCTTTAATTACAATATAGGTCCAGTCTGGAAGATTTAAATAAAAACTAATGAAAGAGTGATCACCACTTGATGTGACTTTGGCTTTAGGTCCAAAAAGGACCCAAAAAAGACCCAAAAACATGAATTTAAGGGTGCAAGGCCCCATTTTATCACATGGAACATTGCAAGAAGAAACACCACACGTTTCACCCGAAAATTGGCAGAAAATAGGTCCTGGGGCAAAACGGCCATAACTTTTGACTCATAATGAATTAGGAGTTGCAAATTTGGAAAATGATAGTAATTTAAGTCCTTTTAAATTCCTTAAGAGAGAAAAGGATTATTCATTAAGGATCAACATCTCCATGATGTACAATCAACGCCAAAACTACAGGAATGGCTCCAGTGGGAACACTGGCAGAAAATAGGTCCCTGAGAAAAATGGTCATAAATTTTTACTCATAATGAATTAGGAGCTGCGCCCTTGGGAAATGATAGTAATTTAGGTCCTCTTTAAGGATCTAAGGGAAAAAAGGATGAATCATTAAGGATCATCATCATCACCACATCCTGCAATCAGCTCCAAAACTGCAGAAAAATACTGCTCCGATGGCAAGTAAAACAACTGTAACTTTGAAACAGTCCAACCAATCCTTATGAGATCTTAGGGAAAGGTTCCAAAATAGGTCCTCAAAATTATGTAAGCCTCACACATCATGAAATCAACAAATGAAATTATTACAAAGAAAACAGCAGAAAATGGGAAATGTTTTTGGTTGATGCAAGATTGCTCAAAGCCTGAGATGCTCTTGCATCAGACACCCCAGGTAAATAAAAGAAAGTTCTCATGAAATTTTGAAGGGAATCAAAATAGGTATGCCATATCTATTCTTAACCCATATCTCCTCTTGTCCTTCATTCCATGTTGTCTTTACTTTATCCACTGTCACACTCAGTAAATCAGCTTATCCTGTACCTTTCTCAGCTTTCCTTTCTACTACTGACAGATTCTGATTCTGATTACCTTTTCCATTTTTTATTACACCAGCACTTCGGTGAATCACATCTTCTCTAGACTTACTAATAATCTCAACATCATCTATAGTCCTCTCTATCACTAGTGCCATTATTTGCTGCACTATCCTTTTCAGAAAGTCCATCTGCCTCTTAATCTCTATAAATTCCTCAACTATGTCATGCTCTTTTTCTTTCAAATTCAGCTTCCTTTCATTCATAGGAATAAGTTCATCAACTCTCTACTCCTGATGTTTTTCATAAGGACAACACCTGATAACTCCACATCCCTTAGCTCCATCTTCCTCCAAAGGTAATAACTTATGCCTAGATCCACCATGCATTACCACATATGTATTTGCACGACCATCAAAGATAAAATGTTTATCAAATTGCCAAGGTATCCCAAGTAATAGATGACAAAAATCCATAGGCAATATATCACACAATATTTCATCATGATAAGATCCAATCTGAAAATTAACCAAGCATTATTCTTCAATCCTAACCTTAGACATATCTTGTATCCAACTAATTTGATAAGGATTAGGATGTTTCCTTCTTTCCAAATTCAATTTACTAACCATCTCTTCTGAAAAAAAGTTTTTAGAACTACCACCATCAACTATAACATTACATACCTTATCCTTGCACTTACATCTGGTTCTAAACAAATTTCTTCTTTGTACTGGTTCCTAGACACATGTAGCCAACCTCCTAGTGAGAAGAAATTCTCCTTGTTCTATAGCATTCTCAATGTTTTCTTCAGCAGTTAATGTAACTCTTTTCTTAGGACATTCAAAACTTCTATGACCTTGTTCACCATAGCTATAACAAGTAATAGTGAACTCATTTCTCCTTCTTCCTCTCTATCCAACATTGTAGTTATTGGCAGCTTGAATACTATCAGATCCTTCATTAGTCTTCTTAGGATTTCCTCTAGCAACTGTTTCATCAGTCTTTCCACTTTTGTTCCTATTTGTCTTCCTTCAAACCTCTTGTTCAACTTCTCCTCAATCTTCAATGCCATCTGATAAGAATCTCCTATAGTTGTCATCCAAACAGTAACTCTTCTTGAATACTAGGTCTCAAGCCATAAACATACCTAGCAACCTTCTCTTTATCAGCTTTAGAATGACCAGTCCTAATTAGGAGTCTGTAAAACTCTTCAGTATACTCTTGCATAGATTTGTTTTTCTACTTCAAAGCTTGCATATTTTTAAACATCTCCAATTCATAATCCACCAAAATGAATTTCTTCTTCAACTTGTCAACCATTTGGTTCCACTTAGTAATATTTTCTTTTCCTCTTCTACTTCTTTCTAATTGGACTTCTCTCCACCAAATATTTGCATGACCTTTCAACTTACTCTTTGCAAATAGAACTCTATCTAGATCTTCTATTTCCTCATACTCAAAGTATTCATCTATCTCATTAATCCAATCAATCAGCACCTCTGGCCTAAGGCTTCCAGCAAATGTAGAAACTTCAATCTTAGGTCTCTTCCCAATCTTAGACATAGCTTTCAAGATTCTACTTTCTTCTAGATCTCTGACTTCTTCTATAGCTTCTTCAAATTGATCTTCTTCAGAATCATCACTTTCATCCTTCAAGGTAGTCTTCTTTCTCAATTCCTCTTGCAGATCTTGCACTTGTTTCTGCAAAGCCCTAAAATCATCAGGATTGAATTCTCCAGCAGGTTCTTCCTCTGAGATCTCACGAGCTCTCCTCAGAGGCATCTTCAATACAAGGTCCTGGTGTAGACTACCTCAACCTTGGAACTTTTTCCACACACTCAAGATCTTCAAGCTCTGATAACACTTGACATAGGGTAGGGATGTAGGATCCAATAATGGATGGTCTAAACCTACAACTACCAATTATAACAACAATAATTGCAGCGGAATACAACAAGATAATGATTCAAAATAGAATTTCATTCAACATGCCCGACTGTAAGGCCTTCCAGGTTGTGGCCTTATATAATGGATTACAAAGTATCCAAGCTAGTCCAGCTTTGAAACACATTAGCAACTGATGGAAACACTAAGGTAGATCTAAACTTGAGCTTGCAAGCCTCCAAGCAATCTCCTTGTCTCCAAGTATGCAAACCACTAGCTCTGCTATTACAATATCAGATAAAATATTTGATCTACAAGATAAAAAGGATCTAATTATGCTTCTAATCTCATGATACTACCAATCTACCATCATACTACCTATTAAACATCTACCCAAGCTCTCAATATATAGCCAGCTAAGCCACAAGTCAGCCAGTCAGGCTTTAATTACAATATAGGTCCAATTTGGAAGATTTAAATCAAAAATAATGAAAGAGTGATAACCACTTGATGAACCTTTGGATTTAGGTCCAAAAATGACCCAAAAACATTCCTTTAAGGGAAAAAGGCCCCATTTGATCACATGCAACATCGCAAGAAGAAACACCACATGTTTCACCCAAAAACTAGCAGAAAATAGGTCCTGGGGAAAAACGGCCATAACTTTTGACTCATAATGAATTAGGAGTTGTGCCTTTGGGAAATGATAGTAATTTAGGTCCTCTTAAATTAATTAAGAGATAAATAGATTATTCATTAAGGATCAACATTTCCATGATGCACAATCAGCACCAAAACTGTAGGAATGGCTCTGGTAGGAACATTGGCAGAAAATATGTCCCCGAGAAAAATGGTCATAAATTTTTACTCATAATGAATTAGGAGCTACGATCTTGGAAAAAGATATTAATTTAGGTCCTCTTTAAGTATCTAAGGGTGAAAAGGCTGAATCATTAAGGATCATCAGCGCCACATCCCGCAATCAGCTCCAAAACTGCAGGAAAATACTGCTCCAACGGCAAGTAAAACAATTGTAACTTTGAAACAGTCCAACCAATCCTTATGAGATCTTAGGGAAAGGTTAAAAAATAGGTCCTCAACATAATGTAAGCCTTGCACATCATGAAATCAAAAAATGAAATGATTACAAATAAAATAACAGAAAATAGGAAATGTTTTTGGTTGATGCAAGATTGCTCAAAGCCTGAGATGCTCCTGCATCATGTTATGAGTTTTATTGTTTTATGGTTGTGTTACCTATTTAGTTTATTCAGTTTAGTTTCTTATGAAAGTTACAGATTAATTAAATGTATCGATACTTGGGAAAAAGAAATTTTTTGTGAAATATCGATTCACCCCCCTCTCAGTATTTCCTATTTCTAACAATTGGTATTATAACACAATTACTTGAAGAAGGCCTAACAACTTGAGTAAGATATCTATGGATATGGATCAGTTGCAGAAAAATCTAGAAGAAGCTTCTGAGAAAATTGATATTCTTACTGAAGAAAGAGATACTCTGAAGAATAAATATGAAAGTGCAAGACTACATTGAGAAATTAAAAGACAAGATAGAAGATCTTAAATCAAAGAAAGAGCCTATAAATCAGATCAAGGATAGTGATGAAGTATCAAAATTGAAAAATGAGAATGAGATCCTAAAGAATGAACTAGAGATTGTAGATCTAGAGTTAATCTTGAAAGATGATAACAATAAAATTGAATTAGATTTGAAATCTGAAAATGAAGATCTAAGGTCTAATCTTACCAAAGTAACATCTGAACTTAAGACTACAAAGTTGCAGTATGCTGAACTTGAGAAGTATAATACTATTGTGAAAGGAGAGCTAACTCAATCTAAGAAAAATCTTGAGAAATTGTATTCCAGTAGTGAAATGATTGATGAACACATTTGTTATTAGAGACCTACTTATTATAAAACTGATCTTGGATATCTTGAAGAAAAATTCTCAAAGAAGATTGAAGAATGTAAAGAATTGATGCAGGAGCATCCTGGGTGTAAGAGAAATCTTGCATCACCCAAAAATATTTTTGTTTTTGTATTCAATAAGGGCTATCTTGTGTAGAGCTGCTATTTATAGAAACTTGTTATTTTTAGTAAGTTGGTCATACAATCTTGGAATGTTCTGATTTCACATGTGGAGGTTCATCTCAGTCGTATCAGCCTACCAGTAAAGTTTCATTGACAGATCAAGTCTAGCTTTGGAGATATTGAAGATTTTCGGTATTGCTAGCAGGGTACAGAAACTTTGAACTTAGTTTTGAAGGATTTAGAGGCCCTATATGAGGTCAAAAATTTGAGTGATGGGCATTTGCACGAGTCATGCCTGTAGAGCACTTCATGGCCTTTTCGAATTGGGGTTATAATAGTCAATTAGAGCAACTGGCGATGACTTATGGTCTTCGAAAGTTGGGTCACCTGAAATGGCAGAAAATAATTTTCCTTCAAAATTTCTGTTTGGGTTTCAAAAGTTATTTTGAGCCGACTTTGATGTAATAAATTATAAAATAAAATAATTCTAAGTTTGGTCGGCCCTTTGGGCTAAATTTTTGGAACCTTCTCGGGCGGTGGAAAGTGCCTATATAAAGGAGGCCCGTTGTGTTGTCTTAGGCAGTTTTGGGTAGATTTGGGTAATGATTCGAGGCTTTGTCCTACTGAATATTGTAAAGGGAATGCCCATGTGTCTTTGTATATTATAATTCTAAAATTTGGAATTCCACACTTATGGAGATAATAAGAAGCCCATTTTCTATTCTTGCAAATTATTGTTGTTTCTCTATTGCTGTTATGTGTTTGTGGCATTAAGGGGAGCACGCTTCATCAAGTTGTATCAGAGTAGGAGTTCTTGAGTGGGTAAAAAAATCACTGACTATGAGGTAGTTTGCACTAGGACCATGGTTAGGGTTTCAATGCGCATCATGAAAATGCCTCCACGAAGGGAACATGGTGGAAGAGCTGGTGTTGTAACACCTAAGGTTAGAGTGCTCCAGAGACAAGTGTGAGCATTGCAAGAAGAGATTTGTAGAGGAATGAATCTTAATGTTAGAGATGAAAGCGAGGATGAAGCCAAAGAAGAAGATCAAGAAGGAGAAGTCAAAATTGTGAACCAGGAGGAAGAAAGACTTTTTCGGGCCATTTCCAAGATTGAGAAAAGACCTAAGATTGAGGTTCCTACATTTTCTGGAAATCTTAACCTAGAAGATTTGATCAATTGGATCAATGAATGTGAGGAATATTTTGAGTATGAAGATGTTGAGGATCCTGATAGGGTCAAATTTGCGAAGGCTAGATTGAAAGGTCATGCGAAGATCTGGTGGCAAAAGATTAAATTGGAGTGAAATAGAAGAGGGAAAGATAAAATCACAAGATGGGATTAGATGGTGGATAAATTGAAGCGACCGTTCATTCTTGTTGATTATGAGCTTGACCTACTGAAGAAAATGCAAAGTTTGAAGCAAGTAGGAAGATCTATTTAGGAGTATACAGAGGAGTTCTATGGACTCCTCATTAGGACAGGCCATGCAGAAGATGATAAGGAAAAAGTTGCCTGATACCTTAATGGGTTGAGGCCAAGCATTCAAGAGGAGTTGAATCTGGTTCGAATGAACAATATTGAGGAGGCATACCAGTTTGCCCTAAAAGTAGAGGAAAAGCTGAACAAGAAGTTTGAGAGCAGACAGAACGGAATAGGTCATGGTGGAAGATCTGGTGGACGGTGATATGGTGGCTGAAATGAAGATCTGAAAAAGAAGGATGAGGCCAGTAGCAGCCAGAATCAGAGAGGAAATAATTCCAATCACTTCCAGGATCAAAGTAATAGAGATCAAAGAGGAAGAGGAAGAGGACAAGGATCTGGAAGAGGAGGCTTTCGTGGAACATATTTTCATTGTGGAGAAGAAGGTCATAGGGCATTTGAATGTCCTCAATGCCAAGGAAGGATAGATAGGAGAAACGAAGGCCAGGCCAAAGTTGCACATGTATATGAAGATGCCAGATCGTCACATTCTAAAGATGCTGAAAGAGGAGAAACACTGATTAACAGAAGAGTCCTACTGAGTGGTGAGAATGAACCTGAGCAAAGGAGGAGCCTATTTCACACCAAGTGCAAGTGTGAGGGTAAGTGTTGTGATGTGATTATTGATAGTGGAAGCACTGACAATTTGGTGTCAGAAGAGATGGTGACAAAGTTGAAGCTCAAGAGACAGAAACACCCACATCCATATCGGATTGCCTAGGTACAGGATGACCAAAAGGTCATGGTCAATGAACAATGCCTAGTGAAGTTCAAGATTGGCGGATACCATGATGAGGTACTGTGTGATATCATATCTATGGATGTATGTCATATGTTGTTGGGTAGACCATGGCAGTTTGACAGATGTGCTGTACATGATGGTCATGAAAATACCTATTCCATGACAAAGGATGGAGTGCAACATAAGCTAAAGCCATTGAATGACAAAGAAGAAAAGGTATGTGGTAGTGCAAGAATAACTTTTGTTGATGGAAGAAATTTCCTAGATGGTATGAGGCATGAGCATGTATGTTTTGCTTTAATTCCAAAAGCCAGTAAAGAGGAAGTAGAAGATGTTCCTGTAGAAGTTGTAGATTTGTTGAATGATTTTCAAGATATTGTATCTGATAATGTGCCTGATGGATTACCACCAGTCAAGAAGATCAGTCATCAAATAGACTTGATCCCAGGAGCAAGTTTGTTGAATAAGGCAGCACACATAATGACACCTGCAGAAACTAAGGAGTTGAATAGACAAGTACATGAGTTGTTATAGAAAGGATTGATCCGTGAGAGTCTGAGTCCCTGTGCTATACCAGTGGTATTAGCACCAAAGAAGAATGGAGAGTGGAGGATGTGTATAGATTCCAGAGAAATAAATAAGATCACAATCAAGTACAGGTTTCCATTGCCATGAATGGATGATATTATGGACTGTTTGAGTGGAGTTGTATATTTTTCAAAGATAGATCTAAAGAGTGGATATCATCAGATTCAAATCAGAGAAGGATATGAATGGAAGACTACCTTCAAGACAAAGGAAGGATTGTATGAGTGGTTAGTCATGCCTTTTGGGCTAACCAATGCACTGAGCACTTTCATGCCGCTCATGAATGAGGTTCTGAAAGAATTTATGGGTAAGTTTGTCATTGCTTACCTAGATGATATTTTGATCTTTAGTAAGACATTGGAGGAGCATATGATGCATATTCGTAGGGTGTTTGAGAAGTTAAGAGAGGAGAAATTGTTGATAAATTTGAAGAAGTGCAATTTTGTGAAGAAAGAATTAGTGTATTTGGGATTTTTAGTTTTAGCAGAAGGTCTAAAAATGGACCCAGAGAAGGTACAAGCTATCCTTGAATGGCCTACTCCAAGGAGTGCTACTGAGGTAAGATATTTTCATGGTCTAGCTAACTTTTATAGAAAGTTTATTAGAAATTTTAGCAGTATTTGTGGACCCTTGACTGAAAAATGAGAGGGGATAGAAAAGAGTTTAAGTGGACTAATGGGGCAGAAAAGAGTTTTCAATTGTTGAAACAAAAAGTTACAGAACAACCTATTTTAGCACTTCCAGATTTTAATAAGGTGTTTCAAGTAGACTGTGATGCTAGTGGTACAACAATAGGAGTTGTTATGAGCCAAGAAGGTAAACCTGTTGCTTATTTCAGTGAGAAGTTAAATGATGCCAAGAGGAAATATTCTATTTATGATGAGGAATTTTATGCTATAGTTCAGACATTAAAGAAGTGGAGACATTATCTGCTTCCTAAGGAGTTTTTTTTGTATACTGATCATCAAGCTTTGCAATATTTGAATAGTCAAGGAAAGTTGAATCAAAGGCATTTGAAATGGGTTGAGTTTTTGCAGAGTTATACATTTTTTTTGAAACACAGGAGTGGAAAGTCTAATAGGGTTGCAGATGCTCTTAGCAGAAGGAAACTATTGCTAACAGAAATGCAGATTGAAGTGGTTGGGTTCAAGGAACTCAAGAATTTGTATCCAGAGGATCCTGATTTTGGTGAAGCTTGGAAAGCTTGTATAGAACCTGTTACTCTAGATAGGACAAAATGGCTAGATTTCATCATCCAAGATGATATGCTATTCAGAGGGAGTCAATTGTGCATTCCACAAAGTTCTATGAGGGAGAATCTCATCAAGGAGAAGCATAGCAGAGGATTGGCTGGACATTTTGGTCATGATAAAACCCTTGGTCTGGTTAGTGAGAATTATTATTGGCCACAGTTGTAGCAAGATGTGAAGAAGTTTGTATAAAGTTGTAGAGTATGTCAGATGGTGAAAGGAGTGAATCATAATACAGGGTTGTATCATCCATTACCTGTACTAGAGAAGCCTTGGGAGAATATCAGCATGGACTTTGTTCTTGGTTTATCAAGGACTCAGCAGGGACATGATTCAATTTTTGTGGTGGTTAATAGATTTTCAAAGATGGCACATTTTATTCCCTACAAGAAGACTAATGATGCTGTTCATGTAGCAGAATTGTTTTTCAGAGAAGTGGTGAGACTACATGGTTTGCCAAAGACCATAGTTTTAGATCGAGACACTAATTTTGTTGGATATTTCTGGCGTACACTGTGGAAGAAGTTGAAGACAGATTTGAAGTTCAGTTCATCACATCATCCACAGACTGATGGATAGACATAAGTGGTGAATAGAAGTTTGGGAAATTTGCTGAGATGTTTGGTTGGAGATAAGCCAATAGGATGGGATTTGATTTTACCATAGGTAGAATTTGCATACAATAATTCTATCAACAGGAGTACTGGTAAATCACCATTCTAGATTGTATATAGAAGTAGTCTCAGAAATGTATCTGAGTTGAGAAAGATAGATAAAGGAGAAATAAGTAGTGCTGAAGCTGAGGATTTTGCAGAACCTTGAAGAACATCCATGAGGAAGTGAGGGAGCACATTACAAAAATGAATGCATAGTATAAGGCTAAAGCAGATCAAAAAATGAGGCATAAGGAATTTTAGGTTGGGGATGAAGTCATGGTTCATTTGTGGAAGGAGCGGTTTTTAGTTGGTACTTAGAACAAGCTGAAAATGAAGAAGTTTGGGCCATGTAAGATACTGAAGAAGCATGATTCAAGAAGTGCATATGAGGTAGAATTGCCTACTGAGCTGAATATTTCACCAGTGTTTAACATTTTAGATTTGACAGAGTATCATGAAGGAGGTGTTGAAGATGACATCACAGCAACACAGTGGAGTATTCCATCAACTAGTTCAGATACTAAGGAGATTGAGGATATACTGGACAGTTGTGTTGGTAGAAGCACAAGGAACATGACATATGAAGAATATCTGGTCAAGTGGAAAGGATGACCTGTTGAAGATTCATCATGGTTGACAAAGGAGGAGGTTAACCATCTTCATTTTCTTCTACACACCTGAGTCATGATAGGGTCACTTCTCAAATTACCCCGGGTGTCTGATGTAGGAGCATCCTGGGTGTAAGAGAAATCTTGCATCACCCAAAAATATTTTTTTTTTGTATTCAATAAGGGCTATCTTGTGTAGAGTTGCTATTTATGGAAACTTTCTATTTTTAGTAAGTTGGTCATACGATCTCAGAATGTTCTAATTTCACATGTGGAGGTTCATCTCAATCGTATCAGCCTGCTAGTAAAGTTTCATTGAGAGATCAAGTCTAGCTTTGGAGATATTGAAGATTTTCAGTATTGGTAGCAGGGTATAGAAACTTTGAACTCAATTTTGAAGGCTTTAGAGGCCTCGGATGAGGTTGAAAATTTGAGTGACAAGCACTTGTGTGAGTCAAGCCTGTAGAGCACTTCATGGCCTTTCTGAATTGGGGTTATAATAGTCAATCAGAGCAACTAGCGATGACTTATGGTCTTCGAAAGTTGGGTCACCTGAAATGGCAGAAAATAATTTTCCTTAAAAATTTTTGTTTGGGTTTCAAAAGTTATTTTGAGCCGAATTTGATGTAATAAATTGTAAAATAAAATAATTCTAAGTTTGGTCGGCCCTTTGGGCTAAATTTCTGGAACCTTCTCGGGTGGTGGAAATTGCCTATATAAAGGAGGCCCGTAGTGTTGTCTTAGGCAGATCTAGGTAGATTTGGGTAATGATTCAAGGCTTTGTCCTACTGAATATTGTAAGGGGAATGCCCATGTGGCTTTGCATATTGTAATTATGAAATTTGGAATTCCACACTTGTGGAGATAATAAGAAGCCCATTTTCTATTCTTGCAAATTATTGTTGTTTCTCTGTTGCTGTTATGTGTTTGTGGTATTAAGGGGAGCACCCTTCATCAAGAACCAAATCTCACATTTCAACAACCTGAGAACAAAGAAGAAGAAAAAACAAAACAAAGTAGAGTCTAACCAATATGAAGATGTACCTAAGAAACCTAAGCAATTTGAATCACCTAAAGAAGTTTGAAATGAATTCAAAGGTAGATGTTATGCATGCAATTCATTTGGACACATGAAAAGGGATTGTAAAGGTAAGAAATTCAAACCTATCTCTAGTTATTGTTATAATTGTCATGGTTTTGGTCATAGAGCTATTGATTGTAAAAAATATAGATCTAATAATAAAAATAATAGTAGAATGTTTAGAAGTGCTAACCCTATAGATAAAAGACCTACTAGAGAAACAAACAATATAAGAAATGGAGTTATGTGTTATAGATACAATAATTTTGGACATATTGCTAGAAATAGCAGATCAAAGATCAGTCAATCAGGACCGAGATATGGAAAAAATGTCATAGTTTGTTAGATTTGTAACAACATGAGACACACAACAAGATATTACAGAATGAACAATACGAGGAATCCTAATCCTAGAAGAAATATGAACTATACTAGAAGAAATATGGATAACAACAACAATAAAAAAGGAAATAACAGTAACAAGGAAGAAGTTATATTTGTCAAAGCTACAAATCAAGCAAGTACATCCACAATATCAGGAAGTCAGTCATGTGAAGCATTTGAAAGTAAGTTAGAATCAGTTCTGAACCCATCTCAAACTGAGTAAGCATCAAATTTCATCAATTAAATGCCAGAATAAGCATCAGAATAACATAAGATTTAGCATAATTTGAATCAAGCCTTGAAAAGTTAATATGTGATAGTAAATGATGTAAAGAAGATATGGTTAAGAGCACATAAAATTATAAACATGTATGGAAGTTTATTAGGTGAAAGAAGTTCACTGACATATAGAAATAACTTCTTGGCATAAATACACTTATGCAATTAATGCAATGACAATGTTTTGAAGGATTTAATGTGTAAAAGTGGATTATTGGACAATATTCGATCATTCACAAGATTACAAGAGTTTTAGAGAGTGAGCTAGAGGAGATTGAAAGTAGTTTGAAGGATTTGGAGATAGATTTTCATCAGATCGGTGCAAGAAGCCCTAAATTGTGACATTAAGGTATTTACACTAAGACATTACTACTGAAGCTACTATTTTTAGTATAATCATGGATGCAACCCTAGTTCAAAACATTAAGAATAGCTCTAGACCTAAAGTGAGAAGGGAGCCAATTGAACCTATAGAGGATGACCCTAGTTTTGCTTTGTCATCTACACTAGATGGATTTTTACATCTAGAAGATATAAAAGGTTATTTAAAATGCAAGTTTGAGACTGTAGGAGATAATAGTATGACTGAAGAGTATGATTAAATTTATAATCAAGACATTAATTAAAAAGAAGGTTACGGTCATTAGCCCAATTAGATATTGTGAAGTACATGTTTCATTATGAGTTTCAGAATGAAGAATGGAACAAGATCATACTGAGCATAATTCATGATGGGAAATTTTGGTTAGATGATAGAGTGATAGAAATCACAATAGATCTAATTCATGAAGTAATAGGTTTTTCCAACCAAGGTGTAAGCCCACTAAATGAGAAGAATGTGAAGAAAACAGTCATAGAAAACACTAAGTCTACATATAATGGGAGAGGAATTGTGATAAGAAAAATTGAACAAAATGATGTAAGGTATGTTTGTAAGATTATGGCTACTAAGCTATGTGCCAGTTCTAGAGAATATGACATAGCAGCAGGAATGGTACAAGAAAATTTTTCAATGTGCATTGAGAAAGGTGAAGTTTATATGAGTGAAATTATGAGAATACAACTTATTGAAAACCTTGAGAAGATCGAGAAGACAAGGAACCCTCAATTCATATTTTCATCTTTGATTACTTATATGTTTTCCATCTTTTAAGAAGATTTCCTTACACTATTGGAGCATATTGGAATGATGAGAGATGTAGTATGGAAAGAATTAAAAAATTATATCTAAGACATCCTATTGATAAATTTAATGAGAGAACAACATTGGTAATCAATAAATTCCAAAATGAAATGAGGAAAAGATCAAGAATTCCACCCTCTATGGTTGAGAAGTATAAGAATGATTTATGTTTTCTAGTTGACACAAATTTTACCTATATAGATGCAATAGAACCTATAATTGAATTCATAGATTTGGTTGATTATGAAGTATCTGAAGAAGCTATTGAAGGCTATGCAAGTAGAATCCTTAAATCTAGACTAGATTCCAAGACTCCTAGATTTGGAACATTTGACAAAATATCAAGAACACCATATCAAACCCAACTATAAAAGACCCTCAAAGAAAAGAGTGGATACAAAAATAAAGAAAATCCTAAAAGAATCAGGAATGATAGAAGATGATTTCAATATTTCCAAGAAAATAACATCAACTATGAGAGATTGGTCAAAAGAAAGTATTAACAGTACCATCATTAGCAACCAAAGCAACCTCTACACCAGATATTTAAAATATTGATGAGGATATTATAGAGGCAAGTGAAATGAGCATATCATTTTCTAAGCCACCAACAACAACCACAAGAAAATCAATGAGATCTACTTCCACTACACCTATGAAGAGAGTCAAAGAAATGGCTATTGGACTGGGAAAAAGATAGAAAACCATTTTCACTCTTGTGGAAGGAAAATAGTACAAGAAGAGGTATCCACACCTATTAAGAGAATATGAGGTCAAGTGCAAAGTAAGTCAAAAGAAGAAGAAGAGGTAGACAACAATAAGAAGAAGCAATGGAAGCCTAAGATAAAAAAAGTTAACCCCTTGTATGCAAAATAGATGTCTAACTATTATAAATGAAATACTAACTAATCTAAGCTAACAAATCAATCTAATTGCAACACAATGAAGATTACAAATGATCAAATGAACTTAAAACAAAGTTTACCTTCACTTACTCATTGTAGCTTGTCTCCATTGTCCTCCTAGCCTTGATTCCTTGGATGTGTTGAGCTCTCAAATTTCCAATTTGAAGCTCCTTGCCCAAGGTGTCACCAAAGTGTCGAGATTTGTGTAATTGTTATGCAAAATGGCCTAAATCTTGATTATGCAACTAATGGATGAGATGATATGAAAATGGCTTCAAAAGTGCTTGAATTCTTGTATGCTAAAATGCATGTATGCTCGAATGCTTTAAGATTACTATTTCCTATTAGATCACAAAGGGGAAATGAGGCTCCTTTTATAGATTTTTGGAGGACTCAAGCCTAGGTGGCACAATCCTAGGGTGGAGATTGAAAGGTGGAAGATACTAGGGCTACAATTGACTTGGTTGAAGGGGTTGAGAGAAAGGGGGATGTAGTTGGAATGTGAGAGAAGGAATAGGGAGAATGTTCCTCCTACATTGACATGGAAGAGAAGAAGGTGGAAGGGAAAGACACATGTCAAGTGTCTCACAAAGACCATTGAGAGGAAGAGGGAAGAACTTTTTCCTCATGAGGACTCTTGGTACAAGTGTCCTATGAGTCACCTTTGACTCTTTGAGGTGGCTTGAGAATCTCCTTAGGAATAGGATTTGCTTCTTGACTTAGTGTAGGGGAAGACATGTGGTCATGAGACCAAGTCTTATGAGGCCACATAGCCCTTAAAAATAGGACACGTGTGGGTGAGGATAATGATTTATTAATAATTAATTATTTTAGCCAAGGTGATGTGTGAGGCGACTAGGCAGATGAGGTGGAATAGGGGACTTAGTCATATTTAGTGATTGTGTAATTGATTAAATCACTTTAATAAGACTTTTTAGAGGACTTAGGATAGAAGAATATACTATAGTGAATTTATCAAATAAATTGAATAATTATTTAAAAAATACAGGAAATAAATATTAATTAAATAATGAATATTTAATTAATTCATCAAGTAAATATTAATTAAATAATAAATATTTAATTAATTAATGAAGTCAGTTTTTAGTGTATACACCCCTTAATCATCAATAATGGAGATTTCACCAAGTTGAACAAGTACAATTAGATGTATAACAACTTTGAAAATATAAATCTTGAGAATGCAGTTGTCACACATATGATCCTTGTAGACAAGAAGTTTGAGAATATAAAAGATAAAATTCCAAAATAACTCTATGATAGATTGATAAAAAGAAACAAGAGAGAAATTGAAGAAGATAAAAGTATTAGAGAAATATTTGTGAGAAAAAATTGTGAAATTAAGGATGAAGAGAATTTCAAGGAACTAATGAAGAGTCTTGGTACTCATATAAGGAGGAAAAGAAGAACCATTCTGATTATGGGAGGAAATTCAAAGGAAATAAACATAGAAACATAGGAAGTAGTTGTAAGAGTAATGAAATATGTACTTGTAAAAACTCTAAGTGAGTCAGAACATGACACCCCAGTCTCAGTATTAGCTATGTAGAAATCACCTTTGGAAGAGACATTGTAGACTATAGTTACCCCACCAAAAATTCTAATTAATGATGAAACTATGGAAGTAGAAGGTACACACATCACCATTGATAAAGAAGAATATCCTTTCGAGGACCAAGGAGAGGATGTTGGGAATTTGGAAGATATGGTGTATGAGGAAGAAGAAAAGGAAAAAGAAAAGGAAGAAGAATCAAAGGCATTGGAGGAGACACTAACAAAAATTCATGTTGAGTTACAAAATAAATGGAAGTTAGTTGAGCAAGAATTCACTTTAACATTACCGAGGTTGAAGCATTTTGTAACTGAACAAGAAGCATAAATTATTGAAGGAGAAAAAGAGGAACACAAAAAATAAAAAGAAGTAAAGCCTATAGAGATAATTACACAAAACATACAATTGGACACTCCACAGAAGGACACACCAGCAGGTTCATCTAAATTTCCCATTGAATCAGTTTTAGAAAATTTGGGAACATAAGTTGATGATGATGATCAAATAGAACTAATTTCATCTTTGAACAAAATTATTGGGAAGAACAAGAAACTAAAAAGTTTGGAGGGTGTTAGGAATGAATTCTGAATATATCCTATGGGGGAGTATTCACAACCATTCTATAGTAGTTGTTGTTGCATTCATTACTGTGATTGTCATTGATGTCAACACAGTGATCTAGTGAAGGTTAGCAGAGAAGTAGACAGTGTTTTTATTAGCGCACCTAGGATATTGAGGATTGAGATTTGAAGAGTTGAGGACTTAATCTATGATGTTTCTTGAGATTGTGTTTAAGAGAGCATAAAAAAATTCACCTATTCATGATAGTTATGTGTAAATTAGTGGAAGCAGTATTCAGACAGTGTTCCTGAGAAGCAGTTTGTGGAAATCGGATGATATCTCCTAATCGGGATAGAATCTAAGAATGTGAAGTTGTAAAAATGATGATGACATGATAATTGTGACATGGATGTGACAAAAAGGTAAGAGGTCACATGAGTGAAGAATTATCTTAATTGGAAGCCGACAATTTTATGTAATTGTGGAATATTGTGTAACGTGTGGAAGATTTTATTTTGTAATTTTTATGCCAACTCATTTGTAATTATTTGAGTGTGGTATAAAGGAAGGATTATTTTACTTATTGTAATGTAAGAATTATGTGGAAGTGAATTTTAGAATAGAGCAATACTTGTTGTAAGAGGATATGCGAAGTACATAGATCTGGTATTGAGATCTGAGGAAGCAGTTGGTGCGGTTTGGCATAGTCAGAGGAGAAGTGATAAGTTGTTGAGATCAGTAATATTTTCATATTATTATGTTGAGTAATAAAGAGATTAGTTGGATAGTGTGTTCAATGATCTTTCCCTTGAAGTTGTTTGGGCAGTGGGTCCTTCTATCTTCCATAACTCCTAACAGGGTTAGAATCTTTTAACTAGGATTCAAAGTCTCCTAAAAGAGATTCATATATATTGAATGTATTTCATAAGACTCCTAACAGAGTCCATCCTCTCACAAGGAAATTTCATATTAGTGCATCTTTTGTGGGCATCATTCCCATTGGGGTTTACTCTTTGATCAAGAGGTTCCCTAGTCAACATATCTTACGTTATTGTGTTGTTGTGTATGTATATCTTTCTATGGTTGTTGATTATATTTCTTACATGGTTAAAATCTATTAAAGGTGATAAAAGTTTTATTTATCTAATAAATAATTCACCCCCCCTCTTAGTTATCTTGGTGGAATTTACTTTCTAACAATTGGTATCAGAGCAATAGGTCCTTGAAGGAAAAGTTTAACTTAAGGAGATCCATGGTGAATCATTTCAAGAAAGAAAGCCCTAAGTTTGATGGAGTAAACTTTGATGGCTGGAAAGAAAAGATGAAGACACATTTGCTTTGTTTAGGACTAGGATATTGGTTAATCAAAAAGAACAAGAAGAATATCATTGATGAAGATAGAATTGAAGAATGTAATAATGAGGAGCGAGATCTATTCATGTGTAGCATACTTGCTAGAGAAGCACTCTTGTTAGCCTTTCCAAAAAATGAGTATAGTCAGGTAAAATATCTAAAAACATCTCATGAAATTTGGTTAGCTTTACAATATACTTTTGAAGGTGATAAGCATGAAAATAAAATCAGATTACATAATTGGATATTTGCATTTGAAGATATAAGAATGGTGGAATATGAATATGTTAGAAGCTATATTGGCAGAATGTCAAAAATTGTTGTAGGTATAAAATCTCGTGAAGGAATCAAGACATAGAATGAAGTGATATGGAAAATTCTAAGAACATTAACTCCTTCATTTAAGAAGACAATGTAGATGATTGAGAAAGTTATACCTTGTACTAAAATCTTCACCAGAGAAACCCTTCTTGGAAGACTAGAAGTAGCAGAGATGAACTTGAGACAATCAGGAGATCTACCTAGAATGGAGACAACATTCAATAAACTTAATATTTGTCCTACTTTGTCAAGAGGCATTAGTGAAAGTGGAGATTATGCTAGTGGAAGTATATTTAAGAATGAAGAAGATGAGAAGATTGAGGAAGGAATTGCCTTGTGAAAAGAGAACCAGATGGTAAGAATTTTTTTTAAATGTTGGACTTGTAAGGAATATGGTCATTTTACATCTAAATGTCCTAAGAGAGTAAAGAAGTATAGAAAGAACTTTAAACCTAGAAAATCTAAAGAATGTTACTATGCTAATGATGAAGAATTTGAAGCTAGTATGGAAAAATCTCTAAGTGAAAGTGATAATGATAATGATGATATAGGATTTGTAGCAATAATAGAAAAAAAACCATGAAACAGAAGTTAAAGAAGAAAAAGCTTTAGTTTCTCAAGTAGAAAAGAGATTTGACTGGATTATAGATAGTGGTTGTTCACATCATATGACTAGAGACATGAATAAATTCATAAAGTTTAACAATTATGATGGAGGAATTGTAAGAGTTGGAAACAATGGACCTTGTTTTATAAAAGGAATAGGATTTATTACTCTTGATGGAAAGACTAACACTGATGATGTTTACTTTGTGGATGGATTGAAACATAACCTTTTGAGTGTTGGACAACTAGTTGATAAGGGATATCAAGTTTGGTTTACTGAGAAATCTTATGTAATCAAAGACAAGGATGGTAATTTGATTGGATCTAGATCAAGAACCAGAGGTAATGTATTTTAGTTGAATCCTACTAAGATGACATGCTTGATTACTAAGATTGATGACATTTGGTTATGGCACATAAGATTTTGTGATATAAACTTTGATAACATTTTGAAAGTGAGTACTACACTTGCAATAAGAGATTTGCCTAAAATTATGAAACCTACTAACATGATTTGCAAGGAATGTGTTATGGCTAAACATAAGAGAAGCTCATTTCCTAGGAAGAAGTTCACAATAGCACATAAGTTGGAAATTTTTTATATAGACTTGAGTGGTCCCACAAGGACTAGAGGATTCTATGGTGAAAGGTATTTTATGATTCTTGGTTATGATTTTACAAGAATCATGTGGATTTCATTTCTTAAAGAAAAGTCTGAGGCATTTGATAAGTTTAAAGTAATAAAGAACAAAGTTGAGAATGAATCTAGAATGAAGATTAAATGTTTGAGATCAGATATACGTGGATAATTTACTTCAAAAGAATTAAACACTTTTTGTGAAGTGAATGACATTAAGAGACAATTTTAAGCCCCTAGAACACCTAAATAAAATGGTATTGCAGAAAGAAGAAATAGGTCATTAACTGAAGTAGCAAGAGCCATGCTATTTGAAAATGACTTGGTGAAGATATTCTAGAGAGAAGCAGTGAATACATTAGTATATACAATGAAAAAAGTACAAATCAAAGCAAAAACATATAAGACACCTTATAAACTATGGTTTGGACATGCACCTTTAGTTAAGTATTTCAAAATCTTTGGAAGTAAATGCTATATTAAGAGAGATGATGACATTGGAAAGTTTGACCCTAGAAGTGATGAAGGTATATTTCTTGGTTATTCATTGAAAAGCAAAGCTTATAGATGTTTCAATAAAATAACTAAAACTATTGTTGAGAGCGCAAATCTTAAAGTTGATGAAAAGTACAAAATTCAGGAAAGAATGCTTGATTATGAATCAGATGAAAGAAATTGTCCTAAAACTGATTAAGAAAATGTTGAATTATTCTATGAAACTAATAGTGATTTGAAGAATGAAAGCTACATTGAGGAATTCATAGAAGAACCTACAGATGAAGCAAGAACTGAGACAGTGACAACTAACAAGAATCTAACAAGAAATCATCCTGTTGAGTAGATTATTGGGAGCATAGATAGAGGAGTTCTGACATGAAATAAGGTACAAGAACAATTATGTTTAATTTGTCAAATTGAACCTAAAACTACTAGTGAAGCCTGTGAAGATGAAAATTGGATTAAAGCTATGAAGGAAGAACTAGATCAAATTGAAAAGAACAAGACTTGGGAATTGGTCCCTAGACCAAAAGATAAGAATGTTATAGGAACTAAATGGGTATTTAGAAACAAGATGAATGAACAAGGAGAAGTTGTAAGGAATAAATTAAGATTGGTATGTAAAGGATACTCACAGTAAGAAGGAATTGACTATGAAGAAACTTATGCACCTGTAGCAATAATTGAAGCAATAAGAATGTTTTTGGCTGATGCAGCCTATAAGAAATTCAAAGTATATCAGATGGATGTGAAGTCAACATTTTTGAATGGAGAGTTAGAAGAAGAAGTTTACATTGAGCAGCTTGAATGTTTTCGATTGATTCATGAAGGAGACATGGCTGGCATGTAAACTAAACAAAGCTTTATATGGACTTAAACAAGCAACTAGAACTTGGTATGCAAGATTGGATAAGTATTTGATAAAATTAGGATTTACTAAAGGCACAGTAGACAGTAACTTGTATATGAAAGATATTGAAAATGGTTTGTTGGTTGTAGTTATTTTTGTTGATGATATTATCTTTGGAGGAGAAGATGAAGCTAGTGATAAATTTGTAGATACATTTACAAAGCCTTTTCCTAAAGATACATTTAAGTATCTGAGAGGTATGCTTGGGGTTATGCCCCAGCCTACTTTTGAGAAGTGATGCAGATTGTGGCATCAGTCTAGTGGTATATGAGCCTTATCTTTTTTTGGATTGGATGTTGGTACTTCCTCTATGGGGAAGTATGTGTTTCTGAGCTGAGTCATGAGGATTCTAGTGAAATGTATTTTCTAAAAAGTGTCTTTTGACATTGAATTTGTTATTGACATAGTGATGTAGCATTTGTCATTGATGTCAATGGGGGAGAAGGATACATGAAAAACCATCTATTGAAGAGAATTTGAGGGAGAAGGATACAAGAAATATAAAATAGAAAACTAAAAGAATTGAATAGGAAAATGAAGCAAGATTTTATTGATGAAGAGAACTTGAAAGCATTTTAGAGTAGTAGTGTTGTAGTGTTGGTATTCATGGAACTTGGATGTTTTTTCATATATGTTGCCATCAATGCCAATGGGGGAGATTTTTAGGAATGAATGATGAATATATCCTATGGAGGAGTATTCGCAACCATTCTATAGCAGTTGTTGTTGCATTCATGACTGTGATTGTCATTGATGTCAACACAATGATCTACTAAAGGTTAGTAGAGAAGCATACAATGTTACTATTAGCGCATGTGGGATATTGAAGATCAAGCTATGTGAAGTTGAGGAATTAATCTATGATGTTTCTTGAGATTGTGGTTAAGAGCGCATACAAAAATTCAACTATTCATGATAGTTATGTGTAAATAGGTGGAAGCAGTATTCAGGCAATGTTCCTAAGAAGTAGTTTGTGGAAATCAGATGATATCTCCTAATCGGGATAGAATCCAAGAATGAAAAGTTGTATAGATGATGAAGACATGATAGAAATGTTAGAGGTCCCATGAGTGAAGAATTATCTTAATTGGAAGCCGACAATTTTATGTAATTGTGGAATATTGTGTAACGTGTGGAAGATTTTATTTTGTAATTTGTATGCTGACTAATTTGTAATTATTTAAGTGTGGTAAAAAGGAAGGATTATTTTCCTTATTGTAGTGTAAGAATTATGTGGAAGTGAATTTTAGAATTGAGCAATACTTGTTGTAAGAGGATATGCAAAGTACAAAGATCTGGTATTGAGATCTGATGAAGCAATTGGTGTGGTTTGGCATAGTTAGAGGAGAATTGATAATTTGTTGAGATTAGTAATCTTTTGGTATTATTCTATTGAGTAATACAGAGATTAGTTGGAAAATGTGTTCAGTGATCTTGCCTTTGAAGCTATTTGGATAGTGGGTCCTTCTGTCTTCCATAACTCCTAATAGGGTTAGAATATTTTAACTGGGATTCAAAGTCTCCTAACAGAGATTCATATGTATTGAATGTATTTCATAAGACTCCTAATAGAGTCCATCCTCTCACAATGAAATTTCATATTAGCACATCTTTTGTGGGCATCATTCTCACCGGGGTTTACTCTTTGATCAAGGGGTTCCCCAGTCAACATATCTTGTGTTTTTGTGTTGTTGTGTATGTATATCTTTCTAAGGTTGTTGATTATATTTATTACATAGTTAAAATCTATTAAAGGTGATAAAAGTTATATTTATCTGATAACTGATTCAGCCCCCCCTCTCAGTTATCTTGGTCGACTTTACTTTCTAATAGAGGGATCACTACTTGAGGTAAATAATAAGCTTCAAAATGTTATAACTACATAGAATAGTGAAGTTGATCCGCAAGCTAAGGCTAAGGAAGTGATTAAAGCTTTTGATAGTGAGTTTACTACATTGTCAGATATTGCAATAGTTAAGGCACAAACACTTCATGATGCACAACTATTTTAGTACACTTGTCATAATATTAAGAATGATTTGGATAACCTTGATGTTTGTATTAAGGAGTTGAGGAAATTTCTAGAAAGAGGAAAAATATTTTATGGTCAGTGTGCCCTTTCACACAATCATATCTCAGACATCATAGAGAAGCTAAAGAACAAAGAGGCAAGATAACAAGTCATAGTGAATGAATTAAAAAATCCATACATGAAGATCACTGACATTGAGAAGAAGATAAGAAAGATACATGATGAGATAAGCCTATTGGAAAATGAAAAAGAAAGGAAGTTGAAGAGATTTTCACTACTTAGAGAACATTTGACATTGAAAATCAATAATGTGAAAAATCAAATCAAAGAATGTCTTTCCTCAAAGACATCTTATGGTAAATTCGCTTATCCTAATTTAAGAGTAGTAGAGATATCATCTTATGGGCTATGTGCAATACTTAGTGTATCAGATTCAGTTAAGACTACATGGGATAATGGTGCAGGAGCATCCATGGGTTGCTTGGGAAAAATGATTTTGATTTTTTTTTGTGTGACTTATGGAAACTTTGGTTGTATTTTTCTTAAGGTCATGTTGACCATAGGGTGAGTACAATTGGGTTCAAGCATTTTGAGTCTTAGGACCTTTGAAAGTTGCAATTAGGGGCTAGAAAGTTGTAAAGCCTTCTGATTAGAAAAATAGATATGATGATGTCAGCATGATGCCAGTAGGGTTTGGAATAGTTTAGAGCCATGTTTCAACCATGGTTAGGGTCTAGGGTGAGGCTAGATGAGTATTCGAACTCATTTTCTAAAAGATGTAAAAAAAGTTGCTAAAAAGATGTAAAAGCTGCATTGCAACTTTTACAACTTTGAAATGTTGCTTAGACAACATTGTCAAAGTGTCCTAAACTAATGATAGAGTGACCTAAGTGGTAACCTAAGACTCTACCATCCTATTTAAGACCAAATTTGACCTAATTTCAAGGCTGGACACCCATTGTATGGACATAGATTTGCGAAATCAAGAATTTGGCTTGTTTTGTGTGTAATTTATAGGTAAGTTTGTGACAGTAGGTAGTTAATGATTTGATTCCTACACTTTAACTCATGCATGGATTATATTAGGTGTTTAAATTGTTGTGTGAGCCATTAGCTTGGCATTTTGAAGTTTTTCCTTTGTGTTTTGTAAGTATTTTGTGTTTGGCACTGTCACTGGTTCAATCCAACCAATTTGTAAAGATGGAAGTCTAACTCACTACCCCATCATCCATTTTGTATGGCCTCTTGAGGATAGTGAGTAGACACCATGTACATAATGTGTGCAAGAGATAGGGACCTCAAATACATAGGAGAAAATTTTAATGTCTTTCCCTAGGCAAGCCAGTGGTGAGCCCAACTAGGGAAGACCAAGTTGTAGAGAGCATAACTTGCAAAGGTCAACACTTGGGATTAAAATTAGTTTTGGAGATTTGTATCATTGGATACAAATTTTGGTGAACCTATATATACCTATATATACATTAATTCTAGATATTAAATTTTGGTGAACCTGAGAAGCTTACCCTCTATCTTTTATGGAATTAGATGTTGTATTGTGTTAGATTTATCTTTGTATTAACTTGTGTGTTCACCTTCATATTACATTTTGGTGAACCCACGATAGAAAAATCTTTCTTTTATGGTGTTAGATCTTTCATGTATTAGATTTATTTTATATGCTTTCATCTCATATAAAATCAAGATACAAAAAAATTCATTTATTTCTGCTTTGTGTTTTCTTAGCTTAGTTCATTTGCATTGCATTGGTATATGAGCTTTACTACCTCTAGTCCTACTTATAACACTCCGATTAGAAAAATTTGTAGAATTATGGGTGCCTTTGATCCTGAGTCTTCCTCTCCTTTCCTTAGGATCCCGGATAATAATTTGATTATTCATGATTCCAATCCTACTATGGAGCCAAACTCTTCCCACTCATCTCATCATGAGGATGATTCTTTAAGAGTTCCTCCTGAACAAGTCCAAAAAATTTCAACCGAAATTGATAAAATGGGTAATTGGCTTATTTAAGAAAACCATAATCAAGATTTTATTCAAGCTATAGAGGCTCTTAAGAAAGTCCTTCATGATAATGATCAAGGTGTTAATCTCCTGCATGGTATTACTCATCTCATGCATTCAAATTTTAAACCTTTAGCTTAAGAGACTCAAGATTTAGGATTCACTCCTCCTGTTACTAGTGTGGAACCTTCTTCTATTCCTTTCCATAGTATTCCTACCTATACTCCTCCTTTGGTGACTACGATGATTCCCTCTCTTCATATGAGTGTTCCTCCTATGTCCCTTCCTACATCACAACCTTCTTATCATAATGTTCCTTTTACTTATTACAATCCTCTTCCAACTGTGGTTCCAGTTGTTCCTCTAGTTGTGTCTTCTGTTCCTGCTACTTCATACACTTTACCTAGTATTTCTAATGTTGCTATGCCTCCTATTTCCTCTAATGGCTCAACAATCATCAATTTGGCTCAAACTATGTCATCTTTACAACAACTTGCATCCTTGAATCACAAAAAGTTTAGCATTCCTACATGTGACATGGGAAGTCCTTTATCCCTAGGCATCATTCATGATCCTATTCCTCATCAAGCTGATATGCCTCGTCTTGAGAATTACAATGGTAAGGGAGACCCTGTTACTCATGTTAAGACATTTCAAATCCTTTGTAGTGATTATGCTCATGACCATAGGATTTTAGCCAAGTTGTTTGCTAGAAATTTTCATGACAAGGCCTTACAATGGTATTATTCCTTGCCTTCTTATTCTATTGACTCTTTTCTAAAACTTGCTAACGCTTTTATTCAACAATTTCAAAATAACATTGGTCCGCAAGTGTCCTTAACTAATTTGATGCATTGTAAACAAAACACTAAGGAAAAACTGACTAAATTTATTGGTAGGTTTAAGCATTTGTATGCTCAGATTTCTTATCCTATTCCCGATATGGATATTCAACGTATGTTTATTTCAAATCTACAAAAGGATATTAGAGATAAGATTCTTCTTACTGAATTTACCTCTTTTCAACAACTTTGTGCAGTGCTTCATCATTATCAATTACAAATGAGTCAATTTTAGAGAAACACTCCAATGGCTCCTATTCTAGTTGATAAGAGTGATGCTTCTCCTAATCCAAACAAATTTCAAAAAATCAACAACTATGTCAAGATAAACAAATAAGTGAATGTAGTTGCTGATCAAGTTGCTATTGCATCCCACAATGCCACTTCTGCATCCACTTCTTTTCAATTAAATCATATGTTTACTCCTCTCTCTGAATCTTTACATTCTATTATGAATAGGTTGGTAACTACTAATATGATTACTTTACCTCCTATTCGATCTCTTTTACCTGCTACAATAGCATCTAAATCCTTTGATCCTAAAGTTTTTTGTCAATATCATTGTTAGAATGGTCATGATACTGAGAAATGTTATTCTTTAAAACATAAGGTTCAAGACTTAATCAATTCTAATGCCTTATCTATTGATAATCTTGATGGTAGTGGGAAAAAATCTGTCTCTCCTCCTAATCAAAACCTTCAAATCTATATGAATCCTTTACCTATACATGATACTAATACCATTGCTTAGTCATCTTTTATGGATATTGTTTATGATTCAAAGATTGATGATCTTAATCACATCATTAACCATGTGGAGCATGTTGTTTTGTCTCAATTTGTATCTCCACCTCAACCTCAATCTCAAGCCCAACCTCAAGTTCCACTGCAACCTAAACTAAAATCTTGACCTAAACCTCAAAAACAACCTAAGAATAAAAGACCTTAAGAACTTTTGATTACCTTTGATGATTATGAGACTATTAAAGCTCCTGATGGTCCCCTCTACATTTATGCTAGGATTTCTTAGATACCTACATGTGGTTGTCTTGTTGATCCTACATCCTTAGTTAATGTTATTACTGAAGAAAATCTTTTTATGAAAAACTTGCAACGTGATTCTTATGATACATCTGATGTGTGGATTCAAACTTGTAATGGTTTTCTTTATCCATTATTTGGTTCCATTAACTTTCTGATTGAACTTAGTGGTAAAATTGTGAACACGACCTTCGTTGTTGTCCCTACTTCTGATCAATTTCAAGTTAAGCTTAGTTTTCCTTGGTTAAATTCCATGCATGCTATTGCTTCTCTGATCCATAAGTGTCTTAAATTTATTCATGATGAAGAAGTGAAGATGATTAATCATAGTTTATATCAACCATCTAGGCCCAGGGATTATTCTACACTTGACTTATTTTGGCCTTTAATACCTAATTCATGTCCTTCAAGACCTGATAATCTCTTTCATTCATATTAAGCCTATAAGCATCGTAAGATTCTTGAGTTAAGCATGCCTCTACTAGATCTTAATCATGGTATTTTGCCTATGCCTTCCATACCTCCTTTATCTATGACTTCTAGTTTTGTTAATCAAGCTCCTAGTGTTTCTTGTTAGTCTTCTAAGAATCCTACTAATCCTCCTATAGAACCTTTGAAGGATTCGGTAGTTGTTCCTCCTAGTTCTCAACATATTTCAAATATGAAAAAATGTAATCGATCTGCTAATGAATGTTGTAAGAAGCTTCATGCTCAAGAAAAGGCTTGTGCCTCTATTATTCAAAATTATTTACCTTATTTTGACAAGTCTATGCATGATGTGTTAGGATTTACCACTAATAATGATGTTAAAATATAAGATTATGATGATTCTATTCGTATCTTAGATCCTATTTTGATTAATCTTGACGTAGGGGCAGGGTAGATACAAGCAGAATTGAATCCACTTGAATCCAAAAACAAGCCCTTGATCAGAGTTACACAATGGAAGCAATATAAAGTTACATGAAATCAGTGAAATCACAATGGATATGAGGCAGCAACAATAGAGAATTTATATTATTTCTTTCAACATGCCCAGCTGTGAGGCCTTCCGGGTTTCGGCCTTATACAATGAGAATTATGAATTCAGAGTCAAAGCTCTCATCCTATCTTTGTCTCCAATGATGTATCTTGATAATTATGTTCTTAATACCTTCTTTATTACCTTCTACATCAACCAAGACTCTTTATATAGCCAGCTAAACCACAAGTCGGCCAGTCAGGCATTTAATTAATATAGGTCCAGTCTGGAAGATTTAAACCAAAACTAATGCTACAATGAATATACATTGACACACCTTTGGATTTAGTTCCTTACATGACCCAAGAACATTCCTTTAAGGGTGAAAGGCCCCATTTGATCATACAGAACATCGCAAGAAGAAACACCACATGTTTCACCCGAAAACTGGCAAAAAATAGGTCCCCAAGAAAAATGGGCATAAATTTTTACTCATAATGAATTAGGGCTTGATCTATTGGGAAATTATATTAATTTAGGTCCTTTTAAATTAATTAAGAGAAAAAAGGCTGGTTCTTTAATGATCAACACTGCCACTACACGCAATCAGCACCAAAACTGCAGGAAAATATGGCTCCGACGGGAAGGAAAACAACTATAACTTTGAAACAGTCCATCTGATCTTTATGTGCTCATAGGAGAAGGTTCAAAAATAGGTCCTTATAATAATGTAATATTTTCACACCATGAAACCAAAAAATACAAAAATTATAAAGAAAACAACAACAAATAGGTACAGAAATCAGGAAATGTTTTTGGTTGATGCAAGATTGCTAAAAAACCCAAGATGCTCCTGCATCAAATCTGGATGAGGAAGATTATCTTGATGATACTAATGATGTTAATGATGAATATGAGACTATTGAAATTGACATTGATTTACCTAATATTTTTTCATCACAATTTCCACTTACACCTAGTATCGAACATTATGATTCTCAAGAGGATCCTTGTTTGGAACTGGCTATTATTCCTACCGTGTTGGATATAGTCCCTCTTTTGAGTTACCCACCTTCCCTAAATGATATAGAATGATATGGGGAGAGTAGGATACATGCTTGGTTGGCTTGTCCTTTCTGGTAGCTTTTTGTGTGTTTTCTTATTGTACTATGCTTCTCATATGATTTGTTTACTAAATGTTGTTAGATTCTTTTATACGACCCTTGTTACTTGGTTGGTGCAAGGTGATAAAGGAAATCAAACCTATTGTATAAATTATTCTATATGCATCTCTACTCTTCTATATGTTGTTTCATGTTATGTTGTACCTATGCTATTGTTTGTAAATGTTTCCTTGTGTAGTCTTCTTGGAATTGTGACTTGGTAGCACTGATTCTTTTTGGTCTCCATGTTGTGGTCCAAAAAGACTCTTCTTCATATCTCTTATGTGTTCTTTCCTCCATTGTGATTGTAGTTCTACTTTCTTTGGGTAATGATGTCAATTCATTTGCAATAATATCATATATATATATATATAATCTTATGATCATACTGACCCCATGGTAGGTAGATCCCTTTTGTGTTCTCTATATGTTTATGTGGTATTTCCCTTGATTTGTCTTTGTTTGGGGTGCATCTCGTAGTGGAAACATAATCAGTAGAGTTGTTTATGTTTCCGTTCAAGCCATTTCTCCTGTTAAAGTGTTAGCAATGACTTTAACATGGGGGCATACACTCTGCTCACCTATTGCACATGTGTACTTTCAATATACATATATTTTTCAAGGCACTTCTCTCCCTTTATAGATTAGTGACTAATCCTTAAAGCATGAAATTTTTTTTATAGGATCTCTTTATCACTCCAGTTTCAAAGTTTTATCCCTTAAGGTCAAAGGTGTCTTTAAGAATGGATCTCTTTTACTTTTGGTTTTACTCTTGTGGATTGGAATATTCTAGAGGGTGAATCTTTGATGGGTTGAATAGTGAGTAGCCACATTCCCTAGGCGGTTCAATTCCATCTTTCCAATTGCACCGTTTCCTTGTGTGGTTTACAATGGGACATAAGTTCTCATTGGGTGAGGTAATCACACCCTCTTCTCTCTCTCTCTCTCTGGAGATGTCTCTCTTATTGTGATATTGGAGTTGATGAAGACTTGATTCCCTAGGGGTTTGAGATTTCCTTTGTCCCTTTGATTTCAATAAGATTATCTTTTCATTATGATCTCCTTTACCAAGAGTTTGCATCGAGTCTGTACTCTTGCTAAAGTGGGGCCTAAATGTATCATTAGAAAATGGAAGAAATTTCATTTAGGACTAGTTTAGCCCTCTGAGTAAGTGGTCTAGGGTTATGTCAAGTGCCTTGAATGGGTCTTTAACTAGATCTAGCTTTTTTCCCTTGTTCTACTTCTCTCTCCACTTATTTCAAGCCTTTTTTTGGTACCTGGTCTTGAGAAACTAAGATCTATGACCTTAGGGTCAAGGTCGACCTTCTAGGTCAAGGTCAAGCTCAACTCTAGCCTAGGTCAAGGTTGACCTTGACTTTGACCTAGGTCAAATTTGACCTCGACCCTGACCTTGGGTCCAAAATTTAGATTCCAGAGGTTTCAGGATGTCGGGCTTTGAAAAGTTCTATTTCCTACTTTTGGGTCAGCTATTTCAGATTTTGGAATGGTAAGCTCTTAAATTGTATTTAATCTAGGTCCATTTATAGGGGTTAAGGCTTAATTGAAATTTAATTCTCCTATGTCAGCCTCTCTAGAAGTTTGTGCCCTAGACTAGTATAAAAGGAAGCCTTCCTCTTTCATTTTCACATCCACTTTTCATGATCAAGACATCCATCATCCATAGAATTCAAGAAAGTGCACTCAAGAGATCAAGCAAGCAAGAAGGAGAAGGAAAGAATTCAAGCATTCATTCATCCTCAAGCACTAAAGCATTCAAGCATTCATCAAGGAGATCCATTGATAGCCATTGAAGGATTCAATCTCTTTGGAGCCCTCTTGTTGAAGATTTCTCCATTCATATTCATCCAAGCTTCCTCCTATTCCAAGATCCATTCAAGATTGGTGTTGAAGATCTAATGCAATTTATTTGAGACATCCTACATACAATTATACATTCATTTGGAGCATCCATAATTATGGATTCAAGGATTCAAATCCTCCACAAGGATTTCAACATAAGCAAGGTGAATCATTCCATTTACTTTGTTTATATATTGTAATTTCAATTATATTTCAAGGTTGATTCCAAAATAGGGTTTGACCAAGGAAAACCCCTCATCCAAGCAACAAAACCCTTTTTCTTGTAGGTGCAGGTGTGGGACAATGAATATCAGTGTAGATCTGAGTACCCTTTTCAGCGAACTTTTGAGATCCACAAACAGAATTTTCGTCGAAGATGTGCAGGTCACAGATGAATTTTTGGGGTAAGATTGTACCCCGGGGTAAGATCTTACCTCAACCTTGAGGTCAAGGATGACCTTTCTCTGAAAGATAGAAGGTTTCTAGGTTTTCTCTATTTCTGTATTTCTAGGCCAGATTCGATTGCAAAATCCCTCGAAACTGAACATAGTCACCAAAAAATAGTGTTTTCCAGATTTAACCTATTTTGAGGTTAGTATTTGTCTCAAATTCAATCAAGTTTTCAAGTACATAATTTCTATAATAGGATATAAGGTTTTCTCCTTTCTTCATATTTTCCATAGATTGATTCATTTGTGCATTGATCACTTCCTTGTGATTAATCAATTTGGATCTCTCTTTTGGGAATTTGGATTAAGAAGTAGATCCTATATTCCCCACACACATCCAATACACTTTGGTGTTTCCAATCCACACATAGACCTATATATACATAAATTCTATATATTACAAGATTGAAGTTAGTAGGCTTGCCAAATATTGGTGAAAAGGTGAGGGTTGTGCCAATCCATTTGATGGTATAATACATTCAAACTTGTTTAGGAGCCAGAGAAGGCCTTAAAACTATTAGAATCACTCATTTTGAGTTAGGGTACTATATGGATGGTGGTGAACCCAAGACTCCAAGAATCCTTGAGGGGTTCTAAAATGTTCCAATAATCCCAAGAAAAGTTGCAGGGTTTCTTTGGGAAGGTTAAGAGAAAATCCACATTTTCTCAGAGTAGGAGACCTAACAAGGCTAATAGCCTATTAGGCCTATTTGTGAAGATTTGAAGAAATCATCTCTCTTATTGAACTAGGTGGAAATCCTTGTTAGTAATGAATGCTGAATATATCCTATGGGGGAGTATTCACAACCATTCTATAGCAGTTGTTGTTGTATTCATGACTGTGATTGTCATTGATGTCAACATAGTGATCTACTAGAGATTAGTAGAGAAGCAAACAATGTTTGTATTAGCACACGTGGGATATTGAATATAAAGCTATGTGGAGTTGAGGACTTAATCTATGTTTTTTTTTGAGATCATGGTTAAGAGGGCATACATAAATTCATCTATTCATGACAATTATGTGTAATTCAGTGGAAGTAGTATTCATGCAGTGTTCCTGAGAAGTAGGTTGTGGAAATCAGATGATATCTCCTAATCAGGATAGAATCTAAGCATGAAAAGTTGAAAAAATGATGAAGAATTGATATTTGTGATGTGGGCATGAAAAAAAGGTCATAGGTGATATGAGTGAAGAATTATCTTAATTGGAAGCCGACAATTTTATGTAATTGTGGAATATTGTGTAATGTGTGGAAGATTTTATTTTGTAATTTGTATGTTGACTCATTTGTAATTATCTGAGAGTGGTATAAAGGAAGGAATATTTTCCCTATTGTAATGTAAGATTTTTTTGTAGTATATGAAAGTGGATTGCAGATTTGAGCAATACTTGTTGTAAGAGGATATGCGAAGTACAAAGATATGGTATTGAGATCTGATGAAGTAGTTGGTGTAGTTTGGCATAGTCAGAGGAGAAGTGATAAGTTGTTGAGATTGGTAATATTTTGGTATTATTCTATTGAGTAATAAAAAGATCAGTTGGATAGTGTGTTCAATGATCTTGCCCTTGAAGCTATTTGGATAGTGGGTCCTTCTATCTTCCATAACTCCTAACTAGGTTAGAATCTTTTAACTGGGATTCAAAGTCTCCTAACAGAGATTCATATGTACTAAATGTAATTTATGAGGCTCCTAACAGAGTCCATCCTCTCATAAGGAACTTTCATATTAGTGCATCCTTTGTGGGCACCATTCCCACTATGGTTTACTCTTTGATCAAGAGGTTCCCTAGTTAACATATCTTGTGTTATTGTGTTGTTGTGTATGTATATCTTTCTATGGTTGTTGATTGCATTTCTTACATGGATGAAATCTATTAAAGGTGATAAAAGTTATATTTATCTGATAAATGATTCACCCCCCCTTAGAGTTATCTTGGTGGATATTACTTTCTAAGAATTGGTATCAGAGTAGAAGGTCCTTGAAGGAAAAGTTTAACAACTTAAGGAGATCCATGGTGAGTCATTTCAGGAAAGAAAGCCCTAAGTTTGATGGAGTAAACTTTGACAGCTGGAAAGAAAAGATGAAGACACATTTGTTTTGTTTAGGACCAGGATATCGGTTAATCACAAAGAACAAGAAGAATATCATTGATGAAGAAAAAATTAAAGAATGTACTAAAGAGGAGAGAGATCTATTCATGTGTAACATACTTTCCAGAGAAGCACTCTTGGCAGCCCTTCCAGAAAATGAGTATAGTCAGGGAAAATATCTAAAAACATCTCATGAAATTTGGTTAGCTTTACAATATACTTTTGAAGGTGATGAACATGAAAAGAAAGTCAGATTACATAATTGGATATGTGCATTTGAAGATATAAGAATGATGGAAGATGAATCTGTTAGAAGCTATATTGGTAGAATGTCAAAAATTATTGCAGGTATAAAATTCTGTGAAGGAATCAAGATAGAGAATGAAGTGATATGGAAAATTCTAATGACATTGACTCCTGCATTTAAGTAGACAATGTAGATGATTGAACAAGTTATACTGTGTATTGAGAATTTCACCAAAGAAACCCTTCTTAGAAGACTAGAAGCAGCAAAGATGAACTTGAGACAATCATAAGCTCTACCCAGAATGGAGACAATATTCAATGCACTTAATATTCATCCTACTTTGTCAAGAAGCATTATTATAAGTGGAGATTATGCTAGTGGAAGAAGATCCAAGAATGAAGAAGACAAGAAGATTGAAGAAGGAATTTCCTTGCTTGTGAAAAGAGAGCCAAATGGTAAGAAATTTTTTAAATGTTGGACTTGTCAAGAATATGGTCATTTTTCATCAAATGCCCTAAGAGAGTAAACAAGTATAGAAAGAACTTCAAACCTAGAAGATCTAAAGAATGTTATTATGCTAATGATGAAGAATTTGAAGCTAGTATGGAGAAATCTCAAAGTGAAAGTGATAATGAGAATGATGATATAGGATTTGTAGCAATAAAAGAAGAAAACCTTGAAACAAAAGTCAAGGAAGAAAAAGCTTTAGTTTCTCAAGAAGAAAAGATATTTGATTGGATTATAAATAGTGGTTGTTGACATCATATGACTGGAGACATGAAGAAATTCATAAAGTTTAACAATTATGATGGAGGAATTGTTAGAGTTGGAAATAGTGCACCTTATTTGATAAAAGGAATATGATCTATTACTCTTGATGGAAAGACTAACACTGATGACGTTTACTTTGTGGATGGATTGAAACATAAACTTTTGAGTGTTGGACTAGTTGATATGGGATATCAAGTTTGGTTTATTGAGAAAACTTGTGTAATCAAAGACAAGGATGGTAATTTGATTGGAACGAGATCAAGAACTAGAGGTAATGTATTTCAGTTGAATCCTACTGAGATGACATGCTTGATTACTATTGATGACAGTTGGTTATGGCACACAATATTTTGTCATATAAAATTTGATAACATTGTGAAAGTGAGTACTACACTTGCAGTAAGAGATTTGCCTAAAATTATGAAACCTACTAAAATGATTTGCAAGGAACGTGTTGTGGCTAAACATAAGAGAAACTCATTTCCTAGCAAGAAGTTTACAAAAGCAGAGAATTTGGAAATTGTTCATATGGACTCGAGCAGTCCCACAAGGAATAGAGGATTCTATGGTGAAAGGTATTTTATGATTCTTGTTGATGATTTTACAAGAATGATGTGGATTGCATTTCTTAAAGAAAAGTTTGAGGCATTTGATAAGTTTCAAGTAATTAAGAACAAAGTTGAGAATGAATCTAGAATAAAGATTAAATGTTTGAGATCAGATAGAGGTGGATAATTACTTCAAAATAATTTAACATCTTTTGTGAAGTGAATGGCATTAAGAGATAGTTTTCAGCCCCTAGAACACCTGAACAAAATGGTATTGCAGAAAGAAGAAACAAGTCAGTAACTGAAGTAGCAAGAGACATGCTATTTGAATTTAATTTGGCAAAGATATTCTAGAGAGAAGTAGTGAATACAATAGTATATACAATGAACAGAGTATAGATCAAAGTAGATACAAATAAGACACCCTATGAACTATGGTTTGGACATGCACCATCAGTTAAGTATTTCAGAATTTTTGGAAGTAAATGTTATATTAAGAGAGATGATGACATTGGAAAATTTGACCCTAGAAGTGATGAAGGTATATTTCTTGGTTATTCATTGAAAATCAAAGCTTATAGATGTTTCAATAAAAGAACTAAAACTATTGTTGAGAGCACAAATGTTAAAGTTGATGAAAAGTTCAAAATTCAGGAGAGAATGCTTTATTATGAATCAGATGAAGGAACTCATCCTAGAACTAATCTAGAAAATGTTGAATTATTCTATGAAACTGACAGTGATTTGCAAAATGAAAGGTACATTTAGGAAATCATAGAAGAACCTACAGCTGAAACAAGAACTAAGATTGTGACACCTAATAGGAATCTAAAAATAAATCATTCTGTTGAGAAGATTATTGGAAGCATAAACAGAGGAATTTTGACATGAAATAAGGTACAAGAACAATTGTGTTTAATTTCTCAAATTGAACCTAAATCTACTAGTGAAGCCTATGAAGATGAAAATTGGATTAAAGCTATGAAGGAAGAACTAGATCAAATTAAAAAGAACAAGACTTGGGAATTGGTCGCTAGACCTAAATATAAGAATGTTATATGAATGAAATGGGTATTTAGGAACAAGATGAATGAACAAGGAGAATTTGTAAGGAATAAAGAAAGATTGGTATGTAAAGGATACTTACAACAAGAAGGAATTGACTATGAAGAAAATTTTGCACCTGTAGCAAGAATTGAAGCAGTAAGATTTTTTTTGGCTTATGCAGCCTATAAGAAATTTAAAGTATATTAGATGGATGTGAAGTTAAGATTTTTGAAAGGAGAGCTAGAAGAAAAAGTTTACATTGAGAAGCTTGAAGGTTTTCCCTTAACTCATGAAGGAGACATGGTATGTAAACTGAAGAAAGCTTTATATGGACTTAAACAAGCACTTAGAACTTGGTATGCAAGACTGGATAAGTATTTGATAAAATTAGGATTTACTAAAGGCACATTAGACAACAACTTGTATATGAAATAAATTGAAAATGGTTTGTTGGTTGTAATTATTTTTTTTGATGATAATATCTTTGGAGGAGAAAATGAAGCCAGTGATAAATTTGCAAATGAAATGAAGACTGAATTTGAAATGAGTATGATTGGTGAGATGAAATATTTCTTAGGATTGCAAATAACATAAAACAATGATGGTATCTTCTTATGTAAAACAAAGTACTTGAATGACTTATTGAAGAGATTTGGAATGGAGAACTGTAAGCCAGTTGGAACACGTATGGTAACTGGACACACGTTATCTAGCACATATGAGACTCATGTAGTTGAATAGAAGAAGTGCAGATCTATGATTGGAGGATTGCAATATTTAACTCATACAAGACCAGACATGTCACATGCAGTTGGAATTGTTCCAAGATTTCAAGTTGATCCTAGAGAATCACATTATGCAGCAATAAAAAGGATACTAAGGTATCTAAGAGGCATAATTGAATATGGATTGTTTTATGATAAATTTTATGACTTTACCCTATGTGCATATACAGATGTAGATTGGGGAGGTAGTGTTGATGACAAAAAGAGTACAAGTGGTGGAGCATTTTTCCTTGGAGGAAGATTGGTTTCTTGGCTAAGAAAGAAACAAAACTGTATTTCACAAAGCACAACAAAAGCATAATATGTAGCAGCAGTAAACAATTATAACCAGATAATATGGATGAAACAAATGTTGAAGGATATTGGAATAAAATTTGATGAGCCTATTGTTATACACTATGATAACACCAGTATAGTTAGTATGTCTAAGAATCATGTACTACATTATAAGACAAAGCATATAGAAATAAAGTATCATGTAGTGAGAGAGAAAGTGGCTAAGAAAGAAGTCAGACTTGAGTACATAAGTTCAAAAGAGAAGATTGTAGATATATTTACAAAGCCTTTGCCTAAAGATACATTTGAGTATCTGAGAGGTATGCTAGGGCTTATGCCCCAGCCTACTTTTAAGAAGTGATGCAGATTGTTGCATCAGTCCAGTGATATATGAGCCTTATCTTTTTATAGATTGGATGTTGGTACTTCCTCTATGGGGGAGTATTTGTTTCTGACCTAAGTTATAAGGACTCTAGTGAATGTATTTTTCTGAAAAAGTGTCTTTTGACATTGAAGTTGTTGTTGACATAGTGATGTAGCATTTGTCATTGATGTCAATGGGGAGAAGGATACATGAAAAACCATATATTGAAGAGAATTTGAGGGAGAGGGATACAAGCAATATAAAATGGAAAACTAAAATAATTGAGTAGGAAAATGAAGCAATATTTGATTGATGAAGAGGATTTGAAAATATTTCAGAGCAACAACGTTGCAGTGTTGGTATTCATGGAATTTGGATGCTTTTTCATCTATGTTGCTATCAATGGAAATGGGGGAGATTGTTAGGAATAAATGCTAAATATATCATATGGGAGAGCATTCACAACCATTCTATAGTAGTTTTTGTTTCATTCATGACTATGATTGTCATTGATGTCAACATAATGATCTATTGGAGATTAGCAGAGAAGTAGACAATGTTTGTATTAGCACACATTGGATATTTAAGATCAAGCTATGTGGAGTTGATGACTTAATCTATGATGTTTTTTGAGATCATGGTTAAGAGCACATACAAAAATTCATCTATTCATGATAGTTATGTGTAATTTAGTGGAAGTAGTATTCAGGCAGTGTTCCTGAGAAGCAGTTTAAGGAAATCGGATGATATCTCCTAATCGGGATAGAATATGTGCATGCAAAGTTGTACAGATGATGAAGACATGATATTTGTGATGTGGACATGACAACAAGGTCAGAGGTCACACGAGTGAAGAATTATCTAAATTGGAAGCTGACAATTTTATGTAATTGTGGAATATTGTGTAACATGTGGAATATTTTATTTTGTAATTGGTATGCTGACTCATTTGTAATTATTTGAGTGTGGTATAAAGGAAGGAATATTTTCCTTATTTTAATGTAATATTTTTTTTTAGTATGTGAAAGTGAATCACGGATTTGAGAAATACTTGTTGTAAGAGGATATGTGAAGTATAGAGATCTAGTATTGAGATCTGATGAAGTAGTTGGTTTGGTTTGGCACAATCAGAGGAGAAGTGATAAGTTGTTGAGATTAGTAATATTTTGGTATTATTTTGTTGAGTAATACAGAGATCAGTTGGACAATGTGTTCAGTGATCTTTCCCTTGAAGCTATTTGGACAATGGATCCTTCTATCTTCCATAACTCCTAACCGGGTTAGAATCTTGTAACTGGGATTCAAAATCTCCTAATAGAGATTCATATGTACTGAATGTAATTCATAAGGCTCCTAACAAAGTCCATCCTCTCACAAGGAACTTTCATATTAGTGCATCTTTTGTGGGCATCATTCCCACTGGGGTTTTCTCTTTTATCAAGAGGTTCCCTAATTAATATATTTTGTGTTATTGTGTTGTTGTGTATGTATATCTTTCTATGGTTGTTGATTACATTTCTTACATGGTTGAAATCTATTAAAGGTGATAAAAGTTTTACTTATCTGATAACTGATTCACCCCCCCTCTCAGTTATCTTGGTGGACTTTACTTTCTAACACTCCTTACACCCCTAGTTGATTGATTTGATAAATTTAAAGACACCTCCACACCTCTTTAAGGCTATCTTTTATATATGGAGGTTGCAAGCCTTTCATGTTGTTTAAGGGAAAAGGATTGTGAAGCTAGAATGGACCAAGTAGAAGACTTGGTTTGATGTTCCTTATTGATAGGTGAGTTGGCTAAGATTAACCAGGGGATATACATTGATTGAAGGTACTAGAGGTGCATAGGTGTGTGCAAGAAACACCTTAAGTCTTTTGTAAAGCCTAGGAGCATGAGTTAGTGATTGATTCATCCAATCTCACTACCAAGTTGGTACCAAAGCCCCAAAAGTGTTTGGGATTGCATAGTGTATGTTAGAGTGTGAATCCAGTGGGTCTTCAAACATGGTGACTAATGTGGAATTGGACAAGAAGGTTAAAGATGAGGAGGAGAACAATAGGCTCTTAAGAGAAAAGATATCCTAATTGGAGCAAGCATTGGGTGAAGTACAAATCAAGACTGAAGAAGTTAGTGATAAATTAGATTGGAGAGAAGCCAAGGAAAAGGAGTTTCCTAAAGAGGATAAGACCCTGGAACTTGACCCTATATTACAAGAGGAGCCCCTCTTGAAATCCTTAATAGCCATGAGTGGGAAAGCTCTTGAAGGGATACCAATATTCAATGCAAAGATGGAGGCAAATCTGGTCATGGACTAGATAGAAGGAATGGAAAATCACTTTGAATGTGATGGAGTCACTGGGGTACAAAAGGTAAGAGTGAAAAAATCAAGACGTAGAGGATCTACATTGACATGGTGGAAGTTCATTCAGGTAGAAAGGGAGGAAGAAGGTAAGAACCCAATTTCCACTTGGAAGGTTATGTTAGGCAAGGTAAAAGAAGCTTACATGACAGATGATTATGAGATACAAATGCATAAGAAGAGATAGAGTTTAAGACAAAAGGACCTAGATGTAAATTCCTATACATAGGAGTTTCAAAAGCTTTGCATGAGGTCTAATGTGACTAAGGATGAAAGCCTAAAAGTGGCTAGATATTTAAATGGCTTAAAATGGAGTATTCAAGAGGAGATGACTCTTCTTAGTCCCAAGACAATACACCTGTGTTATCAACTGGCCATCAAGATTGAATACAAGAGTAGGAGGAAGCAAGATCAAACCTCAAAGAGAAGAGGAAGAGGAAGAGACCAAATAGGTCAAAGAGGCGAATACTAGGGTAGAGGGACTGAACAAAGAAGCTAGTGAGAGTCTAAAATTGTAGATCATGGACATGAGACAACTCCTAGAGGAGGTTATGGAAGAGGTAGAGGAACTCAAGGGAGTTCTAACAGAGGAAGAAGTGTAGGTAGAGGTAATTCATACTTTGATAGTATGAAGTGTTATAGTTGTTGATAAATGGGACATCCTTCTTATAGGTTCCTTGAGAAAAAATCCTCTTCAAACAATGAAAAGAGAGTAGTATATGCTAAAGAAGACACATCAAGTATCAAGTCACCAGAGGTTAGCCATATAGAATCAGAGATAGGGGAGAATCTAATGTTTAGAAGAGTTTTGATCAGACAACCAGTCAAAGAGGAACCAAAATAGAGAAGATCCTTATTTAGGATAAGGTGAAAAATACTTGGTAAAGTGTGGAAGGTTATTGTGGATTCAAGCTCCACAGATAACATTATCTCAAAAGAAGTAGTGAAGAAGCTTAAGTTGACAAAGATACCCCATACTAATCCATACAAGGTGACATGGTTAAAAAAAGGGAAAAGTGTCCTTGTAAATGAACAAACATGGGTTGAGTTATCCATTGGAGGATACAAGGAAAAGTTGATTTGTGATGTGTGGCCTATGGATGCATGCCATCTCTTATTGGATAGGCCATGGGAATATGACAAAGAATCCATCTATGATGGGAAGGAGAACACTATCTCATTTAAGAAGAATGGTAGGACATTCAATGGTAGATGAAAAGGAAAAATAGTCAAAGACCCCTAGTGTTCTACTTAGCAATGGAAAATATTTTCTTAACACTCTTCAACAAGAAGGAAGTAAGGGCTATGCCATAGTGATGCAATCCAAGGAGGGAGAAAAGCCTATACAAGAACCTATACCAAAGGAAGTACAACACTTGCTTGAAAAGTTCAAGGACATAATCAGTGATGAAGCACCAGAAACATTACCTCCTAAAAGGACCATCAGTCATTAGATAGATTTCATTCCAAGGGATTCCTTACCAAATAAGGCAGCCTACAAGCTTACTCCAAAAAAAAATCAAGAAGTCGCAAGACAAGTACAAGAGTTTCTTGATCAAGGGCTCATAAAAAAGAGCATTAGTCCATGTGCAGTACCAGTGGTTTGGCATCCAAGAAGGGTGGTAAGTGGATACTTTGTACTAATTCTAGGGCTATTAATAGGATTACAATCTAATATAGATTTACTATATGTCAGATTGAAGATTTAATGGATTGTCTAGGAGGGTATGAGTAATTCACCATGTTGGACCTCAAGAGTAGATACCATCAGATTAAGATAAAGAATGGGGATGAGTGGAAGAAAACCTTCAAGACCACTAAAGGGTTGTACGAGTGGAGAGCTATGCCATTTGGGCTTACAAATTCCCCTAGCACATTCATGAGGCTAATGAATGAAGTGCTTAAGGATTACACTATAAGATTTGTGGTAGTGTATTTAGATGATATACTTATTTTTAGAAAAACAAAAGAGGAATATCTAAAACACTTGGAAGTTCTACTCAAGAGATTACATGAGGAGAAGTTATCTATGAATCTAGAGAAGTGTGAGTTCTTCAAACAAGAGATTGTGTACTTGGGGTTTGTAGTTTCTCAAGGTTCATTCAAGATGGACCCAAGTAAGGTGGAGGATATCTTGACTTGGCCAACACCAACCACAGGAACATAGGTAAGGATATTTCATGGATTAAATCAATTTTATAGGAAGTTTATAAGGAAATTCAGTGGTATTTTTGCACTAGTGTTATACACCATTAAGGGTGGGTTAAAAACCAAGTTCAAATGGACTCTTGAAGTAGGGAATTCCTTTGAAAAGTTGAAGGAATAGGTGGCTACCCAACCCATCTTTTTGTTACCTAGTTTTGATAAGTTGTTCACATTGGAATGTGATGTAAGTGGAGTGATAGTAGGAGGAGTATTAAGCCAAGAGGATAGGCCTATATATTTCTTTAGTGAAAATATCAATGAAGCCAGGAATAAGTATTCAACTTATGATTTGGAGTTATATGCTCTAGTATAGTCACTTAGAAAGTGGAGACATTATCTCCTACCTAAAGAGTTTGTGGTGTTCATAGACAATCAAGCCCTAAGCTACATCAACACACAAGAGAAATTGAGCAATAGGAACCTAAAGTGGATGTAATATCTACAAGCCTTTACATTTACCATCAAACACAAAAAGGGACAATTGAATAAGGTGGCAGATGCACTGAGTAGAAGGATGTTGATAGTCCAAGAAGTTCAACTTCAAAGTATTGGCATAGAGAGTTTGAAGGACCTCTATAGAGATAATGAAGACTTTTTTGAAGCCTACAAGGTATGTACTGACTTTCAAAACCATTTTCACAGTCAATTTGCAAAATATACTCTTCAAAGTGGACTCTTGTTTAAAGGGAATCAGTTGTGTGTTCCCAAGGGTTCAATGAGAGAGAATCTCATTCAAGAGAAATATAATTGTAGTCTTAGTGGCCATTTTGGCATCAATAAGACCATGGAGTTAGTATAAAGGTTTTAACATTGGCCCAAGTTACCAAGAAATGTCAGAAGGTATGTTGAACAATGTGTGGTTTGTATGAAAGCCAAAGGGGGAACTAGTAATGTAGGTTTGTACCAATCTTTTCCCATTCCCAATAGACCATGGGAATGTATTAGTATGGATTTTATTGTAGGTCTCCCCAAGAACAAGACAAGGTTGGATAGTGTTTATGTGGTGGTAGATAGATTCAGTAAAATGAGTCCTTCCATTCCTTGTAAAACCACCCATGATGCAAGTTATATTGCTCATCTCTTATTCAAAGAGGTTTTGAGGATACATGGACTACCCCTAAGCATTGTATTAGACAGGGATGTCAAGTTTATGAGTCACTTTTGGAAGACTCTATGGAGAAGACTAGGTACTAATTTATCTTTTGGTTTAGCTTACCATCCCCCAATAGATGGTCAAACTGAAGTGATAAACAAGGTGTTGGGTAGCCTACTTATATGCCTAAGAAAGGAATATGATCAGACATGGGATTTAGTCCTCCCAAAGGCTAAGTATGCATACAATGAAAATATTAATAGGACAACATGTAGGAGTACTTTTGAGATAGTATATGGGATGAATCCAAGGGGAGTGTGTGAACTCAATGATCAAGGAGCTATGGAGTATAGAAGTGGCCATGCAAAGGATTTCTCTTAGACAATGAAGGAGAGTCAAGAACAAGTTAAGAAAACTATCACATAGGCTACTCACAAGTTGAAAGATAAAGTGGATGTATCAAGAAGAGATGTTCAATTTGAAGTAGGAGACTATGTCATGGTTCATCTCAAGGACCATGCAAGGTATTAGCCAAATATGGAAAAAATGCCTATAAGGTGGAGCTACCTTCAAATTTGATCATCTCACCAATGTTCAATGTGGTAGATTTAGTCAAGTTCAAGGGACCATTGTCAAACATAAACTAGAACAACAAAGAGATATTGGAAGATGTCATTATTGAAGCCTTACCTCCCAAAGTCAAACTCCAAGTAGAGAGGATCTTAGAATCTAGGTTGAAGAATTCAAATAGACAAAAGTTATAAATGGAGCATTTTCTATAGTGGAATGGTTATCCAGAATCTGAAGCCACATGGGTGGAGGAAGGTAACTTCAAGAAATTAGACATTGACCTATCTCTAATTTATCCTCATGTTCCTTGAAAGTTGCATAGAGGGGGAGAATGGTGCAGGAGTACCCATGGGTTTCTTTGGACAATCCATTTTGATTTTGTTGTGTGTGTGACTTATGGAAATTTTGGTTGTGTTTTTCTTAAGGTCATATTGACCATAGGGTGAGTATTATTGGGTTCAAGAATTTTAATTTTGAGTCTTAGGACCTTTGAAAGTTGCAATTAGGGGCTAGAAAGTTGTAAAGCCTTCTAATTAGAAAAATAGATATGATGATGTCAACATGATGTTAGTAGGGTTTGGAATAGTTTAGAACCACATTTCAACCATGGTTAGGGAATAGGGTGAGGTTAGATGAGTATGTCAACTCATTTTCTAAAAGATGTAAAAAAAAGTTGCTAAAAAAGATGTAAAAGATGCATTGCAACTTTTACAACTTTGAAATGTTGCTCGAACAACATTGTCAAAGTGTTCTAAACTAATGACAGAGTGACCTAAGTGGTAAAATAAGACTCTACCATCCTATTTAAGACTAATTTTTACCTAATTTCAAGTTTGGACACCCATTTTACGGACATAGATTTGTGAATTCGAGAATTTGTCTTATTTTGTGTGTAATTTATAGTTAAGTTTGTCATAGTAGGCAGTTAATGATTTGATTCCTAACACTATAAATTGTGCATGAATTTTATTAGGTTTTTATATTGTTGTGTGAGCCATTAGTTTGGCATTTTGAAGTTTTCCCTTTGTGTTTTGTAAATATTTTGTGTTTGGCACTGTCATTGGTTCATTCCAGGCAGTTTGTAAAGATGGAAGTCTAACTCACTACCCCATAGTCCATTTTGTATGCCCTCTTGGAGATAGTGAGTAGACACCATGTACATAATGTGTGTAGGAGATAGGCCTTCAAATATAGAGTGAATTTTAATGTCTTTCCCTAGGCGATCCAGCGGTGAGACTAGCTAGGGAAGACCAAGTTGTAGAGAGCATAACTTGTAGAGGTGGACACTTGGGATCAAAATTCATTTTGGAGATTAAAGTTAGGAGTCTTACCAAACATTTGTGAAGAGGTTATGGTTGTGCCAATCCATTTGATGGTCTAAGACATTCAAACTTTTTTAAGAGCCAGAGAAGGCCTTAAAACTCTTAGAATCACTCATTTTGAGTTAGGGTACTATATAGATGGTGGTGAAAAAATCCTTGAGTAGTTAGAAAATGTTCAAACAATCCAAAGAAAAGTTGTAGGGTTTCTTTGGGAAGGTTAGGTGAAAATCCCTATTTTCTTAGAGTAGGAGACCTAACAAGGCTACTAGCCTATTAGGCCTGTTTGTGAAGAATTGAAGAAATCATCTACCTTGTTGAACTAGGTGGGACTCACAACACCCCTAGTTGATTGATTTGATGAATTTAAAGAAACCTCCACACCTCTGTAAGGATATATCTTGTATATGGAGGTTGAAAGCCTTTCATGTTGTTTAAGGGCAAAGGATTGTGAAGCTAGAATGCACCAAGTAGAAGACTTGGATTGATGTTTCTTATTGATATGTGAGTTGGCTAAGGGAAACCAAGGGATTTAAATTGATTGAAGGTCCTAGAGGTGCATAGGTGTGTGCAAGAAATACCTTAAGTCTTTTTTAAAGACTAGGATCATGAGTCAATGATTGATTCATCCAATCTCTGTATTAGATAAGGAGATTGAAAACATGAAGGTGAACTTTACAGATTGCATTTAAAGCCTTCCAACTCTACATAATTGAAGACAAGAGGTATATCATAAATTTTGACCTATATATGTATATTTTCACACCTTTGTCATTGTTGTCAAAGGGGGAGTAATAGTATGAGAAAATTACTAATATATATAAGGTATGGATATATGTGGAAAGGATGTAGTATAATCGAAGGGGGAGTATGCCTATGATGGAATGATATAAGTAGATATGTGTGATCCAAATAATTTTTCAAATCTTGTAATGGACATGTAACACAATGTTACAAAATGTTGCAAGTTTGTTTTTGAAGTTTTTGTTTTGTAAGTTTTGAGACTTAGCCAATTTTCCCATATGTTTCCATCAATGACAAAGGGGGAGATTGTTGGAAATTTGGCTAAGTAGGATATCATGATGTTTTCATCATGGAAACATATATTCAACATTAAGATAACATGATTCAAGGATAAAGTTTTGGATGAGAACTTAAGAAAATTATCTAAGTATAACAATATTTGTCTATCAATATAAAGGCTATTTTGATTAGTGAAGTTCACATAAGTATTTACAACACAAGATAACTTGAGCACATATTGTATAAGGTATGTTGAAGCTACAAATAAGAGCACAAGATTGTACGACATGTATGAACATAGTTATTAATGTTTTACAAAAATAATGTTGAGCTAAAAGAATAGACCAATGACTAGTTAATGAATGTTTTGGGTTAAGGGATTATTTTTTTTTATCAAAATAATGACTTAAATAATTAGGAACAACATCCTAGATGTTAACACTAAGTTAGCAAGAAGTAATGTTATGTTTTGGAAACATGTAAGCCGACTAGAAAGCTATGTTTGTGATAGCTTGTATAAAGGAAAGCAATTTGTAATGTGAAGTTAGAAAGACATATGTAATGCTAAAGTATTGATGTATAATGTTATGCAAAATCTGATGTATGATTAGAGTAGTGTGAGTTGATAAAGATAGATCAGAATATTGAAGATATTCAACACCAGTAAAAGGTTTTTGTATTCTATCTTTTGTAGTGAAGATTATAATTGCATATTCCATGTTTGGGTAGTGGGCTCATCTTGCATACATTCATGTTTTGACTAATAGGGTTGAGGCTTCTAACAAGGCATAAGTCCTCTAACAAGGACCGAGACACTATATGAATGTAATAGAATCCCAACAGGGTCAATATCTTTAACAAGATACTTTTGATTAGTGGATTATTTGTGGGTACCATCCCCATAAGGATTTTCCCTTGGCCAAGGTTTTCTCAAGAAAAAATATGGTTTTATGAGTTCTATTGTTTTATGGTTGTGTTTTCTATTTAGTTTATTCAATTTAGTTTCTTATGCAAGTTAAAAATTAATTAAATGTATCCATACTTGAGAAAAAGAAAACATTTATGAAATACTGATTCACCCCCCTCTTAGTATTTCCCATTTCTAACATCAGTGTCATCATCTTCATCTTCAACTAGGTAGCATGCCTTCTTACCTTTATCTTTGTAGTCTCGGTTGTCTCTATTACCTTGCTTTTGGTTTCCTTTGTGATCTCGTTAATCTCTTCTATCATTCTTCCTTTCATTTGATCTTTCATTTTTCCTCTCATCATCTTTCCTGTTAGGACATCTCATAGAAATATGACCAATCACTTTACATTTAAATAACACCAAGGGTAGTTTACCTTTATATCTTCCTTTGCCTTTCGGTATCCTTCTAGCCATTAATGCTTCAAGTTCATCAAGTTCATCTTCTTCAACTTCACTATCACTTTCATTTCCTATATTATGTCTACTGCTTGATCTTCCAATATTCAAAGATGATACAAATGAAGATTCTACCTTAGGTAAAATACTATTATCATAGTTGTTAAGCTCAAATGCACTCAATTTACTGATCAAACTATCAAGGGAAACATCATTTCTAGGAACTTCTCTTATTTAATGTATTGTTGAGACTCTAATAGCATAGGCATGCAACAATGTTTTGAGAATTTTACTTACCACAATGTCTTCTTCAATAATTCCACCCACTCCTCAGCTAGTATTCACCACTTCCTTGACTCTATTGCTATACTGAGTGATGTTTTCACCTTCTTTCATCTTCATGTCATCAAAATTTCCTCTTAAGCTTTCTATTTTTTCCCTAAACACATTTTGATTTCCTCCATGAACTTCTATCAGTTTTTCCCACATTTCTTTCACAGTTGTATAGTTCTTAATGTCTTCAAATTCAACATCTGATAGAGAAGAAGAAATCTTGATCATCATTGCATTATTTTCTTGTCTCTCTTTCATCTAGTTGATAGTTAAAGGACCAATAGGTGTTATTAATTCATTTTCCAAATAGTATAGTGCATACTATCCAATGCTTGATAGATACAACTTCATCCTACTCTGCCATGTTGAGAAATTATCTTTGTTCAGCTTTGGTACCTCTCTTTTATACATCTTGTGATCTTTAACTTAAGTCCTTTAAACTTTCCCTTCAAGTACTCTGCACTCTGATACTAACTATTAGATAACTAAGAGGGGGGTGAATCAGTTAAGTCTAGTTATCCTATAGTCCCAATTCTCTCTCAAATGTATAAAACCAATTTCAACAAATAAACTAAACAACTCGGTAGAACTTGTCTTTGTCTTTCTAATTCATTAACCGACTGCCAAATAAATTATTTATTGTATACCGATCAAACCAGTAAATATAATGTGTAAAGTAAAATAAAAAATCATCACATGCATACACATTTAACACTTGAATTTTAACATGGAAACCTTGTTAGGGGAAAAACCACCTGGGACCGATACCCTAAATATTTCACTCTTTTGAAGTGAGTTTGGTTAAGAGCTAACCGTGTTAAAGGTTACAAAACAAACTATAAGATGTGACCTTGTTAGAGGATTTATCACTAACATTTCTCCATGACCATACATTCACTTGGGTTAGCAAGAAAATAATCAAAATTCATTGAAATTCATAAAGAAATAAATAAAGACTATTAAGTCCACTTGGTTAAGAGAATTTTTCTTTAGCAATGACTAGAACGAAATAGTAAATGACCTGATTCAAATACAACTTCCTTTTTAGATATTCAGATCTATGCTAAGCTCAATATACCACTAGCCAATATAATCTCTTCAATTTCCTTTCTCCTCCAACTCTATTCTACTCAGTTATCTCCTTCTTCTAACGTTCGTTGTAGTCTGCAAAATTGCTCTATTCTTATTTTAGCCTATCCAACCATCTTCACATGAATAGAATCTTCTCCTCATGCACATTCATCACTTTGAATCTCTTGTCTCCTTATATAGACATGATAAACCATTTTCTTCTCAGGCATAGATTTTTCCTCTTAATCTCCATCATTGATTTTGTCTCTTAAACCTTCCTTAGAACTTGTGCCTTAACACGTTTCAATCTTCATCATCTGATCTTCCTTGAATTTTTTCAGTTGTTGATCTTCATAAAAAACTTTATCTTTATCCTTAGAATCTTCCAAATTCATCCATCTCACCATCTTAAGTTTGACAATCACATGTTCCTCCTTATTTCTCCTACTCAGTCAATATCATGATGTGTCAGTGAATTCCTTCTGGGTATATACTATACCTTCTCAATGTACACTGTATCTACTTGGTGTATACCAAGTTCTTCATATACCAACCTCATTAACTTGTACATTCTTGATCTTCAATCTTTAACATAATCATGTAATACAATCAAATCACTATAATAATGTCATAGACTCATCAATAAGTTACCCAATGAATACCATATTCATATCTTACTCATACATCTCATCTTCATGTTAATATCTCATTTTCTTCATCATTATTACCTTCTTCAAATGTTTTCAACTATCATGATAAGTATAGTCAAGACTTAGTTGACATCATTGACATTATAATAACTAATCTAATGTCTCACATATACTTAAGTAGCTTGGTGATCATCATCACATTCTCCATTCTATTCTCCAAGTAGTTTATCAGTTGTAGTCTATCAAGGACACAAGTTCACAAGCCTATCCTCTTAGGATTTCATTTGGCCATGATAGCCACATGATATATATTTTTGCATATAATTTTTAATATTTTTTTAATTGTATACATGCTTGTCATTATTTTAAATGTATATTAACATATACATTTTTATCTTATTTTACTCTTATAGGTAATGCCTAGTGTGAGGGAGGAAAAATGCCAAGGATTCACATCCTTGTTGATTGCACCAACATTGCCTAGAGAAGAAGGTCTAGCAAAGGTAAGTCTTTATTTTAATAAAGGTTCTTAGTAAATTTATTTTCCTATCAATGAAAAATTTATAGGATTTAACTTGTATCAATGTCATTCTTGTGAACATATATAGATTGACATTTATATTGTTAGCGACATGTCTTTTCTTCTAGTGACATATTATAGGACTCTTTACAATATTATGAGACACCTAGTTGAGGTATATGAGAATTGAATTTTAAATTTAAATTATAGTTCAATGTATATTAATTTTGATGCTAATTTTCTATTTGTAAATCATATAATTTAAGCAATCTCAATTGTGGTTTGATTTTTTATTTGTGCAAGATCCTTTAGAGCCAAAGACTGCTTTGACGGGGCTCTATTTCGATGATCCACCAATATCCTAGGATTTCATTGAGAGATTATTGATTGTCAAATTCTTATTTTTTAGAAATATTGAGATGACATATGCCACATTTTGTAAAAGTTTTTTCAAGTTGGCATTTATGCCACATTTATATATGGACATACATACTTATTAAAAACAATTTGATATATTTACTTATTAAAAATAATTTGATATATAAAATATGAATTTTGATATAATTTCTTCCTCATGTGTACTAGATGTATTAGTCATGTGTATGGAATCATTATGTATTTTTTGTTATGTGAGTGCTGTTGTTACTATGTTTCAATAATATTTGATGTGTTTCAATAATATTTTATATTTTTTTTTTCCATAATATTTGATGTGTTCCCATAATATTTAATATTTTTTGATAATATTCTATGAAATGTTGTCTACTAGGATGCTATCAATTTTCAATAATTAACATATATCACTATAAATTTAAATTATATCAAATTAAGAAACAACGAATGGTCCATAACACATTTTGTAGTTAACATACATAACATACATAGTTAAATTTTGGATTAACTTGTTGTAGGGAACTTTACACCAATCTACACATAGGCTTGCATAAGGATTTAGAACCCCATCAATATTTTGTCTTTATATTCAACTACATTATTTTTTTAGTGAATGATTTGATATGTTATTGAATGAATATAGAATTCATAGATTAAGGAGTGACGAACCCTTCTTCTATGAATTCAACAAATTAATTTCCATCCTATTTATATCTTCATGATGAGAGATTCACAATATTTTATCATTACAACCTTTCTAGAGAGTCACAATCCTTCATCGTTTATGCCCTTTGAAAGACTACAACCTTTCATAACTACTAGCTTTTGAGAGAATCACAATCCTGAACAATAATATAAGGTAGCCTAAATATAACTCTATTTGTTGTGGGCCGAAACCATCAAAACAACCACATCCATCTAGGTGGGTTTACATTAGGCATGATCTCATTTTTACTCCCCACTCATCAAAATGCTCAACACCATACCCTACTGACGATGTCCCTTAAGTTCTCTAAGTGCAAAAAAGTGATAAACTTTGATGAGGTATTTCTCCCAATATGTGGCTCTTACGAATGATCTATCTAAAATATAGGATAGTGGGAGGCCCATCTACAATAACCTATCTCATATTTTCAAGAATTGAAGTGGTTTTTGTAGGGACATGTTTTTTGTATCAATGCAAAAACTATCAAATGCATTCAATGGAAAGTTGTAAGGTATCCTAAGTCCCGTTCTCTTGATTGTGGGCACAAACCATTAGGACAAAAATGTTTGATTAAGAAGTTTTACCCTAGACATGGTCCTATTTTGGCTCCCTACTTGCTAGAATGCTTGACGTGATACCCTACTGAAAATGACCCTTAAGTGCCCTAAGTGCACAAAAGTGACAAACTTTGATAGGGTATTTCTCCCAATTGATGACCCTTGTTAACGATCCATCTAAATGCATAGGATTTTGGAAGGCCCCTCTATAATAAACTATCTTATATTTTTAATAATTGAAGTTATTTTTGTAGGGAAATGATTTTTCTATCGATGCAAAAACCATCAAAGGTATTCAATGGAAAGTTGCAAGGCAACTTGAATCTTGCTGTATTTGTCATGGGCATAAACTATCAGTGTGAACATGTCTAGTTGGGAAGGTTTACCCTAGGAATGGTCTCATTTTGGCTCCCCACTCACTGGAACAATCAATGCCATACCCTATTGGCAATGTCCCTTAAGTCCCCTAAGTCCACAAAAGTGATGAAATTTGATGGGGTATTTCTCCCAATCCATGACACTTGAGAATAACCCATCTAAATGTATAGGATTATGAGGGGCCCCTCTACAATAAATTATCTCATATTTTCTAAACACAAAGTGAGTTTTGGAGGGCGACATTTTTCCATCGATGCAAAAAATGTCAGAGGTATTTAGTAGAAAGTTGCAAGGTAGCCTAAATCTTGCTATGTTCATCATGGTGTAAACTGTCATCTCAAACATGTTTAGTTGGGATAGTATACCCTAGGCATGGTACCATTTTGGCTCTCCACTTGCTAGAAAACTCAATGCCATACCCTACTCATGATGTACCTCAAGTGCCCTAAGTGCACAAAAGTGACAAACTTTGATTGGGTATTTCTCCCAATATGTAGCACTTGTGAATGATATGTCTAAATATATAAGATCAAAAGAGGTCCCTCTATAATAGCCTATCTCATATTTTCAAGACTTAAATTTATTTTTTTCGGGCACGAGATTTTCTATCAATGAAAAAGTTGTGAGAGACATTCAATGAAAAGTTGCAAGGTAGTCTAAATCTCACTCTATTTGTCATGGACATGAATCGTCAGGTCAAAAAAATCTATTTGTGTATTTTTAACCTAGGCATGGTCCCATTTTGGCTCCCCACTCATTGGAATGCTCGATGCCATATCCTACTGGCGATGTCCCTTGATTATCCTAAGTGTACAAAAGTGACAAACTTTGATGGGGTATTTATCCCAATTCGTGAAAATTGTGAATGATTTTTTTGAACACATAAGATCATAGGAGACCCCTCTACAATAACTTATATTATATTTTTAAGATAGTAGTTTTTGTAGGGCAGCAATTTTTCTATTGATGCAAAAATCACTAGATGCATTCAATGGAAAGTTGAAAGGTAGTCTAAATATTTCTTTATTCATTGTGGGTGAAAACCATTAGTGAAAACACATCTAGCTAGGTGGTTTTATCCAAGGAATGGTCTTGGTTTTTCTCTCCACTCATCGAAATTCTTGATGCCATACCCTATTGGTGATGTCCTTTAGGTTCCCTAAGTGTACAAAAGTGACAAAATTTGACAGGGCATTTCTCCCAATCCATGGCACTTGTGAATGATCTTTCTGAACACATAGGATTATAGAAGGCCCCTCTATAATAGTATATCTCAAATTTTCAAGACTTGAAGTGGTTTTGTAGGGCAATAATTTTTGTGTCAATGCAATAATTATCTGATGCATTCAATAGAAAGTTGCAAGGTAGCATAAATCTCACTTTGTTTTTTGTGGGTGTAAATCATTAGTGCAAAAACATCCATTTGGGTGGGTTTACCCTAGGCATGGTCCCATTCCCACTTTTCAAAATGATCGGCGCCATACCTTACCCTTGATGTCCCTTTAGTGCCCTAAGTGCACAAAAGTGACAAATTTTGATAGGATATTTCTTCAAATATATGAAATTGGAAAATGATTTTTATGAATGTATAAGATCATAGGAGGCCCCTCTACAAAAACCTATATCATATCTTCATGACTCAAAGTGTTTTTTGTAGGGAAGCAATTTTTCTATTGATGTAAAAATCATCTGATGCATTTAATGTAAAGTTGCAAGGTAGTCTAAATCTCTCTTAGTCTATTGTGGGTGCAAAAAATTAGTGTAAACATGTCTAGTTGGCTAGGCTTACCCTAGGAATGGTCTCATTTTGGCTCCCCACTTGCTGGAATTCTCGACACTATACCCTATTAGCAATGTCCCTTAAGTGCCTTAAGTAAAAAAAGTGACAAACTTTGATAGGGTATTTCTCCCAATCTGAGTCACTTGAAAATTATCCATCTAAATGTGTGGGATCACAAGAGCTCCCTCTACAATAACCTATCTCATATTTTCAAGACTAAAAGTGGTTTTTGTCAGGTGGTGATTTTTTATTGATGCAAAAATTACCGGATGCATTCAATAGAAAGTTGAAAGGTATCCTAAATCTCTCTTTGTTTTTCATGGATGTGAACCATCAATCATGGTCCTATTTTGTCTCCACACTCACTGGAACACCTGAAACCATACCCTACTACCCATGTCCCTTAAGTTTCCTAATGATCCTAATTAATTTATAGAGCCTAGGATAGCCATAATGAACCTAACACATCGTAATGGACCTAAGCCACTCATAATGGACCTATAAAAATATTAATGAACTTGGCACAACCTATCAACATCCATAATAAAATAGGGAATCCATAATGAGCATATTATAAGAGCTTAATAAAAAATTAGGATACATAATGAACATATTATAAGAGCTTCATCAACACATTAGTAGGAGATCCTATTAGAGATTGTTGTGTGTCATTGCACATTGGAAATAGAAATGTAGTACATCTACAAATACAACAATGCTATAAAAAATATTAGATACTGATGTATTTATGCTTGATCATATCTTCATAAACAAATACATCTTATAGATCATCAATACAACTACATCATGTACAAATACATCATATATCATCAATAAAACCACATCATGTATATATATACATCAATGCTATCAAAAAATCCTAGATACACAAATAATACATTTGGTTCTGATATTTGTGCTCCTTTGTATAGTTCCAACCAATGGTACTCTTGAAGACACCCACATTGCAATAGTGTAAAAAATATCAATATTAGAGAAATTATACTAACTAAATGTAGAAAAAAATAATGAAAGTAAGATAAACTCCAAAGTATGGTAGTGGAATCTCATATGTCAATCATACTTGTAATCCCTGCATTCCCAAGGCATGAGAAGACTAAGTTTATTGACCAAAATGGAAAAAAAACCAAAACATAATGAACCAAAGAACATGATTAACCTAAGCATAATGAACCTTACCATTATTTTTTATGAGCTAATCAAGTGTGTTTGAATCTTTTATGTCCATCATATTTTTAAGCAATTGTATTTGCAATCTATGAGAGGACTAAGTTTATTGACCCAAAAAATTCAAGAAGAAAAGTGTAATGAAAATAATGAATCGAATCATAATGAATGTAATAAACCTTACAGTCAGTTCTTTCCAAATAAATAATCCCAAAAGATATGTTTTAAACATTCACCACCTTGGAAATAAAAGGAGCATTTAGAGTATTAAAAAATGAGTAGTTGTTTGAGAAAAAAACAAGAACCACAAATAGCTGAAAATAAAGAAGAAAACCAACCATACTAACACTTAAGCGGTGTTAGAGGACTCATCTAGAACTAAAATTAACCCATCTAAGTGAGGTGGAAAATTAGAGGAAAAAAAATTAAAAGGAATAATATAGTGCAAGATGGCTCTTGCAAGGCCAAATATAGGCAAAATTATTATCCATTATTATTCTAGACATAATTTCAATGTTGCAAAATGTACAATTGTCATAACATTTATAATTTTTATGAAACTAACACTTTTTATTATTGGTATAAAATATACAACCCAATATACCACACCTTGGAAGATATCTAATGGAAAACTAAATATATCCAATGTTCATAGGAGTTATTATGGAAATCAGAATATCAAGAGGTAGTTAATTAGAGAAGCAATAAACATGCATGGTTAGCCATCACCAAGTTTTTATTGTATTGAAGAAGATTTAAACTTAGCATCATTTAGGTGCTTACAATATGACCTTTGTCATTACACCAGATGTCCTTGACTACCATCACCAAGTTTTAAACAGAAATATGATTTTGAGAGTCACAATTGTCACGACTCATTCCATAGAGATAGAGAAAGGAACATAGAAGTTCCAAATATTAGACAACAAGAAAAAGAAAATTAAATCTAAAATTACCCAAGAAGAAATCCATCTAAAAATCATGGATAATTACTCAAAAAAGATCCCACCATTGACATGGATTATCTTTTCCAAAAAGTCTTTCCATTTTTAAATTATTGGTTTAATGATATCAACAATTCAATCTAATAGATCTATTTATTGAACAAATTTTTACTTTTCTATTTAATATTTAAAATTATTTTATTTCCAAATTTTATTTTATTGGGCTCCAGTACCACCTGTGCTCTACCAAATTATTATGCATACTAAAATATAAGGATCTACATATTCAACAATATAAATGATTTAAACTTGAATATTGAACTTAAAAATCGGTAGGTTGAATGTTCTAGATTATATATAAAAGTCATATTATGTGCAATAGGATGTGTCCCAGTGATTTGATGACCTACAACCGATTGAATATCTAGATGAACTAAAGGAACATTGATTAGAGATCACTGAGCTATTAAAGTGATATGTAAGATGATTAAATCAGTCAATATGTTGTCATTGATGTCAACTAGTTTTGACTATACTTATCATGATAGTTACAAACATCTGAATATCTGTAGAAGGAAGAAATGGTGAAGAAATGAGATATCTACATAAGAGAAAGATGGATATGACATATAAGGATAAGGTATACATTAGGTAACTTCTTGATGATTCTATGGCTTTATATTGTTGACTTGAGAATGTTACCGTATTCTATTATGAAGAATATATTTAAATTGAACAAGTTAATGTGGTCGATAATTGAAGACTTCTTTATACACTGAGCCAGTGCAATGTATACCAAGTGACAGTAATAACCGAGTTAGTTATCACTGACGCATTCAGTATTAACCGAGTATGGATGTGTAGTACCCCTATCATAGTTTGATTTTATATATGTTATGATTATGTTAGGATGAATATATATATGTTAGGAAATCATTGATGCTTATAACTTTACTAACCCCATACTTGCATGTGTATGGTTGATGTGTTTGTTTTATATTTCTGTTTGATGTGCCTGATGTGGTTGAGGGACAGAGTCATAGTTACTTTCTTGCGAGATCCACATGATCGGCCAATACCCTCCATTGTCTGTTATATATTTATATATGTATGTACATGCGGGTTTTGTACGCAAGTTAGCAGGTACTGGACATCAAATTTCCTGAATTGTCAGGATGAGCATTCCCTATCACAATATCTCAAATGGTAAGAGAGGGGAGATAACACAGATCCAAATCCTAACCTAAGCCATACTATTGTCCTAAAATAGTGAACAAGATTTTGTTATTCCTACCCTTTCTAAACTCATTTAGTTGACGTGAGTTTATACCCCTATTCTTGCATATGAATGTGGGTCCTTGGGTCCTTGTGATGCTTTCGATTTTGATGGTTGGTGTGTTTTCTATATTTAGATTATTTAATCTAATTAAATAGTGCAATTTCATTAAATTGAATCTTTTCTATTTTTAGCTATGAGAGATTATTTGATTTGGAAATTCATTAAATGTGATTGTTAAGTTTAGTTTATCACGTGGTAGAAGTATTTAATTAATGAGAATTTATTAAATACCTTCACCTTAGAATTATTTGATTGTAAATATAAGCTTTTTCAATTAAGATGTATTTATTAATTTAAGGGTTAATTTAGCATGTGGAAATCATTTTAAATTAAATTTATTATTTTTAATTGAATGCATTAAGTTGCACATTCAGTTTAAGTGAAAATTGAATTAGAATTTAAAGTTAAATGTTGAGTTAGGAATTACAATTAAAAAGTGCATTATTTTATTATTGAGTTATTTTATCATGCAAAGTGAATTGATAGAAACTATGTTGGTGAGTTGAGTTCTAATTTTTGAATAGAACTTGCATGTTGAGTTCTATCTGGGGGGATTTTCATTATTAGGAATTGTTTTAGCCATTATTCACAACACAAGTTTTGAAAATTCTCTTTGGCGATTTTGTAGGATGTATTTATAATATGCTTTAGAGCAATAGAGAGGGGGGGTGAATCAACTATTCTTAGGTCTAGATGTATAAATTAAACTTTTAAACACTTCAACAACTTAGATCTAACAACCAACAACTACTCGGTCATTACAGAATGTATATGAAAAACATATAACAGTGTAGTCCACCATCCAATAGTATTTAACTTGCAAAACACATAAATGTTTAAACCAAAACATTCACACAAGTATTAACACTAGGATTTATAGTGGAAACCCAATTTGGGAAAAACCACTTTGTAACATGCTACTGATATTTTCACTCTTTTGAAGTGAGCTCTGTGAAAAGCCAACCATGTCAAAGGTTTACAAACACACTGCTAGGTGTGACCTGATTAAAGGATTTCAACCACCCTGTTAGGAGTGCACCTTTTTAGAGGACTTAAGTACATTCCATTAGAATGCAACCTTGATTAAAGGATTTATACAATGACTATTAGGTCAACCTTGATTAAAGGATTTAAACTGATATAATGGTTAGAAAGTAACAATAGTGTTTGATCTGAAAACATACAACTCACTTTGCAAATAACAGATCCAGTTCTTACATATATATTCTAGCTTACTGACTGAGATCCATTTCCATCTCCATCACTGATCTACTCATAAATCCCTTCAAGAAATCACAACTCCTTCTCCTTCAGCCTTTTCTACTTATTCAGTCAATAATAACAACAACTCTAGCATACTACTTCAACCTCACACTTAGGTTTCCTTAATACCTCTTTGATAGGTAGATCTATCTTTTGTTGCTTAATCTCCTCTGTAGATCTTAGGGTTAGGTCATATTCATCAAATCCTTCCAACATTATGTTCTTCATCCATCCTTCTAGAAACATCTGTAATCTCTTTATGGAATCATAATAAAATGGTTTATTGTGCATTAAATGCTCCATACATTCAATAAATAAAGTCAACATGATTTACATAATCCAAGAATTCAACTATGTCGGCTAGGAATCTAAATTATTCCTCAAATGTAAATTACTGAAGCTTGGTCAATACTGTGTTCAACTCCTCGGTCATCACTATGTAGCTCGGTCATCACTCAAAACTATTTCCCTCGGCCAATGCTGTCTTCCTTGGCAATAAACTGATGTTCAGTTAACACTAAATTTACTTGGCATATACTGGCTTGGTTGACACTAACATCACTCAACTTAAACTAGATTTCTTCAGTTCTACTTAGTTAAGCTTACTTGTTTAGTCTTGCTTCTCACTTAGATAAACAATACATTATCTTATCATTGTGCCACATAATCAAGTACCATTAAAGTATCAAGATAACTCAACCTTTCCTTAGGTGCTATTGTTATCACCCTTTCCCTAATCCTTCTCAACAAACAAATAGATATAGTACTTTCTTAGATAGCAATAGTCTTACTAGTTAAGGTTTGACATCAATGACAATACAATAATTGATTCAATTGCAATTTCCAACAATCTCCCTCTTTGGCATTGATGGCAACACCATATGAATAACATATGATTCACCAACCAATCCAAAACTTGTCTTTGCATCATAAAAATTTGTAATATCCTTAGCTTCATTCTGATTCTCAATCACATAGCCTCACTTGCTTGACCATCCACAGAGTAACTTCCACTGAATCTTTTCTATGTTCCTTTCCTCTGAATCTCTCCCTCTTACTTGACCTTTTATGAAATCTCACCATGTGTTTTCATCTTACTCATCCCCCTCTTTGACAATAATGCCAAAGCAACAACTAGAACATGCATCTTTCAGATGTAGATGTCATCTTGTCAGTTTAGTAACAATATTTCTCCCCCTATCATCTTTTCTTATGACTAATTATCATCTTTTCTTATGACTAATTATCATCTTTTCTATACTTTTCACAACTCTAGGCTACTCCTAAAGTGTGAGCTTTTCTGCATCAATTTGTTAGATACTCTTTGTAGCATATTTGATGAAGTGCTCCTAGCTTGACTAGGTAGCCTTAGTGAGGGGAAGAACCCCTAATTTTTGTCTCAGATATTCATGAGCTTCCTTAGGTAAGGCTTTGGTGAATATGTCTGCTAGTTGTTCCTTTGTATTCATATATTCCATTCTGACCTCTTTATCTTGTACCAATTCCCTCAAGTAGTGATACTTGGTGGCAATATGTTTGGTCTTTGTGTGCATCACTGGGTTCTTAGATATGTTGATAGCACTTGTATTGTCATAGTAGATGACAACTGGTTCAGTGATCTCTTCTTTCATGCCTATCAACAATTACTTATTCCATATCAGGTTTGAACAATTCACTGCAGCACCTACATACTCAGCTTCAGCTATAGATTGGGAAATGCAATTTTATTTCTTTCTTGTCTAGGAAATTAATCTCTATCCAAGAAAGAAAGCTCCAGCACTAGTACTCTTTCTATCATCCATATTTCCTGCCCAATCTGCATCAGTATAGACTCTTAGTTCAAATCTTTCATGCTTCTTATAGTACAGTCCATAATCTACAGTCCCTTTGAAATATCTCATTATCCTCTTCACAACCATCATATGAGTTTCCTTAGGATTGGTAGAGAATCTTGCCACAATCCCAATTTCTAGAGTAATATCTGGTTTGCTATGAGCAACATATTGCAATTTTCCAATCATGGACCTATACAAAGTTTGGTTTACTTTAGCAGCACCATCATTTTTAGACAATTTTTGTCCAGTGGCCATGAGAGTACTTACTAGCCTTGAATCCTCCATACCAAAGGTTTTCAGTATCTCTTTAACATATTTAGATTGTGTGATGAAATACCTTTCTCTATCTGATATACTTGTAAACCAACAAATAATTTTATCTCTACAAACATTGACATTTCAAATTCAGTTTGCATCTCATTTGTAAATTTCTTACACAGGGCATCTTGTCCACCAAATATGATATCATCTACAAAAATCTTAGCTAAAAAGATTCCTTTACCTTCTTCATCTTTCATGTATAGATTGCTGGTGTCATTTGTCCTTGAGAATCCAATCTACATCAAGTAATTTTGTAGCCTCTCATACCAAGCTCTTGGGGCTTGTTTCAATCCATATATCACCTTATTCAGTTTGCAAACCATGTGTCTCTTATTTGGATAAACAAATCCTTGAGGTTGTTCAATGTATACTTCTTCTAATATACCATTAAAAAATGTAGACTTGACATCCATTTGGTATACCTTGAAATCTCTATAGGCATCATATGCAAGTAGAGTTCTTACTCCTAATCTTGCTACAGGGGTAAATGTCTCCCCATAGTCTATTCCTTCTTCTTGTGCATAGCCCTTGCATACCAGCCTTGCTTTGTTCCTTGTGATTTGTCCATATTCATTAAGCTTGTTTCCGAATACCCATTTTGTTCCAATGACATTTTTGTTTTTTGGTCTTGACATGAGAGTCCAGGTATCATTCCTTTCTATTTGTTCTATCTCCTCATTCATGGCCTGAATCCAATCTTCATTTTCTAGTGCCTCCCTTGTTGTCTTAGGCTTGAATTCACACAATAAACATGTAGGATCTCTTAACTTGCTTCTGGTTAGAACTCTAGTTTATTTGTCTCCAATGATTTGTTCAGGCTTGTGATGTCTCCTTACATATTGTGTCAAAATAGGTTCTACTTTCTTTTCTCCTTTCTCTTCAAGTTCACCAATAAGATTGTCAGATTCAACATCTGATTGCTTGGCAACCTCTTCTTGGTACTCGATAGCATCCTCCTGTCACTCAACATTTTCTTCCCATAGCTCGACATCATTTCCCTGATGCTCGACATTGCTTACCCAAGATTTTGCATCAGGTGCAAGTGTGTCACTTGCCTCTTCTTCTTCTATATAGACAAAAGATCTATAATCTTTTGGTTCTCTCTTGCTTTCCTATTCATTTTTCTCTTTATATTCATCAACCTTCACATTTACACTTTCCACAATTTTGTTAGTGTTAGAGTTCAAATACTTGTAAGCTTTACTCTTTGTGGAATAACCTAGGAATATGCCCTCATCACTTTTAGCATCAAAATTTCCATTTCTATTATCTTTTAGTATATAGCATTTTCTCCCAAAAATTCTAAAGTATTTTACATTAGGTGCATACTTGTGCCATAATTTATAAGGTGTAACATTTGTACCTTTTTTGATCTATAATTGGTTTAAGGTATAAATAACTATACTTACAACTTCTTTCTAGTACTTTTATGCAACATTCTTCTCAATCATTAGTGTTCTTGCACAATCCATGATAGATCTGTTCCTCCTCTCTACTATACCATTTTGTGGAGGTGTTCTAGGTGTAGACATTTGTCTCTTGATTCCTCTATCATTGTAGAATAGATTGAACTCATTTGATATGAATTCTCCACCTCGGTTAGATCTTAGACACTTCAGGTTCCTACCTGTTGCCTTTTCAACCTTAGCAAAATACCACTTAAATAACTGAAATGCATTAGATTTTTCTTTTAAAAACATTACAATCATCATTCTAGTGTAATCATCAACAAAAAAAATAAAGTATCTAGCACCACAATAGCTTTGTACACCCATAGGTCCACAAAGGTTAGTATGAACCAAATGTAAAGCATTTTCAGAAGTAAAAGTCTTTCTCTTGAAACTAGACTTTGTCATCTTACCCAACTGACATTGTTTGCACATTACATTATCAGGTTTCTTCAATCTCGACAATCCTCTCACTTTCTTGTTTTTACCAATATCTACCAAATTATCAAAGTTAACATGGCATAGCCTCTTATGCCATAACCATATATCATCAATTTTTGCAATCAAACATGTCTCCTCAGATAGGTCTAGATAGAACAAATTACCTCTAGTCTATTCTCCACTTCCAATTAGCTCACCAGTGGCATCAGATATTTTAGCCTTCATGTGATGAAATTCCACTTGATAACTAGTGCTATTAAGCTATGCAACACTTAACAAATTATAGTTAAGATCTTCAACCCAATAAAATTTTTCATAAGTGATCTTATCGGTTAGCTTAATTAATCCTTTACCCTTAACAGGGCATGGTGCATCATTACTAAACTTAACAATTCTACCTTTGTAATGATCTAGGGTATCAAACTTAACTTTGTCACTAGTCATGTGGTGTGAGCAACCACTATCAATAATCCATTTATCATTTTTGTTCACATAAGATACAAGTGTAGTTTTCTCATCTTCATCAGACTCATCTTTCATAGCAACATAGACTACTTCAATTTCAAAATCATCATTATCAGTGTCAGTTTCTTCTTCATCAATATAACAAGATTTCTTACCTTTATCTTTGTAGTCCTTGTACCTTCAGTAACCTCTATTTTCTCTCTTATCTTTGTTCTTTCTATCTCTTTCCTCATCCTTGTCATCCCTATTAGGACATCTTGCAGCTATATGACCACCTTTGTTACATGAGAAACATATGATAGGAAGTTTACCTTTATACTTGCCTTTTCCTCTTTTCAATCTTCAGGCCATAAGAGCTTCAAGATCCTCTAGTTCTTCATTAGAAGTGTCACTATCACTTTCACTCTCACTGATGCATCTTTCTTTTTCTTTCTTAGGCTTATTTAGAACCATTTATGACTTGAATGCAGATTCAACATTAGCAACAGTGAAGTTATCATAATTAGAAAGCTCAAAAGCAGTAAGCTTACTAACAAGACTTTCCAGTGTTGCAACATTACCAGGGTTACATCTAGATTCTTGAATTATTGAAAGTTTAATGGCATAAATAAGATGCAAAGTTCTTAATACTTTTCCAATAATAGTCTCATCATCAATAGTTCCATTAGCTCCTCTAATAGCATTTACAACCTCTTTTATCCTACCACAATATTGAGTAATATTCTCACCTTCTTGCATTTTCATTTCATCAAATTTACCTCTTAGGCTTTCAAATTTTGCCCTTAGTACATTTATGTCACCACCATAGATGTTTGTAAGAGTGTCCCACATTTGCTTTGCACTTGTGCAATCTTTGATGCCTTCAAATTCAGAATAGCTTAAGGCAGATGCAATCTCTAAAATTGCTTGGTTGTGTTCTTGTTTAGCTCTCATCTCCTTGATAGTTAAGGATGCAATAGGTGTATCATAGTCATGTTCAAGATAATACTTTGTTGAGTCACCAATACCAGCTAGATGCAGTTTCATCAGACTCTACCATGCAAGGAAGTTCTCCTTATTTAGCTTCGGTACCTCCTTCTTATGCATCTTGATCATTTACTTCAAGTACCTTTAAACTTGTTTTCAGTAAGCACCAATAGCTCTGATACCAATTGTTAATATGATTTAGAATAATAGAAAGGGGGGGTGAATCAGTTGTTCTCAGGTCTAGATGTATAAATTAAACTTTTAAACACTTCAACAACTCAGAAATAACAACCAACAACTACTCAGTCATTACAAAATGTATATAAGAAACATATAATAGTGCAGCCCACTATCCAATAGCATTTAACTTGCAAAACACATAAATGTTCACACCATAATATTCACACAAGTATTAACACTAGGATTTATAGTGGAAACCCAATTTGGGAAAAACCACTTTGTAACATGTTACTGATATTTTCACTCTTTTGAAGTGAGCTCTGTGAAAAGCCAACCCTGTCAAAGGTTGACAAACACACTGCTAGATGTGACTTGGTTAAAGGATTTCAACCACCCTATTAGGAGTGTGCCTTGTTAGAGGACTTAAGTACATTCCATTAGAATGCAACCTTGATTAAAGGATTTATACAATGACTGTTAGGTCAACCTTGATTAAAGGATTTAAACTAATACAATGGTTAGAAAGTAACAATAGTGTTTGATCTAAAAACATACAACTCACTTTGCAAATAACAGATCCAATTCTTACATATATATGCTGGTTTACTGACTGAGATCCATTTCCATCTCCATCACTAATCTGCTCGAAAATCCCTTCAAGCAATCACAACTCCTTCTCCTTCAGCCTTTTCTACTTATTCAGTCAATAATAACAACTCTAGCATACTACTTCAACCTCATAGTTAGGTTTCCTTAGTACATCTTTGATAGGTAGATCCATCTTTTACTGCTTAATCTCCTCCGTAGATCTTAGGGTTAGGTCAAATTCATCGAATCATTCCAACATTATGTTCTTCATCCATCCTTCTAGAAAAATCTGTAATCTCTTTATGGAATCACAATAAAATAGTTTACTGTGCATTAAATGCTCCATACATTCAATAAATAAAGTCAACATGATTTACATAATCCAAGAATTCAACTATGTCGGCTAGGAATCTAAATTCTTCCTCAAATGTAAATTACTGACACTTGGTCAATACTGTGTTCAACTCCTCGGTCATCATTGCATAGCTCGGTCATCACTTGAAACTCTTTCCCTTGGCTAATGTTGTCTTCCTCATTAATAAACTAATATTCGGTCAACACTAAATTTACTTGGCATATACTAGCTCGATCGACACTAACATCACTCCACTTAAACTAGATTTATTCACTTCTTCTCCGTTAAGCTTACTTGTTTAGTCTTGCTTCTCACTTAGATAAATAATACATTATCTTAACATTGTGCCACATAATCAAGTACCCATTGAAGTATCAAGATAACTCAACCTTTCCTTAGGTGCTATTGTTATCACCCTTGCCCTAATCCTTCTCAACAAACAAATATATATAGTACTTTCTTAGATAGCGACAATCTTACGAGTTAAGGTTTGACATGAATGAGAATACAAAAATTGCTTCAATTGTAGTTTCCAAAAGGACATCTATCAGGTTTTGAAGAGTTCTCTTGGCAAAATTTTGGGATTTGAATATTTTGTGAAAAGCTTTGGAGTTTTGGAATATTGAATTTGGACATCTTATTTCATTTTTTATTGTTGAACTTTGAGGTAGGATTCTAATCTTCTATATATATTTATTCTTTGTGAGAAACAAATTCTTATCTTCTTCATGTCTGTGTAGGTGCATGTTCATATGTAAATTTTTTTGAATTATTTGGATCCATACCTGTAGGAGAAAATCCACTTGAAGGATTAAAAATTAAGGAAATAAGCTTCTTTGTATTTATTTTTATTAAATAAGAAAGAAAAAGAAAGTATAGATTATTATAAAAAAATGGATCTATATCCTTACTCTCCCAATTTTATAAAATTCATTTTTTTATCAAATTTCCATTTTTTTGTTTTTGAATATAAAATTTGGTTCAAGAACATTAAGAATATATATATATATATATATATATATATATATATATATATATATGTATGTATGTATGTATGTATGTATGTATGTATGTATGTATGTATGTATGTATGTATGTATGTATGTATTAGGAATGAATGCAAAGTATTTTGGCAGTCATTCTGTAGCAATTGTTGTTGCATTCATGACTTGGATTGTCATTGATGTCAACACAGTGATATTCTGGATATCAGTAGGAAAGCAGGTATAGTTTTGTTTTGCGCACATGTTGTATTGTAGATTGGATTTTTCACAATTGATGGTATGTTCTTTGGTGTGTTATTAACCTATGGTTAACAACGCAAAAAGAAATTCATTCATTCATGAGAGTTATGAGCATTTTGGTGAAAACAGTGTTTAGACAGTGTTTCTGTGTAGTAATTTTTAGAAATCGGAGGATATCTCTTAGCTGGGATGGAATATAATTTTTTTCAGTTAAAGGGATGTTGGAGACTCATTAATGATGACGTGGTTCATAGCGTAAACTTTGAGGATATGTTTGGAGAAAGTTACAGTATCTGGAAGCTGACAGTTTTATGTGAATTTTGTGTGTAGCATGTATAAATTATTATTTTGTAATTGAGGACCGAATCATTTGTAATTATTTGAGTTTGGTATATAAGAAGGAATGTTTTCCTTGTTGTAATAAGAATTGAGAAAAAAAGAATTAAGAAAAAAAGAATTGAGAAAAAGAGAATTGAGAAAAAGAGAATTGAGAAAAAAAGAATTGAGAAAAAAAGGAGAATTGAGTAGAGAGGATTGAATTGTGAAAGTTGAGATGTGAATATATGCATGAAGTGAAGAAAAGAGCTAATTCAGTGATGAAGGAAGACTTGTGAGTACAGAGATCTAGAATTGTGATCTTGTGTAGCAGAGAGTGCAGTTTTGGCACAGTATGAAGGAGGTAATATATTTCATATTATTCTGTTGAATAATTCTAAGATCTTTTGGACAGTGGGTTCAGAGATCTTGCCTTGAAGCTATTTGGGCAGTGGGTCCTTCTATCTTCCATAAACTCTTAACCGGGTTAGAATCTTTTAACAAGGATTCAAAATCTCCTAACAAGGATTTATATGTATTGAATGTATTTCATAAGACTCCTAACAGGGTCCATCCTCTAACAAGGAACTTTCATTTTAGTGCATCATTTTGTGAGCATCATTCCCACCGGGGTTTACTCTTTTCAAGAGGTTCCCTAGTAAACATATCTTGTGTTATTGTGCAATTGTGTATGGTTATCTTTCTATGGTTGATTACTACATTGATTATATTGTTTAAAGTAGTTGAATGGTTAAATTATCAAATAACTGATTCACCCCCCCCCTCTTAGTTATCTTGGGGATCTTTACTTTCTAACAATTGGTATCAGAGAAGCAGGTCCTTGAAAGAAAAGTTTAACAACTTAAGGAGATCCATGGTGAATTTCAGGAATGAAAGCCCTAAGTTTGATAGAGTAAATTTTGACAGCTGGAAAGAAAAGATGAAGACACATTTATTGTGTTTAGGACCAAGTTATTGGTTGATTACAAAGAATGAGAAGACTATCATTGAGGAAGACAATCTAGAGGCAAGAACTAAAGATGAGCTAGATCTATTCATGTGTAACATACTTGCAAGAGAAGCACTTTTTTCAGCACTACCAGAGAATGAATACAGTCAGGTAAGATGTTTGAAAACATCTCATGCAATTTGGAAAGCTTTACATTCTACTTTTGAAGGTGATGAACATGCAAAGAAGGCTAGATTACATAATTGGATTTGTGCATTTGAAGATATCAGAATGATGGAAGATGAATCTATTAGAAGCTATATTGGTATGATGTCTGAGATTGTAACAGGAATAAAGTCTTGTGGAGGTGATAAGATAGAGAATGAAGTGATATGGAAAATTCTGAGAACTTTGACACCAGTATTCAAGCAGACAACACAGATGATTGAACAAGTGATACCTTGTACACCGAACTTTTCAAGAGAGACTCTTCTTGGAAGATTAGAAACAACAGAGATAAATTTGAGATTATCAGGAGAGCTACCTAGAATGGAGACATCATTCAGTGCTCGTAACATTAGACCTACATTATCAAGAAGTACTAGTGTGAATGGAGATTATGCCAGCAGTAGCAGATCTAAATCTGAGGAAGATAAGAAGATTGAAGAAGGTATTGCATTACTTGTAAAAAGAGAACTAGAAGGTAAGAAAATATTTAAATGTTGGACTTGTCAAGAATATGGTCATTTTGCATCTAAATATCCTAAAAGAGTTAAGAAGTATAGAAGCAACTTTAAACCTAGGAGATCTAAAGAATGTTATTATGCAAATGATGAAGATCTTGAAGCAGAAATTGAAAGACATTTAAGTGACAGTGATAATGATAACTTTGAGGAAATAGGATTTGTAGCAATTAGAGAAGAAAGTTCTGAATCTGATGAAAGGGAAGAAAAATTATTAGTTTCTCAAGTTGAAATGAAATCTGATTGGATTATAGATAGTGGTTGTTCACATCATATGACTGGAGATAAAAGAAAGTTTGTTAAGTTAGACAATTATGATGGAGGAATTGTTAGAGTTGGTAATAATGCACCTTGTTTGATTAAGGGTATAGGATCTATTACTCTTGATGGAAAGACTAACACTGATGATGTTTACTTTGTTGATGGATTGAGACATAATCTACTAAGCGTTGGACAATTGGTTGATAAGGGTTATCAAGTTTGGTTTGCTGAGAAAACTTGTGTGATAAAAGATAAAGATGGAAATCTAATTGGAAAAGGATCCAGAACTAGAGGTAATGTATTTCAGTTGAATCATACTGAGATGACATGTTTTTTAACTAAGATTGATGATAGTTGGTTATGGCATAAAAGGTTTTGTCATATAAACTTTGATAATATTGTCAAAGTGAGTACTACACTTGCGGTAAGAGATTTACCTAGAATTATGAAACCTACTAACATGATTTGCAAAGAATGTATGATGGCAAAGCAGAAAAGGAGTTCATTTCCCAGCAAGAAGTTCACATTGGTAGAGAAGCTGGAGATTGTTCATATAGACTTGAGTGGTCCTACTAGGACTAGAGGATTCTATGGAGAAAGGTATTTTATGATTCTTGTTGATGATTTTACAAGAATGATGTGGATTGCATTTTTTAAAGAAAAATCTAAAGCATTTCATAAATTTAAGATCATGAAAAGAAAAATTGAGAATGAATCTGGAATGAAGATTAAGTGTCTAAGATCTGATAGAGGTGGTGAATTTACATCTAGAGAGTTTAATACTTTTTGTGAAATGAATGGTATTAAGAGAAAACTTTAAGCCCCTAGAACACCAGAACAAAATGGTATTGCAGAAAGAAGGAACAGGTCAATAACTGAAGTAGCAAGAGCTATGTTGTTTGAGAATGATTTAGCTAAGACCTTTTGGAGAGAAGCAGTGAACACAATAGTATACACTATGAACAGAGTACAAATTAGAGCAGATACAAACAAGACACCTTATGAATTATGGTTTGGACATGCACCTTCAGTTAAGTATTTTAGAATTTTTGGAAGTAAATGTTATATTAAGAGAGATGATGATATAGGAAAGTTTGATCCTAGAAGTGATGAAAGAATATTTCTTGGATATTCTTTGAAAAGAAAAGCATATAGATGTTATAAGAAAAGAACTAAGACTATTGTTGAAAGTGCAAATGTCAAAGTTGATGAGAAGTTTAAAATTTAGGAAAGAATGCTTGATTATGAATCTGATGGAGAAGCACAACCTCAGCCTAACATTGAAAATACAGAATTATTTTTTGAAACTAACAGTGATTTGTTGAATGAAAGTCATACTGAAGAAAATAGAGAAGAAAATAGAGAAGAAAACAAAGAAGAAAGCAGAGAAGAATCTACAGTTGGAACAAGATCAGTAACTATGACACCTAATAGGTATATTTCAAGACATCACCCTATTGAGAAAGTTATTGGAAGTTTAGACAGAGGAGTTTTGACTCAAAATAAGGTACATTTATGTTTGATTTCTCAAATTGAACCTAAGACTACTAATGAAGCTTGTGAAGATGAACATTGGATTAATGCTATGAAAGAAGAACTAGAGTAGATTAAAAAAAATAAGACATGGGAATTGGTCCCTAGACCTAAAGACAAGAATGTGATTGGAACAAAATGGGTATTTAGAAACAAGATGAATGAACAAGGAGAAGTGATAAGAAACAAAGCAAGATTGGTATGTAAAGGATATTCACAAGAAGAAGGAATTAACTATGAAGAAACTTTTGCACCTGTGGCTAGACTTGAAGCAGTGAGAATGTTTCAAGCATATGCAGCTTACAAGAAATTCAAAGTGTATTAGATGGATGTGAAGTCAACATTTCTGAATGGTGAATTGGAAGAAGTCTACATTGAGCAGCCTGAAGGTTTTCCTTTGACACAAGAAGGAGATATGGTATGTAAGTTAAAGAAAGCTTTATATGGATTAAAACAAGCACCTAGAACCTGGTATGCAAGATTGGATAAGTATTTATTGAAATTGAGATTTATAAAAGGAACAACAGATAGTAACTTATACACAAAAGAAATTGAGAATGGTTTGTTGGTTATAGTTATATTTGTTGATGATATTATCTTTGGAGGAGAAGATGAAGCCAGTGACAAATTTGCAGATGAAATGAAGACTGAATTTGAAATGAGCATGATTGGAGAAATGAAATATTTTTTGGGATTACAGATAACACAAAGCAAGGAAGGTATATTTATACATCAGACTAAGTATTTGAATGACTTATTGAAAAGATTTGGAATGGAAGATTCTAAACCTATTGGAACACCTATGGTAACTGGACATAAGTTATCTAGCAAAGATGAGACACCAGTCGTTGAGCAAAAAAAGTACAGATCTATGATTGGAGGATTGCAGTACTTGACAGATACAAGACTTGATATAGCACATTCAGTTGGGATTGTAGCAAGATTTCAAGTAGAACCTAGAGAATCACATTATGCAGCAGTAAAGAGGATACTGAGATATCTGAAAGGAACAATGGATTATGGATTATGGTATGAGAATTCTGATGATTTTACTTTATGTGCCTATACTGATGCAGATTGGGGAGGCATCGTTGATGAAAAGAAAAGCACCAGTGGTGGAGCCTTTTTTCTTGGAGGAAAATTGGTCTCTTGGTTAAGTAAGAAGCAGAATTGTATTTCACAAAGTACAACAGAAGCAGAATATGTTGCAGCAGCAAACAATTATAATCAGATTATTTGGATGAAGCAGATGTTGAAGGATATTGGAATAAAGTTTGATGAGCCTGTTGTTATACATTGTGATAACACCAGTACAATGAGTATGTCAAAAAATCCTATTTTACATTCTAAGACTAAACATATTGAGATCAAGTATCATGTTGTAAGAGAGAAAGTTACAAAAAAAGAAGTAAGATTGGAGTACATAAGTTCAAAGGAACAGATAGAAGATATATTTACAAAACCTTTACCTAAGGATACATTTGTGTATCTAAGAGGTATGCTTGGGATTATGCCCCAACCTATTTTTGAGAATTGATGCAGATGATTGCATCCGTCCAGTGGTATATGAGCCCTATCTTTCTTCTGGATTGGATGTTGGAACTTCCTTTATGGGGGAGTTTATGAGCTGAGTCATGAGGACTCTTGTTATTGTATTTTTCTAAACAGTGTCTTTTGACATTAAGTTTTTGTTGACTTAGTGATGGAATTTTTGTCATTGATATCAATGGGGGAGAGATATACATGAAAAACATTGTGGATTGTATGAGAGAGCTGAATGAGAGAACGAAGCAAGATTTAATTTGATATTTTGCAGTGATGTTGCAGTATTGGATTTTTGGAACATTGGATGTTTTTCATCTATGTTGCCATCAATGCTAATGGGGGAGATTGTTAGGAATGAATGAAAAATATTTCGGCAGTCATTCTGTAGCAGTTGTTGTTGCATTCATGACTTGGATTGTCGTTGATGTCAACACAGTGATATTCTGGATATCAGTAGGAAAGCAGGTATAGTTTTGTTTTGCGCACATGTTGTATTGTAGATTGTCTTTTGCATAGTTGATGGTATGTTCTTTGGTGTGTTATTAACCTATGGTTAATAGCACAAAAAGAAATTCATTCATTCATGAGAGTTATGAGCATTTTGGTGAAAGCAGTGTTTAGACAGTGTTTCTGTGTAGCGATTTTCAGAAATCAGAGGATATCTCTTAGCTGGGATGGAATCTGATTTTACGCAGTTAAAGGGATGTTGGAGACTCATTAATGATGATGTGGTTCACAACACAATCTTTGAGGATATGTTTGGAGAAAGTTACAGTATTTGGAAGCTGACAGTTTTATGTGAATTTTGTGTGTAGCGTGTAGAAATTATTATTTTGTAATTGAGGACCGACTCATTTGTAATTATTTGAGTTTGGTATATAAGAAGGAATGTTTTCCTTGTTGTAATAAGAATTGAGAAAAAAATAATTGAGAAAAAAAGAATTGAGAAAAAAAGAATTGAGAAAAAGAGAATTGAGAAAAAGAGAATTGTAAAAAAAAGGAGAATTGAGTAGAGAGGATTGAATTGTGAAAGTTGAGATGTGAATATATGCATGAAGTGAAGAAAAGAGCTAATTCAGTGATGAAGGAAGACTTGTGAGTACAGAGATCTAGAATTGTGATCTTGTGTAGCAGAGAGTGCGGTTTTGGCACACTATGCAGGAGGTAATATATTTCATATTATTCTGTTGAATAATTCTAAGATCTTTTGGACAGTGGGTTCAGAGATCTTGCCTTGAAGCTGTTTGGGTAGTGGGTCCTTCTGTCTTCCATAAACTCTTAACTAGGTTAGAATCTTTTAACAAGGATTCAAAATCTCCTAACAGAGATTTATATATACTGAATGTATTTCATAAGACTCCTAACAGGGTCCATCCTCTAACAAGGAACTTTCATTTTAGTGCATCATTTTGTGGGCATCATTCCCACCGGGGTTTACTCTTTTCAAGAGGTTCCCTAGTCAACATATCTTGTGTTATTGTGCAATTGTGTATGATTATCTTTCTATGGTTGATTACTACATTGATTATATTGTTTAAAGTAGTTGAATGGTTAAATTATCAGATAACTGATTCACTCCCCCCTCTCAATTATCTTGGGGATCTTTACTTTCTAACAATATGTATGTATGTATGTATATAAACTTGTTTTATTATTACCAGTCACCCTTTGATTTATGTATATATATAAAAATAATATTTATTTTAATGAGCTAGCTGCCACTTCATGTGGGCTACCCAGCCCCTCTTTGTAATTTTTCTTCCTCTTTAAAATTAAACTCCCTTTCCCTTTGTGAATTCCACCGTGAGCACTAGAAGGAATTTTATTAGTTTTTCTATTAAACATATTTTTTTTCTATTAACTCACAATGCTCCCTATATTACTGCCACCTAAGAAGGAACTAGGGAATTAAGTTCTGTTTATAAATTAGCATGCAACTTTTATTGTTATTATTTTTATTAAAAAAAAGTGTCAAACTCCACTTCCTTCCTACCTTTTTGGGGTTGTTTCTTTATTTTAAAGTGTTGTTTAAATTTGTCATGACCCATGATTTTTGTGGGCCCTAATATATATAGATTTCTTTATTTTCTTATTTAATAAGTTAGTTCTTGCATATTTATATTTAGTTAAAACTTAATATAAGTATGTACATTGTCTATTATATATTTATATATGTATGTACATGCAGGTTTTGTATGTAAGTTTGTAGGTACTAGGGATCGACTTCCCTGAACTGTCAGGATGAGTGTGCCCTATCACAATATCACAAATGGTAAGAGAGGGGAGATAACACATCTCCAAATCCTAACCTAAGCCATACTATTGTCTTGAAATAATGGACAAGATTCTGTTATACCTACCCTTTCTAAACTCATCTAGTTGATGTGAGTTTATACCCCTACTCTTGTGTATGAATATGGGTCCTTAGGTCCTTGTGATGCTTTTGATTTTGATGGTTGGCATGTTTTCTATATTTAGATTATTTAATTTGATTAAATAGTGCAATTTCATTAAATTGAATCTTTGCTATTTTTAGCTATGAGAATTATTTGATTTGGAAATTCATTAAATGTGATTGTTAAGTTTAGTTTATCACGTGGTAGAAGTATTTAATTAATGAGAATTTATTAAATACCTTCACCTTAGAATTATTTGATTGTAAATATAAGAGTTTTCAATTAAGATGTATTTATTAATTTAAGGGTTAATTTAGCATGTGGAAATCATTTTAGATTAAATGTATTATTTTTAATTGAATGCATTAAGTTGCATATTCAATTTAAGTGAAAATTGAATTAGAATTTAAAGTTAAATGTTGAGTTAGGAATTACAATTAAAAATTGCATTATTTTATTATTGAGTTATTTTATCATGCAAAGTGAATTGATAGAAACTATGTTAGTGAGTTGAGTTCTAATTTCTGATTAGGACTTGCACATTGAGTTCTTATTTTGATTAGGAGTTTCATGATTGAGTTCTTATCTCTGATTTGGAGTTGCATGTTGAGTTCTGTCTAGGGGGATTTTCATTATTAGGAATTGTTTTAGCCATTATTCACAACACAGGTTTGGAGAATTTTCTTTGGTGATTTTGTGGGACGTCTATCAGGTTTTGAAGAGTTCTCTTGGCAAAATTTTGGGATTTGAAGATTTTGTGAAAAGCTTTGGAGTTTTGGAATATTGAATTTGGACATCTTATTTCATTTTCGATTGTTGAACTTTGAGGTAGGATTCTAATCTTCTATGTATATTTGTTCTTTGTGAGAAAAAAATTCTTGTCTTCTTCATGTCTATGTAGGTGCATGTTCATATGTAGAATTTTTTGAATTATTTTGATCCATACCTATAGGAGAAAATCACAACTTGAAGGATTAAAAATCAAGGAAATAAGCTTCTTTGTATTTGTTTTCATTAAATAAGAAATAAAAAGAAAGTATAGATTATTATAAAAAAATAGATCTATATCTTTACTCTCCCAATTTTATTAAATTCATTTTTTTTTAATCAAATTTCCCTTTTTTTGTATTAGAATATAAAATTTGGTTCAAGAACATTAAGAATATATATATATATATATATATATATATATATATACATATACATATATATATATATATATATATATATATACATATACATATATATACATATATATATATATATATATATATATATATATATATATATATATATATATATATATATATATATATATATATATATGTATATATATATATATATGTATATATATATATATATATATGTATATATATGTATATATATATATATAAACTTGTTAAACTTGTTTTATTATTATATATATATATATATAATTTATTTTAATGACCTGGTTGTAGGACCCCTCCATTTCCCTCATCTTGGTTAGAACACTCTGGTAAGCACTATTGTTATTTCTTGCAAAACTTTTCGTAGATTTTATGCGAAGTTATTAGATATCTTGACTGTAGTTCGTCAACTTAATTAGAATAGATTTAATCTTCAAATGAATTCATGGAATATGTTAATTTAAGACATAGTTTTGAAGCAATATTACCTTTAGTTAACTATTGTGGTATTAGAACATGAAGGTGTAAACCTGTGCTTACATGATAGAATTAATATTACTCTAAGATGCTTGGAAATTCTGTCTGAAATTATAATAAGGGAGCTTATGTGGATTAGAATATTGCCCTAATGAAAAATAGAATGAGTCAAATTAACTAACATAGTTTTGAGACATTTTAAAATAAAGACAGTCAATGGTAATTAGCAAGTGAATAGTAAATCTAATAGAATCTTTAAGTTATTTGGCAACATTATATGTTATGATGCCTTAACTTAGGTATGGATGATTCACCCCCATAGATGGTTTGTAATGATCTCTAGAAGTGTAAAATTTATGTTAGAGTGATAGGTGCACGCATCAAAATATAAATTTAGGAAGGCTTCAAATAAAAATAAATTTTTGTGATAGAATTGAGCTATGCAATTTAATTGGCCCCTACCATTCTCCCTCTATGTGAGACACTTTTGTGGATAAGGTTGGGAGACCGTTAGTCTTTTAGCCTTGTTGAGCCCTACTAGAACATATTGCCTTGATGAGAATCCATGTAATGTGATTATGTAAACCCCATTTTCTTACGAAAAAAAAAACAATTTGTCCAGAGAGAAGTATATTTCAATTTTGGTGATACATTTAGAACCTCAATGATGATAATGTTTACCAAGGCGGAACTAATTCTAAGAATAGTTATTGGGAGAAATTCAAGATGAATAATTATGGTTAAGCTAGGATATGATGTACAAATGAAACTCTTATTGCACTTTCATGTAATTATGGATTTAATAGTTAATTCAATTTGTTCAAAGTTTAATATTATAGAATTGGAACATCTTGACAAATCAGATTAGACAATTAATTGCTATGAACTAGAGGTGAAATTGCAATGAATGATTAGGTTACTTAACCTTGAGTTAAAATGTGAAGTTTGAAATAGCATTGATAACTATTTTACCATAGTCCCTAGTATACCCTAAGGTAGGATTAATAATGAAGGGTTGATAACTATGTGACTTTAACTTTAGGTCACGATGTTTATTCAAAATTAAATCTTACTTTTGGGAATTGAGAAGATTATAATTTCTTGATAGAATAAGATTGGTTCAATAAAACAAATAGTGATGATTTCATAGATTGGAATTATGGATTAATTGTAATTTGAAGCATTTTGAAATTCAGTATCATAAGAGAATTGATGGATTCCTTAGAGGATAACTTGTTACCTAACTTGAAAGTGTACTGATAAAATGAAAGTTAAGTTTTTATTTTATTTTGATCATGCTCTGATTATTATGGGAATACTGATAATTACATTGAGCGTGAAGGACTAAAACCATGGAAAGGGGAAGTCAAGCTATTCTGTGTGTGCCTCCCATGACACCAAAATTTGTGTCCTAAAGGGGGACTAGGCCTATTGTGATGTGTCTTATTTTTTTTGTGAAGAGAAAGGGGTTATGTGAATGTTTAATTTTATTATTTCTTTGTTTAATTATGGACCTTGCCAAGTAGGAAAGTGATGTGTTTTTGAGGTGTCTATGAAACTTGTAATGTGAATTTAGTTGCATTTTAAATTTACTTGGTATTAAGGAAGTTGTCACCATCCAACCCTTGTACAAATTGGTCTTCCCCATACCTCTACCTTGGTTAGGGCACACATGGGAAGTCACATCTCCTTAAATCTCGAATTTCACTTTTAGGTTGGGTTTTGAGGGGTCAAATTGACCCCTAGGGAGTTGTTTTACACAAAAATATAAGGCCCATGGGTTATACCTATGGGTAAGGGTCCTTTTTAACCATAGGACACCTTAGAGCCACCTTGGGAAGCCCTCCAAAAGTGGGCTTTTGTCAAATGGAGAAAATCAAACTCACATGTGAAACTTCATGAGTCAAAAAGTTTCCAACTCTCTTCCCCATTCACCTTTTGTAGTTCCACTTTAGGAAAGTTGTAAGGTTTTGGGTAGGTCACCCAATGGGAAGCTCACAACTCTCCCAAGGGCATGAGAGAGTGTGAGAAGCCTATTTTAGTGGAAAACTTGGATTGTGTTGCCTAATTACCCACTCTCCAACTTTGGAGACAATCTAGGAGCTAGGAGAAAGTTAGAGAAGAAAAAGGGAAGAAAAGGGAAGACTCACTTGATCTATCTACCATAACTCCAGGTGAAGGTATGTGCACCTCAACCTCCATTAATGGAGTTTAAGCATTTTATGAGTTCATATGAGTAGGAAGGTATTTTAGTTTGTATATGTGTGTTGTGAGTTGTTTTTATGCTTTATGTAAGTCCTTGAGTTTATTCATGAGAGTATTGTGTGGGCAAAGTGTTTTGAATCTCGTGTTGTAGTGATAAATGTGTATGTTAGGTGAGCTAGAGATGAACCATGGTTGTTTTTGCTTGAAGTTCTTATTTCCTTCTTGTTGAGTGGGTCTTAGTAGATCCTTGTTGTGAATGGCCATGTAAGAAAAAAAAGTTGTTGTAATCCTTGTGTGAGGGCAAGAATGACGTATATGTTGTTGTTTCATGAAGTAATGTGATGTGTGCAATATTTGAGGGATGTATGGGTGTTTCTTGTTGGCTTGATTTCCCCTTGCTTGGGGGTTGGATAGGACCTGTGAGGTCTCATGATGCCATATGGTAGGGAGGAGAGTACCATGGTTTTGCTAGTCGGTTTTGTTTTCTTGCAGGTTTTTCAAGATATCTTGGTTGGACTAGGCCAGGGCTATGAAAGAATGTAGTGTTTGTGAATTCCCTCAATGTGGTATTGGGTGTAAAGTGTACCTTGTAAAAATGTAATATAAGTCTTTGTCTCATCTATTTCTTCTTGTAAGATCTTGTAAGATAGAGTCTCCTTGTAAAGTTTTGTAGTGTGTGTAAGAAGTGACATGCTTTCAAGTTGTAATAAAAAAAAAAAGGGAAATGCTTATTGATGTATCTCTTTGATTGTAGCTGTAACTTGTAGGAAGAGTAATGTTCTTTATTTATTTATGTTTCTTGTGATAATCTATCCATACTAGTGCTTGTACTACTGTTGTAAAATGTGTTTAGAAGAATTCTTAGTAAGCTATACACTTTTAACACATATATATGTTAATATTTTTTTAAAAAAAATTAGTTGTGTTTTTGCCTAAGGAAATCTGGGCATGACACTAGCCACCACTTCATGTGGCCTGCCTAGCCCCTCTGTAATTTTTTTTCTTCTTTAAAATTAAACCCCCTTTCCGTTTGTGAATTCCACTGTGAGCATTAGAAGGAATTTTATTAGTTTTTCTATTAAACATATTTTTTTTCTATTAACTCACAATGCTCCCTATATTACTGCCACCTAAGAAGGAACTAGGGAATTAAGTTCAGTTTATAAATTAGCATGCAACTTTTATTGTTATTATTTTTATTAAAAAAAAAGAAGTCAAACTCCACTTCCTTCCTACCTTTTTGGGGTTGTTTCTTTACTAAGCCGATAGGCTTTATGTGGGAGCTTTGCTCCCTGAAAAATAATTTTTATGTCAGAAAATTGTCAGCCCTCTTTACCTGTATTTTTTTTTCCGACCATATATTTTCTTTTCATAATAGAATGTAACTCTGTGTTATAAAATGAAAATGGAAAGTTTCTTTTTGTGGAAGTCCCTAAAAAATAATTTTTATGTCAAAAAATTGTTGTATTTTTTTTTTCCGATATTTTCTTTTCATAATAGAATGTAACTTTGTGTTATAAAATGAAAATGGAAAGTTTCTTTTAATATAATTGAGAAAGTTATAATTTTGATAATAAAACTGATAATGTAAATTTTTGTTTTATATAATTTTAATTTCATAATCGAATGTGATTTTTGGTTTTTATAAAATTTTAAGAAAGCAAGTTTCTCTTAATTCATTCTATAAGATAATTAGAAAGTGCTAATATTTCATTACAATGTATTTTTATTTTATAAAATTTTAAAAGGGTAAGTTTCTCTTAATTCATTCTATAAAATAATTAGAATGTGATAGTATTTCCTTCACAATGTGGTTTTTGTTTTAAATTTTTTTAAGAAGGTAGGTTTCTCTTATTTCTTTCTATAAAATAAGTAGAAAGTGACAATATTTTTATTTTAAATGGAATGAATGGTTCTTTTATCCCATTTAATAGTTGGGAAGTAAAATAATAAATTCATCTTCATATTATGATATAAATTCATTCCTTGTTCCAATTATTTTATCAAATCCAAAATTAAAATTTGAATATTATGTCATTGTATGGCCAAGCATTGCTAATTGTAGCATTATACTATTTATATATAAAATTTTAAGAAAATCTAAAATTTGTCTTCTTTATCTATAAAGGTGTCATTTCATAATTTTTAATATTTTGGTAGTTTCCCTTTGATTTACTTATAAATTTATAGATGAAAAGATAAAACAAATTGCACTAATGATGACTAAAGATACCTTGCATAATAACCTAATCTTCTTTGGGCCCCAATGATCTCCTATTACTACTTCAATCAAATAGCTTAAAATCCATCAAATATTTTGCATTAGCGTTAACATTTGGCTTTGATAAAATAATAAGAGATGAAGGAATTGAAGAGTGAAAGGAAGAACACATTATTTATTTATATTATTATTTTATAATGTATGACAAGTAAAGAATCATAATGAATAATAATAAAGCCAACATAATATGTAAGAGAACTATAATCCTAAACAATATCATTTTTAATAAAAGAACATAAATTACATAAATCATTATCACCACACTACTCACAAGACGAATCATCTAAGGAACATTGAATATGGTTTAATATAAAAATATGCATGTGTTGAAATCAAAATCATTAGGCAAGAAGTCCTCACAAATATGAACTATATCATCATGTAATACATGACACGATGAATAATAAATAAAAAATTATATAAGAATTTATTTACTATCATCATATCATGTTATCAATAGTCACTATGGCTTTGCATAAACATAAACTAATTTATGTGTATCCATAGTCATGGCGACTATCAAAATATAATATATGGTAGTACGCAAATTTTTTGTTGAGCTATAAGAGTGTTTTAAAACAACAAAACTTTGTGTGTATCGTATCCTAACATGCAAGTGATGAGATTGTCTGGAAGCTTATGGGATGGAAACAATTGGGCTACCAGAGGCCGCTTGGTGATGATCGACTGGACCAAAGATTCATTTATTTCAGTAATTTTACTATGGATGCATGTATGCCCACTTCCCCTTCTGCTAAATTTTGTGCTACCTGTAATACCCCAAAAATGGGCTATAAGTTCATTAACCTCCTACATCTACAAATTGAATGAAATCAACATCGAAGTCCTAATCTAAGGCACATCTAAACATCATCAAATCATAATTGATTATCTTAAATTCTACATCGGGGAATATTCCTAGCAATATTCCTAATTATCTTAATTATCTTTAATTTAATGATTATTTGGCAATAAATCACATTTATCCTAAGTTTGATTAATTGAATATTTTCATATTTAATTAATTAGATTTAATATCTTTCCACTTAATTATGTAATTAAATTTAATTCTATCTATTATTAATTGTATTATTTAATTTTGACAATAAATCCAATATCCTATGAATAATTGATTAAATTCTTATTTAATTGATTAAAGTAGGTTGTCATTATTTAATAATATAGTTTTTAATAAAAGTTTGATAAAATAGTTAATTAACCCATAAATTAATTATTTTATTTCAAAAATCAGTTAAGTTGAGAATAAATCACTTTATTTATTTATTAAATCATAATTATCCATGTGCATATCCAAGGACCAGTTAAACTCAAATTGGAAAATCAATGCAAGTTGTTAGCTTTTTGAAACTCAACATCTTTTTGAGTTTTAAAGTTGATCTAAACTTCTAATTCGAGTTGAACTGTGCTTTTGCATGATTTTTGTGACTTAATTATCTTTATTTAAAAATAACTCAAAAATCAAGCTGATTTATTTGAGTGATTTATGGCTTTTTTTCATGCACCTCCAAAGCCCTGGATTTCTATAAAACCAAGGCTCAGCTCTTCATAATTCATCCACAAATTTGCACAATCACGCTGGAGAATTGGAATTGGAAAAATCAAAGCTCTTGCGAATCGACACCTTTGTGAGATCAATTTCAAATTCATAGCTTTCATATTATTGTTAGAATTTTCATTCTCATATCATATCATTTCTAGATTAGCATTGCATATCAATTTTCATATTAGCATAGATTCATATCAGTTTTCATCATTCTTATTGCATAGAAAATATCAAAAATATAGATTAATTGCATTCATATTTCATATTAGTTTGGCATTCAAATCCTTTGTTTAGGTGTCATCTAGGTCATTGATCTCGATAACAATCTGAGAACATTAATCTCACACCTACTAGAAGGCAGTAAATCGCTTGGTTAAATTAGATTTCAATTTTGCACGATTTTGATTTTTGCTAACCTCTAATGTTTTACTGAAGTGTTGTGTCTACAAAATAGGTACAAAATTTACACACACATTTCTAGTGCCCACTGTGGGGCAACCCACCTTTACATGCTAGTTTTGATTTTTTTGGGGAGCTAAAGCCCTAAAGTTTCAAAGATTTAATTTTATCTCTCAAACGGCTATGATTTTTTCTCTAAAATGTTTTTTTCAAGTTTAAAATATATCAAAGAAGCTACAATAAAAAATTTAGAATTTTTTGAGATGTTTTGAATTTTTAATAATTTTTTTTTGAAATTATAGAAAAAATTAATATCTGACACAAATCAGCATATTTTTCAGAAATTTTTATATTTTTGGAAAGATCTTTAAATTATACAGGGGGTCCATTCTTTGTATTTTAAATTTTGATTCAATATAATAGCTTAAATAGTCAATTTACAAAAACTAGTCTATTTTGATAAAACGGGTCTCTAGGGCACAAATGAATAGATTTTTCTAAAATTTTTATATTTTTGGAAAGCTCTCTATTTTTTAGTAGGAGTCTTTATTTTTAATTTCTATTTTTGTGGCCAAAATCATAAAATAAAAATCAGATCTTGTTGACTAGGTCAAATGCAACAAAAAAAATAAAGTTTTGTGATGGGTATGCACTTATTTTTTTTACATGGTTCAATGAATGGTATGAGTTGTCATTTGGGTTAATTGCTGGTTATTATTGCTGATAATAATTTATTTTTAGAGCTAACCCTATGGTTTTCATAAGTTGAATATATTTTGCATATCTTGTTTGCTTGTTTGCTTGTTGGAGAGTTCGTCACTTGCTTGCATGGAAAAGCTCAACAAGAATTGCTAAAAATTAGGTAAAATCTACTAAGTGCATTGCGAAGATCCCAGGTATTCTCCTTCATCTAATAAAATTTTGATTTGGACTTAAAATAAATCTCTTATGTGTTTGGCTTGTGTGCATCTTTTCATGCTTTTGTCTATTTCTACACACTTGCATAATTGATACTAGGTTGTGACACCTTAGGTATTTATTTAGCAGTCTTAGATACTTGTGATTGATCTAGATTACTATCTTGGGTTATTGGACTTACTAAATTTTCCAGCCCCTCATTCCACCCCGTGGTTGCAATGTCAGTGCCATAAAGGGGAGGGTTCTACAGGAGAGAAGCGTTAATTGTTCCACCAGGCAACCCTTTTGTGCTTTTTAGAACTCACTTGTTTTCTAAGTTGGGGACTCATTTTTAGCTTGTGTGAGGTGTTAAGTGTTCTACCTTGTGGACTCATCTCATATTCTCTTTAAGCGTTAAGTGTTCCTCTTTCTGCTTTTTGGGTACTTTTGGTAGATTTGCTTTTGGAAACATACATCTGTGCTCACATAGTAATTAGGCCCTATGAACACTATTCATGATTCTTGAGAGATTGGATTCCCAGTGAAATCCTTCTTGATGATAGAATCCTTGTAGGTAGGGAGAATACTTAGTGTGTTTCACATTCAACTTGGTTAGTGTGTCTTCTCTTATTGATCGATACATTCTCTCCCAGGAGAGGTTGATAGATCACGTGGGGTTGACATCACGAGCTTTGGTGAATCAAAATTGGTTAGTGCACCTTCTCTTATTGATTGATACATTCTCTCCTCGGAGAGGTTGATAGATCACATGGAGTTGACATCATAGACCTTGGTGAAGCAAAACTTTGTCTTAGCATGTCAGATTAATCTGCTTGCTTTGTTTGGGTTAAAAGTGAAAAGGTGTCAAAAACCTCAGATCTGGAGCCAAGTCCCCTTGTGGTATACTATTGTGAGTCACCTTTAGAGAGGGTTAACCATAGCAGACAATCCCTTCACAGGGCAAACTACATTGATGGAACCTCAAGCGGTAATAGCCATTTTTGCCGTGGTAGTGACAGCCGCTATATAAATGTCCTTGTGAAAGAAATCTCCATAGGTATGGTTCATTGTTGGGTTGTCAGATCTTCCTAGTAGCTCCTGAAGATTAAGTTCTCGGACTGTGTCAAAACCCTGGTGCACTGAGATTGGAGTTCACCCCTTTGGATCATAAAAGTTGTAGAGTCAAACCATTACTAAAAACCCTAGCGAGGCCAAATTTTCATTTTATAGGGTATATGTGCATTATTGCAAAACATTTTTGGAACATACACAATTAGCGCTTCTGAGGATTAGAATGAATAAGTCACTTGATTGTTCATGTGCAAGGTTGCTTTTGCCCTTGTTCATTATTTTCAGACATGCTTGAAATCACTTGCTTGCTATTTTGCGTGCTTGTTTATCTATCTGGTTATTGAAAATGGACAAATCTGTTACAATCCTCAAATCTAGAAATTGAAATTTGCAAACAATTCAAATCTGAAAACTCAAAATTTGCAAAATCTGAAGTAAAATCCTTTTCTAGAGTCAAAAGTCATCTTAAGAGGTCAGAAAGTCATACGAGTTTCCATCAAGTGTCATTTCATTACAACCCATCTGTCATATGATTGAGTACCCACTATCGTATGAGTTTCCATGCCAGCAAATTTTCAAAATCAAAATCTTGCAACTGTCGTATGAGATTTTCAACTGTCGTTTCATTGCTACCCAACTGTCGTATAACCCACCCAGTGTCGTAGGAGTTTTAATGCCAAAAAATTCTTAGAGTCAAAATCTTCCTTGCAATTATCGTACGAGTTTTGCAACTGTCATTTCACAGCATACCCACTGTCGTACGAGTCTGCAGAGTGTCATTTGGGAAATTTTTGAAAGTTGTCAAAAAATTGTCAAAATTGCCAGATATTTAACTTTTTCAGCCTAATTTTAGAATCTGTCGAATGAATCACTATGTCAAGAATAGAGCAGTAGCTATTTAGAATCCAATCATTTTCCTAAAGTGGCCTTTTGAATCCGATTCAGCCTTCTATTTAATCGATTTGAGTCCTTATCATCCTGTGTCAAAACTTTGTCATAACTATCAATCTTCAATCAATCATCAAAATGACTAAGTGTTGTGATATCTTGTTCGCTATCTTTTGGGAACCTACCCATACATCTAGGGCACAGTATCCTTCATCCACGTCTAATCAAATCTTCAAATCAATCAAACCTTGACAAGGTTGCGTCATTTGATCATCTTGATTCAATTCATTATTCAATTATCTGAATCTTATTCTTTTGTTTCACTCAAAGTTGATGGTGGAGACTAGAGCTTCCTCTCACAAGAAATCTATCACCACTACCCAAACTCTGACTCTTGAGCAACTCATCAATTCTGGTCTTTATGAGGATGATGGTCTTGGCAACTATTGATTGAAATCTGGTCACATACCCCCTCCATCAACTCATGGAGGTACTCAACATACCCCTCATCAATCTAATCTAGGGAGTCCACAAACTCCTACCATGTCTCAAGCAGGGACAAATTTTGGCTCTCAAAGAGCTCAATCTTAACATGGGGCAGATCAGGAACCCACACCTGAAGAAATTGCTCAATATCAAAATGATGATAACTTCAAACGAATGATGAAGCATTTCTTGAAAGAAGATAGAGAAGCATACTTTTTACAATTAGCTCATCAAGGAGCTAAACTTCCCCCCAACTTTAATGTTGAAGACTTCATTACGCATGAGGAAGAAACTCCACTCATAGCTATGATGAAATAGATACATGCTTTACAATTCAAATTTAATAGCCTTGAGAAAGAAAAGGAACCCAAAGAGTTCTCCATGGAAGCTCTATGCCCTTTTCCTTTTGACAAAAACTTGTATATGCCACAATTTCCAAAAAGAGTGGAGATGCCAAAGTATGATAAGTATGATGGACACTCTGATCCTCAAGATCATGTCAGAGAGTTCTGTATGCAATCCATAGAATTCATGCATGAACAGACCTATCTGATGCATCTTTTTCCTAGATCTCTGGGAGGAGCATCCATTCAATAGTTTTCAAGATTGCCTCCTACGATCAAGATGTTTGAGGAATTGATTAAATTGTTCAACCAGCAATACTCCTACAATATTCAACATCCCATCGCCATGATTGATATTTGTAATCTCAAGCAATATCCAGGAGAATCATTCCTAACTTTCCTCAAGAGGTGGCGAAAGAAGTTCTCTCTATATGCTAGACCAATTCCCAAAATGGAGAAACTTGAAATCTTTATCAATAACCTTGTTCCAAAAATCAATTATCCCTTACAAATGCAAGATCATACATCTTTTGACAAGATGGTGGATAATGCTATCAAAATAAAAAAAGTGCTCGTAAAAAAAGGAGAAATCACACTTCAAAAAGACAAGTACGAATCAAGAGCCAGTTCTAAAGACAAGAACAAAAATTGGAACAAGAACAAAGGCATCATCACAGATGGTGTTTTTGACACTATCCGTGCCCCATCAAAGGCACCAGCCTATAATCTCACTCTTGGCACTCAAGCCATTAAAGCCTCGGAGCAAAAGTCTTCTCAACCATCTCAAAGGAAGCCAAAATTCAAAAAATGGGATAAACATAAAAAATTTACTCCTCTAGGAGAGTCTTTAGAATCAGCTATGAAAACTCTACTGGCTGATAACATCATCTCTTTACCACCAATTTGACTGAATGCTCAAGACCCCAAACCGATATGGTGGAAGGAAAATGAATTTTGTGATTTCCATCGGAGTAAAGGTGACAAAACTAGTAGTTGCTATCACTTGAAGCATACCATTCAAGATCTGATCGATAGTGGAGACATCACAATTGACAATCCCACGAGCAATAATGATCATACAACATTCACAGAACCATTTCTGAAACATGGTCAAGAAGTTTCAACTTCTTAGCCTAATATGGGGGCAAAAGTCAACTATGCCTACCCTGGAAATAACACTGTCATCAATATGGTTGAGCCATGTCTCTCTGAAAGTTGCAATGTCATCACAATTGTATGAAGAGATAGAGATCATTCCTTAGCTAATGCAGTTACATGATCACAAGCTCAAATGCATCTAAAAGGACAAATCCCAGATTCATCAAATGTCCCTAAGGTGCCCTTCAATCTTTCATCTGCTTCTAAATAGAAGGCTACTTCAAAATCTTCCAATCCAAAGGATACAAGGCCTATGTCTTATAGCATTATTCAATGACTCTAGCACACTAATGCAAAAATCTCCATGTTTGAGTTGCTTCAAATATCTCTAGCTCATAGAGCCATTCTCGATAAAGCTTTTCTCAGTTCCAATGTTCCTGACGACCTTGATTTAGATAGGTTCCAGACTATGGTTGGACATCTTACATCTCTGCAATATATATCCTTTTTAGAGGAAGATGACAACTCCTTGAGTCACCCACATAATCAGCCTTTGCATATAGAAGTCTTGATCCAGAACCATAGAGTCAAATGTGTGTTGATAGATGGGGGCGCTAGCCTAAACATTTGTTCTTACAGCTTGATCACACAATTGGGATTTTCAGAATTGGCTATTGATCCTAGAAAGAAAATAACTATCAAGGCCTATGATGAACAAGAAAGATCTTCTAAAGGCACCATTGTCTTACCTATCAGAGTGGGTCCAGTTATCAAAGATACCATTTGTCAAGTGCTTGATCTACCTTTGGCCTACAACGTCCTTCTAGGGAGACCATGGATACATGAAATGCAAGCTATTCCTTCTACGTACCATCAATGTTTGAAGTTTCCTTATGAAGGAGTAGAGGTTACTATCCCCGCAAATCTGAATACAACTTGCAACACCTTGAAGGAAAGTGTAGATAAGCTTGTACCTAATAACAGAGAATCTTCTATTGAACCAACTAAAGAAGCATCCACATCTAAAATGGAAGATTTGGCAAAAGACGTTAATATCAAAGAAAATGGTATGGGAGAATATACTATCGAGCTAGTCTTATCTTTGACATCTCTCCCTATCTCACCTAAGTCTTATGGGCAATCTTTGAAACAATCCAAACCAGACTCTAAAGAACCTCTTGAAGCATATAAAAAGAATTTTGTAGCAGAACAAGTATCCAAGCAAGTATTTGAAGAGGATGAGGCTGTGCTATCATGGCTGTACAAAGATGAACCTGAATCTCAAGTTGTTCAAACTGGTGACTCTGCAGTCTCCAAACTCCCTTCCAAGTCATATGGTCCAGGAGATAAATTAATAGCTAAGATGGGATATTCAAGTAAAGGACCTCTAGGAATCAGAGGAAAAGGTCTTGAGGTACCTCTCCCACATACTGGTAGAGAAAATAAAAACAAAGTTGGCTTAGGCTTTAAGAAGAAACCCTATCACCTCAAAGGTAATTGCTCTCATGTCATAGAGCGGATCACACTAGGGGAACCTCTTCTTAAGAAATAAGAAACATAACCATCAGATAGTGATTTAGATAGTTTAGAACTCATCCCCTATGAAAAATTGCCTATAGAGATCAAAGACCTTCTTGATGATAAAGATGATCCTATCAAGAGAATTAATGTAGTAGAAACACAAGAACCTACTATCAATCAAGAGATAGTTGCAACACAAGAACCAGCTAATCTTGAAAACAATCAAGAAGAGGGAAGTGGTAGTGATTCTAAGATAGATTCTCATGAGTATGAATACAAATCAGAATTGGAGGGTAACCCTTCTTGGGGTATTCACCCTGACTTTACTCATGTTCTAAGATTTCCTAGAGATCCCAAATCAGAAGATGAATCTAATGACTATGAATGGGGAGTCATCCCAGAACCAGATGAGCTTATCATAGAGAAACATGTTGATGTTATTCACCAATATGCACCTCAAACCAACGTAAGTCTAGAGTGAAATGATGAACCTATCGAGTCTGATCCACCTATGGCTGAATTGGACTCCCATGATGACATTGAGCCTATTCACGAATTGAATTTCTTAAGTTGTAGTGTCACCTTTGAACTCAAGTGTCAGGTTAGGACCAATGATGACAGATCCATATCCGTAAACACTATCTCCCAATCTTTCCCTACTTTGACTATCAAATATCCAGAACTTATTGATCAAACCTCCACAAATCCAAGCCATGGTATTTATACCTTCCCAAATGACTATGCCCTCGCTTGCTACCTCAAAGAAGTTGAGCCTATGAGTACTTCCATTAGTGAACCGAGTGTCAGCATGACCGAGTCGGACATCAAATATCTTAGTCAGAAAAAAAAGAATAAAAAAGAAAAAGAAAAAGAGTTTTGAGGGTGAAAACCACTTTGTGGCAGTCTCAGAACCTACAAAAGTAAAAATAAAAGATGTATCCAAAGGTGAAAACCTCTCTGAGGTGCCTAAGATGAGATATTTGATGTCCTTCTGAGTCATTTATAGGACAGATCTCCAGTTATAATTGAGCCCACTCAATCCATCAATTTGGGTACAATAGAGGAACCACAATTGGTACATGTAGCATAATCATTATCAGAAGAAGAGAAGCAAAAATTTACAACATTCCTAACAGAGAAGAAGATCAACTTTGCATGGAAATATTCAGATATGCCAGGATTGGATCCCAATCTTATAATGCATCATTTATCTATTGCTCCAAATGTCAAATCTGTCAAGCAAAAATTGAGAAAGATACATCCTCATGTTGCACTCTTGGTAAAAGCTGAATTAGAGAAGCTCCTAAATGCCAGATTCATCTGATTTATTGACTATGCAGAGTGGATCTCTAATATTGTACCTATTTCTAAACTAGATGGCTCAATTAGAGCATGCACAAACTTTCAAGATGTGAATAGAGCATGCCCTAAGGATGATTTTCCACTACCTAACATTGATATGATAGTGGACATGACTGTGGGTTTCGAGATGTATTCCTTAATGGATGGTTTCTCTGGATATAACCAAATAAAAATTTCTCCAGAGGACCAAGAGAAAACTACTTTCACATGTGCATGGGGCACCTTCTGTTGGAATGTCATGCCATTTGGGCTTAAAAATGCTAGAGCTACATATCAAAGAGCAATGACATCTATTTTCCATGACATGATGCATCGAACTATGGAAGATTATGTTGATGATACTTTAGCAAAATCTATGATCAGAACTAAACATCTAAAGGACTTGAGCATGATCTTAGACAGAATGGAAAAGTTTAGTCTCCGACTAAATCCTAAGAAGTGTGCTTTTGGTGTCACTTCTGGAAAGCTCTTAGGATACATAGTTTCAAAGAAGGCCATTGAAGTTGATCCGGCTAAAGTCAAGGCTATAATAGAGATGCAACCTCCCATGAATATCAGTCAAATGAGGATGTTGCAAGGAAGAGTTCAATCTATCAGAAGATTCATATCACAGCTAGCAGACATATCATAGCCTTTTACAAAAACATTACATAAAGGTGTGACCTTTTCCTGGAATGAAGAATGTGAGAACAACTTTAACCATATCAAGAAGTATCTATCAAATCCACCTATCTTGATGCCTCCTATTCATGGGAAGCCATTGATCTTATATGTCTCTGCAACAGCCACATCATTGGGGGCATTGCTAGCACAACATGATGAAGAGAAAAAGGAAAGAGCCATTTATTATATAAGCAGAATATTGGTGGCATATGAAAAGAACTATTCTATGATTAAGAAAGCTTGTCTCATTATGATCTTTGCATCATAGAAACTGAGACACTATATGTTAGCTCATACCACACATCTAGTAGAAAAAATTGATCCACTAAAATACCTACTAAGCAAGGCTGCCCTCACAGGTAGACTGGCTAAATGGGTCATGCTTCTAAGCGAATTTGACATTGAATATGTTGAAAAAAAAGATATAAAAGGTCAAGTTATGGCTGATCAACTAGCAGATGCACCCATGTTTGATGACACACCAATGCAAATGGAATTTCTAGACTCCTCTATTATGCACCTATCTTCTAGAGAATGGAAATTGTTCTTTGATGGCTCCTATACATAGAATGGATCTGGAGCAGACATATTGTTCATAACTCCTCAAGGATACTCCATCCCAAAAGCATTCAAATTGAAGTTCCCTTGCACGAACAATATTGCAGAATATGAAGCCCTTTTGAATGGTATGAAACTAGCAATTGAATGGAGAGTAACAGAGCTACACATTCATGGAGACTCTCAACTTGTTATTCATCAAGTCAATGATGTGTACCAAACTAAAGATGAAAAGCTCATTCCTTACAAGAGAATGGTAGATGATCTTAAGAAATATTTCATATCTATCACATTTGAGCAAATTCCTAGAATGGAGAACATGGCTGTCGATGCAATGGCAACACTATCTACTTTATTACAGTAGCTTGAACATGAGCTATGCTATGAGTTTCTGGTGGAAGCACTATCTTATCCTGCATATGACTCCCCCAAAAGCCACATGATCTCCACTGTTGTAGGTCATGATTCATCCCGATATAAAAACCTATTTTCCTATCTCCAAGACCAAATCATCCCCGATACCTTCAACCACCATGAAAAGATATACCTTATCTGTAATGCCTCCTGATATGTCATCATTGGTAATGATCTATACAAACGAGGTCTAGATGGTACACTACTTAGATGTTTAGAATGGGAAGAGTCTCAACGTGCATTAGAGGAAGTCCGTGATGGTATTTGTGGGTCACACTCAAACGGTTTAACACTAGCTCAAAAACTTATTAGGGCTGGGTACTATTGGCCTAAAATGGAGAAAGAGGCTATCAAATTTGCTAAGAATTGTCAAAAGTGACAAGTGCATGGAAACCTAATTCATGCTCCAGGGAGGGATCTAATCCCCTTTACAACACAATGGCCTTTCCATCAATGGGCATTTGATCTTATCAGGATGATTCATCCTCATTCTTCTAACGGACATACCCATATAATCATAGCCACAGATTCTATTACAAAATAGGTAGAGGCGGTCCCTTTGACACAAGCAATAGGGAAACAAGATCTCTATGTTCATATTGAACTATATCATATGCAGATATGGGATACCTCATTCCATAATCACAGATAACGGTGGGCAATTCAGGAATAAAGACCTCGATGATCTATGTGCCAAGTTCAAAATCACCCAACATTGGTCTTCTATCTACTATCCACAAGGGAATGGCCAAGCAGAGGCTTCTAACAAAAATCTATTAAAGATCTTGCAAAAAATAGTAAAAAAAACTGGTAGAGACTAGCATCTCATGATTAATCTAGCTCTATGGGCCTATAGAACAAGTATCAAAACACCTATAGGGGCTACACCTTTCACTTTAGTTTATGGGTCTGAAGCGGTACTACCTATTGAGGTTGAAATCCCATCAGTCTGAATTAGAATGCATGGTCTAGTAACTGATGATGACTACAGAGTGTCTAGGTTACAAGAACTGAAACTACTAGATGAGCGCAGACAAGCAGCATATGATCATCTCAGAGTATATCAGAAGAGAATGTCTAGAGGCTACAACAAGAAAGTCAGACACAGAGAATTTCAGGTTGGTGATCTAGTCTTGAGAGAAAATCCTAAAAATCAATCCCATCGAGAACGCAAGGGGAAGTTCGAACCCAATTGAATGGGTCCGTTTGTCATCACCACTACTTTTGGCTCTGGTGCCTATTAACTCTCAACGACTGAAGGAGAACAACTTTGAGAACCAATCAACATTCTCCATCTGAAGAAATTCTACGCCTAAGGCATTTAGTCTATGGTAAAATGTCCTGAAAAAAATCTTAAAAATTGGAAAATGTCCTGAAAAAAATGAACATCTTGGTGAAAACCTAGCAATAGGCACCTTGATGATTCACAAAAAAATTTAAAAAAAATCAAAAGTACAAAAAAATTGAAAAAAATGAAAAATACAAAAAAAAAAGAAGAAAAAGTGCCTTGGTGAAAACTTGGAAACATGCGCCTTGGTAGCAAAAATAGAATCTCTACCAAGATGGTGAAAAACTAGCAAACGGGTGCCACTTGTTTCAAAATGCTCCATCTATCAGTGCAATCTTGGTCTTTCCCAGCTTTCAGTTTTGCTTTAGTTTGTACATATCTCCTGGTTTGTTTTTGCATTTCTAGTTTTCAATAAGTTGGTTTGTCCACCAAACAACTCAAGCGTCTGTATCCTATCAATGTTCAAACTTGGGGGAAATCAATATCATATCCTATGGTCTCCAGTATATCTTAGATGTGTCATATCCAGCCAGAGTCCTTTGAAGCTTCATTTGAGTCAGTCAAGTTTGTCTTGTCTCTAGAAAGGATTTTGCATCTACAACACCAACATCAAACTGAAAACTGAAAACAATTTGTGCTTTTCATGCTTTTATCTCCTTGTATGCTTACTGATTCACATTGAGATTTTTTCATATTGTGTCCCTTTGAGCTCTTCGATGATGTCCTTTATAGGATTTAGAGAGTGATGACTAGGGGCATAATCTTTTCTTTGTCTTCTTCTTGTATGTGAAAATCTAACAACTTTGGAAATTCTGGATTGAAATGGTGTCCGACTGTAAGAGCCTCTATCTCGAATTGGATGGCCATGCGTACGTCAACCATTGATACCCAAAAAATTCAAGGAAGTTTGATCTAACTATTGTCTTTTTGAGTGAGTTCTTTCTGCTACTATGAAACGCAATCTTGCCTAAGGATGTGAATGATAAATGGTCACTACAGGTAATTCCCACTGGATTTAGAATGATCTCTTGACTGTTTGATGTGTTTGAATGGAAGGCGTATTCAGGTCATCATGACGTTTATGTTTTGATGCTTATACAAATTGCTATATCAAAATGGACATGATATTCAGGTCATCTTGGCGTTTGTGCCTTGGTGCTTATATCTAATCCGACATTCCAAAAATAAAATCAATATTCATATATCCATGGTTGTTGACTAGTGGGTGTTGTATTGATTCTTGTGCATACAAATTGATATTCATATGTCTATGGTTTCATAGCTAGTGGGCATTGTATTGATTTATTTAGTTACCTAAAAGTTCAATGATGATAACAAATCGACATATGATCAGTGACTAGGTCCTAGGTCTTAGGTTGCATTTCATTTTGCATGTCTCTTTGCATTTTTCATGTTTGCATGATCTCACAATGGCTAAACGAACTTCAATGCTTAAATGATTCTTCAAATTGCATCTTCAAATCTAACAAGAGCTGAATCTTACACGAAGGTTCCTCCAACGAAACAGCAAGTAGAATCCTTTTTCAGGATCAAAATCAAAATCTGAGATTGTTTATATTATTAACTACTTGCATATTCGACCTTCGATCATCACATAAATCTATAATTCAACTTAACTGATTATCTTACATCAAACTATCAAAATTTTAACTTGGTCAACTATGGTCAACTCATGGTTTAACCTAGTCAAACTTGGTCTTTTGGGACCTTCCAAATGATGCAGAATGCATTCTTGAATGTGTATAACCACTTTTCCAATCAATTAACATGCTTCTAAACTATCAACGCTGACTTTTCTTGTCAGATTTTAATTTTCATCCCGAAGGGGGCATGGTATTGCACATCATTCAAAGTCTGTAAATCAAATTCAATCATATCTTCCTTAGTAATCAAGACAACAACCACATCTAGTTATTGATTCATCAAAAGTCCTCATCGCTTGGGGCAAATCTATCATCACTTGGGGCATATCAGATTCATCAAGATCCATATCAATCTGGTATTCTCCTAATCTTGTAAACTGTATCAGTTTTTGCAACCATCGGATCATAGTGTTCTTTCCTTGGTTCTTCGGCAACTAAAGGGTTTGGATGTGATACCTGCTAGTTCTGCTAAGACAATCAAGTCTAGAACCGGTCACTCACTTCTTCGCAATCATAAGGTTTGGAATCAGGCATTTTGACACTCTTTCGCAATCATTGGTTCATCGCTGCTACATTGAACATTATCTTTGGTCATTCAGGACCTATTATCTCCATATCAAATCAATATCAATCAGCTTCTGTCTCATATCAATTATCAATTTCAAACATCAGTTTCATATCTTTATCAAACACAGACTGTCTTTGAACCACTGCGCTTCGCACAACAATTCAAAGAGGGGCAAAATGTAATACCCCAAAAATGGGCTATAAGTTCATTAACCTCCTACATCTATAAATCGAATGAAATCAACATCAAAGTCCTAATCTAAGGCACATCTAAACATCATCGAATCATAATTGATTATCTTAAATTCTGCATCGGGGAATATTCCTAATTATCTTAATTATCTTTAATTTAATGATTATTTGGCGATAAATCACATTTATCCTAAGTTTGATTAATTGAATATTTTCATATTTAATTAATTAGATTTAATATCTTGCCACTTAATTATGTAATTAAATTTAATTCTATCTATTATTAATTGTATTATTTAATTTTGACAATAAATCCAATATCCTATGAATAATTGATTAAATTCTTATTTAATTGATTAAAGCAGGTTGTCATTATTTAATAATATAGTTTTTAATAAAAGTTTGATAAAATAGTTAATTAACCCATAAATTAATTATTTTATTTCAAAAATCAGTTAAGTTGAGAATAAATCACTTTATTTATTTATTAAATCATAATTATCCATGTGCATATCCAAGGACCAGTTAAACTCAAATTGGAAAATCAATGCAAGTTGTTAGCTTTTTGAAACTCAACATCTTTTTGAGTTTTAAAGTTGATCTAAACTTCTAATTCTAGTTGAACTGTGCTTTTGCATGATTTTTGTGACTTAATTATCTTTATTTAAAAATAACTCAAAAATCAAGCTGAGTTATTTGAGTGATTTATGGCTTTTTTTCATGCACCTCCAAAGCCCTAAATTTCTATAAAACCAAGGCTCAACTCTTCATAATTCATCCACAAATTTTCACAATCACGCTAGAGAATTGGAATTGGGAAAATCAAAGCTCTTGCGAATCGACACCTTTGTGAGATCAATTTCAAATTCATAGCTTTCATATTATTGTTAGAATTTTCATTCTCATATCATATCATTTCTAGATTAGCATTGCATATCAATTTTCATATTAGCATAGATTCATATCAGTTTTCATCATTCTTATTGCATAGAAAATATAAAAATATAGATTAATTGCATTCATATTTCATATCAGTTTGGCATTCAAATCCTTCGTTTAGGTGTCGTCTAGGTCACTGATCTCGATAACAATCTGAGAACATTAATCTCGCACCTACTAGAAGGCAGTAAATCACTTGGTTAAATTAGATTTCAATTTTGCACAATTTTGATTTTTGCTAACCTCTAATGTTTTATTGAAGTGTTGTGTCTACAGAACAGGTACAAAATTCACACACACACTACCAAGTCACGGTGGAGTGAAATGAGTAGCACATAGATGAAACAACTTAGTTGGATGAGCAAGAATTACATTATGTATAATTATTGTTTGCACCCTCAAAAGTTTTCATATGGACCTCTTGCTGAATGAACTAGCTGGCGATTTATAATTTTTAGACTTAAGTAGAATTTTTTAGCATTTATACTTAAATTTAGTTAAATTTAATAATATTATTTTTATTAGGTATAATTTATATTAATTTTATTATTTTTTGTTTCATATTTCTTATGTATAACATTATTGATCTACTTTGTTCGTTCTACAAACTAATTTTACTCCTTGAAAAATTAAATCTCCTATCAGCTCATCGTTGCATGCACAAAAGCATGCGACTACTAGTTTTAAAGTGTTGTTTAAATTTGTCATGACCCATGATTTTTGTGGGCCCTAATATATATAGATTTCTTTATTTTCTTATTTAATAAGTTAGTTCTTGCATATTTATATTTAGTTAAAACTTAATTATTATTTGATTTATAATTTAAGATGTAAATTTTAAAATTATCATTTCTAAAATTTGAATTGTATATATGTTTTGGTAATCTAGTTATTTTTAAGGGCGTATTATTATTGGAGAATGGTATTTTCTTTTATGAGTTAAAAGTTGGGTTTTGATTTAATTATTTAGATGCATGAAATTTTTGTATGAAACTATAATCACTTATATTTGTATTTAAAATATAAATATAAGGGTTATGGCATAGCTTATTTTTATAAATTTTGTATGGGCATTTATTGTAGTAGGCCTATATTTTATTATAAATGTAGGTGAAATAACGTATTTGGTTTACAAATTAATTTTACATTTGCATGGGGAAATTGGACGTTAATGTTTTCTCTTGCATGATTATTGGTTTTAGGACTTAAAAGACTTAATTGGCTTAAAGGAAGTAATTTTGTGTTCAAATTTTAAATATGGGTATTTAGCCATGCAAGTGATTGTAATGTGAATCTGATTGATTAGATTAGCAAAGTGTTTTCTTCAGGAAAGTGATTAGTATACTTTTACTTAAAGTTTTGTTTAGTCTTGTATTTCCCTATGTGGTGGATTTAAGGGGAGTTAGTATGTTGATCTAATTGGGTTGTTTCTAGAGGCAGGATTAGGGTGAAATCGTTCATGATCATTTTCCTTGTGAACTCTGTTGTATTTGATTTGGTTTAACCTAACCTTACATGATCTTTTCTCTTTGATTCTCTTCTATGATACCTTGTATAATTGAGTTTTGCTTCATATTCTATATAGGGGAATATGGTGCTAACTTTCTATGTCCTATCCATGGGATCAGGAGTATATTCTTTTGTGAACTCTTTTAGAGAGTGTCTTTTTTTATATATTTTGGTTGTGAGAACCAGTGTGTTTCTATTGCACTAAGGAACAAATTTGAGGATCCTTATTATTAGTTTGATGTTATTTTCTTGTGAGCCTAAGGGAAGTTAAATAGGTGCATCTTAGGGGAGTGGCTTACAATAGGGGTCTGAGACCCAAAGTGGTCAGAACCTGGGTAACCTATCGCAAGTTTGTTAATAAGTGATAATATAGTAATTAAAATTTGGAGAGTTCATTAAAAAGATAATTTAGAGATTATGCCTCACCTATGCCTTGAGCGCTTGTTTAGGATAAGGATGGGAATGGCATGATACCTAGAGAGTAGGTATGATTAGAATTCCTCATTCACATGAGAGGGTATTCTAGTTCCGCGTGGGTTGTATTGAGGGTTCGGAGCCCAGAGTGGCCAATCCAGGGTAACTCAATGCTTGAGGGTCCGGGGTCTAGTGTGATGAGTCTAGGGTAACTCAAGTAGATGACCATGTGATGAAACTCCCATAGTATCTAGCCTAAGTCTCCTCCATAGTTTCTACATTTTCCTCTGGTGGTGTGTCCTTGTTGTCTCATTATTACCTGGTGGTTTATTTTGTATTCTGTGGTGTTTGGTAAGTATTGGTATTTTGATGTTTATTATTTTTTCTTTATCTTTAGTTGTGGTACCTTTGAGTTAGTAAGCCTTTAGGATCTTTTCCTAGATGTTTTGATTAAGATTCTTATCCAAGTGGGATCTATTGTTATCTCCTCAGCACAATGGGGGTGGACCATTTAGGTTCACGAGGCTGGGTGGTAGTGATTCTTTTACCATTTGAGATTTTGACATTCATGTACCAGTGTTGGATGGTCCCTATAGTAGTTGTTCCTTCTTTATCTTCATTGATGGAGTTGTGTTCTTATTCTTCTATTTATATGTGATCTTGTATCATTGTATCAGTTATTGAGAGATATCATGTTGTACTTTATTTTAGTTATTGTATTACATACCCTATGACATGTGTAGTGGATGTAGGTTATTATGGATACCTTATGGTACCAGTTGTATCTATGTTATCTTATATGTGATGTTGCATTTATCTTTTATTTGTTTATATGAGTTTTGTAATTATTCCTAATCTAAATTAATTAATTAATGTTAATGTAATCTTCATCGAGGAACCCTTGAGAGTTGTAACCTATGTTAGTTATTTGTATTAATGTGAGTAAATGGTAAATGCTTACACACTGATGTTTATCTTGTATGTTAATTTTAGAAAAAATAAAATTATTCAACAAAATTAGGTGCATGTTTAGGTTAAGTTCTCTTGGGTTCCCTGGTGAGGCATTACAAGATGAAAACATTAAATGCTAAGAACAACCAACTGAAATTGATGAGCTAGAACTTGTTATGATTTCGAGGTTACATATGAAGTTAGTTATAAGATCCATGGCTGACATAATTTAGAGATGACCTAAAGGATGAGATTGAAATGTGTTATTTACACATTTGCTGAGGAAGGTTTAATTGGCAAAATGGACGAAGGAGATTAAGAGGCAAAATCTGATGGCTAATATGAAAATAGTTTACTTGTTTATTTAAGAGACATGAGTTTCATTGTTGAAACATGCCAGACAAATAGAGACTGCAGAAGATTTTGTGTGAAGAATTTATTCATGCATTCCTATTCAAACTGGTTACAGACATAACTAAGTTGCAGACATTATCGAGCATCAAAGAACTATACACTAAGTAAAGTAAGTTGGGGAAATTTGAGGAAGTGAATTGATTAATGATCAGATGAGTTTTATGAGCATATCATAGATCTAAATATTTTCAAATGAGTTGTATTTGAATCAAATCAGAACTGTATCAGTTTAACCATTGATTCAGAAAAATATCTTAACCGAGTGGACCTAACAGTCTTGTTGTATTACCATATGACATTCCTTGAATGTTAATTATTATGTTGTTGAACCCATTTTGAATGTTGGTCAAGAGTTAACTATTAGTGATAAATCCTCTAATGAGGTCACACCTAATAGTGTGCATTGTAACCTTTAACAGGATTGGCTCCTAACCGAGCTCACTTCAGAAGTGTGAAATATTTTGGATTACCGGTCCTAGGTGGTTTTTCCCTTAGCAGGGTTTCCACGTTAAATCATTGTGTTATGTGTTATTTGTTATGGTTATTTTTCTATCATACTTTTCATACTGCATAGTTGATTTAATTGGTTATCATAGTTTGGATAATTATTGGTATTCGGTAAATGAACAGAAAGATTGATATTTTATCTTACCGAGTTGTTTATATTGTTGAAAAAGTTTTGAAAAGTACATTTGAGAGTTTGGGACTATAGGATAATTGATTTAACTGATTCACCCCCCTTCTCAGTCATTCTAACAATTGGTATCAGAGAATATTAGTTTATTGGAGGAAATTTTCAAGGACTTAAGCAAAAGATCACATGTATAAAAGGGAAGTGCCTAAGCTGAACACATATAACCTCTCGACATGGAAAAGCAGGATGAGGCTTCACATAACTGGAATTAGAGAATCTGCTCTACATCTACTAGACCATGGCTACTTACAACCAACTATTGGACCTTTGATAGTTGATCAGTTAAGAGACAGACATGAACACAACATAACTATGATAGAGATTGTCGTTGCTCTATCTGATGCTGAATTTGAAGATGTCAAAGCATGCACTTTAGCGAAGGAAATTTGGGAAAAACTTGCATTAGTTTATGGTGGAGATGTAAATGTAATGAGAGCTAGAGATGAAAGCTTAAGAGATAGATTTGATGACATGAAAATGAAAGAAGGTGAGAACATCACACAATACTCTAACTAAATCAAAGAGGTAGTTAATGCTATCTGAGGAGTAGGAGGTATTATTTCTGAAGATACTGTTGTAAGTAAAATATTGAGAACCTCGCTACTTGTCTATGCAATTAGAATATCTTCTATTTATGAAATGAGGTTTGCATCTAATAGTACTCTTACCCTTGATAGTCTGATTGGAAAGTTAACTACTTTTGAGCTGAATAATTATGACAATAGTGTTGTGCCGAGTGTTGAGTCTTCTTTTATGTCTTCCCTGAAGATCGATAAATCTAGTAGTAAGCATAATATAAAGAATGAAAGTGGCAGTGATAGCGAAGATGAGCTTGACAAGCTTGAAGCACTTATGGCTCGAAGACTTAAGAAAGGTAAAGGAAGGTATAAGGGAAAGTTACCTTTATCTTGTTTTAATTATAAAGAGGTTAGCCATATCATTGCTAGATGTCCTAACATGAAAGAAGAAGATAAAGACAATGTCCGATCTAGTGATGGAAAGTTTGGCAGAAGAGATAATAGAAGAAACTGGCACTATACCAAAAGAAACAACCGAGATTACAAAGACAATGGAAAGAAGGTATGTTACTTTGTTGGAGAATATGAGAATGACACCAACACCGACACTAATGATGAAATTGAAGTGGTATTTGTTGCAATGAAAGATGATTCTGAAAAAGAGGAAAGGTTTGTAGAAACAACCCTTATTTCTAAAGTTTGCAAGAATGATACTTGGATCATTGATAGTGGTTGTACACATCACATGACTGGTGATGAAGATAAATTTGAATACCTTGAACACTACAATGGAGGATAAGTCAAAATAGGAAATGATACACCTTGTCAAGTGAAAGGAAAAGGTTCTATCTTATTGAATGATAAGATTAGATGTGATAATGCATACTGGGTAAAAGGACTTAACTACAATTTGTTGAGTGAAGCACAACTGAATAACTCAGGTCACCGATTTGCATTTGAAAGAAAGAAGGTGAAAATCTATGATGAAACCAGAAAGCTGGTCGGTACTGGAGGAGAATCAAAAGGTCATTTATTCTATGTTGACAATGTTGAAACTTCTTGTTTATTGGCAAAAAATGAAGATGTATGGTTGTGGCATAAGAGACCATGTCATGTGGACTTTGATAAAATGGTTAAGATCAGTAAAAAGAGAAGAGTTAGAGGTTCACAAAGTCTAACCAAACCTGATCATGTTATGTGCAATCAATGTCAGAAAGGAAAGATGACCAAATCTAGTTTTAAAAGAAAAGACTATTCATTTAAATGTATTTTGGAGTTGGTACATATCGACTTATGTGGTCCTATGAGAACTCAAAGCTATTATGGTGACAAATATTTTATTTTATTTTTTGATGACTACTCTAGGATGATGACAGTCATGTTCTTAAAAGAAAAATTTGAGGATTTCAAGTTGTTTAGGTGGTATAAGGCTAAAGTTGAAAAAGAATTCAGGAAAGAATTAAAATGCTTAAGATCTAATAGAGGAGGTGAGTTTATTTTTGATGAATTCACTAATTTTTGTAATGAGCATGGAATCAAAAGAAAGGTTTCTGCACCAAGGACACCACAACAGAATTGAATTGCTGAGAGAGGGAACTGATCTATTGTTGATTGTGCTAGAATATTAATGATTGAGAAAGATGTTGGACAAATGTACTAGAGAGAAACAATTAGCACTGCTATATACACCTTGAACTGAGTTCAACTGAAGAAAGAAAAAAACAAGACACCTTATGAGTTATGGTTTGGCTATACACTGAATGTAAGTTATTTCAAATTTTTTGGAAATAGGTGTTACATTCTAAAAGATGATAGAAATGGTAAATTTGACTCTAAAGGTGATGAAAGAATATTTTTAAGATATTCTACTAAGAGTAAAACTTATAAATGTTTGAACAAGGCTACTAATAAAATGGTTGAAAGTGCTAATGTAAAAGTTGATGAGTTTGCTAAAAAGGAATGATGAAGAAAGTAGAAAGGAACTATGAGACTATGGTAGGTTTAGATATATTGAGCATCTAGAAAATGTACCAAAGCCATAGGCTGAGTCTATCAAGCATCAGGAAAACACTACCAAGAATCAGAAAATGCAAACCGAGAACTAGGAAGAAGCTATCGAGGAACAAAATGAACTTGAACCAAATGATGAGAAAAGAAGAGAACAAGTGTTGGCAAGATTTGTTAGAAGAAACCATCCACAAAACTAAATCATTAGAGACAAGAAAGCTGACATGATGACCCAGAGTAAGTTAAGGAAAAATACTTTCTTAGTTTGTGAATTTTATCCTAAGAATTTTAGAGATGCACTTGAAAATGAGGAATGGATTAAGGATATGAACGAAGAAATTGAACACATTGAGAAAAATAAGACATGGATATTGGTACCAAGACTAAATGATAAAAAGGTAATTGGTACTAAGTGGATTTTCAAAAACAAGTTAAATGAGAATGGTGAGGTCACTAGGAATAAGGAAAGACTTGTATGCAAGGGATATTGATGCAGAGCCCTCCACTATCACCTTAAATAGGCCAACTCAACTCAAGGATTCAACAAGTAACTTGGAATCAACTCAAGGAATCAGTCCTATTCAAAGATCAAATGGAGTTCTATGATTTTTTAAATCACTTCCACAACCACACTCATGAGTTCACTATCAATTTTCTTTGTTTCAATCTCCCTAAGCACCAATATCCTCCTAGGCCACCTAGTGCACCTAGTGCCTCCAACACACCAAAAACCAAACCAGACTTCTTACCTTGATCCCAATGCTATGGCTCATCTTAAAATGGTACATTAGACATGTTACAACTCCCCTTTCACTCATATCCACTCATCTTTCACCATTCTTCCACTATAGCCTTCCAGGCCTGCCTAGTAGCCCTGCCAAAACTGAAATCAGCATTTTTCTCCCAAGCTTCCCAAACACCTTATGAATTTTTTTACATTTTTGAGTACCCTTTTCATAGTTATTAAATTCATAACAATATTAGGCTCTGAACCTTTGACTAGTGAACACTTCTTTCACCCACTACCTCTTCAATTAGGCTTAGTTAGCCCTCTCCTAACAAAGAAACTCCTATATCCCTTTACTTCCAGGACACCAAAACCAAAAAAAGTCTCATAACATGACTCATAATCACTAACTTTCAACTTATTAGGATCCCACCTACTCATCTATATTCCCATTCATCAAACCCTCACTACTTGGGCTAGAAACTAATGGTTTTATAGAATCACCCTATCAAACCACTCACAACTCTACCCTAGGTTCTAACACCTTATAATGCATCCAAATAGACCATTCCAAATATTATCTATCCCCTCCAATCATCCAATCACTCTCAGCCATGACTGGTGTTGTCTAACTCCCCCATTCTCTTCATTCTTCATGAACTTTACCAGGCCTGCCACTGTACTCAGCCTTCTATTCAACTTCCCTACATTTGAAGTAAGATTTAATATTTATAACACATATAAGGCATCTCCCACCACACCATAATTATCACAGGGGTGGAAGTGCCCTTACATATTAAGGGATTCCAACCTTTATTCACTGATTGTTCCTACACTACCAGTTACTATCTACTCAATACCAGTCATGTTCTTGACTATAATAGAACCCCAAAATGATGAATTTAAATCATAAAAAAGTAAAGGAAATACAAATAAATGTCTTCAATCCATGCTCCAACAAAAAACATGTTTTATGCAATGAGAATCAATTTCCTGTAGCCCTGACTGTACCCACGGGCAGGGAACTATGGGAATGCAGAGAACTAAACTTTATTGATAAAAAACTATCACATTCATGCCATTACATATGAATATTTATATCCTATGTCCACTCATGTGGATCTCTTCCCAAATAGACTCTAAACTTCTAAAGACCAACTAACTAACTCCTCGACTGTTTGATAACAGCCCCTAACTGACTGTTAAACTGAAAATAGAATAAAGATTGTTGTCAAGTTGACAACAAATGTTGTCAACTCAACCACATAACATCTAATGCCCCTCTCATAACCTTTAAAATGTTTAGAAACAACCAAACTAACTTATAATTCCTACTAACCCCAACCAAGCCTTTTTTTGGCTTATATTGCCAATATAGGCATTTTACAACTTATTACACTTCAATAGCTTATAACATCATTTAAAGACTCTAATGGCTGTATTATATCATTTAAAACCATTATTGGTCATTTCTCAATCCCCTAACCTAGGATCAAACATTAATCCCTTCCTAGTGACCCCTAGGTACCTAGTAGACTCATTATTGCCATTAAGGCTTGCACTTAGGATTTTGAATACAATATGATCAAAACAACATTATATGACCATGATCATTCTTATTACATTATTCAATGACCTTTGAAGGCCATTTTGCTTCAACTCCACCTAAGGATTCATTAGTAATCTGAGTGCTCTTCCTGACTCCTGCTTGTGACCTTGGTGCTCCTGCGCCAGATATGCACAAGAAGAAGGTATAGACTATGGTGAAACTTTTGCACTAGTAGCAAGACTTGAAGGAGTCTATATATTACTTGCATATACTACACCTAAGAGACTCAAAGTATATCAAATGGATGTGAAATCAACATTTATGAATGGAATTATTGAGGAGGTCTACATTGAACAACCAAAAGGTTTTGTTGATCTGAATCAGAAGAACATGGTATGTAGACTACACAAAGCTTTGTATGGATTGAAGTAAGCATCGAGAGCATGGTATGAAAGACTACATGCTTATCTTATCAGTATTGGCTTTGTAAGGACAAGTGATAACAATAATTTGTACATGAAAGGAGAATATGATGAAAATATTTTGATTCCTAAAATTTTTGTTGATGACATAATCTTTGGAGGGCATGATTTGATTTGCAAATCTTTTGCTGATGAAATGAGAAAGGAATTTGAAATGTCAATGTTTGGAGAGATTAAATTATTTATAGGTTTGCAGATTATACAATAGAATGATGGGATTTTCATCACTCAATCAAAATACATTAAGAAAGTGTTAAATACTTTGGCATGGAAGATTCAAAATTGGTAGGAACATCGATGGTGACAGGATGTACGTTGACAAAGGATGATGAATCAATTGAGGTAAATCAAACACTATATAGATCAATGATTGGAAAAATGATATATGTGGTACACAGTAGGCTTGATATAGCACATGTAGTTGGGATTGTGGAAATATTTTCTACCAATCATAAAGATTCACATATGTTTTCTATTAAAAGGATTCTGAGATACTTGAAGAAGCTTGAAGACTATGGTTTATGGTACACAAAGGAAGGCAAATTTGAACTCCAAGTTTACACTAATGCAGATTAGGATGGAAACATTGATGATTGAAAGAACACAACCTGTGGAGCATTCTTTTTATGAGAAAGGCTTATGACTTGGATAAGAAAGAAACAAACATGCATTTATCATTCTACTATTGAAGTAGAGTATGTTGCTACTGTTGTAAATTGTTCAAATATTTTTTGGATAAAACAAGTGTTGGAAGGAATGAATGAAGTGATCACTGACCCAGTGATTATATATTGTGACAAAAAAAGTGCTATAAACATTTCCAAGAATATGGTGGTGCATTAAAAAACAAAGAACATATCTATTAAGTATCACTACTTAAGGGAACAAGTTCAAGAGAAGCAGGTGAAACTGGAATTTGTAAAATCTAAAGAACAAATTGCTGATATTTTTACCAAGCCCTTATCAAAGGACATTTTTGAGTATTTGAGGACTAGGCAAGGGGTCCATCCCCTGTCTTTCAGTCACTAAGGTGATCAAGAGGTTGCATCGACCTATAACTTATCAGAGAATCATTCATGTTGATGCGCATATCTCACACTTTATGATTCCTAAGGTTGTGAAAGATTGTAGAAGTTGGAACAGAGAATTTTCTATTAGTACATGAAGGTACTTGATCTAAACTAAACAACAGAGAATAATTTGGCTGTTGAAGAGCTATTTATTTTATTTGGCATTGTTGTCAAAGGGTGAGGAAGCTATGAAATAAAGAGATAGAGATTATATCTGTTGATGAGAACATGAGAAAGAATCAAAGAGCTTAAAAGATCAAATCCACAGGGAGAGTCTACATGGAATGCTATTTTTAGTGATTAAACATATTAAATATCAAGCTAGGGAGAGATTATCGAGCTACAAAATTTACCTATATAGTTATAGAATACATGTTTGGTATGTGTATGGCATATTTCATATTATTTGTGTTTCCATCAATGCCAAAGGGAGAGATTGATGGCCTACAACTAATTGAATATCTAGATGAACTAAAGGAACATTGATTAGAGATCACTGAGCTATTAAAGTGATATGTAAGATGATCAAATCAGTCAATATGTTGTCATTGATGTCAACTAGTTTTGACTATACTTATCATGATAGTTACAAACACCTGAATATCTGTAGAAGGAAGAAATGGTGAAGAAATGAGATATCTACATAAGGAAAAGATGGATATGATAGATAAGGATAAGGTATGCATTGGGTAACTTATTAATGAGTCTATGGCTTTATATTATTAACTTGAGCATGTTACATTATTCTATTATGAAGAAGAGATTTTAATTGAACAAGATAATGTGGTTAGTAATTGAAGACTTCTGTATACACCGAGACAGAGCAGTGTATAGAAAGTGACAGTAATAATTGAGTTAGTTATCACTGATGCATTCAATATTAAATTAGTATGGATGAAAACATTAAATGCTAAGAAAAATTGACTGAAATTGATGAGCTAGAAATTGTTATGATTTTGAGGTTACAGATGAAGTTAGTTATAAGATCCATGACTAACATAATTCATAGATGATCTAAAGGATGAGATTAAAATGTGTTATTGACACATCTACTAAGGAAGGTTTAAGTGGAAAAATGGACGAAGGAGATTAAGAGGCAAAATCTAATGGCTAATATGAAAATGGTTTACTTGTTGATTTAAGAGACATGAGTTTCATTGTTGAAACATGTCAGAAAAATAGAGATTGCAGAAGATTTTGCGTGAAGACTTTATTCATGCATTCTTGATCAAACTGGTTACAAATAGAGCCGAGTTGTAGACATTACCGAGCGTCAGAGAACTAGACACCGAGTAAAGTAAGTTGGGGAAATTTGAGGAAGTGAATTGATTAATGATCAGATGAGTTTTATGAGCATAGCATAGATCTAAATATTTGCAAATGAGTTGTATTTGAATCAGATCAAAACTGTATTTGTTTAACTATTGATTCAACAAAATCTCTTAATTGAGTGGATCTAACAGTCTTTTTGTATTACCATATGACATTCCTTGAATGTTAATTGTTATCTTGTTGACCCCATAGTGAATGATGGTCAAGAGTTAATTGTTAGTGATAATTCCTCTAACTAGGTCACATCTAACAGTGTGCATTGCAACCTTTAATAGGATTGGCTTCGAACCAAGCTCACTTCATAAGAGTGAAATATTTTGGGTTACCACTCCCAGGTGTTTTTTACCTTAGCAGAGTTTCCATGTTAAATCATTGTGTTATGTGTTATTTGTTATGATTGTTTTTCTATCATACTTTACATACTACATAGTTGATTTAATCGATAATCACAGTTTGGATAATTATTGGTATTCGGTAAATGAATAGAAAGATTGATATTTTATCTTATCGAGTTGTTTATATTGTTGAAAAAGATTTGAAAAGTACATTTGAGAGTTTGGAACTATAGGATAACTAATTTAACTGATTCACCCCCCTCTTAGTTATTCTAACATGATTCTCTAAGTTTTTTGTGTGGACAACATTTTTCTTAATCTAGAAAGCCAATGAGCCAATACGATGATGGATAACTGAGACAAATAAAAAGTAGCTAATTTTTTTTTAAATATATAATATATGATATTTATATTTAAATTTAACACTATATTTTTTGAGTCAAACTCATCAACCCATGTTTCATGAATAGTGGTTCAAAAACAATATAATGTACTCAATTTACAGTGGCATTCCTCTACTTTTTTTAAGAAAAATGGTGGATAAAGACCTATAATTACTACTTTAAAAAGTATAAAAAACATATAATAACCATTACAATGAATTTACAAGGGAACTACTCCTGGAAGGAGTAGAAGAAGAAAAATAAAACCCCAATAGGATAAGATAACCTTTAAAATTAAATCCTATGTGCCAAAAGACCAATTTTTTTCATTTAAAAGGGGGAAACAAATGCATTAAGACAAACAAATGGTAAAAGAGGAATAACTTGAGACACAAAATATGTTGACTTATTGAGAGAAGAGAGGAGTAGAGACACAATATTGCCTCTTTTGATCCATAGGGATTTTAACACCTTTTATCTTAAAACTTACCATTTTATTTTTTATGTTTGATATGGAGTAGGTTGTCTAGTCTACAAAAATAAGACACTTCCTCCTAGTTCATACATCTCACCTAGTTGTGGATAACTTGTAATATTGAAAGAGAGGTCACAAGTTCAAATCCTATTACGTTTAGGATATCTACACCTCGTTTGTAGCACAATTAGGTGCCTCTTACAAGGAGTACAAGATAGTCTTTTGGATTGTAAAAGGACCTTTTTCTTTCCTTTTATAATATGTATAAGACCTCAAGTACATCTCCAAAAACTTGGGGGAAATGTCACCACAGATTGTTGAAATATGCCTATGAAGTAATAGGCCACATTAAATGAAAAATAATAATAGTAAGTACTTGGTTATGTCTAAATAATGAACTTTAATTTTTAATCCATGAGAGGAATAATTTTATTGACCAAAAAAATTAAAGAAGAAAAGTGTAATGAATATAATGAGTCAAAGCATAATGAATGTAATAAGTGTTACCATCATGTTTTATGACCTAGTCAAGTGTCCCTGAAGGGTCATCTCTCTTCTTAAGGGTATCTAGTATTGCTTCAAGGTTAGCATTACTAATTATCCAAAGTTCTTTTGTCTTTAGTCTACCTTGATGCTTCAAGAACTTCAAATTTTTTCCAATAACAAGGTGAAAATACATGATAATGGTTTTGTGAATCTCATAGTTTTCAAATATGGGTATGCCATTATTTCTAATCATGTATGTTCATAGTCATGTTCCCAACAAAAATTGAACCAGTAGGATACGTGAACCCATCATAATCTATTGTTAGTTATGCTAGCTTCTTCTTTTCCTATAAATATTGTGCTAACCATTAATTTGATCTCTCATCATTCCCCTACAATGCAACAACTATAAAAACATGCCTTGGTTGTAGAATATTTGAAATATGGTCACGCTCAACTAAACTTTCCATGTCATCATTTTTCATGGATATTGTTTGAGATAAAGGAGTTAGATACTGTGGAACACATACATCCACCCACTCACCTGACTCACACTAATACTAATCACATTGAGGATAGATGAGACAAAAATAAGGTAACTCTCATGTCCAAATGCTCCATGTAATTGCATTTGAGATTCTAAATGAATGGAACTTTGAGTAATATTTAACTATCTAACAATCTAATCTATCTCCTATTGTTTCCTCCTCAACCAACCTAAAGAATTTGTGTACCACTAAATCAAGTGTCCCTCACTGTGAAAATGTTGAACTACACCAATCAACAATAGAATGAGCATTATGAAGTTGTGCACCTAAAATCCTGCATTTTTACTTAATTAGAGCTCTCTTCATACATACACCTATTCCATCATTCTCCCCTTTCCCATGCCCAACTTGAAAACAATCTAATTATGACGTACACTCCTCTCCACATGCATTCTACTCAAACTATAAAACATATGCGTATTATTGAATTGACATGTACAATTATCTGACCAAATGATATGTCTATCCATTTCAATATCTTTTTCCCACAAGAACTCAAAAAAATTCTCAAAACAATGTTGCACATACTCAGAAGAGTGAGATCTATTGTCACTCATATAAAAATGGTACTCTCTTATTATCTTCCTATCCTATTCTATACTATCATGATTAATGTAGGGGCATTCTTGGGTAATACAGGGACATTCTTGGTCCTCAGTGAAACTACATGGGTGTTTGTTATTTTGGCCAATGTTACTCAGTTGCACCTTTGACCAACGATCTCAATCATTGAAGGAAGCTCGGTCGCTGAAGGAACTTGGTGAAACTTCTTGCGCTTGGTGAAAGTGTTACTCGGTGATGTCTATGGTGCTTGGTCAACACTGGTGCTCGGTGATGCTTGGCATGCTCAGTTAGTTCACTGTTGTTTGGTTGTTTCTCTGATGCTCGATAGTTCTGGCTTACTGACTAGACTTCTGTGTGATTTGTTGGGCCAACTTGGTGCATTTATTGTTGGTAGTTGTTGTTACAGGCTAACATGTTGAATTAAATGCTTGTAAGACAATTTATAAGCTGAATTGTATGACATTTAATATTTTTTTGTAAGAGTTAATGGTTTCATCCAACTAACTTGTGGCTGATGATTAGTATATAAAGGGTGTTTGGGTAGATGTTTGGGGAATGACTTGGAGGTTCATGAGAACAGAAGTTTGAAAGCTAAAGTTGGTGAAGTTGTGGAAAAGATCTTGCAGATTAGATTGTTTCTAATAGTTTGTAATTACAGAACTAAGAGTTGAGGCTTGGAGACAAGGATATTTCTTGGAGGCTTGCAAGCTCAAGTTTAGATATGCCTTAGGGTTTCCATTAGTTGCTGATTGTTTTCAGAATTGAACTAGTTGAGATTGTATTGGATCTGTGTGGATCTTGAAGAATTACTTCTATTTATAATTGGCCCTGAGCTAGAAGGCCTTATAGTCGGGCATGTTAATGAAAATTGAGTTAAAACATCTTGTTGTGGGTATGTGTAGGATCATGGTATGCGAAAAAGTGGCAATGTGAAAAAGAAGTCCTGATTGATAGACTCTTTGAAAAATAACTATAACTTTCAAATAATATAACATTTTTGAAATCTCAAATATACATCACACTCTATGCTTCACCTAATACAATAATAATAAACAATTCTTTCAATTTGATGAAGTTTAGACTAAGCTAAGGTGGTCAGACATGAGATTTTTTATTTTTTAGAAAATTTGTAGCAGAAAAATCATAATTAATTATCTACTTTGGAAAAAAATACAAAAAAATATGCATCACATCTAGACATGAGTACTACTTTTATCTAGAATCTTATAAAAAAATATTATCATTTGATTTTGTTTAATGTGGTTAGACATACACCTACTTGTTATCTTTCTAGTGCTGATTGATAGACTTATTGAAAATTAGCTATTACTTTCAAATTGTATAACATTTTTTAATTCCAAAATATGTGTCACATTCTATGCTTTTCCTACTATAAGAAAAATAAAAAAAGTTTTCAATTTGATAAAGTTTAGACTAAGTTAACGTGGTCAGACACGAGAGTTTTTGTATTCTGGAAAAGTTGTAGAAGAAAAATCATAATTATTTATTTACTTGGAAAAAAATTACAAAAAAATATGTGTCACATCCAAACATAAGTCTACTACTTATATCTAGAATCTTGTAAAAAAACATTATCATTTGATTGTGTTTAAGGTGGTCAGACATACACCTACTTCTTATTTTTTCCCTGAAATTTTCATACTACTACATTGAAATTTAAAATTTTTGACATATAGAATAATTGTTTTTCAAAAAAGGCCTACTATCTTAGAAACTAAATTCAATTTTCTATAGATTCTCTTCTTACATATTTTTGATATAATATTTATAACTTGTTCAAATTTTTATGTCAACTTGCCAAAACCTGATTTTCTAAATTTTCATTGCCACTTAAGGGCTTGGTTTGGCATACCATGATCCTACACATACCCTTGTGTTGTGTTTTTTTGCTATGTAATTCTGAAGCTACAAGGTTGGACTGTCCTTAATTGGATCCTCCATGACCTTGGTCTGCATCAGGTGGTATCAGAGCTAAGTTGGTCTTGTGGAGAAAAGATTGATCTTGTGAGGGCTGATCCTGCAAAATTGATCTTGTTGGTGAAGATATCATATGATCTTAGTTACAGATCCATGGCATTGAGCTTGTGGAATCTTTCCCTAGTTGTTTTGCAAGGTTGTAGGTTGTGATATGACTTGGATACAACTTGGAGATTGTCACAAGGTGGTCATTGTAGGGTTTGTTACAGAGGGTTTCTCTTGATCTTTAAGGATGCCTCCGGGAAGATTGGATCCTAGAGTAATTGCTAATCTTTGTGATACTGTGGAATCCTGGATTACAGAGAAGGTGAAATCAGATTTCAGATCTAAGATAGAATTGATGAAGAATGACATGGTCACTGAGATCATGAGAGTTATTGCTGGTGTACCTCAGAATGTTAGTACTGAGGATGGTTATGAAGAAGCTGCTGAAGACTTTGAAGCTACTAGATCTAGTAGTGATGATCAGAGGGACATATCTGGTGAAGATAGAATTTCTTAGTTACATAGATCTGGAGCTTGGTTAAGTAATAGTTACCCAATGGAAGTTTCTACTTTCTCTGGTACCTTGAAACTTGAGAACTTGATTGATTGGATTGGTGAACTTGAAGATTTCTTTGAGTTGGAAGAAATTGAAGATCCTTTTCAGGTGAGATTGACACAGGCAAAGTTGAAAGGACATGCTGCCCTTTGGTGGAAGGAACTTTAAAGAGATAGGGAAGATGAAGGTGAAATGAAGATCAATTGGTGGAGGTTGATGGTGACTAAATTGAAAGCTAAGTTCATACTGATTGACTATGAGCTTGACTTGTTTAAGAAATTGTAGAATCTGAAGAAGAAGGATTTGTCTGTTGAAGATTATACTGAGGAGTTCTATAAGCTTAATATTCGGTCTAGACACAGAGAAATTGGTAAGGAAAAGGTAGATCGGTATGTGAATGGTCTGAGATTCAATATTCAGGATGAGCTTGGTATGCTGAAGATTGATTCTATTGAAGATGCTTATCAGTATGCTCTGAAGGTAGAAGATAAGTTGAAGAGGAAACAACATGGTAACTCCCAAGGGAAGGAAAAGATTGATCACCCAGTGAAGGATAAACTGACTGATGCAAAAGATGAACAGAAACCTGTAGAACTAAAGAAGAAGACATGTAGAGTTATCTTTAAGGGTACTTTCTATAACTATGGAGAGGAAGGACACCGTTCTTTTGAGTGTACATAGAAGAAGCTTAGTGACTGATGAACTGCTATGGTGAATGAGAACATTCAGAATGAACCTGAATCAAAAAAATTGTTGCTTCAACGAACATTACTCGGTACAAAGGAGGAACCTTGTTAGAGGAGTAACTTGTTTAGGACCTAATGCAAATCTGGAGGTAAAATTTGTGATGTAATTTTTGATAGTGGTAGTACTAATAACCTTGTTGCTGAGGACATGGTTCAGAAACTTGGTTTGAATAGAATGAGACATCCACATCCTTATAGGATAGGTTGGTTGCAAGATGATCATGCTCTAGAAGTAAGAGAACAATGCTTTGTTGATGTTCAGATTGGCCAGTATAAGGATCTTGTGTTATGTGATATTTTGAAGATGAATAGTTGTGATATATTGCTCGGTAGACCTTGGAAATATGATTGTAGAGCTATGTATGACTATGTAAAGAATGTGTTTACTGTTGAGAAGGATGACAGGAAGTTTTCCCTAATGCCTTTGATGGGTACAATGCTTGGTAGGAGAAGCTTGAGTATTGGTAGCCAAGTTGAGTTGGTGGATCCAGAGAAAATGAATGATTAGTTTGGAGAACAGACCTCTTTGTTTTCAAGAAAAGACTTGAAAAGATAGAGGAAGCTGAAGTGGAAGAATATGCAAAGAGAGAAGATGGAGGACTTGTATGTGAAGAACAAGTTCGGGGTTTATGAGCTAAATCCTGGAAGATGTTCTTCTCACATATGAACATCTTTTTTAACCTAGGGTGTCTGATGCAGGGGCATTCTTGGGTAATATAGGGACATTCCTGGTCCTCGGTGATATTGCATGGGTGTTTATTATTTTGGTTGGTGTTACTTGGTTGTAGCCTTGACCGACAGTCTCAGTCATTGAAGGAAGCTTGGTCACTAAAGGAACTTAGTGAAACTTCTTGTGCTCAGTGAAAGTGTTACTTGGTGATGTATGTGGTGCTTGTTTGACACTGGTTCTCAGTGATACTTGGCATGCTTGGTTATTTCACCATCGCTTGATTATTTCTTTGATGATCGGTAGTTTTGGCTTACCGACTGGAGTTCTATGTGATTTGTTGGGCTGACTTGGTGCATTTATTGTTGGTAGCTATTGTTATAGACCAACATGTTGAATTAAATGTTTGTAAGGAAAGTTATAAGTTGACTTATATGACATTTAATATTTGTTTGTAAGAGTTAATGGTTTCATCCAACCAACTTGTGACTGATGATTAGTATATAAAGGGTGTTTGGGTAGATGTTTAGGGAATGACTTGGAGGTTCATGAGAATAGAAGTCTAAAAGCTAAAGTTGGAAAAGTTGTGGAAAAGATCTTGCATGATCTTGCAGATCAGATTGTTTTTGATAGTTTGTAATTGTAGAGCTAGGAGTTGAGGCTTGGAGAGAAGGAGATTTCTTGGAGGCTTGCGAGCTCAAGTTTAGATCTTCCTTAGGGTTTCCATCAGTTGTGATTATTTTCAGAACTGAACTAGCTAAGATTTTATTAGATCTATGTGGATCTTGAAGAATTACTTTTGTTTTTAATTGGCCCTAACCCAAAAGGTCTTCGAGCTGGGCATGTTAATGAAAATTGAGTTAAAACATCTTGTTTTGTTGTGTTTTTCTAATATGTAATTCTCAAGCTGCAAGGTTGGACTGTCCTTAATTGGATCCTCCATGACCTTGGTCTGCGACAATGATAATGTATATTTTTTTGTGAAAAAAAATAGAAATTCGAATGGAATTGTAACACTAATCTTGCAACTCATTCTATAGCTATAATGTGTATTTTTCTATGAAATCAACCACTGATATAATTGTGCCAATCCAGAAAGAGTCCTTACACATCCTAAATTTCCAATCAAACCACCGAGCCTGATGACTATGCCTTGTAGACTTGTAGAAAATATTTTCCTTGAAATATGAAATAAAATCAACAACACCACATTCTTTTATAACCAAATCGCATCTAGAATATTTATCTCCACTCTTCAAAGTAAATTTGACTGTCCCATATATCTTTTTAAGAAATTTTTTATTTCCAAATTCATGTTTGCTGCCATCATGAAAGTGTGTAAAAACTTCAAAAAGATGCCACATTATGAGAAATTATCATTCAAGTAGTGATTTTTATATAATAAACAACCATCATCTCTATGATATAAAAAAATATCTTGATCATTTCAAAAGATTGCTTGCACCACAATCCTACAACTTCTCATTAGTATGCAAAGTAGAATGGATGTAGCATAATGGTTCATGGTGCATTGGAAACTCCACATGATATTTGTAATAACAAGTATTTTGAATCTTAAGAGGTACACAATAAAATGTCCTTAAATATTCAAATTACCTTTGTGATATTTGCAATGTTGGATGTATCTCACAAAGTTTTTTGAACAACATTGTTTGACTTACTTCCAAAAAAAGTTAAGGATGTGGTGTGCGGTCTTGATCGCCAATTCTTAACTTTAAGACATCATTAAAATTTGGTGACAATCCCAAGTTAGAGTGCTAAAATAATTGAATTTACTCCTTTAAACCATTAATTAGCTTCTTATCAATGTGTGGAATCTTCCCAACAAAAGTGCATGTATCATTTTCAAGATAATCCTCAAGTATTTCTCTTCTTGCAAGTGCTTTATTGAGATTATGGAAATATAAGTACTGAGAGGGGAGGAGTGAATCAGTACATTCAAAACTTTTCAAGACTAAAAACTTTGTAGGTGTAGATAGCATTAACCGACTGAATCCATTGTATGGAACATACATTCAAATATAACTAAAAATGTAATTGCATGTAATCTAATCAATAACCTTCATACACATAACACAAAATATTTTGGTATCATAGAAACCCTTGTTAGAAGGTAAAAATTGCAGTGGGGATGACACCCAAAAGTCTTCACTACTATAGTAACAAAGTATGCCGATTAAGGCTACAAAATGTGATCACTTCTTATGATCTTACCTTGTTATGAGTAACAATTAGATCAACTAGATCTACCTTTGTAGAGGATTTTAACAACACAATACATGTGTGTACTTAGTTAATAGATTTAAACAAGAACTGTTAAGTCCACTCTATTAGGAGATTTAGAATCTGCTACAATGGTTAAATGGTCACAGTAAAATGTATCTACAATTAGCAACTTAATCTTTCCTGATTTAGATCAATAATAAACCATAGAGATATCACCTTGTAGTGATGTATGTGTCCATCATTTCTGCTCAATAGCCTTGTGTATGTTCTAAAAAATTGATTACTTCTTTCAAATCCTTCTGTCAAAAATCATGTCTGATCTACTGATGTCCTTGGTGCGGCCACTCCTTCATGATATATGTTCATAATGACATCTCTACTCTTTTTATATCAAACTATCTTGACCTAATTAGGGTTTTACAATATCTTATAAATTCTAAGATCAATGGTGAAACAAAATGACCTAGATCTAACAATACATAGGAATCATCAACAATTTAATGATTACATCCATATTTAATTTTGTCTCAATCTTGGTAAACCATTTTCCTGATCGGTGTGAACTATTTGCATTGAAGTTTTTTCCATTTCAAATTACTATGTGATTCTTATTTTACTTGGTGTTCACTACATTCTTCATTTAGTAATTAACTAGTGCTCAGTTTATGTGAATTCTCAATGACCACTGTGCTTGGTACTCAGTAGTCATCTATCTCGGTGAGAGTACTTGGTCAAAGCCATGCTTGATTAACTTAGAAAACTGCCTTTGTCCTTCTTGGTGTATATGCTTAAGAAATTTGACCGATTGTCTTATTTGTCTCCTTTACTGAATGATACTAATGACAACCATTAATGCTCAAATAGGAATAAAAATCTCCCCCTTTGGCATTAGTATCAAAAATTTATGTATATGTACCGACTACCAAAAAAATTTACTAACTCCAAAAATATACTAACTCCCCCTTTGTACATGCACTCGGTGTGAAGTACATACTGGCATATATACATAGAATTTCCCCCTTTTTGAAATTAATGCCAAAAAAAAATAATGTACTTACAACTTGTCAAAAATATGTTGATGAGTTTTCTTGAGTGAATCCAAGAGGTTTACCCATTCCTCTTTCAGGTTCTCAAGAGCAATGTGCTCTAAACCAACTTGTCCATGCATGTCAAAAATGTTTTCTAGTACAGAAATTTATGGGGTGGCAACTAAATGCTTTTCCTTATTGACATGCCTCTCCATTATCTTAATATGGGGAAGCAACTCTATCTAAAGCTCGATAATTTTTTCCCTTATTATGCCTTCTTGCTTCCTTAAATCACTTATTAACTAGTAAAGTTCTTGAACCTTTGAAAAATGCTTAATAAATGCATTGGGCTTTGTTAAAGAATTATTTGTATTGACCTTTATTTCTTCATCAAGTTTCTTGATCTTTTCACTAAGCTCGGTAGTGAAGTGGTCCACTGTATATAACTTATACAAAATTTAAATTATTTGTTGAATTATGGTTTCAATCTCGGTAACAACTGTTGAAAGCTTGACCTTATTGATTGCCACTTCCTGGCTTATTTTATTTGCTAATTTCAACTGTATTTTTTTTTTTGCCCGTTCTTCCATTCTCTTTTTTGCATCTACATCAGGGGCATTTATGTGTCTTGCTAGAGTAGAAAGTTGATTAATGATGGGAGTTCCCTCATCAATATTGATGTAAGGGACTACTTGCATTAGGATATCTCTAACTTCCTCTAATACTTGTTTTCTCTTTCTTTCTTTCTTCATTTTCTCTTGTGCAACCTTCCTTGTGCACAATTCACCATACCTTCTTAAGGCTTTAGGGTCTAATGTCATAGGGTCACATTTTGGAATTTCAATAACTTATCAAGTGTGACAAGACCCTTACCATATTTTGTCTTTTTCTTCTTCTCTAGTGTAGGAGATTTAGTGTAAGGCACTAGAGATTTTATCTCCGCAGTTGGATTTTCTATCTCGGTAGACACACTTTATTCCTTTTCTTTCTCGGTGACTTATGTATTAGTAGCTTGTCCTTGGGCATCTTGTGTGGTGTCTTTTGTTTCTACGTCTTTATTTTCAGGCTCATTAGAATCTTTCTGCTCTGTTGTACCCTATCCCTTGGGTATATCTTTTTGTTACTCGGGGGTTGAACCTTTAGGTTCCTTTTGTGTAACAATGTCAACTGCTTGTACCAATATCAGTAAGTCACCTAGTATTCCACCTATTTCTACATCACTAGGTGCATTCTCCTTGGTGTTTTTTGTAATAGTGTTGATATCTTCATCATTATTTACATCATCATGATCTCCATTTGTGATGGCCTTAATCAAAACATCATTTGCCTCGGGGGTTACTAGCTGTTTGAGAGCATCCTGTCTATATTCTTCACTATATCCGATCAGGTAAAAGTCCACAACATAAGTTTCATCTACTATCTTAGTATCATATATGTGGATTGGCTCCTTGGTGGCTATATCTGCATCATCTGAGTGAAATCCATTTCCTTTCTTTGTATCTTTCTTCTTGAGTATGATAGTCAGTGTTATTTGATCAACTTTTGCCCTAGCTTTCAAAATTGTTTTCCATAGAAGCTTTTTGTTCTCATCAACTACCTTAAGGTTTCCTTCTAGTATGTCAAGGGCTCTACTCTTCATCAAAAATCATTATGAATATTGTTTTAGCAGCTCATCTATCTCAGTGACTGATAGAGTAGGCATGGCCAAAATCAATGAGTGTTCCCTACTTTTCTTCTCAGTGTGCATGGCATATCATGTCCATCTAGATGACACTTTCTCATACAACTCTTTAGGAACATACTTTTCAAATTCAATTGGTACTTTCTTAAATTATATCATCATTTGAATAATTGCTTCTTCTAATTTCTCCTGATCCTCAGTAGACATATATACATATCAATCAATTTAGGGTGAGAAAGTCTACCTATTGCCTTTATATTATCAACTAATTCATCTACCGATTGACTTTTATTTACAAAAAAATTGAATTTACCTTTATCACTTTCTTCTTCCTCGGAGTCTACATCATCATTGGATCTAATCAATCTTCTCCTCTTTTTAGGTTTCTCAGAGGTGACTTGGGCACCTCTCTTTTTCTTCTGATATGTTTTGGTAGGAGTTGGCCTTGATATTTTTTCAATTCCTTTCTTCAGGGGTGGAGAAGCATCTATTGAGGATCTTATCCTTTCTCTTGTAGGTGTTTCATCTTATTTCTTCTTCCCTATGGCCTTTACTAGTGCAACTTGGATATCTTTATCTGACTTGGTATCCTCTTCATCATGTTCACTATTGCCAAGTAACAATTGTTCCTTGGTTGCTTCTTCAACCAAATTAGATGTTGATGCTTCTTTTTCTTCTGCTTCATCTCCAAATTGTTTTACTAAAGTATCCATCATCTTCTTGGATTTCCTATTGACTTTCACTATGACTAGATCCATCTTAATTCTTAGTTTGGCCTCTTCATAGGTTCCGAACCTAGTTTCCTTTGGATCTTTTGGATTGGCTAGCAATGCCTATATTGACTTAGAAGTTCATTCAATATCTAATTCATAGCCCATTGGGGGTAAACAAGAAATCCTCGGTTCAACTACCTTGATTAGTGTGGTGTCAATGTCCATGAGGAATCATTTATCATACTTATATTTTTCTACCAGCTGACCTAGTATCCTGCTCCTTTGATGCATTATTTCTTTGAATTGTTCAAAATAAACATCCATCACACTAGAAAAATTCTGACCCAAACTATGAATAAATTCACCGATTTTCATAATAATAGGTCGGTTAACATTCTAGTCAACATTACCGACTAAGGGAAAGAAGTTTTGCATGTAGAAAAATATACAGACCAGTAGAGAACTGAACTTACATGTATTTGTCTTTGCTATCCTTATAGTTCTCATGTTCTCTTCTAATTATTTCAATAGAAGCTCGGTGAGGTCAAATTGTAAACCTTTCTTAAAAATCTTGTAGGCTATGTCTACGGCTCCACAAGGTACAATGTTCAGCCTGCTTGACTAAAATATCTTATAACTGATTATATAATCTCTGAACCTTATCTCAGGATCAATAATAGTGTTGACTCTCATACCTCTTCCATCCCATTTTTCTCCTGTAAGATTCTCTATCTTATTTATCGGTGCACTCCTTATAGCTTTTACTTTATCACTGATAGGGTAACTGATGACCTCATGTATGATGTCCTTTATTATTTTGATTGATTCATCTAGCCATAACTTCCCTTCATGCACTCAACTTAAAAAATCCTAATCCACTATGACTTAAACTCTCCAAGGAAATATAGGGAGTTCATCAATCCCTTCACCTCCAAGTGTTTGCACTCATTCTTGAGCTTTCCATTCACACTCAACTCCTGGTAAGTAGATTGAAGCTCAAAATATGTAATTTCACCAATCTTGTAGTGGATGTAAGCATGAACATCTTGAACCAACAAAACCCTAGGAGGTATACTTGAAAATGTACCAGTTTGATCAATCTATGATGCAATCTCATGGTGTAATTTGTATTTTAGTTCATCATAGGTTGTAGATTTTATCAAGGTGAGCCTATCACTTTCAAACTTAGATTTCATGACCTTGGACGAGGATGCCATAGTTTCTCAAATTTAGGGCTTCACAAATATTCTTGAAAAATAGCTCGTCAGTCAAAGAACTTACTTTAGACTATAATTAACTTTCCCAGGATCCCTTTAAATATTTTCTCAAAGATTTAGACTTTCTTTTCTCAGATCTGCTCAAATCACTCTAGTTCTTCTCGTGACCACTATATGGAAAAATGACTAATTCCATCATGTATTTATACTAAAATTTTCATTTCCCACTCAAACTTTTGCATTAAATGCTTTACCTACCACAACTCAATAGACATAGTTTCACTTAGTTTACACTTTAAAAACTTTATCTTGATTAACACTTAGATATTAATCGGTTGACACCACAACTTGGTTAACCTTGCCAATATTCACCAACTAAAAAACATTTTCTCGGTCACGCTTTTACTGACTATACATATTTTAAGTTCTAAACATATAATCCCATTATGCATCTTATTTCATGTTGATTTTGTGTGAATCTACTAGATATAAGGAACTATTATAAAATATATCTAATTTGAAATTCAGTTCCATACATACCTTCATTGATTTAGGTGGAGGTGGTGATATCACCTAATCCATGGATGAGGTGTTACCGACTTCATTGATTGATCCTGCATTGTCATTTTATGCTTTTCTCCACATTTGATTTCTTATCCTCATGATTTCTTCAATTGTTTTTCCATTTGTATTTGTTTGTATATTTGGTGCTCAGTTTCTACAAACCTTTCTCAAGTGACTGACCTTGTGACAATGCAAACATGACATTTCATTACTTATCCAATTACAAGATATTCCTCTCCAGTTCTTTCTCATGCAATTTTTTGCTACATGTCCATACCCACCACATGTTGTGCAATCAAGTGTTGTAATTCCAAGTATATGCATTACCTTCCCTTCTCAGTTGATATGATTTGTTCTGTTCCTTCGGTGTCCAAACTTGCTTCATTTTTTTCCTACATTCTTGTGACATGTATCCATGCATGTTGCAAGTGTGACAATGTTTCTCCATATAAAGTTTCTTGGGTGTCCTATTCAACTTTGATCTGCACTCTGTAATACCCCAAAAATGGGCTATAAGTTCATTAACCTCCTACATCGACAAATCGAACAAAATCGACATCAAAGTCCTAATCTAAGGCACATCTAAACATCATCAAATCATAATTGATTATCTTAAATTCTGCATCGGGGAATATTCTTAGTAATATTCCTAATCATCATAATTATCTTTAATTTTATAATTATTTGGCAATAAATCACATTTATCCTAAAGTTTGATTAATTGAATATTTTCATATTTAATTAATTAGATTTAATATTTGCCACTTAATTGTGTAATTAAATTTAATTCTATCTATTATTAATTGTATTATTTAATTTTGATAATAAATCAAAATTCCTATCTTTAATTGATTAAATTCTTATTTAATTAATTAAAGCATGTTGTCATTATTTAATAATATAATTTTTAATAAAAGTTTGGTAAAATAGTTAATTAACCCATAAATTAATTATTTTATTTCAAAAATCAGTTGAGTTGAGGATAAATCACTTTATTTATTTATTTAATTCTTAATTATTATGCATATTCAAAAGAAACAGTTAAACTCCAAATCAGAAAATCAATGCAAGTTATTAACTTTTTGGAACTCAACATCTTTTTGGAGTTCAAAAAGCTGATCTAAACTCTAATTTGAGTTAAAAAGCTATTTTTGCATTATTTTGAGAATTAACTATCTTTCATGATCAGATAACTCAAAAATCAAGCTGAGTTAATTTGAGTGATTTATGGCTTTTCCCATGCACCTCCAAAGCCCTGGATTTCTATAAATTAAAGGCTTCAGCTCTTCATATATCATCTCATATTTTGCACAATCACGCTCATAGCTCTTGCGAATCGACATCTTTGTGAGATCAATCTTATTTTTGCATTCATTTAGATTCATAGCATATCAATTTCATATTAGCATAGATTCATATCAGTTTTTATCATTCTTATTGCATAGAAAAATCCAAAAAAATAGATTAATTGCATTCAATTTCATATCCATCTTTTGCATTCAAATCCTTCATTTAGGTGTCGTCTAGGTCACTGATCTCAATTACAATCTGAGAACATTAACCTCGCACCTATTAGAAGGCAGTAAATCGCTTGGTTAGTTTAGCTTTCAATTTTGCATGATTTTGATTATCACTAACCTCTAATGTTTTACTGAGTGTTGTGTCTACAGATCAGGTACAATTTTCACACACACATTTCTGGCGCCCACCATGGGGCCCTGAAATAGGTTTCCAATTCAATTCTATCAATTTCTATCTTTTTCTCCTCGGGGTCTGTGCAAAGCTGTGATTTTTAATTTTTGTCCGTACATCTGTCGTATGAGTTTCTGACAAATGGCGTATGAGATCATACCCACCGTCGTATGATACTGGACCCACTGTCGTTTGGGAGCTAAACTATCGTATGGTAGCATACCCAGTGTCGTACGAGTTTCTTGACTGTCGTCTGAGAGCATACCCACTATCGTACGAGTTTCCGTACCAGTTTTTGACTGTCATTTCATTTTTCACGGTAGAGTATCAGATTTGATTTTTATATTTCGGCTAACTGCTAATTTTGACAATTGAAATTCTCTATTTTTGATTGCTCTCTGCTGGTTTTGATTGGGAAAAGTGCAAGAATTGCTAAAAATTAGGTAAAATCTAGTAAGCGCGTTGCGAGGATCACCAGGTATTCTCCTTCATCTAATAACATTTTGATTTGGGCTTAAAATAAATCTCTCATGTGTCTAGCTTGTGTGCTTCTTTTCATGCTTTTATTTTACACACTTGCATAATTGATACTAGGTTGTGATCCCTTAAGGATTCATTAAGTAGTCTTAGAATACTTGTGATTGATCTTGATTGCTATCTTGGGTTATTGGACTCGCTAATCCACCGGCCCCTCATTTTCACCCCGTGGTTGCAATCTCAGCGCCATAAAGGGGAGGGGTCAACAGGACAGAAGCGTTAGATGTTCCACTTGGAAACCCTTTTGTGCTTTTAGGAACTCACTTGTTTTCTAAGTTGTGGACTCGTTTTTAGCTTGTGTGAGGTGTTAAGTGTTCCACCTTGTGGACTCATCTCATATTTTCTTTAAGCGTTAAGTGTTCCTCTTTCTACTTTTTGGATGCTTTTGGTAGATTTACTTTTGGGAATATATCTGTGCTCACAAAGTAATTAGGCCCTATGAACACTATTCATGATTCTTGAGAGATTGGATTCCTAGAGAAATCTTTCTTGACGACAGAATCCTTGTAGGTAGGGAGGATACTTAGTGCGTTTCACATTCAACTTGGTTAGTGCATCTTCTCTTATTGATCGACACATTCTCTCTCCGGAGAGGTTGATAGATCACGTGGGGTTGATATCATGAGCTTTGGTGAATCAAAATTGGTTAGTGCATCTTCTCTTATTGATTGATACATTCTCTCCCTGGAGAGGTTGATAGATCACGTGGAGTTGATATCACAGACCTTGGTGGAACAAAACTTTGTCTTAGCGTGTCAGATTAATCTGCTTGCTTTGTTTGGCTTAAAAGTGAAGAGGTGTCAAAACCTTGAATCTGGAGCCAAGTCCCCTTGTGGTATAAATCTGTGAGTCATCTTTAGAGAGGGTTAACCATAGCGGACAATCCCTTCACAGGGAAAACTATGTTGACGGAACCTCAAGCAGTCATAGCCATTTTTGCCGTGGTAGTGACAACCGCTATATAAATGTCCTTGTGGAAGAAATCTCCACGGGTATGGTTCATTGTTGGGTTGTCAGATCTCCCTAGCAGCTCTTGCAGATTAAGTTCTCAGACTGTGTCAAAACCCTGGTGCACCGGGATTGGAGTTCACCCCTTTGAATCATAAAAGTTGTAGAGTCAAACCATTACTAAAAACCCTAGAGAGGCCAATTTTTCATTCTTAGGTATATTGTGTGTTATTGCAAAACTTTTCAGAACATACACAATTAGTACTCTCAGGGATTAGCATAATTTGGTCACTTGATTGTTCATGTGCAAAGTTGCTTTTACCCTTGTTCATTATTTTTAGACGTGCTTGGAATCACTTGCTTGCTATTCTGCGTGCTTATTTATCTACTTAGCTATTAAAAATGATCAAATCTAGTATAACCTTCAAAATTTGGATAGCACAATTTGCAAACAATCCAGAACTGAAAACCTTAAATTTTGCAAAAATTGACGTAAAATTCTTTCTGGAGTCAAAAGTCATTTCAAGAAGTCAAAAGTCGTATGACTTTTTGTCAAATGTCATTTCAATATCGCCCATATGTCGTATGATTGAGAACTCAGTGTCGTACGAGTTTTCAAACCAGCAAAATTCAAAGGCCAAAAAAATTGTTAGCAACTATCGTACGAGTTTTGTCAATTGTCGTTTCATTGCTACCCAACTGTCGTATGAGTTTAGCAACTATTGTTTCATAGACTACCCAATGTCGTATGAGTCTGCAGAGTGTCATTTGGAAAAATTTGAGAGAGTTGTCAGAAATTGTCAATTTGCGAGATATCCAATGTTTCCAGCCTAGTTCCAGAATCTGTCAAAAATATCATTGTGTGAGGAATAGAGCTATTGAGCATTCTACCATTTTCCAAGAGTGATCTTTTGAATCCGATCTAGTCTTCTGTTTGATCAATTTGAGTCCTTTTTATCTCATGTCAAAACCTTGTCATAACTATCAATCTTCAATCAATCTTCAAAAACAAACTAAGTGTTGAGAACTCGTGTCCACTATCTTTTGGGTGATCTATCCCATACATCCAGGGCACAGTTTCCTTCACCCACATCTCATCAGATCTTCAAAACTATCATAATCTTGACAAGGTTGCGTCATCCGATTTTCTCAAATCAAATTGTTCTTTAGTTGTCTTCATCCTTTTCTTCTATTTCATTCAAAGTTAATGGTGGAGACCAGAGCTTCTTCATACAAGAAATCAGAAGAAACATCTCAAAACTTACTTTTGACCAATACCCCAGGTCCAACTCTTGAACAACTCATCAAGTTAGGTATCTATAAAGATGACGGTCTCAGTAACTTTCGATTGAAAACTGGTTACATACCTCCTTTATCAACTCACAGAGGTAATCAACAAACTCCTCAATCTATTCTAGGGAGCCCAAAAACTCCTATCATGTCTCAAGCAGGGACAAACCACGGTTCTCTAGGAGGAGGGTCCCAAGGACACCATTCTCAACATAATGCCGACCAAGAACCTACCCCCTCTGAAATCCATCGATGTCAGAATGACGATGAATTCCAGAGAATGATGAGGCATTTCTTGAAAGTGGATAGAGAGGCATACTTTTTACAATTAGCCCAGGAAGGGGGTAAGCTTCCTCCCAACTTTAACGTTGATGATATAATCACACATGAGGAAGAAACTCCACTCACAGCTATGACAAAATAGATGCATGCTATACAAGTTGAATTTAACAATCTTAAGAAGGAGAAGGAACCCAAGGAGTTCTCCATGGAGGCCCTATGTCCTTTCCTGTTCGACAAAAACTTGTATATGCCTCCATTCCCAAAAAGAGTGGAGATACCAAAGTATGACAAATATGATGGACACTCTGATCCTCAAGATCATGTCAGAGAGTTCTGTACGCAATCCATGGAATTCATGCATGAACCGACTTATCTAATGCATCTTTTTCCTAGATCCTTGGGAGGAGCCTCCATTCAGTGGTTTTCAAGATTACCTTTTACGATAAAAACTTTTGAGGAATTGATTAAATTGTTTTATCAAAAATATTCCTACAATATTCAACATCCAATTACCATGATCGATATCTGTAACCTCAAGCAATATCCAGGGGAATCATTCCTAACTTTTCTCAAGAGGTGGCGAAAGAAGTTTTCTCTATATGCTAGACCAATTCCCGAAATGGAGAAACTTGAAATCTTTATCAATAACCTTGTTCCAGAGCTCAACTATCCATTACAAATGAAAGATCATGTATCTTTTGAGAAAATGGTGGATAATGCAATCAAGATTGAGAAAGTACTTGTCAAGAAAGGAGAAATCACACTTCAAAAGGACAAGTCTGAATCTGGATCTAGCTCAAAAGATAAAAACAAGAGCTGGAATAGAAACAAAGGTATCGTCTCTGATGGTGTTGTTGACACTATCTGCACCCCATCAAAGGCACCGGCCTACAATCTTACCCTTTCCACCAAAGCCATTGAAGCTTCAGAGCAAAAATCTGCTGAACCATCTCCAAAGAAGCCATTCAAACGATGGGATAATAAATGAAAGTTTACTCCCCTGGGAAAATCTTTGGAATCTGCCCTGAGAACCCTGATAGCTGATAACATGATCTCTTTACCACCAATCCAAAAACCTGATCCAGATCCAAAACCATATTGGTGGAAAGATAATGAATACTGTGCTTTCCATCAGACTAAAGGCCACAGAACTAATGGATGCTTCCACTTGAAGCATACCATTCAAGACTTGATAGATCAAGGGGACATCATGATCGATAATCCTACTAGCAATAATGATCACACAACATTTATAGAACCGTTTCCACAACATGGCAAAGGAGTTTCCACTTCCCAGCCTAACATGGGGGCAAAAGTCAACTATTCCTACCTTGGAAATGATGCTATCATCAATATGGTTGAACCATGTATCTCTGAGAGCTGCAATGTCATCACAATTGTACGAAGGGATAGAAATCATTCCTCAGCTAATGCGGTTACCAGATCACAAGCTTAGACCCATTTGAAAGGAAAAACACCAAGCTCATCTAATGTCTCTAAGATACCTTTCAATCTCACATCTGCTTCTAGATAGAAGGTTGCCTTGAAATCTTCCAATCCAAAGGATACAAGACCTACATCTTACAGCATCGTCCAACAACTCTAGCATAATAATGCCAAAATCTCCATGTTTGAGTTACTTCGAATATCTCCAGCTCATAGAGATATCCTAGACAAGGCTTTGCTCAGCTCTAATGTTCCTGATGATCTAGATCTAGACAGGTTCCAGACTATGGTTGGTCATCTAACATCTCCACAATATATCTCCTTTTCAAAAGAGGATGAAAACTCCCTAAGTCACCCACATAATCAACCCTTGCACATAGAAGTCTTGATCCAAAACCGTCGAGTCAAACGTGTGTTGATAGATGGGGGCGCAGGCCTCAACATTTGTTCTTACAACTTAATCACATAGTTGGGATTCTCAGAGATGGCTATTGATCCTCAAAAGAAGATCACCATAAAAGCCTATGACGAACAAGAAAGAGCTTCTAAAGGCACTATTGTCTTACCCATCCGAGTGGGTCCGGTCATCAAAGATACCACATGTCAGGTGCTTGATCTACCATTGGCTTACAATATCCTTCTAGGGAGACCCTGGATACATGAAATGCAAGCTATTCCTTCTACGTACCATCAATGCTTGAAATTTCCATATGAAGGAGTGGAGTTTACTATCCCAGCAGATCAAAGTACAACTTGCAATACATTGAAGGAAAGTGCCGACAAGCTTGTTCCCAATAATAGAGAATCTTCCATCAAGCAGCTAAATGTTGCTTCCACATCTAAGATGGATGACATTGCTAAAGAGATCAATATCAAAGAAAATGGGATGGGAGAATACACTATCGAGCCAGTCTTGTCTCTGACATCTCTCCCTGTCTCACCCAAGTCATATGGACAATCTTTGAAGCAATCTAAATCAGAACCTAAAGAACCTATGGAAGCATACAAAAGAAATTTTGTGGCGGAGCAAGTATCCAAACAAGAATTTGAAGAAGATGAAGCTGTTCTTGCATGGCTATACAAAGATGATTCTGAATCCAAAATTGTTCAACCTAGTGAATCTATAGCACCTACAATCCCTTCTAATTCATATGGTCCAGGAAACAAATTGATAGCCAAGATGGGATATTCCGGTCAGGGACCTCTACGAATCAGGGGAAAGGGTCTTGTGACACCCATTTCACATATTGGTAGACAAAAAAGATACTGGTGGCATAGGGTTTAAGAAGAAACCCTATCATCTCAGAGGTGGTTGTTCTCATGTCATAGAACAAATTGCACCAGGAGAACCCCTTCTGAAGAAAGAAGAGACAGAACCCTCTGATGATGATTCAGATAGCTCTGAGCTTATCCCCTATGACAAATTGCCTAAAGAGATCAAAGATCTTCTTGATGATACAGATGATCCTATCAAAAGAATTAATGTAGTAGAAACACAAGAACCTACTATAGCGCAAGAGATGGTTGCACCACAAGAACCAGCTAATCTTGAAGGCAATCAAACTGATCAAGAAGAAGGGGGTAGTTATTCTGACACTGAGTCCCATGAATATGAATTCAAGTCAGAGACTGAGGGTAATCCTTCTTGGGGTATTCATCCTGATTTCACACATTTTCTATGATTTCCTAGAGATCTTGAATCAGAGGCTAAGTCAAATGACTATGAATGGGGTGCCATTCCAGAAGAAGATGAGCTTATAATAGAGAAATATATAGATGTTATTCACCAATATGTATCTCAACCCAATGTAGGTCTAGAGCGAAACAATGAACTTAACGTGTCTGATCCACCTATGGCTGAAGAGGACTCCCATGATGATGTTGAGCCTATTCACAAATTGAACATTTTGAGCTGTAATATCACCTTTGAACTTGAGCGTCAGGTTAGGACCAATGATGACATATCCACATCCGTGAACACCATATCCCAAGTCTTTCCTACTTTGACTATCCAACGCCCTGATCTTATCGACCAAACTTCCACAAACCCAAACCATGGTATGTATACCTTCCCAAATGACTATGCCCTTACCTGCTACCTCAATGCAATTGAGCCTATGAGTACTTCCATCAGTGAATCGAGCATCAGCATGACCGAGTCAGACATCAAATATCTTCGTCAGAAAAACAAGAGTAAAAAGAAAAAGAAAAAGAGTTCTGAGGGTGAAAAGCACTTTGTGGCAGTCTCAGAACCGACAAAAGTAAAAAGAAAAGATGTATCTGAAGGTGAAAACCTCTCTGAGGTGCCTAAGGATGAGATATTTGATGTCCTTCTGAGTCATTTACAGGATAGATCTCCAGTTCTGATTGAGCCAACTCAATCCATCAATTTGGGTACAACAGAGGCACCACAATTGGTACATGTAGCACAATCTCTATCAGATGAAGAGAAACAGAACTTCACTACCTTCTTATCAGAGAAAAAGATCAAATTTGCATGGAAATATTCAGATATGCCAGGATTGGATCCCAATCTCATTATGCACCATCTATCCATTGCTCCCGGAGTAAAACCAATCAAACAAAAATTGAGAAAGATGCATCCTCATGTTGCACTCTTAGTCAAAGCAAAACTAGAAAAACTACTAAAAGCTAGATTCATCTGTGTCATAGACTATGCTGAGTGGATTTCCAACATTGTACCTATTTCCAAACTAGATGGTTCAATCAGAGTGTGCACGGACTTTAGAGATGTGAACAGAGCATGCCCTAAAGATGACTTTCCACTACCTAACATTGATATGATAGTGGACATGACTGCAGGCTATGAAATGTATTCCTTAATGGATGGCTTTTCTGGATACAACCAAATCAAAATTGCTCCAGAAGATCAAGAGAAAATAGCTTTCACATGTGCGTGGGGAACTTTCTGTTGGAATGTTATGCCATTCGGACTCAAAAATGCTGGAGCTACATATCAAAGAGCAATGACATCTATTTTTCATGATATGATGCATAGAACAATGGAGGATTACGTAGATGATACCTTGGCAAAATCCATGATTAGAACTGAACATCTAATAGACTTGAGCATGATCCTCGACAGAATGGAAAAATTTAGTCTTCGACTAAATCCTAAAAAGTGTGCTTTTGGAGTCACTTCTAGAAAGCTCCTAGGATACATCATCTCCAAGAAAGGCATTGAAGTTGATCCAGCTAAGGTCAAGGCTATAATAGAGATGCAACCTCCCACAAATATCAGTCAAATGAGAACGTTGCAAGGTAGAGTTCAATCTATCAGAATATTCATATCACAGCTAGCAAACATCTCACAGCCTTTTACAAAAACATTACATAAAGGTGTGACCTTTGCATGGAATGAAGATTGCGAGAACAACTTTAAACATATCAAGAAGTATCTATCAAATCCGCCTATATTGATGCCTCCTATTCATGGGAAGCCATTAATATTATATGTCTTCGTAACAGATACATCACTGGGGGTATTGCTAGCATAGCATGATGAGAACAAGCAAGAAAGAGCCATCTACTATATCAGTCAAACTTTAGTGGCCTATTAGAAGAACTACTCAATGATAGAGAAGGCATGTCTAGCTGTGATCTTTGCATCACAGAAATTGAGACACTACATGTTAGCTCATACCACTCATTTGGTAGCTAAAATTGATCCACTAAAATATCTCCTAAGCAAGGCTGCCCTCACAGGTAGACTAGCTAAATGGGTCATGCTCTTGAGTGAATTTGACATTGAATATGTTGAAAGAAAAGCTATCAAAAGATAGGTCATTTCTGATCAATTAGCTGAAGCACCACTGTTTGATGATACACCCATGCAAATGGAATTTCCTGATTCTTCTATCATGCATCTCTCTTCTAGAACATGGTGGTTATTCTTTGATGGCTCCTACACACAGAATGGATCGGGAGCAGGCATATTGTTCATCACTCCTCAAGGATACTCGATACCCAAAGCATTCAGATTAAAGTTTCCTTGCACAAACAATATTGCTGAATATGAGGCACTTCTCAATGGTATGAAAATGGCAATACAGTGGAGAGTTACAGAGATGCACATCCATGGAGACTCACAATTGGTCATCCACCAGGTCAATGATGTGTACCAAACCAAAGATGAAAAGCTCATTCCTTACAAGAGAATGGTAGATGATTTAAAGAAATACTTCATCTCTATCACATTTGAGCAAATACCCAGAATAGAGAATAAGGCTGCCGATGCAATGGCGACATTATCTACTCTTTTACAGCAGCCCGAACATGAACTACGCTACGAATTCTTGGTGGAAGCCCTATCCTATCCTGCATATGACTCCCCTGAAACTCGCATGATCTGCACTATTGTAGGTTATGACTCATCTCGCTACAAAAATCTATTCTCCTATCTCCACGACCAAATCATCCCTGAGTCCTTTAACTGTTTTGAGAAACAAAACCTTATCCGATCTGCATCCTGATATGTCATCATTGGTAATGATCTATACAAACGAGGTCTAGATGGTACATTGCTTAGATGTTTAGAACGGGAAGAGTCTCAACGTGCATTAGAGGAAGTCCATGAGGGTATATGTGGGTCACACTCGAATGGTTTAACATTAGCTCAAAAACTTATTAGGGCTGGGTACTATTGGCCTAAAATGGAAAAAGAAGCTATTAAATTTGCTAAAAACTGTCAACAGTGTCAAGTACATGGCAACTTGATTCATGCTCTAGGGAGAGATCTGATTCCCTTTACTACACAATGGCCTTTTCAACAATGGGCATTTGATCTCATAGGTGCTATCCATCCGCACTCTTCTAATGGACATACCCATATAATCACAGCTACAGATTATTTTACAAAATGGGTAGAAGCAGTTCCTCTAACACAAGCAACGGGGAAACAGATCTCTATGTTCATCCTGAACTACATCATTTGCAGATATGGGATCCCTCACTCTATAATCACAGATAACGGGGGACAATTCAAAAATAAGGACCTAGATGACTTATGTGCTAAGTTCAAAATTACTCAACATTGGTCTTCTATCTACTATCCTCAAGGGAATGGACAAGCTAAAGCTTCAAACAAAAATCTCTTGAAAATCTTGCACAAAACAGTGAATAAAATAGGAAGAGACTGGCATCTCATGATCAATCCAGCTCTCTGGGCCTATAGAACTAGTATCAGAACACCTACAGGGGCTACACCTTTCACTTTAGTTTATGGGTCTAAAGCGGTACTGCCTATTGAGGTTGAAATCCCATCACTCAGAATCAGAATGCATGGACTTGTCACTGATGAAGACTACAGAGTGTCTAGGTTACAAGAACTTGAATTACTAGATGAGTGCAGGCAAGCAGCGTATGATCATCTCAAAGTGTATTAGAAAAGAATGTCTAGAGGCTACAACAAGAAAGTCAGACATAGAGAATTTCAGGTTGGTGATCTAGTGTTGAGAGAAAATCCTAAAAATCAATCCCATCGCGAACGCAAGGGGAAGTTTGAACCCAATTGGCTAGGTCCCTTTGTAATCACTGCTACTTTTGGCTCTGGTGCTTATCAACTCTCAACGACTGAAGGAGAACAGCTCCGAGAACCAATCAACATTCTCCATCTGAAGAAATTCTATGCCTAAGGCATTCAGTGCTTGGTAAATGTCCTGAAAAAATCTTAAAAATTAGAAAAAGTCCTGAAAAAATGAACATCTTGGTAAAAACCTAGCAATAGGCACCTTGATGATTCACAAAAATATCAAAAAAATATCAAAAGTACAAAAAAATTGAAAAAATGAAAAGTACAAAAAAATTGAAAAAATGAAAAATACAAAAAAATGAAAAAAAAGAAAAAGTGCCTTGGTGAAAACATGGAAACAGGCGCTTTGGTAGCAAAAATAGAATCTCTACCAAGATGGTGAAAACCCAGCAAACAGGTGCCACTTGTTCCAAAATGCTCCATCTATCAGCACAATCTTGGTCTTTTCCAGCTTTCAGTCTTGCTTTAGTTTGTACATATCTCCCGGTTTGTTTCTGCATTTCCAATTTTTCAATAAGTCAGTTTGTACACCAATCAGCTTGCGTGTCTGTATCCTATCAATGTTCAAACTTGGGGGCAATCAATGTCATATCCTATGGTCTCCAATGTATCTTAGACGTATCCTATCTAGCCAGAATCCTTTAAAGCTTCATGTGAGTCAGTCAGTCAGTCTTGTCTCCAGAAAGGATTTTGCATCTACAACAACGCAATCAAACATCAAAACAAACTGAAAACAATTTGTGCTTTTCATTCTTTTATCTCCTTGTATGCTTGCTGATTCGCATTGAGATTATTGCATATTGTGTCCCTTCGAGCTCTTCGATGATGTCCTTTACAAAATTTAGAGGGTGATGACTGGGGGCATAATCTTTTCTTTGTCTTCTACTTGTATGTGAAAATCTAACAACTTTGGAAATTCTGGATTGAAATGGTGTCCGACTATAAGAGCCTCTATCTCGAATTGGATGGCCATGCGTACCTCAACCATTGATACCCAAACAATTCAAGGAAGTTTGATCTAACTATTGTCTTTTTGAGTAAGTTCTTTCTCCTACTGTGGAACAAAATCTTGCCTAAGGATGTGAACGATAAAGGGTCACTACGGGTAATTCACATTGGATTTAGAATGATCTCTTGACTGTTTGATGTGTTTGCAATGCAAGGTGTACTCAGGTCATCACGACATTTATGTTTTGATGCTTGTACAAAATTGCTATATCAAAATGGATATGATATTTAGGTCATCCTGGCGCTTGTGCCTTGGTGCTTATATCTAATCCGACATTCCAAAAATAAAATCGATATTCATATATCCATGGTTGTTGACCAGTGGGTGTTGTATTGATTCTTGCACATACAAATCGATATTCATATGTCTATGGTTTCATAGCTAGTGGGCATTGTATTGATTTATCCAGTTACCAAAAAGTTCAATGATGATAACAAATCGACATATGATCAGTGACTAGGTCCTAGGTCTTAGGTTGCATTTCATTTGGCATGTCTCTTTGCATTTTTCATGTTTGCATGATCTCACAATGATTAAATGAACTTCAATGCGTAAATGATTAATCAATCACATCTTCAAATCTAACAAGAGCTGAACCTAACTCGAAGGTCTCTTCACAGAATCGCAAGCAATGATCCTCCTGGGTTAACCATCCTTTTGACATAAGACTGAGTACTTGTCTTCATCAACCTGCAAAACATATCATGTGTATCATTGCATTTACATATCATATCATAAACATTTATTGTATTACATCCATTGCATAAACATACATATTTCCATAATCATTACATCTGCATAACATTCATACATATGAAAAAAATCATTGCATTGCATTGATCTATACATACATTCTACACTACTCATAGCATTAACATCACATGATATCATCATACATAACAAGAATGACAAGTACACATGATGTCACAACCAAAAATATCGATCTCATATATATATCAAAAATCTCAAATAGTCAGGGGTGCACTACTGGCACAGGGTACAAAAGAATGAACTCCGTAGAGCTATCAGACACAACAATGTATCAGTGAGAAAGTAACAGATGAGAAGGGAACTCAACTATCAGCATGCTCCTCTGCATCTGCTGGAGGAGGAGGCGGTGCATCTAGTATCTGCTCCGCTCGTGGTGCCCTAGCTCCCTTTGATGCTGCCATATGCTGAGAATAGGTAGGCACTCTCTGTGCCGTAGGGACTACTGCATAGTACGCAGATACATAATATGAGGCCCGCACAGTCTAATGAATCACCTCGACTCCGTCTTTGTGTGCCAGAAGATGTGCCCGCTGTAGATGTAGAAGGACGTGGAGGCCTCCCATGCCCTGGTGCTCTCTGTAAAGGAGCCATAGCTCTCTGTCTCGAAGGAGTAGGGTGTACCACCTGTGGTCTCGATCCTGCTCTCATAGGAGCCCTTGTAACATCCATAGCCTCCTCCATGGAGGGTATCAGCTCCGTCAGATCAGAAAATTGGTGAATCCGGTGATCAGCAAGCCATGCCACATATGCATCTGTCACACCTGCATCAACCACCTGTGGAAGGTAGTCCCAATCCCTACCAATAATCTGGCTATACTCCTCAGTACATACAGTATAACTAAGCCGTGGTGCCCATCCGAGCCCTATCTCATGCACAATGTGGGCATAAGCAGTATAATCCTGCGGGACATCCTGAATGCGTCCATACTGACGCTAGACTCTGGTAATCAAAAATCTCTCCAAGACGGTGGAGGTCCATCCTATCAATATCCTACTCTGAAAAATGAATGAAAACTGCTCTCTCGCAGTAGGCCAGGCCTCTATCTGTACATATGGTCTCCAAATCATGAAGGTCATGTCATCCAAGCATCGGCGGAAATACTCGGTGTGACCCATGCAAACCTGAGTAACATAACCAACATACGTATATATAACTGGCTCCTGTGGCTGTCGCTGACTCTGGAAAACTGGTCTCAAAACTGGGATATGCTCCCAAGCCCATATCTGCAGTACCACCACTCCTGAAACAAATGTCTTGCAGTCCTGATACACGACCTCGTGCATCTCGGAATACAAGTGCGCCAACAGACACTGACCCCAGGCAAGCTCAGTAGGTGTAGCGATCAAGAGTGCTACCATAGGTGCCCATCCCATTAAGAAGCCATTCTACTGACGGCCAGGCATAATCAACTCTCTGATCATCCCCGCAATGATACACTCTAGGTGATGTGTATGACCATATCTCTGCACAAGTGTCTCCCAGGATATAGACCCAGTCAGCTGGGTCTCATCACCGAACAGTCATCTGAACGCATGTAGTCCCCTCGATCCTCCACTGACATACTCAGGACACCGTGGAGCATGAAAAGGAATGCGAAGAATCCTATACACATCCTCAGGGGTCACAGTAATCTCCCCAGTCGGAAGGTGGAAAGTCTGGGTCTCAGAATGAAACCTCTCAATCAGGGCAGTTAATAAACCATGATTTACCTTAATATCAGGTAAATGAATCAGGTGCTCAAATCCACAGGCAGCAAGATGAACCCTCATCGGGTCTGGCAAAGCGACACACAATCTCTGGGTGGCTGGATAAGAATGGCGAACATGTACGTCAGGATATGTGACCTAAATCATAAAGAAACAGGGTGTTTTGTCAGAAATTCAGTTCAAAATCAGGCCAAGAGTATCAGAATACACAGTTTTGAAGTTTCAGAAGGTGGGGCAAAGTATTCGAAATCAGGCAAAAAGATCAGAAAAGTTTAATTTTTGACCTAAAAATGAGTTTTTCACATGCTATTTTTCAAACGACATTCCAAACTAGCATGAAGTGTCGTACGACATTCCACAACATATCAAATGACAATTCATAGTCGTATGACATTTCACTCGGCTTCATACGAGTTTCAAGGGACCTGATGAAATGTCGTACGACATAAGGATCCCTATCATACGACACTTGGGTGTGGACGAAACGACATTCTAAACTGAAATGAAATGTCGTACGAGTTTGGGTTGAGACTTGTACGAGTTTCTACACATGCGAAATTTAAAAACTAAAAATGCGTATGAAAAAAATTAAAAATACTATAAATCATCAAAAACATGCATTTTCAGGGGGGAACAGAGGTCCACCTACCGGATGTCCATACTGTCGAGGTCTGTCATGTCTCCAGCTGCGCTCAAAATGGTGTGAACTCACAGGTACCTTCAGTTCTCGCTGGTCTGCAATTTTTCTCGCTCAGAGGGCTCCACAGAATCTCTAAAGTCAAAAGGTTGAAATGAATTGAAAATGACCCTTCCGGCCTTTATATAGCTTTTGACCTAATTTTTAAAAGTGCTCCGTTTTCCATGAAAATTGCACCCCTGGCTAATTTCGACATTTTGAATCCATTTTCGGGATCAAAATTGAAATCTGAGATCGTTTATTATGTCAAAATCGTGAATTAAAATTTTTGGAACCAGGATGGTCTACTGCTTGCATAATCGACCTTCCATCATCACAAGAAATCTAGTATTCAACTTAACTGATTATCTTACATCAAACTATCAAAATTTCAACTTGGTCAACCATGGTCAACTCATGGTCAAACCTAGTCAAATTCGGTCTCCAGGACCTTCCAAACGATGCAGAATGCATTCTCGGACGTGTATAACCACTTCTCAAATCAATTAACATGCTTCTGAACTATCAACGTTGACTTTTCTTGTCATATTTCAATTTTCATCCCGAAGGGGGCATGGTATTGCACATCATTCAAAGTCTGTAAATCATTTTCTATCAATATCTTTCATTAGTGATCAAGACAATAATCACGTCTAGTCGCTGATTCATCAAAAGTCCTCATCGCTCAGGGCAAATCTATCATCACTTGGGGCATATCAGATTCATCAAGATCCATATCAATCTGGTATTCTCCTAATCTTGTAAACTGTATCAGTTTTTGCAACCATCGGATCATAGTGTTCTTTCCTTGGTTCTTCGACAACTGAAGGATTTGGATGTGATACCTGCGAGTTCTGCTAAGACAATCGAGTCTAGAATGGGTCACTCACTTCTTTGCAATCCTAAGGTTTGGAATCAGGCATTTTGACATTTTTTCGCAATCATAGGTTCATCGCTGCTACAGTGAACATTATCTCTGGTCATTCAGGACCTCCTATCTCAATATCTCTCAATCGGTTTCTATCTTGAGATCGGTTTATCTTTTGAATCAGTTTCATATCTTTATCAAACACAGACTATCTTTGAACCACTGCGCTTCGCACAGTAATTCAAAGAGGGGCAAAATGTAATACCCCAAAAATGGGCTATATGTTCATTAACCTCCTACATCGATAAATCGAACAAAATCGACATCAAAGTCCTAATCTAAGGCACATCTAAACATCATCAAATCATAATTGATTATCTTAAATTCTGCATCGGGGAATATTCTTAGTAATATTCCTAATCATCATAATTATCTTTAATTTTATAATTATTTGGCAATAAATCACATTTATCCTAAAGTTTGATTAATTGAATATTTTCATATTTAATTAATTAGATTTAATATTTGCCACTTAATTGTGTAATTAAATTTAATTCTATCTATTATTAATTGTATTATTTAATTTTGACAATAAATCAAAATTCCTATCTTTAATTGATTAAATTCTTATTTAATTAATTAAAGCATGTTGTCATTATTTAATAATATAATTTTTAATAAAAGTTTGGTAAAATAGTTAATTAACCCATAAATTAATTATTTTATTTCAAAAATCAGTTGAGTTGAGGATAAATCACTTTATTTATTTATTTAATTCTTAATTATTATGCATATTCAAAAGAAACAGTTAAACTCCAAATCAGAAAATCAATGCAAGTTATTAACTTTTTGGAACTCAACATCTTTTTGGAGTTCAAAAAGCGGATCTAAACTCTAATTTGAGTTAAAAAGTTGTTTTTGCATTATTTTGAGAATTAACTATCTTTCATGATCAGATAACTCAAAAATCAAGCTGAGTTAATTTGAGTGATTTATGGCTTTTCCCATGCACCTCCAAAGCCCTAGATTTCTATAAATTAAAGGCTTCAGCTCTTCATATATCATCTCATATTTTGCACAATCACGCTGGAGGATTGGAATTGAAGAATCAAAGCTCTTGCGAATTGACATCTTTGTGAGATCAATCTTATTTTTGCATTCATTTAGATTCATAGCATATCAATTTCATATTAGCATAGATTCATATCAGTTTTTATCATTCTTATTGCATAGAAAAATCCAAAAAAATAGATTAATTGCATTGAATTTCATATCCATCTTTTGCATTCAAATCCTTCATTTAGGTGTCGTCTAGGTCACTGATCTCGATTACAATCTGAGAACATTAACCTCGCACCTATTAGAAGGTAGTAAATCGCTTGGTTAGTTTAGCTTTCAATTTTGCACGATTTTGATTATCACTAACCTCTAATGTTTTACTGAGTGTTGTGTCTACAGATCAGGTACAATTTTCACACACACACACTCATGTTCCTGATGTCCATACTTATTATAGTTATAGCAATAATCATTGAATTTAGGAATAGCTTTTACTTTACTTCTGTAAACATTTGATGTGTGGCCCAGTTTTCCACAATGATAACATGATAGCTTCTTTGACCTTGGTTTAGCATAGGAATGCTTATGTTGAGCTTGTCTTGATGACTCTCCTTGCTCGGTGTAGCCTAAACTAGTTGTTCTTTCAAGTCTTTTCTGACTAATAAAAAATTCATCCATTCTTTTAGTATTGTCTCCAGCTTTGTTGATCATCTCATTATTTTGTTGTTGCATCTTTACCTCATTCTTCAATATTTCATTTTCCTCTCTTAATTCATCAATGTCTTCTAATTTCCTTGTAAGCTCACTATTTACTTGATTGAATTCCTAACTTATGACAACCATGTGATTAGATATTTCAAAGTGATTCTCAGTGAGTCTCAGTATCTCAAATTCCTTCTCTTGCAACATGTCATTCATTTTCCTCCTATCTTCAATAACCAAATTTCTTTCTTGTTCTTCTTTCCTTGCATTGTTCATGACATCAATCATTTTGATCATTTGTGTCTCTTGACCAATCTATAGTTCTTTCATTTGTTCATTAAGATGTAGATTCTTTTCAGATAGATATGATATGGTTCCTTTATATGCATTAGATATGCTAACAGATCCATATCCAGATACCTCAAATAGATTATCTATCTCTTATTCATGATAATCAGTCTCATTATATCAAATTTCCATATCCTTCCTCTTGATCAATAATTCCCTCAGTTCTTCTTTGGCTTCTTTGAATTGCTCAATATAGATCTACATCTGTAATCTTTGATTCACAATAATCTTATCCAACCCATATATTTCCATCCCTAGATCTTTCCTCTTCAGTGATTAAAATTACTTAAGAAGAGATCTAGCTCTGATACTAGTTTTTGAGATTATGGAAAGATAAGTACTGAGAGGGGAGAGGTGAATCAGTACCTTCAAAACTTTTCAAGACTAAAAACTTTGTAGGTGTAGATAGCATTAACCGACTGAATCTATTGTATGAAATATACATTCAAGTATAACTAGAAATGTAATTTCATGTAATCTAATCAATAAACCATATATGAAACTTCATACACATAAAAATAAATATTTTGGTATCATAGAAACCCTTTTTAGAAGGTAAAAACTATGGTGGGGATGACACCCACAAATCTTCACTACTACAGTAACAAAGTATGTCGTTAAGGCTACAAAATGTGATCACGTATGATAATCTTACCATGTTATGAGTAACAATTAGATCAACTAGATCTACTTCGTTAGAGGGTTTTAACAACACAATACATGTGTGTTCTCAGTTAAGATATTTAAACAAGAACTATTAAGTCCACTCAATTAGGAGATTTTGAATCTGCTACAATGGTTAAATGGTAATAGTAAAATGTATCTACAATTAGAAACTTAATCTTGCCTGATTCAAATCAATAATAAACCATAGATATATCACCTTGTAGTGATGTATGTGTCCTTCTGTTGTGCTTGATACCTTGTGTATGTTCTGAAAAAATGATTACTTCTTTCAAATCCTTCTGTCAAAAACCCTATCTGATCTCCTGACGTCCTTGGTGTGGCTACTCCTTCATGATATATGTTCATAATGACATATTTACACTTTTTTATATCAAACTATCTTGACCTAATTAGGTTTTACAATATCTTAGAAAACCTAAGATCAATGGTGAAAGAAAATAACCTAGATCTAACAGTACATAGGAATCATCAACAATTTAATGATTACATCCATATTTAATTATGTCTTGATCTTGGTAAACTATTTTATTGATCAGTGTGAACCATTTGCATTGAAGTTTGTGCCATTTCAAATTACTATGCCATTTCCTATTTTACTCAGTGTTCACTGCATTCTTCATTCAGTAATTAACTGGTGCTCAGTTTATGTGAATGCTCAGTGACCACTGTGCTTGGTATCTAGTAGTCATCTATCTTGGTGAGAGTACTCGGTCAAAGCCATTATTGGTTAACTTAGAAAATAGCCTTTGTACTTCTCGGTGTATATGCTTATCAATGTGATTTGACCGAGTGTCTTGTTTGTCTCCTTTTACTAACTAAATAACTGAGTGATACTAATGACAATCATTAATGCTCAAACAGGAATAACCGTGATCTATCCAAAGTTTTTATGATTTATGTTGAAATCAACACAAGTTTGTCTCATAAAGAGAGCCTTTATTAAATGATGACTTATTAAAGAGGTTTTAATAACCCTCCGAGAAGCTCTCTTATCTTTTTCCTTGCTACTCTTTCTAAGAGAATTGAGAGCATTAAAAATATTTATCATATAATAACATTTTTTTTCCATTTTATTTTTCACATGAATCCTCAATTTTTCTAACATAGATCCCATATTTTGCATCTTTAGAAATTGTAGAAAAGGTTGGCATTGCTTGGTTAGTGCCTTCTTGCTAAAAAATCATTAAAAAGTTTTTAATCCCACAACTGAACTGTTCTTGTTGATGTCTTGCCTTCAAAATTGATCATAATGTTCTCATCAATTTAAAGTAACCATTTTTGTGTTCTCGAAGGTCTTGAACATGGAATTTGTCCTTCTTCCACATAAGGGACTTCACTTCTCATGTAATTTGGAGTTGTATAACATTCATTTGGTCCATCAACATAATTTTCTATGCCAATCCAAAATTGAATATCTTGTGCAACATTTTCATTTCTAATCTCTACACTTCCATTCCCTAATTGAATATCTTGTGCAACATTTTCATTCCCAATATCTACATTTTCATTCCCAATTTATATATTTTTATTCTCAACCTCTACATTTTCATTCCCAATCTTTACATTTTCATTCTCATTTTTAAAATCATGCTTAGTATTTTCAAATTGAATCTCTTCATCACTTGAAATAACATTTTTGGATGGACCAGGGGCCTCAACTTCACTAATATTTAAAATGCTTTGTCTCCTTTTCCTATGACTTTCCCTATCTCTTTGTCTATATGCTTCAATTGTGTCTTTTTCAAGCTTTCTCTTTTGTATATATTTTAAACGATTGTTTCTCCCCATTATAACAACAAAATGATGATGAAAAATGATTTCCAATCAATTATTTCTAAAAACGATGCTCAAAAACTCATTGTTTTGTATGTTCTTCTCTAAAAACCCATGATTTTTGTCTGCAAGTTGAATGTAGGGATCATTGGAATGAGAAAAATGGCCCACTACCCACATTTATATAGAAGATATCAAATATTCGATAGGTATTAGATATCCAATACCTAAGATGTGAAATCCAAAATTCACAATGGTTCCAACTTTTAACTATTGGTGCCATTATTTTAGGTATTAGATATCAAATGTATATCTGATAGATAAAATTTTTAAATCTTAATGCACTATATAGAAAATGCATTACATATGGAATAGGGAGAGAGACAAAGACAAGGAAAAGTTTAAGAAATACCCTCCCTAGAAAAGGTGTAAAATCCTGGTGAATCCTACTTTATTTTGGAAAAAAAATAAAAATATCATTGACAAATTTTTTAATTTGAAAAGAAAAAATATTAGTTTGTAGTGGCAATTTATTTTTTCAATTTTATGAAAATTCTATAAAATCCTTGCGAATCTTTCATTATTGAAGAAAATCATTACCAAAAGTACACATACCTAGAAACCATCATTTTACCTTTATTATTACATGGATCCTAATTAATTTCCAGACTTGAATGTTAAATTTTCCCCTTTTGTCATTGCATTTTCCCTCCAAATTATTGAATGGGGCTTTGGGAGTAGCACCCCAAAAACTCAAACAAATTTTAATATTTTAGTAAGGTGTACAAAGTTAATTTATATCATTTAACATATAGTAACCCTATTTTTTTATAACCGTTGGATGATCCTAAATCAATGGCATAAATACTATTTCGGGCCAAACTATTAAAGGACACCAAGTTCTAGAGAAAGTCTCTAGAATAAAGACATGAGTCCACAATCAAATTTATTTTGGGCCAAAGTTTGAAAGGATAAAAAGTTCCATGGAAAGTCTCTGGAATAGAGACACATGTCAAGCTATGTACTTAATCCATACCCTAACTTAAATTTTGACCACATATTGGTGAATATGACCATCAATTAAGACAAGCTTTGGAAATTGTACGTGAAAATATTCAATTTACCATGTGGAAAAATTAGATTCTATTGGCGGAGTCATCTCTGAAATACAAATAATTCCATATCACTATTGCTGATTGGCCTATGCACGGGGCCCAATTTTTATAAAGCACAGGCAACATGGCCACCTGAAAGTTGAAAGTTTTTTGCAAAATCCTTGTTCCCCGACGAGTGACATTTACCAATTGGTGAATATTCACCCCTAAAATTATCCATGGAAAAATATGGGGGGACATGGATACAAAGAGAATGTGATAAAGAAAAAGAGACAAGGAGCTCTCTCTCTCTCTCTCTCTCTCTCTCTATATATATATATATATATATATATATATCTCCCTCTCCCTATCTGCCCAACTCTATCTCTCTCCCTATTCCATATGTAATGAATTTTAATGAGTTATACATTTAATGCATTACATATGCAATGCATTATACATGTAATGCATTAAGGTTTGAAAGTTCTATGTATTGGATATTAGATATGCATCTAATATATGATACCTAAAAAAGAATTGTGCCAACGGTAAAATATTGGCACCATTGTAAATTTTGAATTTTAAAGTAGAAGTATTATATATCCAATATATCTGACACAAATCTACAACCTAGGATTTTCTTCACGATTACTTTTGGTTTTGGCTTGGGAATGCCAAACCTAGAAAGTTAATGCAAAAGCTATGTTTTTAAGATCTCCTTGCATTTCTAAACTTCAACCATGTAATTGATAAATTTTTTTACCTTAAGTTGATGAAACAAAAAGGGTTTCTTAAGGAGATTCTCAACTTTATACCAATACAAATTTTTTCTAGTTTTGAGTTTAGTAAATATTTATTATTTATTTTTTAATTGGATTACGTCTAAAGTCAAGATTGATAGGTTTATTAAAAAATGTCTAGATAACTTTCAAATGGTATAAAAAAATTTAAATCTAAAAAATACATCACGCTAGATGCTTTTCATACTATAAGAAAAAAAATATTAAGTTTTGATCAAGTTATGCTGGTTAGACACAAGAGTTTTTATATCCTGTAAAAGTTGTAGTAAAAAAATCATAATTAATTATTTATTTGGAAAAAAATACAAAATATAATGTGTCACATCCGGACATGAGTCTTCTACTTATATGTAGAATCTTAAAAAAAAATATTATCATTTGATTGTGGTTATGGTGGTTAGACATACACCTACTTCTTATCTTTTTCCTAAAATTTATGTACTATTCTATTGGAGTTTAAATTTTTCACCAAATAGATTAATTTTATTTTTCCAAAACAAAATAGTATCTTAGAAACTAAATTCATTTTCCTATAGATTATGTTTTTACATATTTTTGATATAAGCTTTATAATCTATTGAAATTTTTGTTAGCATGAATGTTGATGGTATTCCTATGTTGGATGCATGCTATGGTGGTTGTGTGTTGCATTCATGACAGATTTTGTCATTGATGACAATATATGTTATTGACTGGTTGATTAGAATCTTGCAGACAGGTTGTAGAGAATTGTACGGACATTGTACAATGAATCAGCACATGTGTACTTAGAGGAAGACTCTTCATGATGTCTTGGGTCACCATATATGATCACACATTCTTATGAGTTGATTGCATAGATATATGATTGGTTTACTAGTAACTATTTCTCAGAAGATAGAAACTATGTTTTTCATAGATTTGATAGAAGAACTTTGTGGATAGCACTCATGGTTGTTTAAGTTATGATGTGCGAACATAGGTTCATGTTGGACACTGGCTAGAGAGCTTATTGTGACCATATGGAGCTTTGGTCATACAGGTGACATCAGCTATGGCATGTGTATTTGTGAGACCTACCTGATAGTCATAGTTATATTACTTTTCTTTCCATGCTTTCAATGCTTATTTCATAGATGTATTTTGACTATTGAGACACTTATGTATTTGAGGATCTGTTGAATCCTATATTATATGTTTGGTACCTAATTATGTAATCAAGGTACACTCGAGATACTATATGTTTTGATCTAGTTTCAATTTTTGATGATGTGATATATGATGTATTATGGTGTTAAATACTATTGTGATGGAAAATTGGCTTAGGAAATTGATGATATGTTAGTTAATGATGTATTGATGATGTATTATGTTTTATATATGTTGTTTTGGACCTACTGATGTGTGCAGGAATAGTTGACCATGGATATAAATTTGGGGACCCAATATTGGAACCTATGTTATAAGCCATGCATTCCAAGGTCCTATTTGTATAAAAAAATGTGGATTTCATTGTATAGTCATTAGTTCATGAATGTGGTTTGCATGTGTGTATTTAATTTAGTTAATGTGTATGTGATTTAGCCATGTCATTTGTTTAATTTAATTGTGCCAAATTTGGCAATTGTTGGCATGGATAGTTAATTGTATTTTGTTTAAGTGAAGTGTTAACTAGGGGTTAACCATAGTGTAGTACCAAGTTACCATGGGTTGGGAAGTTTCTAGATAGTCAACCTTGTATTGAAATCTGTGGGTAAACTTTATGTGGGGTTTAGGAGGGTCTTTTGGGCTCCCATGGGGTAACTAGGGTCAATTTTAGCTACCCAGGTTGGTACCCTAGGGGTTAGGGGTCATTTTCAGCCTATTAAGATCTTTAATATCATTTATGATACCCCAAAAGTCTCATTTTCAAAGTTGTGCGGATTTGAGAGTTGTGTAGTTTTGGTTAACCTCTCCTTTCTTCCCAAATTTGCATTCAACTCTATTTATGGAGAAGGCAAGAAAGTGGGAAGAAGGGGATAGAAATTTCTTCCTCACTTGTGATTGGTTCCTAGATTTTAGGATTTTTTCCTTTATAAGGAAAGTTTTAGGAAAGGTTTGAGTGTTCACCCACTTTCTAGTTTTAGAGACCATTTCTGATTGGAAGGAGCTTAAGGAAGACTTTCTTCGAAGAAGAACTCAACTTTTAGAAATTTAACCTTGGCTTGGATTAAGGTTGGCCTCTTGTAAATTTATTGGTTTTCTTGCATGTATGTGAGCTTGGAGCTCCATTAATGGAGTCCATGGCTTTTTATGGCTTTTGCTTGAAAATTCTTGGTTTGCAAAATTGTTGTTTTTCTTTTGTGGAATCAATTTTGAATGGGTACTTTCTTCAAGGCACACTCACCCTAGGGAGGGTAGAGTAACCTTGAAGGGGGTAGTAGGAAGAGACCCAGGATTGTGCAAAGTCTCCCGTGTGTGGAGGGATAAACATGGGGCTCCACAATACCCATGATGCCAAGTATGGCCTACAGGCACCTCTGGGCATAAGGAATTTTTAGACCGCATCTTTTGAAGATGGTCTTTCCAAGTCCATGTGTGGCTTGTGAAAATTTGTATATAATACTTTGGCTTCTCCTCCTCATAGTCCACCTCTACCCCTATTTTAGGAAAGCCTCTTGGAGACCTTCCTCTTGTTAAACCATGTTGGGGAAATTCTATTAAGTATTTTTTTTGTGTGTTGAATGTTCCTTCATGATTGTTATTCCTGTTTGTTACTTGTTCCATACTGGATCCCCTAGCTCGAGGGTGGCCTTGAAAAGGCCTAGGTTGGGAGGTGAGCCTCTGTGGTCAACCTCACTCTATCAGATACCCAGTTGGATGCAGGACCTAGAAGATTTGTTGAGTTTGGAAATTTGAACTTGTAAATTTCATTGAAAACCTTGTATTTCTAGTTATGTTTGAAATTGGAATCAGGGATTCCCTTGTAATTCAAACATTTGATTTTATAAATACATTTGAAATAAATGGAAATTAAAGTTTAAATGTATTAGTCAATTTTTATATTGGAAAGATTTTTATGAAATAATATTTATGAATAATTAGATTTAATTTTTTTTTATTAAATTCATAGTTTCCTTTAAAAATTTAAAGGTATGAACTATAGTGATTTTTCTGAAATTTATGGGTAATTTGATGAATAGGTTATTTGGTAAATTATGCTTATTTAGAAATTAATTTTGGTGTAAGTATGTGGTTAAATATTTTTGAAATTTTTTTTTTGTACTTAAAAAATTTCTTTAAAATTATTTGAAAAATAAAAATGTCTAGATTAAATTTTCGATTCCTACATATTGTTAAGCCATCAAATATGAATGCAATTATGTATTTAAATTTTAAAAATTAATTATCTACATACTTGTCGTTTAAAAATTCAGGTTATTAAATTTGCACAAGCAATTATTTAAAAAAAGAATATAATAAGGGTGTTATTATTATTAAGTATTTCGGTGTTTCAAGTATATTAAATAAATTGAATTTTATAAAGATTAAATTGTATTTAGTAAAGTCTAAGTCATTATAGGGAACTTAAACCTTTTTTTAGATAGATTTTGTTTTAGAATTAAATTCAACTTTTATTTAAGTTTAAATTAGAATTAGTAACTCCTAATTCATTCTAGACATTTCAATGTTAAAAATGGGTTAAATCTATTAAAGAACTTATTTTAGCTTATTATTTTTAAACATTTGAAAATATTGGCCTAAATGTATTAGATTAAAATATCATAATATTCAGATTATGATGTGTTGCATTAGATTTATTTCTCAATACTTTGTAACTATGTAAATGAGATAATTTTATATTTGGAGTTAATTAATTAGAATATCAAACTTTTAGTATAACTGTAACTTTTCAGCTAGGGAACGTTATAGTTAACTTAGGGTTTTATTTCTTCTTCCTTTGGTCAAGCCTCAAGTCAATTTGACCTTAATGGTCATGTTGACCATTTTGTGCATAGTTGACTTTTTGGTCAACCCTAGGGCATTCACCTCAGTTTGCATGTACAAATAGTCTAATGTTATGTTTTAAACCTTAGTAGATCATTGTTGGTCATATTTGAGTATAGTTGACTTTTGGTCAACCCTTGGTCAAACCTAGATCAAATGCCTTAGTTTGCATGCCCAAGTATTTCTTGTTAAGTTTTGAACCTTTTTAACTTTATTGCACATTGTTTGGTGCATGGTTGACTTTTTGGTCAACTCTTGTTGACTTTGGTCAACTATCTCAATTTGCATGTCGATCGAAGCTTATAGTCTAGGGAACCCTGTAGGATAGTTTGGAAGCTATTCAGTGAAGTTTGACTTTTGGTCAAACTTGGTCAAATTGGTCAAGCTTCTCTGGTTTGACCCTTGTGATGTTTCTGGACCACTTAAACTTTTTAGTTATCTATTTTCCCCCTACATCACTTTGCATGTGCATAAAAAACTTGTGCTAGATAGTATTTCACTTCTTAGTTGCGTATGTTGGTATGTTTGTAGTTGGTTAGAAGGTTTTAGAAAAAAATTGTAGTTGTGTTTTGCTTACTTTTTGGGCATTATAGTATTGGTGAAGAGCTATTTGGAGGCCGACTTGGAACACGTTTCAAGTAATGTGATGTGTGAGCTTAATCAAGGAATATGAATGATTAATTGATGTAACTATTATGTTGTAACATTGTAAGAGGTGCCATGTGCATCTTTGCTTGGGTCCATTTGAATTTTTTAAATAGGATTTATCCTATGAAGGCAGACCCAGATTTAAATCATTGTAACTTGTATTTAAGGATTGAAATCCTTGGAAAATAGTGTAGAATTGCACATGCAAGATGTAAAGGTGAATGCGAGCTTAAGGCTGCATTAGATACTATTTGAAGAACAACAGTTGTGCACTTTGGCACAAGGTGGAGCTTGCTTGATAGTAGTTGAAGAATGGAAGAAGTTTCAGAATATAATTATTTCAAAATTAAGGTTGTGAGGTTTGGAGAACCCGAGGTTGGCTTTGACTCTCAAATCTCTTGATAAGGTTGATGTATTGTACATCCCTAATAGGGTAATTGTCTATAATAGGGCTGGACTCCTAGCAGGGTTGATTCCTTAATTGGGATCACATTGTAAAAGGCTCCTAACAGGGTCAGAACTCTTAACAGGGTTATTATACCTACAATGTAGATATTAGTGGGTACCATTCCCACCAGGGTTTTCCTCGAGAACAAATCTTGGTGTCTATATGTATGTGTGTTATTGCTACATTCATTTCTCATTTTAGTATTTTGGGATAAGCAATAAGTTTGGAGTTAAAGTTTAAATACTCTATATTGGAATCAACTTGTTCACCCTCCTGTTGGGTATATTCTTAATTTTATGAGGTTTTTGTCCAAACGTGGGTTTAGTCCTCTGGTCTGTGAAGTTTTCCTAGGTACAGGTGTCAGAATTTCTTCAAAAAATTGTCATAGCCCACTTAAAAAATCCTTACCCTAGGTCTTGTCTTTAAAGAATTTTGAATTCATGTCAAAAACCCTAAAATGTTTGCCATTTTCAAATAAACCCTAAGTCATTCTCCTCATTTCTTTTCAAGTGTTACTTTTTAAGTCACTTAAGTTCATTAAAGAGCACATGGATTTATTTTTCACACGGGGGTTATATCTTTTCCTAAGTCTAGAACTCCGGTGATATAAATAACATATCCTATGTTCTAATTACCTTGTATTCTAATGTTTCGAGTTTCATTCAACTGTGAATCTTTAAAGAAGATCTAACGGTGGTCGCATGTTCACATGGAATATTTCCAAGCCATGTGAACATGCAAAATAACCATTGATTTTATAATGAAGCTTGATGCGAAAACAAGGTGGGACCACTAACAAATATTTCACAAGTGGCGGCCTTTTATTTGTAAAGGAAAGTGGGGCCGGTGATGAAGGAATCTCTAAAGTTTGAAAAGCAATAAGGGGAAGATCGGACGGCTATCGTATAATCGCATCGGATCTTAGAAGCCTATGCGATCATGCAACAAGCCGTTTATCTTGCATTAAACCAAGCGTGATTCTTAGGTGGAACTTTTGACAGATGTGCATGAATAATGTTTTCTCATTGGCTAGTATCAGCAGACACCAGTGCTCGAAAAGAAAGAAAGTACTTGACAATTTGCCAGGTGTTGCAAGCATGGATTTTCTTTATTGAAAAAGGCAAGGTGAGAGCGGCGATTTGAAGGAAGACAATGATAGTGAATGCTAACAGGTTTTTGCATGTTCACATAAGCTTCTTTTAAGCTATGTGATCATGTGAATAACATTTTGTCTTAACGGTGGGAGTTATAAGAGACCACAAAAAATAGAAAGGTAACGTGATGGTTAGTCGCATGTTCGCATGAGTGATTTTCACACTATGTGATCATGTGACAGACCGTTAGATCATCTACTAATGAGGATCGATGGTTCTAATTAAAATTGCAGATAAAGTGATGCAAATTTGAAGTTTCCTATTGAGAAGTGACAGTTCGCTCTTCCGGAGGAGTAATGGTTTCAATCATGCTAAATTAATTGTTGACATGATTGCTTTAAATGGCTCATATATCAGAATTTCGTACACTCTCACAAGCACAAAGAGATAAAAAATTTGCAGAGACTTAGGCGTGAAGAATTACAAGGACTGGCTGCTATTCCTCGGTGGTTTCTGAAAAAAAAAAGTTGGTGAAATACTTGTGTGAATTGCTTCCTTACTAAAAGAATCATAGTTCTGTATTTTGTCTATCTTGCAAAGATTTCTTTTAAAGATAAACCTTAAAATGGTGCCAAGGAAATAATTGTCGGGTAAAATTGAGTATAGTGAAAGGGGTTTGCACGAGGATTTATTGCAATTACTTCTTGACTCTTCCACTACCCCAGTGCAAACCAAGAGTTTGATTCCCAAAGATCCTAGGGTAAAAATAGTTGAGGGTTTATATGACACAGCCAGTTTTATTAGAGAGGCCAAAATTGGTACAATCAACGCAAGAGGTGGCTCGGATATCACAGGATTGGAATTATTCAAAGTAGGGTTTAGTCAGAGAAATGCCCCTCACCCTGCAAGCAATATATGGTAGTTTGACCTAGGAAAACTTGTCATGCCCGGTGTCTTTTTAGATGTAGATTTGATGACCCAGGTTGCAAAGAGTTATGATCCAATCAATAAAGAAGTTAGGGATGCAAAGGGAGTATTATTGATTAAAGTTTTTCCTGAAGAAATCAAGAAGGTGTTCAGGTTAAGTGAACCCTCAGATAGTTTGGAGAGCATTGATTTTGAAGAACTAAGGCAAGTGTATAATGCACAAAGGAACTATTTCAGAGGCAAGTTGTTGAAGGATTTCTGCACCAAAATTGGAAAAATGGTTATTGTGGGACAGAACACTCAGGAGCCTTTTAAAATAGAATATTTTGATCTTAGAGCTAAGGGTGCATATTGGTCATTATGTTAGATTTTTGGAGAGGATGTTAGTGAAAGGATGCCAATACACTTGATGTGCATGATGATCCAAATTTTACATGCACACGTATCTATTACTTTTGATTTTGCTCCTTTTATTGCTGAATTAATCCATAATGGATTAGTGAAGATTCCAAAGAATGAAGGTGAGAGGCCCTTTTGCTGGTACTCTTTCATAATGTACATGTTTCTGTTTAAAGGAGCAAGCTATTTTGAACAAGAAATGGAATTAGTGAGAAAGAAGGATGGTGAAGATATGCCAGTCCAACTATGGAGCCTCACAATGACCTGGGATAAGAAGGATCATAGTTTCATCAATTTTGATAAATGTTTTGTAGCTAGACTCAGGAAGCTGTTTGTCTTAGACAACCCAAGAATCCCAATAGTATTGGCATAGCTTATTAGGCCAAACCAGTTTGCTAAAAATTTGAACATCATACACAATTGGGGAGATGTTATTTTCTACAATGTATCAATTGTCATTAGGTTGTATGGTTTCAGGGGGACCCTTTTTATATTGCCCTATTAGGTACCCCTTAGGATTGGAATTGCAGATTTCTTGAGGCAATTAGGAGATATTGAAGAGTGTGCCCTCACTGGGAAAGGCAAGGGAACTTTATTCCCAAATGTTACCATTTCCCATCAATTCATAATTACCAAGGGTGGATGGGTTTACATGGATAAAATTTTGGCTCCATACCATATGGCTACTACAATTGCCAGAATAGCAAATCCAGAAGGTTTCTATAATGAAATGTTTAAAAAGAGAGCCAAGTGTGCCATGATTAACCATATTTTTAATTTCCCTATAGATAGATATTTTCAGGAATGTAGCAAAGATATAGGAACAAGAGGTTATGAAAGAAAAATGGTTGGTATATAGGAAGACAGTAGATTTTATTCGGCAATTTGATTTAGGATAGGATCCCCTAAAAAGCATAACTCCAATGGGGAAGAAAATAGATACTCTTATGAATTGTTTTCAGGATATTTTTCAGACCCTAAATGAGAAGAAGGAAAAGGTTATGAAGGATGATCCAGAAAAGGCTAGACAATTGTTGAGCAAGCCTGTGTTTGCAAAAGGGTTACCCCCGGGGAGGTACATGGTGCAAAAGAAGATCGGTTACAATGTGGTGATACCAAAACAAAGCCAGCTAAAGCAAATAGATTAAAGGGATATCCCATCAACCTTACAAAAGGTTGGAAAACAAAAGGAGATTGTGGAGATCCCTGATTCTCCTCATCCTCAAACTTCTAAGGATATAATTGATTCTCCACCCCCATCAAAAAGGAAAAGATTAGAAGAAAGACCTGCTCATGTTGAAAAGGAGTACTCCCCATCACAGTCTCCTCTAAGAATTTTTGATGACCAAGAGATTGCAGAACAAGTACAACAAGTAGATGCTCTAGGTCAAATCTTTATGACTTATGAAGAAGTAAACGAGGGAGTGCCAGAGCTACCAGAAGAACCCAAGTTAGATTTAATAGTAGGGGAATTGGTAGGTATGGATATGAACCCTCTAATCAAGGAAGCTTGTGAAGAGTTTTTGGTTGATGATACTTTTGTTAAAACTAGGGCCTTTATGCAATTTCTTTGGAAATTAAACATCAAACAATTTCAAGAAATCTATGAGAAGAGACATGAAGAGAATCCGGAGAAGGATTTACAAGTCATAGAGGAAGAAGTGAAAATAGAGATGACTACAAATTTTAAACAAATCACTCCAGAACAGGGAAGAGATATGGTAAAGGTGTCAGTAGTACTAATCCTCCTAGAATGGGATATAGCTGATGCAGTAGTGTTTGATGCAGTCAGAAAATAGACCACTCCTCTCCATAAAACTCTAGAGGAAGTAGAACAGGCTATTAAAGGAGTCACTTTTAGTGATAATCATCAAGCGTTGGTAATGTCATCTTTAAGAAAGAATGAAAGTAACAAGGGAAAACAAATTGTCAAAGATGACCTCTCAGGGAGTCTAATTGTAAGAAGAGTTACTGATACTTCTTTGGTGGAAGCATCAGGTATGGTAATGGCCACGACACAATTAACAACAAAAGTGGTAGAAAAGGAAGCTAAAGAGAAGGAAGAGCTCACTGCAAAATTGAAAATAGTTTTGAAGGTTTATGGTGAGATGAAACAGGGGATTCTTGAGAGAGATATTCTGATTGCAGACTTAAGAAAGAAATTGGGAGAACATGGCGCAATACAATTATCAAAGCAAATTCAGATAGCTTCCTCCCCTGCTGGGCCTTCCTCATCAAGCCCTATTATTGAACTTCCCCCTTCCCCTTTTCCTCCTTCCATAGATAAGGAGGATATTGATAAAAAAGTAAAGGATAGGTTAGGTGAAAAGATAAAAGATGTTGTGTCACATTTTGTTGCAAAGGTGAGGCCTAAAGAAATATACAAATCTGGAAAACAATTGGCAGATGTCTTAGCAATTTTTTAGAAAGAGGTGGCTACTGTGGACAAAATTTTGGAAAGGTGGTCTGCAAGAAAAGATAGTCTGAGGTCATGGTTTGATCAAAATAAGGATAAATGTGTTGTAAATATAGAGCTAATAAATACTTACAAGTTTGTCAAGGATCTTTTTGAATTTGAGGTAAATAGGGAGAGTATAAGAAGAAGGTCAGAAATCCTAAGGGCAAGATACTTCCAGGATGATTTCCAAATTTTTCGTGGTCTTATTAAGGCAGATGGGGTAATCAAAGATAAAGATCAATGGATGGAGAAAATAGATAGACAAGTATTTTCTAAAGTAGATTCCATTTTATGTACAGATGATAATACCCCATTCATACAATTTATTGAGCTCCTTCAGGATGCTAGGATATACTTTGCAAATGTAAGAATACAGGTTCACCAGTTGGTATCTGAGTGGGACAAGTTGTCCCCAAAGAAAGATGAGGTCCTTGCCTTTCATTGGCCAAGTGAAGAAACCTACATGACTTTGGAATCGACATATCTTTCAGAAGATTCAGAAGAAAAGGCATCAAATGAAGAAGCAGTAGGTGTTAGTACTCCAAACCCTTGAGGATCAAAGTAAGAAAGGACAAAGATGTCAAGAAGTTATCATAGGCATGGATATGACACCTGGACAAAGTTGAATTACCCTTGGGATCTGTTACAAGATTTTGACGCTCTTCCTAACAATCCATTTTGAAGATTTGTAGCAAGAAAAGGAGGAAGAAGAATAGAATACACATGGAACCTGATCCAAAATTTGAGGAAGAATGGTTTCAAACAGAGGATGATGTAAGTTAGCCGGATGGTGGTCATCATTCATGCAAAAAATTTAGCAACTACTCTAAAATATCCTTAGACAAAAGTGCCACCTACAAGATTGTTGGAAATAGATATTTGTAATCTGTTGTTACAAAGAACTTTGTCAGTTTGTAATCTTGTTTTTAGTGCAAGATCTTTTAACAACCATCTGAAGCTTGTTGCATCCTTTTGAGGATTCCAAGAAGGTTGATTAGTATAAGTAGCAAGTCTTTGTTCATTAGAGAGGTGGTTGAAAATACTCTGTAAGAAAGGTTCTAAATACAAAACCTTATTTTCTAAAAGTGAGAGGATATTGTATCTATGCATTTTGACCGTTAATACAAAACATTGAAGCTCTGTTACTACTATTTTGCTGCCTTTGTGTATGGAATGTGTTAGTTTTCTTATGTATTTAAATTGCAAGGCTTTCTTAAATGCATTATTCACAAGGTGAATATAGGGATTAAGCTTAAGTTTCTGTCAAGGAAAGAGTAAAATCTTAGGGGAGATCTCTAGGAACGACTAATCCATGTATGAATTTGATGACAGTAGTAGGAATTAAAATTATGGTATGTTAGGCATGTCATTTGAGTTTCAAGAAATTAGTTTTGATAGTTATATGTAGAGGTAGGGTTTGACTCTATCACCCAAGTGGATAAGGCACTGGTTTCAGATTTATTTACACTGATTTGCCACCCTAAATCTAAATAACTATTTCATTTTACTTTATTTGTACAATCACAAACCTGAATCATTCTATGACAAGTTCATAGATATGCTTTGTAATGCTTTGTAGAAGCACTGAATGAGGTTAACCTTCCTTGAGTTTAACTCTAAAAAGAAGAAGGATGAATATCCTTAAACCATTGTTTCATGTTGCTGCTTTCATGATTTCTATCATTATATTGTGTATCAGGATAATAAGGGCCATACTCAGAGTTCTCTCATCTTATTAAGTTGAGTTTGGAAGCAAGGAAAGAGTAGTGAAGGAGCTAGTTCACAATTCAGAGCTCATTTAAATAGTGAATTGATATAGGTATACCCGCCTGAGTATTCATAATCAAAGTGAAGAAGGTTTTCTAACCTTAATACCTTAGTGTTTGCATTTTGCTAGATTATGTCCATTGGGATTATATGAGTATTTGATAATCTAAAAATTTGAGCACTAACAAAAATGGCGACTCTGCTGGGGACTTCTGAATAGCTTGCAATACATTAGTGCAAATCCTGTCTATTGCGCGTTTGTAGACCAGCATAAAATAATTTCATTTCCCACTTAGTAGTGGGTGGTGACTCTAAAATCTATGTTACTAGTTGCTAATTGTTGCAAATTTTGCTAAGATTATCATGTTATACCATGAGTCAACCAAGATATACTAGGTCTTACTACAAGGATCACCTAGAAGATAATATGGGTGATGAGCTCCATACACCAAGTAGGAAACAATGGTCTAGAAGAGGTCAGAATACTACTAGTTCGCAAGGCCCTTCTCGAGAAAGATCTCATGTCCCACTTCCTCATGAATCTTCATCCTCTTCTGATGATCCCGAACATGTCAAGAGGGTTACGCCAAGTGTGCATATGCAAAAAGAAATAATCATCGAGGTCACAGAAGCAGGTTATTTCCCTACGAGAGAAACTCTAGAATAATCAGAACAAACCTCTTCTACTGAGACCACCTCCTATGATTCTGAGAAGTTGAGAGAAGAGGTGATTGCTTTAAGAAAAAAGGAGAGTGAACAACTGGCTGAGATTGCCAATAGGTTGAAAGCAAGGGAACATCAAATCTGTGATTTGCTCATAGAGAGGGAGGAACTTCTCAAAAGAACCAAGAAAAATGAGACCCAAGTTACTGATTTAAATGAAGATGTTCAAGGTTTAAATAAGGACTTATTTGGTGACATGGAAGATTTGAGAAAGTAGGCTCAGGATACTACACCTAAACAAGGTGAATTTGAGGGAACATGCCATGTCTTAAGGCAATTGAATCCCTCTGAAATTGAGAGAAACTAGGAGATTATAATTGCTCCCAAAGAAATCCCTAATAAGGGAAAACAAAAATTGGTGGGTATAAATATTAATGAGCCCAAGAAAATTATGGTTCCTCCTAATGTACCTTCTCAAACAAGTATAGACTTGGAGAAGGTGAGAAAAGCAAAGGAAGAATTGGCTATTCAACTGGAGAAACTTGAGTTGGAGGCTGCTGCTGATGAAATGAAGAGGAAGATTGCCTTCCTACATGCTAACATGAACACATCTGCTAGTACCTCTATCCCTATCACCATAGGAACAAATCCATTTAGTCAGCCCAATACTTCACTTCCAAATGCTCAAGCCTATCACCCTGGACAAATATTACCTGGACCAGTTCCTAATCAAGTTTCCATTATAGCTAGTGGTACAGTGGGAACTATATCCTATCAAAAATGTTGCAACTACCCCCCTGAACAACCAAATATCCAAAGAAGACCAGTTCACTTGGATAGATATAGGCCTCTATTTTTTGATGGTATTCCTAGTCAACCTAATGCTATCCCCAATGAAATTAGAAAGAAGATCCCATTATTTACTGGGAATAATGTTATCACCTGTGAAGAGCATCTGAAGTTTTTCATAGATAAGGTAAATGATTTTGAGATTGAACATGAAGATGTCATAATGAAGCTCTTTGTTCAATCATTGATTGAGGATGCCAGGGATTGGTATAGGGGACTACCTAAGAATAGTATTGCATCTTGGGAAGAATTTGTCAGATGTTTGAAAGAGAAATATGCAGAACATGTGAACTCTAGCTACATGCTCAATGAGTTCAATAATATCAAGAAACATTACAATGAGAGCATGTCAGAGTTTAATAGCCGATTCCAAAAGGCTATGTATAAACTATTTCAAGTATTGAGGCTAGATGATGCAGTCTGCATGATAACTTATTTCAATTCTATGGATGGTAAGATGTCTTACCTTTTGAGAGACAAGAATCCCCGTACCCTTAGAGATGCTTTTAAGTTGGCCATAAACATTGAGAGTAACTGAAATGCATCTGGCCAAATGTACAAAAGGGATGAAGGTAGACTGTGGAAAGAAACCAGGCCACAACCTGCAAGGCCATCCAAAGAGGAGGATAGAATGGACAAAGGACCTAGTAATAACAAAGACTTCCCAGCAAGGTTTGATAAAGGTGGTATAAATTTTCAAGATACAAGGCCGCCTTATCAAAGGTAGGACAAAGCCCCTAATCTGAGAGATATGCCTTACAAAAAAAACTAGAAAGATGGGAGGCCTGTTCCTGATAATAATGAACCCCAAAAGGGAAGGGATACACCAGATCCTTTGAAAAATAATATAGCACATAATGTGGAGAATACCCCTTGGTGTGTGGCCTGTAATATGCCCCACTCACCATTCTAGTGTGCTATTTCCCATGCCTTGGGAGAAGAGTCTAGTGATTCATATGCAGGAGATTATGAAGGATCTAAAAAGGCTGCTATTAACATGTTTACTACTGAACTAATGGGGGACCTTGAGTCCTTAGATGATGAATTTATTTGCCCTAATGTTGATCATAAGAGGAAGATTTTCTCTGACTATGAACAACAAATATTTACTCAGTCTGATCAGGAAGATTTTGATAATGATGACTATAAGACTCACATGGTAGAATCCGGGTCAGATGAAAGACAATGGAGAAAGTCCAGTGAAGAAGAAATCAAGAGTTTAACTGTGGCTGCTATTACTCAAGAAAAATCCTCATACAATTTGAGGAACAGAAAGGTGGATAATGAGTAGGGAGTTCCTAGATCAGTGTTTGTTAAGAATAGTCCTCAAGATAGGGATTCCCCAAAGCCCAATGTTGTAAATAGTAAAGATGAAGGGTTTGAAGCTGAAAAGAAAGGGAAACAAGAAGTTATTGCTGACAAGGTGAAGAAGAAATTTGGTAGGTCAAAGGATCACCTTGATGTTTACACTGACTCCCCTACCTCTGATATGAGACATGCCTTGTCCCAAATGAAAGTGTCCATCCCTCTGCTTGAAATGTTGAAAATAGAAGAGCACAAAGCAGCAGCCCTGGCTCTTATAAGTGAGCAGAGAACTACTCATGTTCTACAAGAGGAAGGGAAATCCCTGAACAAGCCAATTTCAATTAATGATATTTTTGATGTATGTGTAGGGACTATTGTAACACAAGAACCATCCTCTATTAATCCATTCTATGTTACTTTGATTGTAAATAATTTTTTGCTAAAAAATTGTATGATCGACTCTGGTGTTGCTACAACTGTAATGCCTTATCAAGTGATGAAGGAGTTAGGGTCGCAAGTTGATACATCTAGTGGAAGGTGTTATGCCATGGACAATAGGGTAGTACCTATTGTAGGGAGCCTGATTGGAATTGAAGTGAAAATTGTTGCATTCCCAGAAGCCACATATAAAATGGATGTGGTTGTTGTTGATACAAAACCTCATTATGGCATGTTATTGTCAAGACAATGGGCTACAGTAGTGGGTGGAAAGTTGCAACTATATTTTTCATATGCTACCATCCCAATAAATGGAACTGACGTAAAGTTGTATAGGGAGCCCCGTTCTTTAGTCATGATTGAAGTGGTTGCTCCAGAGGATCTAAACTATTTTGTAGATATTGACATGAGCAATTTTGTGATTGAAGAAATAGTACCTCAGTTAAAAAACATAGATCCAATTGTGGATGAGTTAATTTTGTAGCAAGATGGGCTTTGGAAAATTTTCTTTGATGGTGGATGCTCCAAGGAAGGATCAGGAGCTGGTGTGGTGTTCATTTCCCCATTAGGTATTACATTTAAATACTCATTCTTGCTAGCTTTTCAATGTACCAATAATACTGCTGAGTATGAGGCTTTGATATTGGGATTAGATGTAGCCATAAAGCATGGTATCAAATATTTAAAGGTTCATGGTGATTCCCAACTTGTTATAGCCCAAGTAAGATCTCAATATACTTCCAAGGATGAAACATTGAAACTATACAAACATGCTGTTTGGGATAGACTAGAGTTTTTTGATGCTTTCAATCTGCTTTAGGTAGAAAGATCCAATAATATCATGGCATATTTTCTTGCAAATGTTTCCCTTAAGAGTGAATACATAACCCTCACTGGTGTGTCTATGTTAAAGGTCAAATCTAGGCCTGCAGTGCTTGATAATGTATATAATTGGCAAGTTTTTGAGGATGACTTAGATATCCTTAGGTTCCTTCAAGGCCTTGATCAATATGATGGTCAGAAAATATATTTTAATGAGATACAACAATGTGTTGAAGGAAAATAATGCATCATGGGAAATGAGATAGTGCAGTTACCCTCAAATCACATACCTAAAGGGTTAGTGGAACTAGAAGGGATGTTTAAAATAAATGATGTTTCTTTGTCTCAAAAGTCTAATGCTAAAATGGAAGACTTAGAGGAAATAAACCTAGGATCTAAAAATTTCCCCCAGATGGTGTACATTGGCAAGAAAATGAGCAGAGCAATCAGAGGAAACCTAATTAGACTTTTGAAAAAATATAAACATGTGTTTGCTTGGTCTTATGATGACCTCAAAGCTTATAGGGCTTACCTGTTTCAGCATGAAATTCCTCTAAAAGAGGAAACCAGGCCTTTTAGACAAAAGTAGAGACCCATTAACCCTTTATTGGCTACCAAGATGCAAGTTGAGTTGACAAAACTAAGAGATACTGGTATTATTGAACCAATTAGGTACTCAACTTGGGTTTCAAATCTTGTGCCAGGAAGGAAAAAGAACAGTGATATTAGGCTCTGTGTTGATTTCAGGAACCTGAATGTGGCTTCACTTAAGGATAACTATGGATTGCCCAATATGGAGGCTATGCTACATAGGGTGACTAGATGTGAACTCTTGTCAATGATGGATGGTTTCTCCGGGTATAATCAAGTGCTGGTCAAAGAATCAGAATAATTTAAGACAGCCTTTACAACCCCATGGGGAACATATGTATATGTTCGCATGCCTTTTGGTCTAAAAAATGCTAGAGCAACATTTCAGAGAGCCATGGATGTTGCATTTGAGGAGTTGATAAATGTTTTAATGGTTGTTTATCAAGATGATCTCACTGCTTATTCCAAGAAAGCTGAGGATCATTGTTCCCATTTGGAGAAGGTCATTCTTAAGGCCTTAGAATTTGGTGTGTCCTTGAATCTCAAAAAGTGTCAATTTTTTGTGACAGAGGGGAAGTTACTTGGACACATAGTGTCAAAAGAAGGAGTTAGGATTGATCCTGAAAGAGTAGAAGCAATTAAGAAGGTCCCTCCACCAAAGAACATAAAGGGCATGCAGTCATTCTTGGGACAGATTAATTTTGTAAGAAGATTTATTGCTAATTTTGTAGGATTGGTCAAACCAATAGTGAAGCTCCTAAAGAAGGATGTGAAGTTTTATTGGAACCTTGAAGCTCAGCTAGCTTTTGTAAGAATCAAACAAGCAATTCAGGAGGCCCCAGTTTTGGTATCACCTGATTACTTGAAACCATTTTCTCTGTTTTCTTTTGCATCTTTTCATACTATTGCAGCTATCCTTTTGCAAAAAGATCAAGAAGGGTATGAGAATCCTATAGTCTTTTTTAGCAAGTCATTACAATCTTCTGAATTAAATTATGAACTAATGGAAAAGAAAGCCTATGCACTTGTGAAGGTAGTCAAAGCTTTCAGGCCATATCTGGTCTGCACAAAGGTTAGTGCTTATGTGCCTCATACTACAGTAAAGGATATCCTAACACAGAGTGAAGTCACCGGAAAGAGGTGTAAATGGATAAATAGGATTCAAGAGTTTGACATTGACATTCACATTACCAAGTTGGTAAGAGGATTGGGACTTGCTAAGTTAATGACTGAGGAAAATATGGACCTTGTCTAGGTAAATAATGTTGCTGCTAACATTGATATGATTACTAGTATTGAAATGCAACCCTGGTACAAGGATGTTATTTATTTTATTAAAAATGCTAAATGTCCACTTGACTTGAATGATAATCAAAGAAGGAGTCTAAGATTGCAAGCTCAGAGATATGTGTTGATCCAGGGTGATTTGTACTGGAAGGATAATGATGGTATTTTACTCTTTTGTCTGGATAAGCACCAATCAAAGAAAATGTTGAAGGAAATGCACTCTAGAATGTGTGGAGGACATCATTCTACTCGATCAATAGCTCATAAAATCTTAAGAGCAGGATACTATTGGCCTGTGTTGTTCAAAGACACTCATTCTTATGTGAGGAAATGTGAACCTTGTCAAAGGTTCTCTAAAAAATTGAAGTTCTCAGGTCCATTATTATTGAACCCTGTTGTTGCAGAAGCTCCTTTTGCAATGTGGGGTATGGATTTTATTGGAGAGTTCTCTGAGAAGTCTAGTGGGGGACATAGTCACATCTTGGTGGCTACTAATTATTTTACCAAATGGATTGAAGCCATTCCAACCAAAAGGGCAACCAGTGCTGTTGTAATTGAATTTTTGATGAACGATATAATTACTAGATTTGGTGTCCCTATTAAATTGGTTGTTGACAGTGCTATGAGCTTCAAGTCATAGGAGATTACTGATTTCTATTCGAAAATGGGCATAGTATTGTCTTATTCATCCCCTTATCATCCACAGGACAATGGACAGGCTGAATCCAACAACAAGAGTATTTTGCAGATTTTGAAGAAAACCCTGGAAAAGAATAAGAGAAGCTGGCATGTAAAATTAAAGTTAGCACTATGGGCTGATAGAATTTTTGAGAAGAGGGCTACTGGTAAGTCCCCTTTTGAGATGGTATATGGTGCAAAATCAAGGTTGCCAGTAAATAATTTCCTTCCAATCTATAAGTTTATGCAAGAAGAGGATATGGAAATCAGTGATCCACTGCAGGATAGAATGGTTCAACTGATTGAATTGGATGAGATTAGGAGGGAAGGACAAAGAGAAAATGTGAAGTTGCAGCAAAAAATGAAGTATCTTTTTAATAAGAGAGCAACTAAGAGAAAATTCCAGCCTGGTGATATGGTTCTTCAATGGAATGTCAGGGCTGAAGATAAAGGGAAACACAAAAAATTTGAGTCTTTGTGGATGGGACCTTATATTGTTCATCAAACCGATGGTAAGGATTCATATTTTCTACAAAATTTGGAATGCGAAGAGCAGGAATTGCCAGTGCATGGACAATTCCTGAAACTTTTCTTCAGTTAATTCTTTTCCATGCACAGTAGGTTTGTATATATGTATAGGTGTGTTTGTTTCTATTGTGTGTTTGTTTCCTATTTTAGGTTAAGGTTTTGTGGTCTACCTCCCAGAGATTCATAAGTTCTTGCTATGATTTTGCAATCAAGCATCCTCAGATAGAGCCACTGTTGGGTATATTCTTAATTTTATGAGGTTTTTGTCCAAACGTGGGTTTAGTCCTCTGGTCTGTGAAGTTTTCCTAGGTACAGGTGTCAGAATTTCTTCAAAAAATTTTCATAGCCCACTTAAAAAATCCTTACCCTAGGTCTTGTCTTTAAAGAATTTTGAATTCATGTCAAAAACCCTAAAATCTTAATAGCTTTAGGCAGATCAAGATGGATTTGGAAAACTTGAAGAAGAATTATGAAATGGCCTTGGAAGAAGTGGAAATTTCTAATGCAAATAGAGTGGATCTAAAGTACAAACTAAGAAAGGAAGATGACTTGATCAAGAAGTTGAAGCAACAACTTGAGCATAAGATAAAATTGAGAGATGATCTCATGGAAGAAAAGACTGAGGAGATATCAAATCAAGATTTGATTGAGATCTAAGCCATGAAAATAATTCCTTGAAGGATGAATTGGAGGTCACAAAATTGACCCTGATGAAAGAACTTGATGTTGAAAAAGAAGAAAAAGAAAAGTAACAAAATGAACTATCAAATACAAGGGATAGGTTGCAGACCTTGGAGAATGAACTAAGTGCACTAAAAAGAAATTATGAAAAAGTAGAAAGATACTACATCACCATTACTAGAGAACTTGATCAAACCAAAGGTTGCATCGAAAAAAATCATGAGAGAAGAATGAAATTGGATGAGTAAATTGACATGCAGAAGCCTGTTGGAGACATGGCAGGAGTAGGATTTAATGAAAATCTTGATCAAAAGAAATATAGAGTTGTGGTGAATCTAGATTCACCTAAGAAGTTAGATTATGAGATTGTCATAGTAGAACCTGAGATACCTCCTTGTAGGGATAATAACAAGGATTACAGTCACAAAGATCAATCAAAGAAACCGACTGAAAAAGGTATTCCTAAGTCCAAATTTATTGGTTTTTTCTTTAATTGTTATCTGTATGGACACAAGATAAGAGATTATAGAAAACCTGATATGAGGTCTAGCTAACCCACATATGATCACTTGAATTATTATATAAAAAAAGTAAAAAGATAAAAGCTTGAATAAGGAAAATATTGAAAAAGGTGAATGTAGTAAAAATGTAGAGATAGACTATATGAGGATAAGGAAACATGTAAAATGAATGATATTATGCAAGATAATGTTTCTAATACTAGTAAGGATGAAGTTAAAAAGTCAGTGAAAGAAGTGAAGAAACCTATTGCCATACCTAGAAAGATTGTATGTTACAAATGCAATAACTTTGGCCGCATTGCCAAGTATTGCAAGTTGTAGATTGATTATAGCCAATTGAAGACCAAGAAGAAGGTGACATGTTTCAAGTGTAACAATGATGAACATGTTGTGAAGTACTATAGATTCAAAGGACCCATAAAGAATTCCTTCAAACCATTCACAAAAGAAAAGGAACTGAATGAAGAAGATAGACAACTAGTAGAACTAAAAGCAACATTTAAGGAGAAATGGGTCAAACAGAATGAACCTATGGATTTTAAAGTTAAGAAAGGTATAGAGAAGAATGCGAGCATTCACAAGAGTCCTAAGAGTTTTGTTGAATCCTTTATAGAGTGCATTTCTTCACCATCCTTTTGATAAGCAATGTATTACTTAGGGGGAGCATGACAACTTAACACCATTCATATTAAAAGCCCCTATATGGATGAGTTAAGTTGTGTGAGTTTGAGGACAACTTAGTTACTATGTTATAGAGTCTTGGACAAGATCAAACCTAGTTTGGATATGTCTATGAGAAGTATTAGAATTACTAAGAACAATAGAGAGGGGGGTTGAATCAGTTTTTGTCAAGTCCATATGTACCAATTGAAATTTCTAGCACTTCAACAATCTCAGATCTAATAAGCTATTCAACTTAGTCTCTATAGCATATATCAGAATCATACAACATGTTGTCCACTATCCAAAAGTAATTAACTTGTAGAATATAACAACATTCACATCACAACATTCACAGAAGTATAACACTAGGATTTATAGTGGAAACCCAACTTGGGAAAAACCACTTTGTAACATGCTACTGATTTTCACTTTTCTAAAGTGAGCTCTGTGAAAAGCCAACCTTGTTAAAGGTTTACAACACACTACTAGGTGTGACCCTGTTAAAGGATTTAAAACACTTTGTCAAAAGTGACCTGATTTAGGGATTTAAGAACATTCCATTAGAATGCCACCTCGATTAAAGGATTTATACAATGACTATTAGGTCAACCTTGATTAAAGGATTTAGACTGATACAATGGTTAGAAAGTAACTATTGTTTATGACCTGAAAAACATACAGCTCACTTTGCAAATATAGATCCACTTTTGATGCAGGAGCATCTCGGGTCCTTGGCAATCCTGCGTTACCAAAAACATTTTCGAGTTTGTCTGTGTTTCTCAGTTTCTTCTTTGACCGAGTTGGTCAGTTTCGTTTGGTTACCAAGTTTGGTCGGTCATTTCTTGGGCAATCAATTGTTTCATTGGCACTTGACATTGCTTGTCTGTTGCTCAGTTATCCTTACTCACCGATGGGTTTAGTTTTTGTTTCTATTGTGGCCGACTTGTGCATTTATATTGGATCATAGATTTAATGTTGGAATCCATCATTGGGAAGCATGTGGTCCTAGATCTAACTATTACTTCCATTAATTATGGATTTGAAGGCCGACTCAGTTCGGTAGCCTCTTGTATAAATGTAGTTGTTTGGTTGTAGATTAGGGAGTCAGTTTTTAGTAGAGGATAGTAGACATTAGTTTGGAGTTTTTTAATAGATCCTCACATGTTTGAGGATTTATGAGTATCATTGTAATATCAGGCTATAATCAGAAAGGCCTTACAACTTGGCATGTATGATTTCAATTGATAAAAATATATGAAAGTTTCTTCATTCTCTCTCACTGTTGGGTTGTTTGCTTCTGCATGTTTTGAGCAAGCTTGGATCATTAGGGTACACCATCCTTTGGCCCCTCTTGACCCCTACCTTGTGTTAGGTGGTATCAGAGTGAGGTGAGATCTTGATCTAGGTCTACAGATCTAGGTTTGTAGGTTCCTCTTGAAGCCCTAGTTGATTATTGTGGGGTAGCAGATTGTGATCTAACCTACAGTTGCAGAGGGTTGTCAAGATGGTTTAGGGGAGGTAAGATGTAGATCTAGGATTGGATAATATGCTAAGGCAGATTGCTGCTAGGTTGGAAGCAATGGAAACAACCCAAAGAAGAGGCAGACATCTTGAAGATGTTAGTGATGATAAAGTTGAAGAAGAACAGGTGAATGCAGAACTTGTACCTATTATCGATCAAGGTGAAGAAATATTTTTAAAGGCTTTGACAATTTTGAAGTCTACACCACATTTTAATCCTCCCGAGTATGGTGGAAAGCTATATTCTGATGAATTGGTGGACTGGATCACCGAGATGGAAAAGTATTTTGAGTATGAAAACATTCCTGAAGATAAGAAGGTGAAGATTGCAAGCACTAAGTTGAAGAGTCATGCAGCCCTATGGTGGGAACATCTGTAATTGGATAGGAAAAGGAAAGGCAAAGACAAAATCAAGGTATGGAGTAAAATGGTCAATAAGTTGAAAGGAAAGTTCTTACCCTGTGATTATCAGATTCACCTACTTCGGTGAATGAAAAGTCTAAGGAAGAAAGATAGCTTAGTAAAAGAGTATAATAAGGAATTCTATAGATTGTATATCAGATTTGGACATGATTATGATGATGTGGAAAGAATTGGTAGATACCTAAATGGTTTGAGAGTTTCCATCCAAGAGAAAATTAATATGGTTAAGTTGGAGAACATTGAAGAGGATTATCAATTTGCTTTGAAAGCCAAGGTGAAATTGAACAAAAGACATGAGTAGAGACAAAGAGGAAGAGGTAGATATAATGGTGAAAATGGTAGATCTGAACCTGAAAAGACAAATTTGGACAAAGGAAGGATAGAGTGGAAAGGTGAAAGTTCATCTAGAGGTAGAGGTAGTAACTACAAATGTGGTTATAGAAGAGGAAGTTTCTAAGGAACTTGCTACAATTGTGGAGAAGAAGGACATAGGTCATTTGAATGTACACAAGTAAGTAAGAAGGCTGGTAGTAGTAGAAATGCTTTGGTGCAAGAAGAGCCACTGAATGAACCTGAAAAGAAAAATAACTTGATGGTAAGAAGAGCACTATGGAATGAAAGAAAAAAGGAAGATCCAGTAAGGAAAAGTTTGTTCAAGACCAGATGTAGAGTTTTTGATAAATTTTGGAAGGTAATCATTGATAGTGGTAGCTTAGAGAATCTAGCATTTGAGGAGATGGTCACAAAATTGCAGTTGGAAAGGCCAGAACATCTGAAACCCTATCAAATTTCATGGATCAAAGATGAGAATACACTCCTGGTAAGTGAACAATGTTATGTGAATTTGAAGATTGGAAAGTACTATGATAAGGTGTTGTGTGATATCATGCCTATGGATTGTTATCATATTTTGTTGGGTAGAACTTGGCAATATGATAGACATGTTATATATGATGGGAGATTGCATAAGTATACTATTGTGGTTGATGGAAAGAAAAAAATCTTGTTACCATTGATGGAAGAACCTATTAGTAATGTTTTCACATCTGTGAAAGTTTTCTTGATGGAAGGAAGGAATTTTGTTAAAGATTTGAAAAGGAATGATGTATGTTTTGCTATGATTCTTAACAAACCAAGTAAGAAAATAGAAGATAATGTTCCTAAGGAGATTGATAAGTTACTCACCAAGTATAGTGAAATCATTTTTGATAATGTACATGATGGTTTTCCACTGAAAAGAAGCATTGATCATTGTATGGATCTAATCCCTGGAGCTAGTTTACCAAATAAGGCACCTCATTGGTTAACACCTACTAAGAATCAGGAATTGAACTGACAGATTCAAGAATTGCTGGAGAAAGGTTTGATCATAAAAAGTTTGAGTCCTTGTGTAGTACTTGATGTATTGGCACCGAAGAAGAATGGGGAATGGAGAATGTATACTAATTCTAGAGCAATCAATAAGATAACCGTAAAGTATAGGTTTCCTATACCGAGAATGGATGACATCATGGATAGTTTGACTGGAGCAAAGTATTTTACAAAGATTGATTTGAAAAGTGGATATCATCATATCAAAATCAGAGAAGATGATGAATGGAAGACTTCTTTCAAGACAAAAGAAGGTTTGTATGAGTGGTTGGTTATGCCCTTTGGTTTAACTAATGCACCGAGTACTTTTATGAGGTTGATGAATGAAGTTTTGAAGAAATTCTTGGGTAAATTTTTGATTGTATATCTTGATGATATTCTGATATTTAGTAAGACCAAAGAAGAACATTTGTTGCATGTTAAAAAAGTTTTGTAGAGGTTGAAAGAGGAAAAGTTGCTGATAAATCTGAAAAAGTGTTCATTCATGAAAGAAGAGATCGTGTGTTTGGGATTTGTGATTTCAGTTGATGGTTTGAAGATGGATCTTGAAAAGGTTGAAGCTATTTTGAATTGGCCTACACCTATGAATGCTAGTGAGGTAAGATCATTTCATGGTATGGAAATTTTTTACCAAAAGTTCATAAGGAATTTCAGTTCAATTTGTAATGCTATGACTGAGACTATGAGAGGAGAAAAAAGAGAATTCAAGTGGACACATGGAGCTGATAAAATTTTTGAGAATCTGAAGCAGAAGGTTGTTGAATTACCTATTTTGGCATTACCTGATTGTTTCCTGACTTTCAGTAACCCATTTTTTTGGCAATGTTGGAGTCATGTGGTCTTGTCAAGTCTGGTGTCTAGGTCTAGCTTTTCTAAGATAGGCTATTCTTGCCAGGGTTCCTTGCCTTCTTGCTTCAAGCCGGGTGGGTTGCTTTGAAAATCTTGTCATCATGGGTAGGTGATAGACCCCAACCTGGCAATGATAATATGTTTTGATTGGTAATCTTTCTTAGGTGAAATGGTGATTGTGGACCATGATCTTCATGGCACTTGCAAGGAATCAAAAGAAAGTTTTCTTGTGATACATTGACTGAAATTGGCATTGAAAGACTCAGATTTTATTCCTTGTAATAGTGTGTGCATTTAGTTGTTGAAGCCTTTTCTTATACTAAATGAATGCATATGTCAATATGGTATCTATTGGTTGATTCAACTTTCAGAAGCAAAGTTTGGACAGTCATGAATTGAATTGCATTTAAGATCATTTGAAATCTTTTGAGCAAGGTTCAATGATGAGATTTTGGAAAGGAGTTTGTTTAGATTCAATTTTATGAGAACTTCCTAATGCAAGATGATTAAGAAGCAATCGAAAAGATAGACACATGCAAGTGAAATGGTTCTTATTGAACTCAGGTCCCTCTTTTCCTAGCTTAGCATAGCCGAATACATACCTTGTAATACATGTTTAATCAGCAATAAAGTGTGGTGCTTTTGTGATATAAAGGTTTGGATCGATTCTACGGGTCTCAATGATCCTAATGGAGAAAATGCCACGTGTTTTGGTGCTAAATTTGTAGAGAATGAGCTCAGCGGGTTTTCTCATTTCAGCTACTCCTTTCAAACTCACTCAGTTCTTTTTACAAGTTTAAAGATTTATCATGTTTGATGAAATCAATGGTCATCACTTTCTCGGGATGGTGCTAGATTACCTTTGCGGTTTAGCGAAACACTGCCATGTGGAAAGAGTGGTTGCATGATCGCATAAAGTTAAAAAATGTCTTGCAATCATGCGACAATGTAAGATGCTTAGCGACTTAGCGGGATATTGACACGTAGTCGTGGGACCAAAAGAGTTGTAGATACTAAATCAACGGTAGTCGCTTAGTCGCTATGAGAAGGGAGATGCTTTGCAAACTTGCGAGATCTTTCCACATGTCAGGTGGGGCCAAGAAAATTTTGTTCGCAGTTATGAGATGCTTAATCGACAGTTGCTGCTTTGCCAATATGGTACAAGAGATTCTTTGTGGGTTAGCGGGATCACTCCACGTGCACCAATGAGAGAGCGGTTGCATGATCACATGGAATAAAATAATGCTATGAGATCATGTGACAATGGAGTTCAGGCAAGAGAATGTGCTCTACTGGGACCCACATATGCCAATAGTGCAAGTGCGATGATGAGATGGTGACGAGTGTGATTGGTCAAATAAATCGATGATATGGTAGGGCTGTTAGAGTGACTTGTGAATAAAGGAAAAGTCGTATGTCCGCTTGTTAGATTTCATGATGTGGAAGTTCCTAATTCATTGTAGTATTCCATGCAGTAAGGTGGGCCCACATAGGTTAAGTGATCGAATGACGTGAAAGTGCAGCCAGTTAGGTGTGTGGTCGCATGATCGCAGGACTAAGAGAAGAGCCATGCAATCATGTGACAAGGAAAGAAGCACAGTCAATTAGGTGTGTGGTCACATGATCGCAAGAGGTAAAGAAGAGCCATGCGATCATGTGACAACATGAGTCCATGACATGTTTTATAAACTCTACTTTGGTATAAGGAAACAAATGCTAATTGAGGTCATTTGAAAATGGATAATAGTTGGAAGAGGATTGAATTCAATGCTTCTATTATATGTATGTGCATATAAGAAACACAGAGTATGGTTAAGTCAATTGTTGCAGTAAACCATAGCCATAAAGTATAAGAGGTTCAGTTCATCTTGATATCAGATAGAGCCCTGTTTCAATGATCCAGTAGTCTTGTCGACCAAGGATGAAGACAATGATTATTTGAAGATTGATGGTTGACATCTTTCTACCTTATCTTCTATTTCAAATTCAAAGTTTAGAAAAATGATTCGACTCCAAAAGCTCAATGGACTCAGCTCGACAATTTCAAATTGAGAAGTCATTATCTTTGTGTCTTCTTTATTCTTACATCCATAGTGACTTTTCAAGTTTTCAAATTGGAAGAGTTTCTTTCTTTGTACCTTGTCTCTTTGTATTCCAAGAAGTGGGAAGGTCATTGGCTCCTACGAGCCTGATGCATTGTAAAAATCTATAAATTCTATCAAGAAACTGGGTGTAGGGGTCGGCAAACTTGTAAGGGTAGCATAAGTGATTCCATTTACTTTGCTGGGTTTTCATGTTTGTTGAACTAGTAGTTGTTCATTTGCATTTGAATAGATAGAACAGTTATATGTGAAGCTGTAATTACTTATTGGATTCCATTTCATGTTGGTGATTGCAGTGAAAGTAATTCCATTTACCTTTCATGTATGATTCTTCTCCTATTCATTCAGTTATTTAGATGCATCTGAATAGAAAGTATAATTGTGTGTGGAACTATAATTCCTTCTTGAATTCCATTTCATGTCAGTAATTTTACCATAGGTAATTCCATTTACTATCCATGTATGATTTTGCTCCTATTCTCCTTAGTAGGATATGCATTCTTAGAATAGATAGATTTAGGCCAGAATATAGACTTTATGATAATCTATGATCAACATTCTATTGGGTATTATAGGTTATCCACTCTTATCCCTGCCTGAATTGTTTGTGCCTACAAACAATTTGGTTAAGACTTATAAGGAATTATCTGATGATCAATAAAAAGACACATTCATTGCATATCAAACACAATCAGGGAGCTGTACCTGTCAATTCAGAGGGCGGTGATAGATGAGTTACATTAACCCATTTGTTGGTGACATCCTTTTGTTCTCTCACCTTGGGTGTTTAGAGAGTCAGAGATTATAAATCTAATGGGAGGACAAACTATTAACCAATAGTTTTTGGTGACTCCGCTGGGGAGAATTTGTAAATAGACATATTTATGGTTTCCCCTTTTATAGCTGATCTTGTGGAGAAAGGTGCTTGCCACAAGAATCAGGTTTCCATTCCCACATGCTGAAGGAAGAACTAGCTTAAAGTTGAGGATTGGAAAGCACCCAACTGAGGAAGAAGAGAAGATTGATGCTGATATTGGTTTCCTTAGTTTTATAGTTATCTCTACTTCTCAGAGATTGGTGACTCCACTCTAGTCCTCATAACTTTGGTTGAAGAGTCCAATGTTTTATATTTTCAAAATATATTATCTCAAAACTTGCAGGAGATTGGAGACTCTGTTGTAAAAGGACCATGCCTTCTAAAATGGAAAAAGGAAGGAGGCCAGATCCTTCCCTTATAGAACTTCATCACACTACTGATTTTGTATTGCATGATATGTTTGATGCTTGGAGAGAAAGCATTACTCATGGAAGAAAGATGAACCTGAGTATTGAAGAGGATCATGTAACTGCTCCGTTGTGGATGAGTATATGTGCAAGATATCATTTGCTGAAAGAATTGGAAGAGAAAACAAAGTTGTTGCAGAAGTTAAAGAAAGAGATCAATATGGATGATGGTGAAATGTCAGAAGCCCCTCAAGATCACACCTCATTGAATTTTTCAGTCTTGAGTGAAAAAGAGGTTAAACCAAGAAAACAAATCAGAAGGAAACCCACAATCGAGGAGATAAATGCTGAAGATGATCCCAACTTCCAATTCCTTTGGGAAGCATATAAACTAAGTTTGACTGAGGGTTTGAAGAAAGGATTGAGTGTGTTTGAAGATCATCAGTCTACCCTATTGTTAAAACATGTGCATTAGAAGTATTTCAAGGTCCAAGCCCAAAGGAGAAAGAAGAAATATGTTCTTTTGACTATACCTGAAGAAGAACTGGTAAGTAAAGAATCTACAAGTTGCCTAGTTTTAGAAGAGCAAGAAAAGCCCTGGAATTCTACAAGACAAAATTTGGCGAACAAGGAGATTCTTGAAGATTAGGAAGAAGAGGTAAACAAAATTAAAAAAGAAGATGTATCCATGTTTCCTTTTTCTTGTGTTGATGAAAGTTGTAGATTGGGTGAAAAGAATGAGGATAATGTTTCAAACTATTTTTCTTTTGAAGATCATCCTAAGGCTGATGGGCTATTAAAAGATGAAATTCCTGATGTTATTGAAGAACATAATAAGGTTGATCCTTCATTCATTATAGCTAATAAAGATTAGATATCAGAAACATTTTGTTTTGAAGATGATACAATGTTGGATGTTGCTAATCAAATATGTGTGGATGAAAAAGATAGTCAGCCTATTGAAAATAATGTTGAACGAATCAATGCAACAATAGATTTTGAACATGTTAATGAAGTACTACAACGTCATACAAAAGACAGAGAAATAGATGAAGATCTTCCTAGTCTTGAAATAAAATTTGATCAAGTCATGATGACAGTTATATGTGAATCCCCTTCCATAGTTAAATCAGATATTGAAGTTCTAAATCCAGATGAACATCCTGAAGATTTGATAGATGCAAAAGATGAAGAAGATATTTCAATTTTGGTAGAGGCCATGAGTAATGAAGATAGTATTTGTTTCAGCCCTTATTCAAAATTAGAAGTTATTTTTGACGATGCTTGCAAACGGTATGATGCTTTTTCACTTCTAGAGGATTTCCAATATTCTGATTTTGTTGATCTTGATTTGAACATTGATATCTCTGCTAAGGATAATAATAGAACAAATAGAGGTGATAATGTTGAAAGAGATGAATTGAATTATATTCTAGTAGTACATTCAAAATATGTTGAATATCCTCTTCCATCACAGAAAGTTGAATGTGCAAGAAAGGATGTATATGGAAGCATAGATAAATCATAGATCTATAATGAGGCCTAGCTATTTGGAAAGGTCTTGTGGGTCATCATGTTGCAGATAGCTTTTGGACTCAAGTTCAACAATGAAGGAGTAGCCAGAAGTTACCAGTGTTATTTCAAATTGGTGGAGCATCTTCATCTGTTCAGGAAAGGTTCATATTTCTCTCTTCTTGTAAATGGCCACATATGAATTTTTCTTTGTTTATGGTCCTGTTGGTGAGGTCTCCTCACATTTTGTAAATAGGTTTTCTTTCCAATTTTGGTGTGTTTAGTGTAGCCTTTACTTGCTTAATTAGTTGTTGTTTTCTCCTGCTTTGTTTCAGTTTACTCTGCTCCCCTCCGCCCTCCTTGTATGCAGCTCCTCATTGTTCTCTTTGGTCTAGACTTCACAACCCAATGGATAAGGCACTTGTCTCACAAGAGAAGCTGAATTCTTCATGCACTTTGTAGTACATGATCCCCCAGTCAGAGCTAGCTATTGCCTGACTTTCAGTCACCCATTTTTTTGGCAATGTTGGAGTCATGTGGTCTTGTCAAGTCTGGTGTCTAGGTCTAGCTTTTCTAAGATAGGCTATTCTTGCTAGGGTTCCTTGCCTTCTTGCTTCAAGCTGGGTGGGTTGCTTTGAAAATCTTGTCATCATGGGTAGGTGATAGACCCCAATCTGGCAAGGATAATATGTTTTGATTGGTAATCTTTCTTAGGTGAAATGGTGATTGTGGACCATGATCTTCATGGCACTTGCAAGGAATCAGAAGAAAGTTTTGTTGTGATACATTGACTAAAATTGGCATTGAAAGACTCAGATTTTATTCCTTGTAATAGTGTGTGCATTTAGTTGTTGAAGCCTTTTCTTATACTAAATGAATGCATATGTCAATATGGTATCTATTGGTTGATTCAACTTTCAGAAGAAAATTTTGGACAGTCATGAATTGAATTGCATTTAAGATCATTTGAAATCTTTTGAGCAAGGTTCAATGATGAGATTTTGGAAAGGAGTTTGTTTAGATTCAATTTTTTAAGAACTTCTTGATGCAAGATGATTAAGAAGCAATCGAAAAGACAGACACATGCAAGTGAAATGGTTCTTATTGAACTCGGGTCCCTCTTTTCCTAGCTTAGCATAGCGGAATACACACCTTGTAATACATGTTTAATCGGCAATAAAGTGTGGTGCTTTTGTGATATAAAGGTTTGGATTGATTTTACAGGTCTCAACAATCCTAATGGAGAAAATGAAACATGTTTTGGTGCTAAATTTGCAGAAAATGAGCTTGGCGGGTTTTCTCATTTCGGCTACTCCTTTCGCACTCACTCAGTTCTTTTTCTGCAAGTTTAAAGATTTATCATGTTCGGTGAAATCAATGGTGGTCACTTTCCCAGGATGGTGCCAGATTACCTTTGTGGTTTAGCGAAACACTGCCACATGGAAAGAGTGGTTGCATGATCGCATAAAGTTAAAAAATGTCTTGCGATCATGCGACAATGTAAGATGCTTATTGACTTAGCGGTATATTGACACGTAGCTGTGGGACCAAAAGAGTTGTAGATACTAAATCAATGGTAGTTGCTTAGTTGCTATGAGAAGGGAGATGCTTTGCAAACTTACGAGATCTTTCCACGTGTCAGGTGGGGCCAAGAAAAGTTTGTCCACAGTTATGAGATGCTTAATCGACGGTCACCACTTTGCCGATATGGTACAAGAGATTCTTTGTGGGTTAGCGGGATCACTCCACATTCACCAATGAGAGAGTGGTCGCATGATCACATGGAATAAAATAATTCTATGTGGTCATGTGACAATGGAGTTCAGGCAAGAGAATGCACTCTACTAGGACCCACGTATGCCAACAGGGCAAGTGCGATGATGAGATGGTGACAAGTGTGATTGGTCAAATAAAGTGATGATATGGCAGGGCTGTTAGAGTGACTTGTGAATAAAGGAAAAGTCGTATGTCCGCTTGTCAGATTTTGCAATGTGGTAGTTCCTGATTTGTTGTAGTATTCCATGTAGTAAGGTGGGCCCACATATGTTAAGTGATTGGATGATGTGAAAGTGCAGCCAGTTAGGTGTGTGGTCACATGATCACAAGAGGTAAAGAAGAGCCATGTGATCATGCGACAACATGAGTCCACAACATGTTTTATAAACTCTAATTTGGTATAAGGAAACAAATGCTAATTGAGGTCATTTGAAAATGGATAACAGTTGGAAGAGGATTGAATTCAGTGCTTCTATTATATGTGTGTGCATATAAGAAAGATGGCGTATGCTTAAGTCAATTGTTGCAGTAAGCCATAGTGATAAAGTATAAGAGGTTTAGTTTGTCTTGATATCAGATAGAGCCCTGTTTCAATGATCCAGTAGTATTGTCAACCAAGGATGAAGACAATGATTATTTGAAGATTGATGGTTGGCATCTTTCTACCTTATGTTCTATTTCAAATTCAAAGTTTAGAAAAATGATTCAACTCCAGGAGCCCAATGGACTCAGCTTGACAATTTCAAATTGAGAAGTCATTATCTTTGTGTCTTCTTTATTCTTACACCCATAGTGACTTTTCAAGTTTTCAGATTGGAAGAGTTTCTTTCTTTGTACCTTGTCTCTTTGTATTCCAAGAAGTGGGAAGGTCATTGGATCCTACGAGCCTGATGCATTATAAAAATCTATAAATTCTATCAAGAAATTGGGTGTAGGGGTCAGCAAACTTGTAAGGGTAGCATAAGTGATTCCATTTACTTTGCTGGGTTTTCATGTTTGTTGAACCAGTAGTTGTTCATTTGCATTTGAATAGACAGAATAGTTATATTTGAAGCTATAATTACTTATTGGATTCCATTTCATGTTGGTGATTGGAGTGAAAGTAATTCCATTTACCTTTCATGTATGATTCTTCTCCTATTCATTCAGTTATTTAGATGCATCTGAATAGAAAGTACAATTGTGTGTGGAATTGTAATTCCTGCTTGAATTCCATTTCATGTCAGTAATTGTACCATAGGTAATTCCATTTACTGTCCATGTATGATTCTTCTCCTATTCTCCTTAGTAGGATATGCATTCTTAGAATAGATAGATTTAGGCCAGAATATAGACTTTATGATAATTTGTGATCAGCATTCTATTGGGGATTATAGGTTATCCACTCTTATCCCTGCCTGAATTGTTTGTGCCTACAAACAATTTGGTTAAGACTTATAAGGAATTATCTGATGATCAATAAAAAGACACATTCATTACATATCAAATACAATCAGGGAGTTGTACCTGTCAATTCAGAGGGCGGTGATAGACGACTTACATTGACCCATTTGTTGTTGACATCCTTTTGTTCTCTCACCTTGGGTGTTTAGAGAGTTAGAGATTATAAATCTAATAGGAGGACAAACTGTTAACCAACACTGATTTTAGTAAAGTATTTCAAGTAGAATGTGATGCAAGTGGAAGTGTAATTGGAGCTGTGTTGAGTCAAGAAGGTAAACCTATTTCTTTTTTTAGTGAGAAATTGAATGATGCTAGAAGGAAATATTCTATGTATGATCAAGAATTCTATGCTATTGTTCAAGCACTGAAGAAATGGACATATTATTTGATACCGAGTGAATTTGTGTTGTATACTGATCATAAGGCTTTACAATATTTGGGTAGTTAGAATAAGTTGAATCAAAGACATTTGAAGTGGGTTGAGTATTTGCAGAGTTATACATTTGTGATAAAGCATAAGAGCAGAGTCACTAAATGAGTTGTTGATGCATTGAGTAGAAGGAGATCTTTGATGACCAAGATGAAAATTGAAGTTCTTGGTTTTGACGAGATGAAAGGTTTGTATGAAAATGACCTTGATTTGTTTTAGCCATGGAGAAAATGCAAAGCACCTGTTCAAGATCAACAAGATGCTAAATGAGATGAATATTTTATTCAAGAAGGTATGTTGTTCAAAGGTATTTAGTTGTGTATATTGAGAAGAGTAATGAGAACTAATTTGATCAAAGAGAAACATAGTAGTGGTTTGGCTGGATATTTTGGTATTGATAAAACATGGAATTTGCTTAAGGAGAAGTACTTTTGGCTACAGTTGTATAAAGGTGTGTAGAAATTTATGAAAAGTTGTGGAATTTGTCAAGTTGCAAAAGGAGTAAGTTAGAATACTAGAATGTATGTACCAATTGTTGTTCCTGAGAAACCTTGGATTGACATTAGTATGGACTTTGTTCTTGGCTTATCGAAGACAGTAAGAGGTAATGATTCTATATTTGTTGTTGTGGATAGATTTTCTAAGATGACACATTTTATACCTTGTAGAAAGACATCAGATGTAGTACATGTAGTAGATCTTTTCTTTAAAAAAAATGTCAGATTACATGGATTACCGAGGAGTATTATCTCTGACCGAGATAGTAAACTTTTTGGATACTTTTGGAAGACCCTTTGGAAGAAATTTGGCACTGAGTTGAAATATAGTTCTACATTTCACCCATAAACTAATGGATAGACTGAGGTTATAAATAGACGTTTGGGAAATCTTTTGAGATGTTTAGTTGTAGACACACCAAGTAATTGGGATTCTATGTTGGCACAAGCAGAGTTTGCATATAATAATTCAATGAATAGGAGTACTGGAAAAACACCATTTGAGATTGTGAATGGCATACAACTGAGAGGTATATTTGATTTGAGAGACATTGATGATGAAAATAAGAGATGTGCTGAAGGAGTAAAGTTTTCTAAATACATGAAGACATTGCATGAAGATGTGAAGCCAAAACTAGAAGACAGTAATCAGAAATACAAAGACAGGGCTGATAGATCAAGAAGACATAAGACTTTTGATGTTGGTGATGAAGTGATGGTTCATTTGAAGAAAGGTTGATTTCCTATTGGAACATATGGAAAGCTCAAGATGAAGAAGTTTGGACCTTGCAAGATTTTAAGGAAATTTGACAATGGAAATGCATATGAGATTGAGTTACTTGATGACATGGACATATCACTAATTTTCAACATTGTTGATTTGTATGAGTATCATGAACTTGATGAAGAAATGATAGTACCAACAAAATATCCAACGAAGCAGAATGAAGAGATTGAATAGATTCTGAATCAAAGAATTGGCAAGAGCACAAGGGGAAAATAGTATATGGAATATCTGGTAAAGTGGAAGAATAGACCGATGGAAGATAGTTCATGGATTTCACAGTTTGAGTTGGATGTAGATCGGATCATACCTACCAAATGATTCAAAGAATCATTTAAAAATAACCCCAGGTGTCTGATGTAGGAGCATCTCAGGTCCTTGGCAATCCTATGTCACCAAAAACATTTTGGTGTTTGTCTGTGTTGCTTGGTTTTTGCTTTGACCGAGTTGGTTAGTTTCCTTTGGTTACCAAGTGTGGTCGGTCATTTCTTGGGTAGTTAGTTGTTTCACTAGTGCTCGACATTGCTTGTCTGCTGCTCGGTTATCCTTGCTCACCGATGGATTTAGTTTTAGTTTCTGTTGTGGCTAACTTGTGCATTTATATTGGATCATAGATTTAATGTTGGAATCCATCATTGGGAAGCATGTGATCCTAGATTTGATCATTACTTTTGTTAATTATGGATATGAAGGCCAACTCAATCCAGTAGCCTTTTGTATAAATGTAGTTGTTTGGTTGTAGATTAGGGAGTCAGTTTGTAGTAGAGGATAGTAGACATTAGTTTGGAGATTTGTAACAGATCCTCACATGTTTGAGGATTTCTAAGTATCATTGTAATATTAGGCTGTTATCAAGAAGGCCTTATAGCCTAGCATGTATGATTTTAATTGATGAAAATATATGAAAGTTTTTGCATTCTCTCTCTCACTGTTGTGTTGTTTTCTTCCACATGTTTTAAGCAGGCTTGGATCATCATGGTGCACCATCCTTTGGCCCCTCTTGACCCTTTCCTTGCATCATCACACATATATGTTGATTTGATGACTGACCTCCATTTCTATCTCCATCTCTGATCTGTTCATAATTCACTTCAAGCAATCACAACTATGTTCAACTCCTTCACAATTTCACCTTCAGCCTTCTTCATAGACTTATCAGTCAATAACATCAACCTCTTCTTCATTAATACATAACCTCACAATTAGGTTTTCCTTTATACCTATTCAATTAGGTACATCCATCTTTTTCTTCTTAATCTCCTCCATAGATCTTAGGTTTAGGTTAGATTCATCGAATCCTTCCATCATTATGTTCTTCATCCTTCCTTCTAGATACATCTCCAAACTTCTCTTTGAATCCATAAGAAAATGATTTAACATGCATTAAATGCTCAATACAATTCATTAATAATGTCAACATATTTTACATATCCCAAGAATTCAACTATGTTGGCTAGGAATCTCAATTCTTTCTCCAAATGTAAATTATTGACACTCAGTCAATACTTTGTTCTTCTCCTCGGTCATCACTATGTGTCTCAGTCATCTCTACAAACTATCTTCCTCAAAAAACATGTCTTTTCTCAATAATTTCCTATCGCTCAACAAAAAATGATGTTCAGTCAACACTAGAATTTCTCAGCATATATTGGTGCTCGGTCGACACTAACATCACTTAGCTTAAACTAGATTTCTTCACTTTTGCTCAGTTAAGACTACCTCTTTAGTCTTTATTCTTACTTAGATAAACAATACTTTATCTTATCAATGGGCCAACTAATCAAGTACCCATTGAAGTATCAAATAACTCAACCTTTCCTTAGGTTCTCTTGTTATCTCCTTTCCCAAATCCTCTTCATCAATCAATAGATATGGTACTTTCCTAGATAGAAACTATCTTACCAGTTAAGGTTTGACATCAATAACAATATAAAAATTGTTTCAATTTTAGTTTCCAATAATTTCCCCCTTTGGCACTGATGGCAACACCACATGAATAACACATGATTTACAAAAAAATCCAAAAACTCTGTGCATCATATTTTAATAATATCCTTAGCTTCATTCTGATTCACAAATTTCTTTTGCCTTGCCTAACCTCTCTCTCTCTCTCTCTCTCTCTCCCAGGTTTCATTGAATTCTCCCTCCGCATTTTCATTTGAATCTCTCCCTTTTTTACAACAATGGTAAAGTAGTAACTATCACTTACATATTCCGCATGTAGATGTCTTCATGTCAGTTTTGTATGCTGTATTCTCCCTCTATCATCTTTCTTATGAATGATTATTATCTCTGCTTCACTTCTCACAACTTTAGGAAAATCCTAAAGTGTGACCTTTTCTACATCAATTTATCAAATATTCTATTGAGCACGACTAGGTAGCCTCAATTAGGGGAATCACCCCTAGTTTACCTTTAAGATATTCATGAGCATCCTTAGGTAAATATTTTTGTGAATATATCTGCTAATTATTCCTTTGTATTCACATATTCCATTCTCACTTCTTTGTCTTGAACTAGCTCTCTCAAGTAATATTACTTGATAGAAATATGCTTAGTCTTTGTGTGCATCATTGGATTCTTTTATATATTAATAGCACTTGTGTTATCATAGAAAATAAAAATTGGCTCAATGATTTACTCTTTCATTCATTTTAATAATTTCTTAATCCACACTAAATTTGAACAATTCACTACTGCTGCTACATACTTAGTTTCTGTTGCAGATTGTGAAATGCAATTTTAGTTCTTGCTTGTCCAGGAGACTAATCTCTTTCCTAGAAAGAATCCTCCACCACTTGTAATTTTTCTATCATCAACATTTCTAGCCCAATCTGCATCAGTGTAAATTGTTAGTTCAAATTTTTCATTCTTCTTGTAATATAGTCCCTAATCCCGAGTTCCTTTCAAATATCTCAAGATTCTTTTGACTACCATCATATGACTCTCTTTAGGATTGGCAGGAAATCTTACCACAATCCCAACTACTAGAGCAATATCTGGTCTATTGTGAACAACATATTGTAGTTTTCCAATCATAGATCTATACAAGTTTTGATTCACTTCAGTAATGGAATAAGTGTGGAATTGAGGGAACAAACCACACCCAAATATGCTCTAAGAAACTATCCTAAGAATCAGATAATTGGGGACAACAACAAGGGAACCAGAATAAGATTACAAAAAAGAGAAGAAACTACAAATTCCATTTTCTTGATCTCATAAGTAGAATAATAGTCCATAGACGAGGTATGTAGAGATGAATCATGGATCAAAGCCATGAAGGAAGAATTGGAGAAGATTTAGAAGAACAACACATCAGAGTTGGTTCCAAGGCCTAAAGACAAAAATGTGATTGGTACCAAGTGGGTATACAGAAACAAGATGAATGAAGAAGGCATTGTTGTTATAGAAAAGCAAGATTAGTATGTAAAGGATATTAATAGAAAGAAGGAATTGATTTTGAAGATACTTTTGTTCTTGTTGCTAGAATTGAGGTAGATAGATTATTCTTAGCTTATTCTGCTCATAAGAATTTCAAAGTATATCATATGGATGTGAAATCAGCTTTTCTTAATGGAGACTTAGAAGAGGAAGTATACATTGAGAAACCTTATGGATTTCCTCTATCAGGAAATGAAGATCTAGTTTAGAGATTGAAGAAGGCACTGTATGGATTGAAACAAACACCAAGAGCCTGGTACACAATATTGGATAAGTATCTGATTTAGTTGGGATTCAAGAAAGGAAATGCTGACAACAATTTATACCTAAGAATCAATAAAGAAGGTATCTTGATCATTGAAGTTTTTGTTGATGATATTATCTTTGGAGGAAATGATGAAATGGGTAACAAGTTTGTAGATGAGATGAAAAGTGAATTTTAATTGTCTATGTTGGGGAGATGAAATTCTTCCTTGGATTACAAATAAGTTAAAGTAAAGAAGGTATATTCATATCTCAGACCAAATATCTTAAAGAACTATTGAAAAAGTTTGGCATGGATGACAGTAAACCTGTTGGAACCCCTATGGTAATTAGGACTAAGTTGTCTTTGGAAGATCAAGAAAAGAATGTACCTCAAAAAAGGTATAGATCAATGATTGGAGGTCTTCACTACTTAACACATGCTAGACTTGATATTTTCAATGTTGGAATTATTGCAAGATTCCAAAAAAATCCTAAAGAATCTCATCTTATGGTAGTAAAAAGGGTATTCAGATATCTAAAGGGCATAGTTGAGTTTGGTGTATGGTATGATAGATCACACAACTTTAAATTTCATGCTTTCACTGATGCTGATTTGGAAGGGAATATAGATGATAGAAAAATTACTAGTAGAGGAGCATTCTTCCTTTGTAAAAGATTGGTTTCTTGGCTTAGCGAGAAGCATGAATGTATTGCTCAGTCTACAATAGAATCAAAATATGTTGCAACAACAATCAATTGTACACAGATCATATGGATGAAGTAGATGTTGAAGGACATTGGAGTATCTCTTAAAGATTCAATTACTATCCATTGTGACAATACTAGCATGGTAAATATGTCAAAGAACCTTGTTATGCATTCAAAGACAAAACATACAGCAATAAAGTATCATTTCTTGAGAGATAAATTAGTAGAGAAAGAAGTAAAGTTAGATAATGTGAATACAAAGGAGAAAATAGTAGTCATGTTCAAAAAACCTCTACCTAAGGACACATTTGATTATTTGAGAGGTATGCTAGGGGTCATGCCCCAACCTAATCTTGAGTAATTGATGCAAGAATTGCATTAGTCCAGAAATATCAGAGTAGTATTTCATTTTTTGGACTATATGATTGATACTTCTCCTATGGGGGAGTATATGTATTTAAGCTGAGTTACTGAGAACTCTTGGAGACACAATAACACTTTTGGCATTGATGTCAATGGGGGAGATAATGAAACATGAAAAATATAATGAGAGGATAATCCTTTGGAGGATTTGATGATTGATGAAGAGGATTTGAACCTGGGCATGTTTGGTATTTATGGAACTTATATGTTTTTCATCTATGTTGCCATCAATGCCAAAGGGGAGATTGTTAGCATGAATATTGATGGTATTCCTATGGAGGAGTATCCTTGTAATGTTGGAGGCATGCTATGGTGGTTGTGTGCGTGCGTGTGAAATTGTACCTATTTGTGAACACAACACTTTAGTAAAACATTATTGGTTAATAAATCAAACAATCTGCAATGAAAATGAATATGATTAACCAATCGATTTACGACCTTCTAGTAGATGTGAGTATGGTATTTTCAGAAATTAACTAAGATTAGTGACAATGAAACACCTAAATGAAGGATTTGAATGATAAAAGTTATAAAAATGAATGTAGATCTAAGCTATGTTTTTGGTTTTTTAATGCAATATGGATAAAAAATGATGTAAAATGACCTAAAACTAGATGAAATATGGATTGAAATATAAATTAGCAATGATATGAATGCTATGAAAATGAAGAAAAAAAATGTTAGCAAGAATCTCAAAAATTGCAATCTCTCAATTCACCAGATCGCACGAGTAAGATTCTCCAAATTTGCGGTCATTTGTAAAGGACTGTGACCTATTTATATAGAAATCCAAGGTTTTCAAGAACTTGTGGAAAGCCAAAAATCTCTCCCTGATCAACTCAAATTAATTGTTGAGTTATCAGGAAATTAGAAATAGTTAACTCACAAAATCATGTAAAATCATCTTTTTAACTCAAATTAGGAGTTCAGATCATTCAAATCTTCTTTTCAAATCACAATCACATGTTGAGTTTGAAAAGTTAACAAATTGAATTGAATGGTTGATTTAGAGTTAAACTGCTTTTTTGATTGTGCATGGATAATTATGAATTAATTAATTTTCCATGTGATTTATTCTTAACTTAACTGATTTTTGAATAAAAATAAATGATTTATGGGTTAATCAATTATTTAATCAAACTTATCCCAAAACTATATCATTAAATTTGACAACTTGATTTAATCAATTAAATAAACATTTAATCAATTATTTCTAGAAATTTGATTTATTGTCAACTAAAAACAATATTAATTAGGAATAAATGCAATTAAAAATAATTAAATAATTAAGTGGCCAAATTAAGTCTAATTAATTAAATATTAAACACATTCAATTAATTGAATTTAGGATAAATAAAATAATATTATTTATTGGCAAATAATACTTAATTAAAAAAATTAGGATAAATTTGGAATATTTAGGAATATTCCCCGATGTAGAATTAAGATAAGATCGATTAGTGTTTCGATGATTTGATGTGCAGATGTGCCTTAGGTTAGGACTTTAAGGTCAATTTTGATCGATTTGTCAATGTACAAGGGTCAATGGTACTGAAGCCCATTTTTGGGGTATTGCATTTTGCCCCTATTTGAATCACTATGTGAAGTGCAGTGGTTCAAAGATTAATCTATTTTTGATGATGTCCAGACTCAGTTATGTGGTGGAGAAACTGATCCTAAAAAATTAACCATTTCTGAGATAGAAATTGAATGAAAGGTTTGAAGATGTTGATTCAGGTCTCGATTGACCAAAGAATCGAGATGATGTTAACAGTAACAACAATGAACTGATGATTATAAAGAAGTGATACAACACCTGATTCTGAACCTATGATTACGATGAAGTGATTGTCCTGACTCCAGACTTGATTATCCAAAGGAATCAAAAGGATGCCAAATCTGAACCCTTCAGTTACGAAGAATCAAGGAAATAACACTAATGAACCAATGGTTACCAAGAGCTAATACAGTTTACAAGATTAAGAGAACACCAGATTGATATGAATTTCAATGAATCTGATATGCCCCAAGCGATGTGCCCCAAGCGACGAGGACTTTGATGAATCAACAACTAGATGTGGTTGTTGTCTTGATTACTGAAGGAACTTCGATTAATAGAATTGATTAATGATGTGTAATACCATACTCCCTTCAGGATGAAAATTGAAATCTGGCAAGAAAGCCAATGTGAAATCATTAGAAGCAAAGTAATTAATTTTAGAAGTGGTTGTACACGTCTGAGGACACGTTCTACATCATTTAGGGGTCATGTTGACCAAGTTTGACTAGGTTTGACCATGAGTTGACCAAGTTGAAATGTGAAGATTTTAATGTGAGATAATTAGTGAAGTTGAATACTGGATTTTTGTGATGTTATGAAGGTTGATTATGCAAACAGTCAGCCGTCTTAGGTCCAAAAAATTTAAATCACATTTTTGATAAAGAAAACAATGTTAGATTTTGATTTTGATCCCAAAAATGGATTCAAAACATTGAAATTAGCTAGGAGTGAAATTTTCACAAAAAATAGAGCACTTTGAAAAATTAGGTCAAAACCTATATAAGGTCCAAAAGGGTCATTTTCAATTCATTTTAAACCTTTGACTTTAGAAACCTTGTGGAGCCCTTGAGAGAAAATGAAGGTTCCTATGTCCTTGCATTGTTTCAAGTGCTCCCAGTGATATCAAAGACCTTGTTAGTATGGTAATTTGGTAAGTGGACCTCTATGCCTCTCTGTGAATTCAATTTGATATGTTTTCATACTTTCTAGGTTTTTTAGGACAATTTTTCAATTTTTGAATTTTTGCCTAATGAGATGTCGTACAACCTGTGGGGAGTTGTACGACATTTCAAGTCCAAATAGAGTGTTGTGTCCATTGTAGTAGGTTGTCATATGGGAGACAGCCATCTCTTGTATGATATTTCATTGGGTCCCTCAAGTGTTGTGCAGGATCTTGTATAGTATCATATATGCATCAAATGTTGTATGGGTTGTTGTATATTGTTGTACAACAATTGGCACTAGTCTAAATTGTCATATGAAAAATAGTGAGCATTTTTTAGGTACTTAGGCTAATTTTTCAAAAATTTTGATTTTATAGTTAAATTCCATAGCCTTTAATTCACTTATTGATATGCTCATTTTCTCATTTTTCGTACATTAACCCTTAGTTTTGAGCAAATTTATGATAGTCATCCCATTTTTTTGTTTTGTAGGTCTTGTAACCAGATGTCAATGTTTGTATATCACATTCTATGACACAGAGACTCTACCTAGCCTTTCCTGATCCCATGAGAGTGCACCTTGTAGCTTGTTGGTTTGAGTACCTGATCAATTTGCCTAATATTCAAGTGAACCACGACTTGATCACTGCACTTGTAGAGAGTTTTCACTCTAAGATGCAGACATTTCATCTTTCGATAGGGAAGATCATAGTTACCCTGGAGGATGTGTATAGGATTCTTCATATTCCATTCCATGGCCCTTGCTCGAACTATCTTAGTGTGGGTAACATAGGTTTACAAGCATTTTGGACATTGCTCAGCGCAGATGAGCAGATTGTGCATCAAATTTCCTAGGAGGTGCTCGTACAACATTATGGGCAGACTCATCATCTAGAGTGCATCATAGTGGGGATGATCAGTGGGATTATCATGTTTGACCATCAGTAAAATGGTCTTCTAATGGGCTAGGCTCTGATGGTTTAGCATTTGATGGCAAGTCCTATAGATGGATGGGGTCAGTGTTTGTTGGATCACATATTCTTGAAGATGCACGAGATCATCTAACATGAGGGGAAGAAATTTGCATTAGGAGATCTTGTTCTTTAGATATGGGCATGGGATCACATTCCCATTTGCATACCTATTTGTGGTGATGAGAGGTAGGCTTAGGAGCCTCTCATCTATAGGTATTATGGATCTATTACACAGGTCAGGATGGGATGCATAGAGTATTGGCACCAAGTGCTAGATGATATGATAGTGGTCACCTAGAGGCCCTATCTATAGATCAAGGTGTGGCCTATAGCTCATGCTTAGTTCAGCTATTTTTGTCAGAGCTGGTATTTGATAGGGCAGTCTACCACCGTCCTTGAGAAATTCCTGATCACACACATCTAGAGATAGTATGGGCTTATTTAGGATGAGCCATAGGAGTTTACGGCCTATGCACAATAGGTGTGAGAGCTTAGGTTAGGATGGTCTAGACAATTATCTTTTGTAGTGTGTAGCCATGAGTATAGTGGGCTCTAGAGTAGGGATTGGGACTACCAACCTAAGGTAGTCAATGCTTGTGTTACTGATGCATACATTGCATATATTGTGAAGCATCCTATTAGGAAGTTCTCTGGTCCTACAGAGCTGATTATGATGATGGAGGATGTTGAGGATGTGATAGGTGCCCCTATGGGTAGAGGACAAAGATGGAGGGAAGTATAGATCCCAATCATGCATCCTACACCACCGAGATTGAGAGCCATTGAGACTCCTCCAAGACCAGTAGGATAGATGAAACCACCACTCATACCATGAGTAGTTCCAATAGGTAGACTGATAGTTTTGTAGCGTCGGTATAATAGAGGTGAAGGTGGAACACTAGGTAGAGTGGGCAACACTATAGGTGTAGAGGAGGTGTTAGGTGCACATCAAGATGCACCTATGGAGGAGGCACATGATGCCTCAAATTTTGATCTAGGAGCAGAGGTTCGATGTTGTAAGGTGTGGATAGATACAGGTGTCAATAGAGGTTATGAGACTATGGAGGATGTAGAGGTGGTGGTAAAGGCAGATCCTGGACTGAGGTAGACACCTTAGGATATCATTAGGGAGGTACATCACTAGCTAAGGGACTGGATATCACATAGCCTATCACTAGAGGTAAAACTATGGGAATGAGATTGATAGTTGAGAGAGGCTCAGGTGGAGGTCAGACGACTATAGGCCAAGGTTATACATGAGAGAGGGCATGCTTCTTACTATGTCTCTGCATATTATTCAGTTGTGCTTCTTGGACATAGAGTGACCTCATACTCTTAGTACATGCCAGATTCAAAGGGATCATGAGCACCATGAGTGGAGCCACTGCTTGATGTACCTATAGGAGGGGGAGCAACACATGATGTCAAGGACCAAGCAGATAGCTGATATATTGTGTTCCTTATTTTTGTATCATGTGCCCTTATTGAACCCCTTGTACTATATATATATATATATATATATATATATATATATATATATATATATATATATATATATATATATATATATATATATATATATATATATATATATATATATATATATATATATATATATATATATATATATATATATATATATATATATATATATATATATATATATATATATATATATATGAGATCATTCATATTGGTTTTGACTTTGTTGCACTTGTCATTTTGATTTATGATATATTATCATGTGATGCAATTGTATGAAATGTTTCCCTTTTACTGTTGAATGTATGAATATGTAATGAATGTTTACTTTGAATGTATGAATATGCAATGTAAAATGCAATAATAGATGGTAGCTAAATAAATGCAATGTTTGTTTTGATTTATATTGGATGGATGCACATGTATGTATGCAATGGATATGAGATGGTTATTATATTATATGCAATGTAACTGCAACGATACACATGATACATTTTTACAGGTATATGAAGATTTCAAGTGCTTAGTCATTGTCAAAACATATGTTTAACCTAGGATGATGACTACTTGCTGATTATTTTGTAGAGACCTTCATACGACACTTAGTCCTTGTGATGTGTTTTTAGTGCAATTTTTGGAGAATATCAAACATCATGCTTTATTCAGATCATGAGAAAGATGCAACCATGAAAAATGCAAAATGCAAATGAAATGCAAGACCTAGGACTTAGTCATTGATCATATGTCAGTCTTTATAATCACTAAATATTTTAGGTAACACTGAATAGTCGATACAATGTTCACTAATTAGGCAATCATGAGCATATGAATATTGAATTTTATTTTGAAATGTCAGATTAGATATAAGCACCAAGGCACAAAACCTAGGATGACTTGAATATCATGTCCATTTTGATTTAGAAATTTGTATAAGCATCAGAACATAAACATTGTGATGACCTAAATATGCCTTGCGTACAAACACACCAAGAAATTTTAGAGATCTTTCTGATTCCAATGTGAATTATCCATAGTGACCCTTTGTCATTCGCATCCTTGGGTAGTATCCTATTTCATAGTAGGAGCAAGAAATCATTCAAAAAGAAAAAGTTAGATCCAACTTCCCTAAAAAATTTGGGTATCAATGCTTGAGGTACACATGACCATCCAATCATGATGGAGACACTTATAGTGGACACCAATTCAATCTAGAATTTCCAAAGTTATTAGATTTTTACTTACAAGAAGAAGAAAAATAAAAAAATATGCCCCCAGTCATCACTTGCTAAATCATGTAAAGGACATTATTGATGAGCTCAAAGGGACATAATATGCAAAAATCTCAATGTGAATCAGTTAGCATACAAGAAGATTAAAGCATGTTGCAAGATTTGTTTTTTTTTGGTGTTGTAGTTTGGTTGTAGTGTCGTAAGATGAAAAATCCTTTTCTGGTAGGGAGACAGATGGACTGACTCAGATATAGCTTTGAAGGACCTTGATTGGATATGACTTGTCTAAAGATACTAAGGACCATAGGAATGACACTGATTACCCCCAAGTTTGAAACATTGATAGGATGCAAACACTTTTGTTGTTTGGTGTACAGAGTGACTTTATTGAAAATACAATGCGAAAGAAAACAAGGAGATATGTACAAACTAAAGAAGTACTAAAAGATGGGAAATACCAAGATTGTGTTGATAGATAAGATGTTTTGATACAAGTGGTGCCTGTTTACTGTGTTTTCACCATCTTGGTAGAGATTCTATTTTTTCTACCAAGGCGCCTGTTTACCAAGTTTTCACCAAGGCACTTTTTCTTTTTCTTCTTTTTTTGTATTTTCATCTTTTCAATATTTTTTTGTATTTTTGTATTTTTTTTAAAAAAATTTGTTGAATCACCAAGGCACCTATTGCTAGGTTTTCACTAGGATGACCCTTTTGTCAGGACTTTTTCTTATTTTTATACTTTTTTTAGGATATTGATCACATACTAAATGTCTTAGGTGTATAATTTCTTTAGATGGAGAATGTTGATTATTTCCTAGAGTTGTTCTCCTTTAGTTATTGAGAGTTGATAGGCTCCAAAGACAAAAGTAGAAGTGATAACAAAGAGACCTAGCCACTTGGGTTCAAACTTCCCTTTGTATTCTCGATGGGATTGATTTTCATTATTTTCTCTCAAAACTAGATCTCCAACCTGAAATTCTCTGTGTCTGACTTTCTTGTTATAGACTCTAGACATTAGTTTCTGATATACTCTGAGATGATCATACACAACTTTCCTACACTCATTTAGTAGTTCAAGCTCTTGTAACCTAGACACTCTATAATCATCATCAGTTACCAGATCATGCATTCTGATTCTTGTTATGTAGGCCCAAAGAGATGGATTTATCATCAAGTGCCAGTCTCTTCCGGTCTTGTTAACTATCCAGTGTAGATTTTTCAATAAGTTCTTGTTAGATGCTTCAACTTGTCTATTCCCTTGTGGATAGTAAATGGATGACCAATGTTGAGTGATCTTGAATTTAGAACATAAGGAGTCTATGTCCTTGTTCTTGAATTGGCCTCCATTATCTGTGATGATGGAGTGTGGTATACCATACCAACAAATAATGTAATTCAAGATGAACATTGAGATCTATTTGTCAGTTGCTTGGGTCAGAGGAACTGCTTCAACCCATTTTGTGAAGTAATCTATCACTGTGATTATATGGGTGTGACCATTTGACGAATGTGGATAGATAGCTCCTATGAGATCAAATTCCCATTGTTGGAAAGGCCATTATGTTGTAAAGGGAATCAAATCTCTCCCTGGTGCATGAATCAAGTTACCATGGATCTAGCATTTCTGACAATTCTTAGCATATTTCACAGTGTCTTTTTCCATGTCTGGCCAATAGTACCCAGCGCTAATGATTTTGTGAGCTAATGTCAGACCATTGGAATGTGATCCACAAATACCATTGTGGACTTCCTCTAATGTAGGTTGAGACTCTTCACATTCTAAACACCTAAGAAGTGTACCATCTAGACTTCATTCATATAGATCATTATTGATGATGACATACTGTGATGCATTTCAGATAAGGTAATGTTTTTCATGTTAGTTGAAGGAATTGGGAATGAATTGGTCTTGAAGGTAGGATTATATGTGTTGGTAGTGGGAGGAATCATGACCAACAATGTTGTAGATCATGCAAGTTTATGGACAATCATAGGTGGGGAATGACAGTGCTTCCACCAGGAACTTGTAGCATAGCTCATGTTTGGGTTGTTGTAGTAGAGATGATAGCATTGCCATAGCATCAGTAGCCTTGTTCTCCATTCTAGGTATTTGTTCAAATGTGATTGAAATGAAGTAATGATGTAGGTTAAGTAAGGAGGATCCAATTAAAGATAGTCCTCACATGCAGCCAAACACCACAATGCGGAATAACACAACAAGACAATGTTTTCAACTAAATTTTCATTAACATGACTGGTTGTAAGGCCTTCTGAGTTATGGCCAATTACAATCAAGAAATAGTTCTACAAGATCAATAAAGATCCAAGCCCTAACCCCAAATAGTCTAGTTCTAAAATAATCAGTAACCGTTGGAAACACTAAGGCAGATCTGAACTTGAGCTCGCAAGCCTCCAAGCAATCTCCTTATCTCCAAGCATACAAACCACTAAATTTTCTATTAAAACTATCAGATATCAATATGATCTTCAGGATCTCATGGGATCTAGATCTAATCACTGAATTTCATTTCCAATCCCCCTCCTCCAAAGAACTACCCAAACACTCCTTAAATACTAATCTTTAGCCACAAGTTAGTTGGATGAAATAATTAACTCCTAAGACAAGTCAGCTCCTATTACAAAAAAAATATTAAATGCAACAACATACAGCTCTCAAATAGCCTTACAAACATTTAATTCTCTATGTTAGACTCTAGATCTACATAGGCTAATACAAAAAAAGCTACCAATAATAAATGCATCAAGTTGGCCAACCAAATCACCAAGAAATCTAGTCGGTAAACTAGAATAACTGACTGCCAGAGAAACAAACGAGCACTAGTGAAACAACCAACCAAACCAAGTAGCACCGAGAAACACAGGCATCACCGAGTGCAAGTTCCACCAAGTGCCAAAAGCTTCACTGAGTTCCTTCAGTGACCGAGCTCCCTTCAATGATCGATACCATTGGTTAAAGTTGCAACCAAGTAACACATAACCAAAACAACACACCACCATGTAGTTTCATTGAGTACCCTAGAATGCCCTTGCATCAAGCACCCCAGGCTCCAAAGGATGTTCTCATAGGCTAGAAGAACATCTTCCAGGATTTAGCACATAAACCCCAAACTAGTTCTTCACATACAAATCCTCCAATTCTTCACCTTGCATACTCTTCCACTTCTATTTCCTCTACCTCTTCAAATCTTTCCTGGATAATACATAAACTTGTTCTCCATACTGATCATCATTCATCTTAGGATCCGCCAACTCAACTCAGCTACCAATACATAGGCTTCCCCTACTGAGTGTTGTATCTAGAAAAGGCATCAGGGAAAACTTCTTGTCATCCTTCTCAATAGTAAACACATTCTTAACACAATCATACATAGCTCTGCAATCATATTTCTAAGGTCTGCTGAGCAATATATCACAACTATTCATCTCCACAATATCACACAACACTAGATCCTTATACTGGCCAATATGTAAATCAACAAACCACTTCTTCTTAGAGGAGCCCTTCTTGGAGGATACTGAGGATGATGAGGGTGATTTTGAGGAATATCAGGAGTCTAGTCCCAAAAGAAAGAAGAAGAAGATTAAGACGAAGGATTCAGCTATAGAGATGGATTTGGAGGAAGAGGAGAGTAGGGAGGAAAGTATCAAGAAGTAGGGTAAGAAAAAAATGGAGCCCATTGGAAAGCATACTAGAGAAAAATAAGGAAAGAAGAAAATTGCTAAGAGGGTTTTCATATCCTCGGATGAGGGTTCCTCTTCTCAATAAAAGAGCCTTGATAATTAGGGTGACAGGGTGTAGAATGACCCTATTGTGGAAGAGAGTATGGGGTGGAACAAAATATCTTCGTCGAGGACAATATTTTGCATGATGTTTCCCAGGATGTGATAAACATTGAGAAGGATGGGTAGGAGAAGGACACGGTCAATAGAGGGAAGGAAAAGGTGGAGAGTTCCAAGGAAAATACGGAGGGAGGGAACAAGAATTTTGAGAATCCGGGTTGTCTAGCTTTCTTGACTACCCTTAGTATAATGAAAAATGACATTACAGCTATGAAGTCTCATATCCATCAACTTTAAAAAGAGACTAGGGTCCTTATTAAAATGAATCTGGGGGAGAAAACCATGGGCCAAACTATTGATGAGCTCATTGAGACTGTTGGAAGGGCTGAGGGGCTCACTGTCTTTAATGATAGAATCATTGCGATGGAAGAAAAAATTGAAAGCAGTGAAGGGATGAAAAAAAGGATTAAGATTATGGAAAAAAGAGTCAACAAGTTGGAGAAAATGGTGGGGAATATTGCAGAATAGAGCTTTGCTATCCTTAAGGCATCGATTGAGCATGTGAAAATATTGGTGGAAAAGTTGGACCAAGGAAAAGGGGAGCAAGCGATAACTAAGGTCAAAGATGATCAAGGCCCTAGTAGGAGAACCAGATCTAGGTTTAGGAAGCTAGAGGATGATAAAAATAATGACATTAAAGAACTAAAAGTGTCCATAGCCAACATGTAGTTGCTGGCTTATCGGGCGGCAAAAATTATGAAATGTGTTTAGCCAGCAGGTTGCTGTCCTACTATCTTTTTTGTTGTCCTTTGTTTCTCAGTCTGTTATTTTCTATGTATGGACTCATTTTTTTGGCTTTTTTTGGTTTTTTTGCACTATTTTTATTGGATCTTTAAAGCATATCTTGTAATCTTGATGTAAAAGGTTTTGGGTCCTTTCAAAACCTACTTTTACGTAATCAAAACAAAGGACTGCTCCCTCACTTCCAAAGCATGAACATTTTGCAACTAGCCAATCCTATAAGGATGAGGATGTCTCATTCTCTTCAAACCAAGTTTCTTAACCATGTCCTCAACAACAAGGTTATCAGTACTACTATTGTCAAAAATTACATCACAAAGTTTACCTCTAGACTTGCACTGAGTTCAAAACAAATTACTCCTTTGACAAGGTTCCTCCTTTGTACCGAGCAATGTTTTTTGAACCAAAAAGTTCTTAGATTTAGGTTCATTCTGAATTTTTTCATTTACCACAACAGTCCATTGGTCACCAAAAGTCTTCTGTGTAGACTCAAAAGAATGGTGTCCTTCACCACAATTATAACAAGTACCCTTAAAGATAACCCTACCTATCTTCTTCTTCAATTCCATAGGTTTCAGTTCATCTTCAGTAGTTGGTTTGTATTTCACCGAGTGATCAATCTTTTCCTTCCCTTAGGGATTACTATGTTGTCTCCTTTTCAACTTATCTTCTACCTTCAGAGCATATTGATAATCATATTCAACTGAATCAATCTTCAACATACCAAGCTCATCCTGAATATTAAATCTTAAACCATTCACATACTGAGCTACCTTTTCTTTACCAAGTTCTCTATGTCCAAACCAAATATTCAACTTATAAAACTCCTCGGTATAGTCTTCTATAATCAAATATTTTTTCTTCAGATTCTACAACTTCTTAAACAAGTCAAGCTCATAGTTAGAAGGTATGAACTTAACTTTCAATTTAGTCACCATCAACCTCCACCGATTGATCTTCATTTCACCTTCATCTTCTCTATCTCTCTGTAATTCCTTCCACCAAAGAGTAGCATGTCCTTTCAACTTAGTCTATGCCAATCTTACTCTAAGAGGATCTTCAATTTATTCTAGCTCAAAGAAGTCTTCTAATTCACCAATCCAGTCAATGAATTCCTCAGGTTTCAAAGTACCAGAGAAAGTAGAAACTTCCATTCGGTAACTATTTCTTAACCGAGCTCTAGATCTATGCAACTACCCAATCTTGTCTTCACCAGATCTCTCTCTCTAGTCATCACCGCTAGATCTAGCAACTTCAAAGTCTTCAGCAGCTTCCTCATAACCATCATCAGTACCAAGATTCCTTGGCATACTAGCAATAGCTCTCATGACCTTAGTGATCATGTCATTTTTCATTAATTCCATCTCAGATCTAAAATCAACTTTCACCTTCTCTGTTATCTTTGATTCCATAGTATCACAAAGATCTAAAATCACTCTAGGGTCCAATCTTCTTGGAGGCATCCTTCAAGATTTTTGAAAACCCAAAGCAACAAGTCACCAACAAGGTCCTATTGCAAATAGCCTGATCAACTTGGAGATCGGTTTACACACTCAAGATCTTCAAGCTCTGATACCACTTGATGCAGGTCAAGTAAGGAGGATCCAATTAAGGATAGTCCTCAGATGTAGCCAAACACCACAATTTAGAATAATACAACAAGACAATGTTTTCAACTAAATTTTCATTAACATTCCTAACTGTAAGGGCTTCCAATTTATGGCCAATTACAATCAAGAAATAGTTCTAAAAGATCAACAAAGATCCAAGCCCTAACCCTAACTAGTCCACTTCTGAAACAATCAGCAACTGACAGAAACACTAAGGTAGATCTGAACTTGAGCTCGCAAGCCTCCAAGTAATCTTGTTGTCTCCAAGCATGCAAACCACTAGCTCTTCTATTACAACTATAAGATATCAATTTGATCTTCAAGATCTCACAGAATCTAGATCTAATCACTAACTTTCACTGTCAATCCCCCTCCTCTAAACAACTACCCAAACACTCCTTAAATACTAATCTTTAGCCATAAGTCGACTGGATGAAACAATTAACTCCTAAGCCAAGTTGGCTCCTATTACAAACAAATATTAAATGCAACAACAGACGGCTCTCAAATAGCCTTACAAACATTTAAATCTCTATATCAACCTCTAGATCTACATAGGAGAATACAAAAAAAGCTACCAACAATAAATGCACCAAGTCAGCCAACCAAATCACCAAGAACTCCAGTTGATAAACTAGAACAACCGAGCACCAAAGAAACAACCGAGCACCAGTGAAACAACTGACCAAACTAAGTAGCACTGAGCAACACAAGCATTGCTAAGCACAAGTTCCCCCTGGCACCAGAAGCTTCACCAAGTTCCTTCAGTGATCGAGCTCCCTTCAATGATCGAGACCAACAGTCAAAGCTACAACCAAGTAACACAGAACTAAAATAACACACCACCATGCAGTTTCACTGAGTACCCTAGAATGCCCTTGCATCAAGTACTTCTTTAGATCATCTACTATGTGCTTGTATGGAATGAGCTTGTCATCTTTCATTTGATACACATCATTGACTTGGTGTATGACCAGTTGTGAGTCTCCATGAATGTGTAATTCTATCACTCTCCATTCAATTTCTATTTTCATACCATTTAGTAAAGCTTCAGATTCTGCTATGGTGTTGGTACAAGGGAACTTGATCCTAAATGACTTTGGAATGGAGTAACCTTGAGGTGTTATGAATAATATGCTAGCTCCAGATCCATTTTGTGTGTAAGATCCATCAATGAATAAGCACCATGTTCTAGAAGATAGGTGCATGATAGAGGAATCTAGATATTCTGTCTGCATTGGTTGGTCATCAAACATTGGAGCATCTACTAGTTGATCTGTGATGACTTGTCCTTTGATAGCTTTTTGATCAACATATTCAATGTAAAACTCACTTAGTAGCATAACTCATTTTCTAGTCTACCTGTGAGAGTAGCTTTGCTTAAAAAATACTTCAAAGGATCAATCTTTTCTATCAGTTGTGTTGTATGAGCTGACATGTAGTGTCTTAGTTTCTATGATGCAAATATTGCCACTAGACATGATTTCTCTATCATAGAGTAGTTCTTCTCACAAGCTACCAATGTTCTATTGATATAGTAGATAGCTCTTTACTTCTTGTTCTCATCATGTTGTGCTAGTAATGCCCCCAATGATGTATCTTTTGTAGAGACATAAAATATTAATATCTTCCCTTAAATAGGAGGCATAATAATTAGTGGATTTTCTAAATATTGTTTGATGTGATTGAAGTTATTTTCACATTCCTCGTTCTATGCGAAGGTCACACCTTTATGTAATGTTTTTGTGAAAGGTTGTGATATATCTACTAGCTGAGATATGAAGCTCCTAATTGATTGAACCCTTCCTTGTAAGGTCCTCATTTGATTGATATTCTTAGGAGGGTGCATCTCCATGATTTATTTGACTTTTTCTAGATCCACTTCAATACCTTTCTTTGAAACAATGTACCCTAGAAGTTTTCCTGAAGTGACCCCAAAAGCACATTTCTTAGGATTTAGTCAGAGACTAAATTTTTCCATTCTATCTAGGATTGTACTTAAGTCAGCTAGATGTTTGGGTCACTTCATTGATTTAGCCAAGGTGTCATCAACATAGTCCTCCATGTTTTTATGCATCATATCGTGAAAGATAGATGTCATTTCTCTTTGATATGTAGCACCAACATTCTTAAGACCAAATGGCATTATGTTTTAGTAGAAAGTACTGCATACATAGGTGAAAGCCATCTTCTCTTGATCTTCTAGAGTGATCTTGATTTGGTTGTATCCAAAGAAACCATCCATTAAAGAGTACATTTTAAAGCCCATAGTCATGTCCACTATCATATCGATGTTTGGTAGTGGAAAGTCATCCTTAGGGCATGATTTTTTTACATCTCTGAAGTCTATGCATACTCTTATTGATTTTTATGGTTTTGAAACTGGAACTATGTTTGAGATCCACTCGCCATAATCTATGACTCAGATAAATCCGGCTTTTAGCAACTTTTACGACTCAGCTTTGACTAGGAGTGCAACATAAGGATGCATTTTTCACAACTTTTATTTAATAGGTTTGACTCCTGGAGTGATAGAAAGATGATGCATGATGAGATCAAGATCCAACACTGGCATATCTAAATATTTCCATGCAAATTTGATCTTCTTCTCTGTTAAGAATTTGGTAAATTCTTGTTTTTCTTCTTCTAATAGAGATTGTGCCACATGTATTAACTGAGGTTCCTCCGCTGTGCCAAAATTGATAGATTGATTTGGTTCTATCAATAATGGAGATCTATCATGTAAATGACTCAGAAGGACATCAAATATCTCATCCTTAGGCACCTCAGAGAGGTTTTCACCTTCGGATATGTCTTTTGTTTTTACTATTTTAGGTTCTGAGACTACCACATAGGAGTTTTCACTCTCAGAACTCATTTTATTTTTTATTTTATTCTTTTGAATGAGACACTTGATATTTGACTCCTTCATGCTAATGCTAGGTTCACTGATGGAATTCATCATGGGTTATACTGAATTGAGGTAACATGCGAGGGCATAGTCTATCGAGAAAGTATGGACATCTTGGCTAGGATCATTGGATGTTTGGTCTATGAGCTCAGGATGATGGATGGTATGTGCAAGAAAAGATTAGCTGATGGCATTCAAACATACGGTATTTTCATCATTAGTTATGATCTGACTCTCAAATTCAAATGTGATATTATGACTCGGGATATTCAGTTCATTAGTCATCTAAACATCATTATTGGACCCATTGTTAGTGATAAGTGAATCAGACTCACGAGTTCTGTCATTTCATTCTAGAATTGTGTCAGGCATAGGTGTGTATTGGTGAATGATATCTATGTGTTTTCTATGATAAGATCATCTTCTTTTGGAACAATTCCCCATTCGCAATCATTTGATTCTTCATCTGGATCCTTGGAAAAATCAAGAATGTATGTAAAATATGGATGAATTACCCAAGAAGGGTTACCATCATAGTCTAAATGGAACTCATACTCATGGGAATCTATGTTAGAATCATTAGAGTTTCCCAAATGTTTAGCTATAGTGAGGGATATTTCCTTTGTTTCTATATTTGTGTCTACTTTTGTAGTATTAGGTTCTTATGTGTCTACTACATTGACTTGTTTTTTAGGTTTCTTTTCCTCAAGAAGGTCTAAGATGGTCTGAGGAATGAATTCATAGGGGAAAACATATGTAGCATTAGAGTCATCACTATCTTCTTGATGTATTTCCTCCTCTTCATGGTTATCCATTCCCAGCTCTATCTATTCTATCACACGAGAAGAGTTTCTACTGAGATGGAAAGGATTCTTCTAATAACCTATACCTGTTGTATCCTTAATTGTCTAGCCACAATGTTCAATGGGTGTGATGATACCTTTGCCTCATATTCTTAGAGGTCCATTTCTAGTGTATCCCATTTTAGACATTAGTTTGTGTCCTAGTCCATATGATTTTGAAGGAACTTTAGGTGATTTAGAGTCACACTTTTGAGCTGTTTGTGATTGGGACTCATCTTTGTATAACCAGGAAATCACAACTTCCTCTTCATTGGATTCTTGTTTTGACACTTTCTCTGTGATTAAGCTCCCATTGAAGATAACTTGGGGTTCCTTAGTTGAAGGTCTCTCTTTCTCAGAAGGTTGTCCATATGATTTTGGTGAAAGTGGGAGGGACGTGAGAGATAAAACTGGTTCCATAGTGTACTCTCCCATGCCTGTGTCTTTGATCTTGACTCCTTTTGATAGGTCTTCAATTTTAGATGTAGATGCTATGTCAACTTGTTTAGTAAAAGACTCTTTATTGTGTAGGGCCAATTTATTCGCACTCTCCTTCAGAGCGTTGCAAGATACTGATATGTCTACCAATATAGTGACTTCTACTCTAGCATAGGGAAATTTGACACATTGGTGATACATTGATGGAATAGATTGCATCTCATGGATCTAGGGCCTTCCTAAAAGAATGTTATAGGCCAATGGAATATCCAACACTTAGCAAGTGATATCTCAGATAATAAGTCCTATCCTGATAGGTAATACAATGACTCCTTTGGAGGACCTCTCTTGTTCATCATATGCTTCTATGGTGATTTTATTTTTAGGATCAATAGAATCTTTTGATAATCCCAGTTGTGTGACCAATTTATAAGAACAAATGTTTAAAACAGCTCCACCATCTATCAGAACACATTTCACATGATGATTTTCAATTAGGACTTAAATATGCAAGGGCTAGTTATGTGGGTGACTCAATGAGTTATCATCTTCCTCTAAAAAGGAAATGTATTGAGGTGAAGTTATATGACCCACCATAGTTTGGAAATGATCAAGATCAAGATTGTCTAGAACATTAAAATTGAGTAGAGCTTTGTCTAGGACAACTCAATGAGTAGGAGAGATTTGAAGCAACTCAAATATAGAGATTTTAGCATTGGCATGTTGTAGTTGTTGGATGATGTTGTATGATATTGCTTTGGAATCTTTGGGATTGGAAGATTTTGAGGTATTCCTTTGTTTAGATGCAGAAGCTAGATTGAATGACACCTTCAGGGCATTTGATGAACTTGAGTTTTGTCCTTGGAGAGTTACCTGAGCTCGAGATCGAGTTACTGCAGTAGCTATTTTGTTATCTTTGTCCTTTTTAACAATGGTGATGACATTGCAATGCTAGGGCACGCACGGTTCTACCATGTTAATGATGTCATTGTTAGTAGAGTAAGTTTAATTGACTTTAGTACCCATGTTTAGTTTGGAAGATGATTCTCCCTGATTATGCTTTAGAAAAGGCTCCGTGAATGCTTTATGATCATTGTTGATTTTATGGTTGTTAATCATGATTTCTTTAGTGTCAATTTTATCTTGAATGAGATGGTTCAGACACATGCATTTATTGGTTTTATGACCCTTGTTTTGATGGAAATCACATAAATCGGTCTCTTTCCACCATTTAGGTTTGACTTCAAGGTCATATGGTTTGATCTTAGGTAATGTGATGATATTATTTGCCAATAGATTTTTCATGGAAGATTCCAAGGACTCTCCTAGAGGAGTGAACTCACACTTTGGTTTTGTAACCTAAGGTTTATAGTTAGTTGACTTTTTAGTAGGTTTTTTTGCCTTCATCTCTGAAGCTTTTATGGCCTAGGTGCCAATAGTCATATTAAATGCCAGTGCCTTAGGTAGAGTATTGATGTTATCAACAACACTGTCAATGACAACATTTTTGTTTTTATTCCAGAATTTGACTTTGTCTTTGGTGTTGGAGCTAGAACCTGATTCATACTTGTTCTCCTTATGCAATGATATGTATCCTTTATGAACAAGTACATCCTCAATTCTTGTGGCATTATCTACCATTTTGTCAAATGAGGTATGATTCTAAATTTGGAGATGATGGTTGATTTATGGGACTAGATTATTGATGAAGATTTCTAGTTTCTCTTTTTCTAGAATCTATCGGCCATAGAGTGAGAACTTCTTTCTCCTACATTTGAGGAAATTTGGGAAGGGTTCCCTTGACTTCTGCTTTAGATTGCATATATTGATAATGGTGATTGGATGTTGGATATTGTAGGAGTATTGTTGATAAAACAATTTGATTAACTCCTCAAAAGTCTTGATGGTTGGAGGTATCTTAGAGAACCATTTGATGGCTTCTCCTCCCAAAGATCGGGGGAAGAGACACAATAGGAATGTAGGTTCATGCATGAATTCCATGGATAAGGTGTAGAACTCTATTACATGATCTTGAGGATCTGATTTTCCATCATATTTGTCATACTTTGGGAGTTCTACCACTTTAGGGAATGGTGGCATATACAAGCTACAATTGAATGGAAAAGGACATAGGGTGTCCATAGAAAATTCCTTGGGTTCTTTCTCTTTTTCCAGTTGTTTTAGTTTAACTTGCATTGCATGCATTTGTTTCATCATAGAAGTAATGGGTGTTTCTTCCTAATGTGTGACAATAGTTTTAATGTTGAAACCTAGAGGAAGTCTTTCCCCTTGTTAGGCTAATTCAAGGAAATATGTGTCTTTGTCTTCTTGTAAAAAGTGTTTCATCCTTTTCTTGAAGACATCATCATTCTAATATTGGGAAATTTTAGAGGGTGTGGGTTCTTGGTCCCCACTATGTTCAGATTGGTGACCCTGGGAGCCTTGGTTTGCTCCACCTTGAGAAATAGTAGAACTTTGATTTGGATTTGGTATTGATACTGGAGGAGTTGTATGGTATTGTTTCAAGCGCAAATTGCCAAGGGCGTCTTCTTCGTAAAGATTTGTATTGTAAGGTTGATGAAATGTCTGAGCAAGAATAGAAGATGATGGTGGGACATTTGGTTCTTTTCTTGGTTTTCTATGTGAGGAAGCTCTAGTTTCCACCATTAACCTAGGATGAACAATTAGATCAAGATATGATAACTAAGAGATAGTGTAATTTAGGAAAGATCAGGTGACACAACCTTGTCAAGATTGGTTTTTGAAAAGACTGATTGGATGTAAATGAGGTATATTATGTTCGATATGTATGGGTAGATGCTCAAAAGATGGTGGACATGAATTCACAATACTTAGCCTTTTGAAGATATTGAATCAGGGTTTGTTTTGACAAGATTTTGACCCAAGATGAGATGGGATTCAAACTGATCAATCAGATGGAGAATCAATCTCAATTGGTCACTTTAGGAAAACAAGATGAATTTTCTATTGCTCTTCTCTATTCTTGACATAGTGATAATTTTGATAGAATCTAGATAATATTGCAAGTTGGTTGAATTTCTTACAAAATTTTGACTTTTTGGCAATTTTGGGTAAATTGTCGTATGATAGTATCTAGGCTCGTACGACATAGAATGGGTTATGGCATGAAAATTTCAAAGCCTTGCATGACAACTAAAACCATGATTCACTTTTGTTGCAGTGTTTGGACAGTTCTTGCACAACATGGTAAGGCTTCCCATATGACTTTTCAAGGGTTCTGATATAACATTTGATAGATTGGAGGACTTATCGTATGACAGTTGCAGGTTCAGGATGACAATTTTCACCAGAAAAGGATTTTGCTGAGGAATTTTCAAGTTTTTCAAGATTTTTTGGTATTTTTGGTCTCAAATGTTTTGCAATTTTCTCTATCTAGTTTTGAAGATCTATGTATTGGATTGTCAAAGGTTGTTTATCATAGCAATATGCTCATAATCACAAAAAATAGAAGGGAAATGACTCAATGAATAAACCACACCTATCTTACCCTAGATAGGAGAAAAGATGTATTAATTTCTCATTGACTTAGGATCACACTCAATGACTCCTCAGAATATGGCAGTCCAACAACACATAATGGATGTTGGAGCCCATAATAGCCAAGTTCAAATGTCAAGGAGGGCTTAATATGATGAGTTTGTTGGGGTGATTACTATTCACCTTGGACAAGCACTATGAATCCTTCAAGGGTGGATCGGTAGAAAACTAGGTTAGGATTTTCATCAAGGCATCCATTCACAACTGTGTCTGATAGTCCCATAAGAAGGATTTAGGTTGTTAACCCTGTGAGCACTCCGACTAGTGTAGTCTCGCAAGCAAGATTTAAGTGGCTCCTCTCTACAAAAAATCAAAGCGTGTTCATGGAATGAATCTAAGGAACAAGAACATCTATGTCTTCTAAGGCTTTAACCTCAAGGAAGCATCAAATTTTATAGTGGGGTGGAAGAGTCAGCTTAAGACTTGTCCCCACTTGGGTCATTCTCGAGAGCTTCTTACCTCGCCAATAGGCCCTCTAAAGGATTAATTGAAATGTGAGGTTGGGGACCATAGGATCTGGGTTTTTGATTCTCTGAAAGAGAAGAGCATAATCCCCTAACCTTTTCCTTTTCCCTATCCAAAACATGTCAAGCAGAATCAATCTAGAGACAATATGCAAATTGGCACAAGGGAAGATACCTTATGGGTTTATGATTCCCCTAAGAAGGAGAAGAGCATAATCCCCTCAATATTTGCCTAAATTTTAATAAGCGCACGTACCTAATTAGCTAGGTGCCTATAAAAATAAAGTGAAATACTAAGAAAATAGAATATTTTCTCGCAGAAGATTTAGGCAACCTACAAAACCACTTGTCAAAAATCTTGTTGAATGAGCATTTTTGGCAGGTGATTTTCTAAAAGGTTTCCTACAAAAGATGGGCTTAGAAGTCAAGACAAGAAGAGGCAAAAGAATTGAGTTTTTATACTTGATCTTCATCTTTTATCCTACAAAGATGTGTTAAGTTGTAAAAATATTCAGTCACTAGAAAGTATCAATCATTAGGGTTAATTGTTAGTCAAAATATGAAATCAAATATCTCAAAATTATCAAAAATTCTGATACGACAATTGAAAATTGGAGTCAAAACTCATACGATAATATACCAGTTTTCATACGACACTCTAGACATGATACGATTATGGGTTCCTACACAAATGACAATCCAAAGCTCATACAACAATACATAACAACCAGTATGACAATGCAAAATATCATCTGTCGTACAACAGACATAATATTTTGATACAACAGTCTACAAGTGTCATACAAGATTATATGGAAAAAAAAATTAAAAATTGAAGCTTGAATTGAAAATGTCAGAAAATTAATAAAATAAGAATGGAAACCTACTGTTGAGCCCCATAGTGGGTGCTAGAAATGTGTGAGTGAAATTGTACCTGCCTGTGAACACAACACTTTAGTAAAAAATTATTGGTTAATAAATCAAAAAATCTACAATGAAAACAAATATGATTAACCAGGTGAGATACTACCTTCTAGTAAATGCAAGTATGGTATTCTTATAAATTGACTGAGATAAGTGACAATGCAATGCCTAAACGAAGGATTTGAATGATAAAAACTATAAAAATGAATGCATATCTAAGCTATGTTTTTGGATTTTTTATGCAATATGGATGAAGAATGATGTAAAATGATCTAAAACTAGATGAAATATGGATTGAAATCTAAATGAGCAATGCTATGAATGCTATGAAAATGAAGAAAACAATGTTAGCAAGAATCTCAAAAATTGCAATCTCTCAATTCACCAGATCGCACAAGCAAGATTCTCCAAATTCACAGTCATTTGTAAAGGACCAAGGCCTCTTTATATAGAAATCTAGGGTTTTCAAGAACTCATGGAAAGCCAAAAATCTCTTCCTGATCAACTCAAATTGATTGTTGAGGTATCAAGAAATTAAAAATAGTCAACTCACAAAATCATGCAAAATTAGCTTTTTAACTCAAATTAGGAGTTCAGATCATTCAAATCTGCTTTTCAACTCACAATCACATGTTGAGTTTGAAAAGTTAACAAATTGAATTGAATAGTTGATTTAGAGTTAAACTGCTTTTCTGATTGTTCATTAATAATTATGAATTAATTAATTTTCCATGTGATTTATTCTCAACTTAACTGATTTTTGAATAAAAATAACTGATTTATGGGTTAATCAATTATTTAATCAAACTTTATCCCAAAACTATATCATTAAATTTTACAACTTGCTTTAATCAATTAAATAAATATTTAATCAATTATTTCTAGAAATTTGATTTATTGTCAAATAAAAACAATATTAATTAGGATAAATGCGATTAAAAATAATTAAATAATTAAGTGGCCAAATTAAGTCTAATTAATTAAATATTTAACATATTCAATTAATTGACTTTAGGATAAATAAAATAATATTATTTATCACCAAATAATACTTAATTAAAAATAATTAGGATAAATTTGGAATATTTAGGAATATTCCCCAATGCAGAATTAAGATAAGATCGATTAGGGTTTTGATGATTTGATGTATAGATGTTCCTTAGGCTAGGAATTTAAGGTCGATTTTGATCGATTTGTTGATGTAGAAGGGTCAATGGTATTGAAGCCCATTTTGGGGGTATTATAGTGTGTTGCATTCATGATAGAGTTTGTCATTGATGGCAACATATGTTATTGACTAGTTGATTAGAAGCTTGCAGATAGGTTGTAGATAATTGTATGGACACCATATAATGAATCAACACGTGCACACTTAGAGGAAGAATATTCATGATGTCCTGGGTAACCATCTATGATTGCACATGCTTATGAGTTCATTGCATAGAGTTATTGTTGGTTTACTGGTAACTGTTTCTCAGAAGATAGAAATTGTGTTTTTCACAAAGTTGATTGCAAAAATTTGTGGATAGCACTCATGGTTGTTAAAGTTATGATGTGAAAACATGGGTTTGTGTTGGACACTGGCTAGAGAGCTTATTGTAATCATATGGATCTTTGGTTATACATGTGACATCAACTATGGCATGTGTATTGGTGAATACCTATTTGGAGGCTGACTTAGAACATATTTCAAGTAATGATATGTGTGAGCTTAATCAACAGATCTAATTAATTAATTAATTTAACTATTATGTTTTAACATTGTAAGAGGTTCCGTGTGCATCTTCACATGGGTCCATTTGCATTTTGTAAATTGGATTTATCCTATTAAGTCCAACCCAGATTTAAATTACTGTAACTTGTATTTAAGGATTGAAATCCTTGGAAAATAGTGTAGAACTTCATATGTGAGATGTAGAGGTGAATGCAAGATTAAGGCTGCATTGGATACTATTTGAAGAATAGTAGTTGTGCACTTGGGACAAGGTGGAGCTTGCTTGGTAGTAGTTGAAGACTGGAACCAGTTTTAGAATAGAATTATTTCACACTTAAGGTTGCATTATTTGAAGAACTTGATGGTGGATTTGAATCTCAAATCTCCTGATAAGGTTGATTTATTGTACACCCCTAACATGTTAATTACCTTTAACAAGGCTACACTCCTAGCTGGGTCGATTCCTTAATTGGGATCACATTGTAAAAGGCTCCTAACAGGGTCTGTCCTCTAATCAGGACCTACCTTTTGTAATACTCAGCTCCTAACAGGGTCATAAATCCTAACATGGTTATTATACCTATAGTGCAGATATTAGTGGGTACCATTCCCACCAAGGATTTTTTCCTTAACAGGTTTTCCTCGAGAACAAATCTTGGTGTCTATATGTATGTGTGTTATTGCTGCATTCATTTCTTAGTTTAGTATTTTGGGATAAACAATAAGTTTGGAGTTAAAGTTTAAATACTCTAAATTGGAATCAACTAATTCACCCCCCCTCTTAGTTGATCGGGACACTATTATTCTAACAATTTTTAGGTCAAGTTGCCTTAATCTATTTTTCTTAAATTCCATTGCCACTTAAGGGCCTACTTTGGCCCCTCATGATCCTGCACATATCTTGGTACTCCTTGTTTGAAATGTGTCTATCTATGAAAAGGAATAGTCATTACCATGGTCTTTAGATACATTGGTTCAATATATCCATTTGCAAGATAAAAATACTCTTTGATAATTTTTGCTATGCACTAGTGAAAGTACAATGAAAGTTCAAAATAGTATTTCTAATCAAATAATCAATCTCAATCAATCAACCTAATGCTATATATTTTATCTGATCAATTGAGCCTATATAAATATGGTATTTATCAACTCTTCTCTACCACAAACTTTCTTCACTTCTCACAAACTCTTATTCTAGCTATCAAGTCCTTTGTGAGTCTATCAATATAAGATCAATTTATTATAATTTAGTTTTATATCATTCCATTTCCATCTTATAAACTATCACTTGTCTTATACAAGATGTGACCTTCCCAAATCCATGTGTACTTAACACTTGTATTATATACGATGTGTCATTCCTAGAACCAAATACTTGATGCTTGTCTTATACATGATGTTTCCTTGAAACTGAAAGAGAAATTTTAAACTCAATGTATTCAAATTTATATTGGATTGGATTTAAATTAGTGGTTTTGCAATAAAATATCATTGTATTTTTAAAGCCTTATTTTCCTATGATTAACTTCCTATGAGAATGTAACTTCCCATTATTATAGCATGCCTAATTATTAACTACTACCATAAACCAATACTAACCTAAATTAGTGAAATACAACAACATTCCCCCCTTATTATATTAATTCAAACAAAAGTGGAAGTTGCAAGGGTTTTAAACCTATCCCTCTAGAGACTTTGATGAAGTGTCGTCACTAATCCTCCTCGCTCACTCAAGAAATATCGAATTGACTACAACAATTGATCTCTTGACTTCCTTGGTTATAAAGAAGACACCAAGCTTCCTGTATCAATAGATCTCCTAACCACATAACTTAAAATCATATGTACACCATGCTTACCTTCCATGCACAATGAGACACATTTCCTCCAAAATTACACATCTCCTCCAAGTGTGTCTAATTCCTCCTCTAATGTTGCACATGAGATGCCTTTCCTATTGTAGACACCTAAAAATGGTTCACACCTATGTGTCCCCTTTTTAACATGTCTTTTACCTTGTGTAATTCCTCATTTGATTAGTTACTAACATTGTCTTCATTTTACATCATAGCCTCAATCTCTTTGGCCGAATCGATTGAATATGCATCTCATTCCTAATCCTTCCTAGATGGAGCCTAATCATTCCTAATTGATCCTAAACATTCCTTAAAATTCCTAAAATGATCCTAATTGATCCTAAACTATTTAAATTAAAGTAAATCCCAAATAAATCCGAGGCATTGTCAAAGATCATTGATACCTCATCGTCAAATCTCAATCCAATCTCAAGCACATTGTCAAAGTTCATCGATGCCTCATTGTCCTCATCCTAATCCAAGTTAATTTAAATATCATATTCCAAGATCATCAATGCTATTTCATCATCATCAATCCAATCCCAATAGCATTGTTAAAAGTCATTGATGATATCCTATCATGTCATCACCAATCACGCACATTGTCAAAGTTCATCGATGTTGCATTGATCCCTAATCGGTTTTTATTCATCAAGATCAGTCAAACCCTAATCAAATCATTCAAGAACAATCCTTTTTCGATCATACATCATCAATTTGGCCAATAATTTTACTAATTCATTCCTTTGGGATAGATAACCCATAATTTATCCCTTTTGTATTAATCTATTTATTAGATTAATTCCCCCTATCCTATGTCTCCCACAATTAATTAATTTCATATTAATTAATTATTCCCTTTTCCATAAATTTTTTAATTTTTAATTCCTAATTATTAATTTATCTTTTTGGTGCGAATTAATGAATTTTTAAATTCAAAATTTCCTTCCCTCTAATTGTGCTTCCAATCTCTATAATTATGCTTCATGATTTCTTCCATCTTTCCCTATCAATTTTTCCACTAATTTGGCCTCCTAATTTCCTATTAATTTTCCTCCACCTTCCTTCATCACTTTGTTCTTGATTTGTGCATTCCCTTTTGTGCTCCCAATTTGTCATAATTATGACAAATTTCTATGTTGCACACTAATTTTCCTTTTCTTGCATTTTGGCTCTCAACTCTATAAATTGAGCCTTTTAGCACTAATTTGGTTAACCACTTTGAATGATCAATTACTCCTAGTGTTCTCAATTTTTCTTTCAAGCTATCATAGTGCATTTCAAGATCTTTTCAAGAGCTACATACATCCACACTTTGGAGAAGAAAGGAGAACATGAGAACCAAAACTTGAAGGGGATTTTAGATAGTGTTTTAATTTCTTCATTTCAAGTTGTTTTCATGATGAACCCTAACCCTAATTTTGATCTTACATTTGGTGAACCCAACGTGAACATTCAATTATAATTAATTTTTCTTTTTTTTCATGTGCTTTGTAGGTAGAGAAAAAATATTTTTGTATTTTGGAGCCTAACTTGTGATACATGCAAATTTTTTATTTCAAACATACAACAAATCAGATTTTTTTTATTGGGCATTTAAAATTAAAAACAATTTTCACATAACTTAATTAGTCTTTGAAATGAACTACAAATTCACATAGACTAATTAGTGGGATAAATGAACAACAAATTTCACATAGCTTAATCAGGAGGATAAATGAACATCAAATTTTACATAGTTTGATTAGGAGGATAAATGAACATCAAATTTAACATACACTAATTAGTAGGCTAAATGAATAAAAATTTTCACATAGTATAATTAGGTGGATCAAAGAACCCAACAATTTTCACCTAGTTTTAATTAGGAAGGAAAAGAACAACAAATTTTTTTATTTTGATCAAATTTCCTTTCTTAATGGGTTAATGAATAACAACTATCATGCAATTTTAATGGGAAGGAAAAGAATTGTAAATTGTGTTTTCTATCACATTTTCTTTCTAAGCTGAAAATAAAATTTTTATTTTAAGTGTTTGGCATGTCTTTCTATTTGTAATCCCAAATAATTGTATGGATGTATCCTCTCCCCTCACCTTCACGGATCTTGGGTGATGAGAAATCTATGAAATTATTTTAGAGAGGCCTGTCTTGGACCAAGGTGTTCACTTTGAATGCCCCAAGGGATGACCTCAAGTTGTAACAAGCCAAAGCTAGGTCTCCATCCAAACCGCTATATAAATGTGTGATTATGACTAATAATCCAATCGACAGTGTGGCTGGGTGATAGCTCTCCTCTAGTACCCTTGTGGTGCATAAAACCTTGGTTCTCAAAGTTGGGAGACCTCCCAAGGGAGTTTATCAAACACCCATTGAACTGGATGTCCCAAATTAAAATCTTTGTTGTAGTTGGCCAAAAAATCTCTATTCACTGATGCAAGGGGTCACCCATGCCCATGAAGTCATCCCACACTTTTGCGGCTCTTGGTAGAGATAATAGTTCCTTGGGAAGTGATGACCCTTGGAATTAAAAGCTTGGTGTGCCTGAGAAGTGAGTGCACTATAAGGGGGAACCCATGGCTCCAGTCTTCTAAGCTATCTACCTTGAGTAGGTGTAGATGAACCTAGTTCAAGTGGGAATTTAGTGAATACTATCTTGCAAGCCTAGGTTGTAGTGTATTTGTTCATTTTACAATGGTCATTCTTGTTTGATGTGTCTTGTGTGAGTGAATAAAAAACATTAAGAACACTTTAAAAACACTCACCCTTAATTTCAAAAACTTTTCAAATAATTCCTAAAGTACACCTTGGTCACACATATCCTCATTTTGAAAAATCCTTGTTGACATAATAAAACTTTATGAACCTAAGTTTGGAATCTTATGGCATGACTAGGAGTCTTGATTAAGAATAATTCCTTCATCTTTGCATGTCCTTAATCATTCATATTGCATAGTATAAACCTCATTTTGCACATCCTTAGTCCTCATTTTTTCATATCCTTAGTCCTCATTTTTTCATATTCTTAGTCCTCATTTTGCATGTCCTAAATCTTCATTTTTCATACCCTAGTTTTTCATTGATCATTTTCAATTCCTTGCATTACACCCTCATTCCAAGTCTTTGCATGTATAACCCCATAAAACCTTTTGAAAAATCCAAAAATCTAAACAAAATGAAAATCTTAGAGTCTTACCTTATGTTGATGGATAAGGGATCTTGACTTTGTTGGTCCTCTTTCAAATCTTTTGTCATTTTTTTATCCTTTTTCAAATCAACTCTACCTATGTCTTGGAGGGTTTTATTTGGTCCTTTTTATCTTTTCAAATCTTTTTGTTCCTTTTTTTCAAAGTCAAGATCCAATATCCACCTTCATAAAGTTATACTCCTAGGTTTATATTTTCCAAGATTTTTCCTTTCAAGAAATTCCAAAATCGTAAGTCCTAAATTGCATAAAGCCCTATCTTTCATATTACATTATAGAATCCAAAGTCTAATTTCAAGATATAAAAGTGCATAAACCCTAGTTTTCATATCATACCCTAAAACCAAAGTCCTAAATAAGGTTGCATAAACCTTAGTATTGCATATCATATCCTAAAGTTCAAAAAAATTCAAAAATTAAAGATACTTGCATTTTTCATATCATATCATAAAGTTCAAAAAGTCCAAAAACATACTTTCATTTTACATCATCATACTTTAAGTTTTCAAAAAACCAAAAATAATTGCATCTTGCATATCGTTAGTTGCATATAGTCATCATGCCAATTGTGACAAGGAAACAAGGTTCTTATAAGCCCATGTATATTTCAAGTGATAACAAACAAATACCCTTTGATACTAGACAAGGTGTACCTTTTCAAACACAAGTTTTTGACACAAACACCATGAACACTTCACAAATATCCTTTGATCCTAGACAAGGTATACCTTTTCAAACACAAGTTTTTGACCCAAACATCATGTACCATCCAAGACAAGGTATCTAAACACTCCTAATTCAAGAAAAATGACACTCTCACATCAGTCACATGGATACCTGATCCAAAAATTACAAGAAAATTTGGATAAATAAAAGAAAATATTTGATGAAAAGGTTAATAAGATGATGGATAATGAAAATTTTGGAGAAAAATACCTACTATCTCTCATTGAAAAACAAAATATTCCAAAACTTATTTCACATCTAGATGAAGAAAAAGAAAAGTTCAAGAAAGTACAATCCAATCACATTCAAGACAAAAATTCATTCAACCAAGTCCCATGTCAATTACTCAAACAAGTTCCAAATCAAACCTTTGAACCAGAGAATGGAATAATCCAATTAGGGCCACCACCTAATTATGAACCAATATTTATTCCAATTCAATCAAATGTCCCACAAACAACTTCACAACATCTTGTTCCAACAAATCAATCAATACCAAGATCACAAGCAAGTTTTCCTCAAACAAGCACAAGTTCAAGCTTACCAAGCATAATAAATAGTCAATTTTTTGTGAGACATGTGTCATCAATGAATTATTCACAACATAATAACCTTAATGAGATATCACCAGTGAAATTACCCAAGAGACAAAAATTCAAATCTAAAACTTCAAAGAGTTTATTTCAAAAATTAGATTGTATATATGAAGAGGATGATATAAATAATTCACCCATGTCTAGAAATGGCTCATTCCAAAATAATCACATGGATGATATACCCATTTCCCATCAATTAATTAGCTTTCAAGAAACATCCATGTCACCTTCCATCCCTTTATCTCCTAAAGTTTCACAAGATCCATTTCCTCCATCACCTTCAAATCACACTTCCAATGATGAAACCCTCCATGGGATATCCATAGAAAAATTTCAAGATAGTCTCATTCATGAATATGAAAATCTCTCTCATACTTCCCATATGCTAGATCCAATTCCATCATGTCCCCTATCTCCAATAAATCATATTCCAAAGAGTCTCATGCAAAGTCTATTATCCAATTTTTGACCAAGATCCCATTTCCCTTGAGCTTCATAATAATCCTATTATCCCTAATCCTCCTATCCAAGATCACCCCCTTCCATGTCAAGAACAAAATGTCCTTCCAAGTCCCATTGACCTTCCCCTTCCTAAGCAAGATCATGAACCCCCTTCTAGTCTTCCTAATGATTCCATTCAAAACCAAGAGAAAAACTCCTTTTCTATAGAATCCCATGATCCTATTCCAAATCAAAATAAAAGTATCTCTTCACCTTCATGTCCTCCACATTATCCCATCATACCCTTAAATTCCCCAAAATATCCCATCATCCCTTTGGATCCTCTCCAAGATCTCTCCATTCCTTCATGTCCTTTCTCTTATCTTCCATGTCCTTTTCAAGATTCTATCATGTTATATTATCCTATCACCATTCTTATTCCATCGCAGGATCCCCATATTCCTCTTGATCCCCCTAATGATGAAAACACATTTATGCAAGATGTTCATGAACCCCTTACACTTCAAATGGGTTCCACTACTTCTATCAAGTCTAGTCCATCTCATGTTCCTATTAGTCCTTCCAAACCACACACATCATAAAATAAACTCGCATCTTGTAGCAATTATCTTATGGTTCAAAAGAAATGTCAAGTCAAAGGGTTAAAAATTCATAAGCAAGGTATATTATAACCCTTGCATATCAAAGAAAATTCTAAAGGTCATGACCTCAGTCCTAAAGTTCACTCTCAAGGTGTTGGTATCCTTTCAAAACCTAAATCAAAACATATACCTCCTCCTTCACCCCCTTCCATCCATTTTAGGTCCATATATTCCTCCCTCCACTAGTTCAAAATCCACTTACCCTTTCCCATATGGAAGTCAGAAAAGGAACACATCTTTGAGAACCTTCCATCCATCCAAAAAGCATCAATACAATTCCTATCCATCCATGAATCCCCTTCATTTTCCAAGCAATTTGGATGCCAAGCATAAAGTCCATAATTCAAGAAACCCACATGCATTCAAGGATCAACATGTCTAGTCTAATAGACATGTGAATACAAAGAAAAAATATGATCCAAAAAGAAAAAGAAAAGGAAATATCAAAAAGGCCATAAGGGCCCATTAAACAAAAAGAAAATTCAAAATCAATATGGGTTCCTAAGTCCATTGTCCAAAAAATGAAATCAAAAGAACCAAAAAAGAATGAAAAATCAAAATGCATGTGGATTCCCAAGAAGATTCTTGAAGCACAGAGTCCTAAAGAAAAATTCAAGTTGGCATCCAAAATTGCTACCCTTCCATCTAAAATACTTCCATCTTCCAAATCCATTTTGGGTCCTTTTGTCCCAAGATCCATATCCATTCCTCCATCAAATCCAAAATCTTGTTTTCCTCCATCACCCCATCACCCCTCAAAATGTGTGTCAATTTTTGTCTTTCATCCATTTCCATCGAGTCAAAATAAATCCTTCTTCCACTCCCTCCATTATCTTACACCTCTTTTCTAGCCTTTCATTCAGCCTATCCAATCATTTACCTAATCATTGTAATTACCCTACCAATGTCTTTGAGCATACTATTATAGTCATGGCCCATTATTACATGTCCTTTCAAGAACACCATCCAAATAATAAGGCATTCAATTCCTTCATCCATGTCCATGTCATGTCATGTCATGCATCCATTGTCATCTTCTAAAAATATCAAAAATGCAAAAAAATTGGAAAAAGTTTTTTAAAAAAAAAGCAAAAAAATGAAAAAAAAAGAAGGAAAAAGTTGCCTTGATGAAAACCTAGCAAACATGCATCTTGGTAACACAGAAAAAATGAATAAAGAGAAATAATTTTGTCCAATAGTGAAAACATGGTAAACATGCTCTTTGGGAAAGTACCATGATGAAAACCTAGCAAATAGGCATCATGCATAGTTTCTGAACTTCTTGCATTCCATACTTGGGGGCATATTTTTTTTGATCATTCTATATCCTATTATACTCCTTATCATTTTGCTCCATTATCCTATCAGCTTCCATATTCCCTTTTTTCCAACTTTGATCTTGACAAGGTTACAGATCTTCCCAAAAAGCATTAAATGTCCTATCTAATTTACACTATCCTATCCCCATCCCTTTGTTCCATATCACCTATCTTATCGATTCCTTTAGTCTATTACCCTTGTCTCCTATTTTATCTTGCTTATCCCATCATTATCCTATCCAAATTTTATCTTGGTCTTGATGAAAATAAGGACGTAAAAATGTAAAACATTTTCAAAGAAAACCTCTTGACATGTCTGTTCCAATGTATCACATGTACCCTATCATTGTCAAATCCCATCCTTGAGCTTTCTTAAAACATGTTATCCCCATTATGTGTATAGTCCTTTGCAACCCAAACAAAGCTTCAATGACATATCAAACAACCCTTTGGCCTTCATCAATCCATAATGTCCCTGTCTTACTAGACATTGGGGGCAATTCTTGCTTGTAAATATCCTTAATGATCCTAAAAAAATCCTTAAAAATCATAAAATGTCATGAAAAAATCCTAAAACTTCAAATATGACCCTGAAAAATCTTTAAAGATCATAAAATGTCATGAAAAAAATCTTAAAAATTCAAATATGAAGCTAAAAAAATCCTATAAAATCAAATATGAAGCTGAAAAAATTTCTAAAAATCAACTAATGTCCTGAAAAATCTTTAATATTACAAAATATCTTAGAAAAACCACAAAAATTCAAATAACTTCAAAATACTAAAAATCAAATCCTTCAAAAATCATGCAATAAATTTGTACATAACCATTTCTATGCTTTCAATAAATTATCCTTTGTGAAAAGATAAACATTTGAGCACTCACAATCTTAAGACTTTTCAAACATTGGCGCTTAATGAAATCATGCATCAATAGACAAACTATCCAATCACGTTAGCAATCAATCAAATTAAACTTGTCCTATTAATCAAAAACATCATTTTTTCCTTTTATCAAACCTATCACTTGTCTTATACAAGGTTTTGTATACTCGAAACTAGACAGTATCTATCTTAGATGGGGTACTTCATTCTTGAAACTAGATACTATCATTATCAATAAAAAGCAAAAGGTATCAATTTTGACAACTAGATCAAAATAGTTGTTGGCTTGCTTGGTTTAGTGAGTCTTATTTTTAATTTATTTATCTTTATTTATTTTTTCTTCTTCTTATGGGTTTTTTTTCATAACATTCTAGGGCACATATGTCATATGCTTCAAGATGAATGGAAACATTCCTTCTCTACTATGTGTTTATTTTTAAGAAATGGATCACATTATCATCCTATCTTTCTGTGTCATGGTTTGACACATCCAATTTTTACATATTAAATAAAGCTCTCGTGACATAAAATGCACTTATGAAAGCAAGTTTTTGTCATTACTAACTTTTCTCCATCAAATTTTTAGCCTTTTACTAGCATTCCTTCCATCAATATTTTCCAATCATTTTCTTTTTGAAAAATTGTCCTTGAATCTATTTCCACCCAATTTTTTGAGGGGGCATCCTACCTCCCTTATGTCAATCTACTAGGGCATGATCTTTATTTTTCTTTGAACCAATGCTCATAATCGCATTGTCTCAAATTAGAGAAAATGTAGACACATAAAAATGGTTAACACCTATGTTTCCCCTTTGAACATGTCTTTAACCTTGTGTCATTCCTCATTTGATCAGTTACTAGCATTGCCCTCATTTTACATCATAACCTTGATCTCTTTAGCTGAGTCAATTGAATCTACATCTCATTCCTAAATCAATCCTAATCAATCCTAATCCTTCCTAAATAGAGCCTAATCATTCCTAATTGTTCCTAAACCATTTCAATTCAATTCAATCCCAAATCAGTCCAAGGCATTGTCAAAGATCATCGATGCCTCATCATCAAATCTCAATCCAATCCCAAGCGCATTGTCAAAGTTCATCGATGCCTCGTTGTCCTCATCCTAATCAAAGTCAATTTAAATATCATTTTCCAAGATCATCAATTCTATTTCATCATCATCAATGCAATCCCAATAGCATTTTAAAAATTTATCAATGCTATCCTATCCTGTCATCACCAATCACACACATTGTCAAAGTTCATTGATGTTGCATTGATCCCTAATCAATTTTTAATCATCAAGATCAGTTCAAACCATAATCAAATCATTCAAGACCGATCCTTTTTTTATCATACATCATCAATTTGTCCAATTATTTTACTAATTCATTCCTTTGGGATAGATAACCCATAATTTAGCCCTTTTGTATTAACCTATTAATTAGATTAATTCCCCTATCCTATGTCTACCACAATTAATTAATTTCATATTAATTAATTGTTCCATTTTCCATGAATTTTGGAATTTTTAATTCCTAATTCTTAATTTGTCTTTTTGGTGGTATTTAATGAGTTTTTAAATTCAAAATTTCCTTCCCTCTAATTGTGCTTCCAATCCCTATAATTATGCTTCATGATTTCTTCCATCTTTCCCTATCAATTTTTCCACTAATTTGGCCTCCTAATTTCCTATTAATTTTCCTCCACTTTCCTTCATCACTTTGTCCTTGATTTTTACATTAATTTGTGCATTCCCTTTTGCGCTCCCAATTTTTCATAATTATGACAAATTTCCATCTTGCACATTAATTTTCCTTTTCTTGCATTTTGACTCTCAACTCTATAAATTGAGCCTTTTTGCACTAATTTGGTTAACCACTTTGAATGATCAATTACTCTTAGTATTCTCAGTTTTTCTTTCAAGCTATCATAGTGCATTTCAAGATCTTTTAAAGAGCTACATCCATCTACACTTTGGAGAAGAAAGGAGAACATGGGAACCAAAACTTGAAGGGGGTTTTAGATAGTGTTTTAATTCCTTCATTTCAAGTTGTTTTCATGATGAGATTGAGTTAGGTTTTTCATATTGTTGAAAGCTTAAGGTTTCTTTTGATATTCTCTCTAACCCTAATTTTGATCTTACACCTATGAAACTCCACATCTCCTCTGAGTGTGTCTAATGCCTCCTCAAGTGTTGTGGAAACAACCTATCCTCTTTTGCACAAATCACCATTGGCATGCATGCACATGATACACATTTCCTATGAAAATAAACATCTCCTCTCAGTGTGTCTAACACCTCCTCAAGATCTTGACACATCACCAACCAAATCCTACCCCCCTTTCTCCTTGAAGGGAAAATTATGATGCCCAGCTCCCTTTTCTCTTCAAGGATACAAATATATCAAGTCCCCTTTTTCTTTAGGGAAAAATATTCCAAGAACCCTCTTCTCTTTAGGGAAACAAGTACATCAAGCCTCCTCTTTTCTTCAAAGACAAATCTATCAAGCCCCAGCTTTTCAAGGACACAAATAGGTTGCTTCTCATATGATGAATCATCCATGAGTGAGAAGATAACTCAGGATGATATAAAAATTCCTACCTCTATTTCCTCCAACCTCTTTTAGGAACCTCTTACTATTTATCTATCTGATGCCATAATAAACTCTCTTATAGAAAAAAAATTTGATCCTTTGAAAGGAATGAAATCCTTAACATAGATGACCTCGAGAACATAAGAAAAAAGTGACATGATGAAATAAATCCATGATTTAATCTATTGGAGTTTGATGAAGATGATAATATGGTGAATGTTTTAGTGTTTTCATTTCTAGAAACAAGTCTTCTAGGTTTATTGAATCCATTATACCAATGATAAATCTCACTGCATAAGGAATTCTCTAAGTATCCAGTGTATTAGTGATACCACATACAATCATGGTAAATGTGTTGTGCGGTGACAATATTGAATGTTTTGGTGGTGCAATTAGACATGAAGTATCTACAGATTCATGTAAACCTACATTTATTATCGCTCAAGAATATTTGAAGTACATATGAATATTTGGAGGAAACATCAGTGTTATTGGCTAGAATAGCCAACCGATAAAGTCAAGGTGATGAAATTAAGGTAGCAATTCGATAAGAATTAATGATTGTTTTATGTTTGAATTGTATTATTGAGGGTTGACCTTGAGGATTTCAATTTTCTATGTTGGAATGGTTTCTTGTGAATTTTGAATGATTTTGGAGGCTGACATCAATAACACATTTTAAGGTTATTCCAGTGACCTAAATATGTATATAAGAAATGAAATCAATAAGAAAAAGAGGTTGTTAGATGTTGTGATGATTGTGATAGTTGAAGGAAAAGTTTTTATGATCAAAGAAATAATTTGAGTAGTGTTGAAATGGATCTATCAGGCAAAGTGTACTAAATTCAGATCATTTTATTTGAGTTTATTCTCAAGGAAAGTTCGAACATGCTTGCAATAAAAATATTCTAACAAGGTTAATCTATAACCAGGTTACTCTCATAAGGAGTTATAAATGCCTTAGTAGGGTAGTTCCTAACAGGACCTTGTAATAGCTTCTAATCAGTCTATAGATACTCTTAACTGGGTATACCCTTAGTAGGGTGTTGGAATGATCCTAATAGGATAGATATTATTGGTGCACTAGTGATATTAGTGGGTGATAATTCTCACCATGGTTCTTCCCTCTAACAAGAGTTTCCATGAAAAAATATTGGTGTTTTTATGTTGATTAATTATGGATGTTTTATGTCTATGATTCTATGTTATATTTACATTTTCATGTTGGTTTATCTTTAAAATTTGGAAAAGATTTTATAGATATGTGGTTTCACTTATTCACCCCCCTTTCAGTGCCTTATAACATTAACAATTGGTATCAGAGACAATTTCCCTTAACTAATCCTAATAGCTTGGGGAACATCCTTGAGACATATATGGAGGGTTTGAGATATCAAAGGAAAATTGCAAAGGCTGAAGAAGATATTAAAAATCTGAAGGATTATCTCAAGAAATCAAGAGCTAAGAGACAAGAAATAATTGAAGAATTGAGTGAAAGACAAGATCTCATTGAGAAACTATCTGAACAAAGTGGATATGAGGAATATGAAGCAACCTTGGAAGAATAGTCTCAAGAGAATGAGAAGCTTCATAAATACAAGAAGAACATCAAAATAGAATTAGAAGCTATTAGGAATAGTCCCAAGAGATAACTAAGTAGGGGGGGGGGGGGGTGAATTAGTTATCTACAAGATTCAATTATTTATCCAATTAAGTATATTTAAACATAAATCATAAACAAAATGAAATAACACATAAACACAACACCAATATTTTGGTTACGGGGAAACCCAAATAGGTAAAAACTCTGGTGGGACTTGATACCCACTAATATTTTTTACTAGTGCATAATGATCCTTGTTAGAAGATCCTTAACCCAATTAGGAGTTTCTTTACAATATATCAAGTATAGTAGACCTGGTCAAGGGTCAGATCCTATTAGGAGTCTTTTAGAATTGTCCCTGTTAGGGGAGAGGATGCACTATCTGAGAGCTCACTGCTCAAATGGGTGAAGGCTACAACCTTCTAAATAAAAAATACACACTATATATGGATCTTGGTGAACTACACTTTGACCTGATGTCTAGATCAATTCCAATGTATAGCACAAATACTTTACTTGGTCACATAGACCTTCTTCTAATGGTTCTACACTTTGCACACTCTTCTCTACTTTGCTTAATCAACCATGAACCACACTCCAGAAATCACAAATGAATGCCTATAAATATATTTCCTCTAAATGATATAATCAAGTCAGCCTATTAGAACCACCTTGAAATCATATTAGAGAAACCATTAAAAACTTATATAAACATTTTGGCAGCTCTACTATGCACACAACACATTCTGGGACCTGTCCAAATAAGATAGTTGTAGACACACGCTACACACTATCGACTCTACCAAAACAAATCTATCTTTCTCCTCAAGCTGAATTACTTCATGTGGTCTTAACCAAAAATTAATAACTCTTCTCTAAGCTTAACTCCAAGGGTGCATACCCAAAAGATAGGCACAACTCAAGAACCAATAAAATCTCTGTCAGCTCTTTTGAATAAACACAAGAAACTGCTACTGGAAAATAGCGACTGCGTAACTTCACTTCTATTGAATATCAGACTATGCATCCATAACTAATACATCACTAACATGTCTTCAACATATATCCAAAAGCTTAAGGCTCCATGATAACTGTACAGACAACCATACACAAAACACTTCCTGATACTCTGTCAGGAACACTGCCGACACAAGTTGCTATATAACTGTCTGTACTAATAGTTAACCGCTGCACCCATGATATCATGTTGATATCATGTCCATGCTAAATATATTGAAATCTTACTACATAAGACTTCCACACATGCTACTTTCCATATGTTGTCATCAATGACAAACATATAGTCAGTACTGGCCTGCTGGAAAATCTCCAACAGAAGCTTTGTCAATCAGAATGGGTGAAGAAATGGAAGCAAGGAAGAAAACAAAAGTAGAAAGGAAAATTATAGAGGAATGCCTAAAACCCAAGGTGGCTGAGATATTTAAACCTAAACAAGAAGTTGGTACATTGCATGCACATCTACATGATACAAATGAAGAGAATAAAAAATTCCTAATGAAGAATGAAAATATGAGATAAGAAAATGAGAAATTGAATCTTTAGGTACAAAAAAGACCATACAAGATGAAAAATATGCACCTAATGTAAATCAAAGGAAATCTAGTAAGAAACCCTACAAACCAATTTATTTCAATTTTCATAAGGTTGGAAATACTACTAATGTATGTAAGATAAATATCAGATCTAGTGTTCCAAGTATTAGATATAATGCTAGACCTAGAAATTTTCATGGTTATTATTACAATTACAAAAAATATGGTCATAGAGATAATGAGTGTTGAACAAGAGTGAACAATAAGAGGCCATATATAAACTAGAAGAGTCCTTATCAGAATGAGAACTAGTAGAATGTTACTGTGTGCAATAAAACTAGTTTGCAAGGAATATTAAAATTTGTTAATCATTAAAAAAACTAAGAAATACTACAACATCAAGATTAGACAATAAGACAGAGAGAAAAATAATCAAATGAATCCTAAAGAAATGAAAACCTCCCTAAACTAATGAAGAAGCTCCTTCCTTTCATTATAGATTTGTCCAAGCTAATGGATGTGTGTTCAGTATATTTTATCAAAACTTCAAAGTGTGTAGATATTTTTGCATTATAAGGTTATGTTTGATGACTTCGTCTCTCAAAATGGAATTATAACTTTACTTGGATGGAAGATAATTTGTGAAGGGTAGAGGGTTCAATTTATAGGCCAAGAGAGGGTAAATGGAGGGTCAAGATTGAAAGTGGATGAAGGGTGGAGATGTATTTGAAGGAGAGCACATCGATTGTACTTATTCAAATTCATAGATTTGTGACAAGTGTCAAAAAGAGAGCTTGAGAGGACATGGGAGAATGGGAAGATATGTCATAAAGACACATCTCATCTCAAATCTGAAAGGTCAAAAATTGAGGAATGTGACCATTTTAGGAAGTGGGAGAGATTTTGGAGAATGGGAAGAAGGAAATAAAATACTCCTTGAAGGGGACAAATGTGTAAGAGGTGTAAGGGATGTGTAAGATAATTTAAGGTTGACATAAATGCATTTGGTTGGGGAGTGTGAGGATGTGACAAGAGTTGAATTGGGATTTGGGTTAGATTTCTTAATCTTCACGATTAAGGTTGTGCAAATGATTAGGGTAGATTAGGGGTGGATTAGGATTTGTTGATCCCTAAGTTTTGCTGTCTATTACTATCTTACACTTAGTCATTTTCTAGGTAATGTTGGTCAGTCATCACTGCAACTAAGTCATCATGTATAGATCGAGCTATGTGTAGACTTATATATTGTACATTTACCGAGCAGTAGTTACTGTTGAGAAAGTCAAAGGTCACCGAGTATTTCAATAATAGCCAAACAATCTTATGCTAAGTTGTGTAGATATTGTGTGAGTGAATTTTGTACCTAGCTGTAGACACAACACTTCAGTAAAACATTAGAGGTTAGCAAAAATCAAAATCGTGCAATGAAATGGAAACTAAACTAACCAGGCAATTTACTACCTTCTAGTAGGTGCAAGTATGATATTTTCATATTAGACTGAGACCACTGACATTAACGACACCTAAACAAAGGATTTTGAATGTAGAATATGGATGCAAATTAATCTATATTTTTGTATTTTATATGCAATTGGATGAAAAACTGGATATGAAACTAATCTAGATGAAACTGATATGATATGTGATTGATCTAAGAATTGATATGCTAAATGATACGAATACTCAAAAACAAATGAAAATCTCACAACAGCTTGGATTCACAAAAGATGGATTCTTCAATCTCCAATTCGGCAACGTGAGGATGCAATTTTGTGGATTCTTTTAGAAGAGATGAAGCCTTCTTTTTATAGAAATCTAGGGCCTTGAGGGTGCATGAGAAAAGTCATAAATCACTCTTCATGAACTCAGGTTGATTTTTGAGTCAACAAGAAATTAGAGACAATTAACTCACATAATCATGCAAAATCATGCAAGACAACTTTTTAACTCAAATCATAAGTTTAGATCAGCTTTGAACTCAAAATAGATGTTGAGTTTCCAAAAGTTAACAACTTGCATTGATTTCCTGATTTTGAGTTTAACTACTCTTTGAATGTGTACAATTAATTATGAATTAATTAAATAAATAAAGTGATTTATCCTCAACTTAACTAATTTTTGAATTAAAATAATTGAATTATGGGTTGATTAATTATTAAATCAAACTTTTATTCAAAAACTATATCATTAAATATTGACATCTGACTTTAATTAATTAAATAAGAATTTAATCAATTAGTCATGAGATTTTTGATTTATTGTCAGAATTAAATAATACAATTTAGGAATAAATGTAATTAAATTCAATTAAATATATAAGTGGTAGAATTAAATCTAATTAATTAAACTTTAGGATAAATAGGATTTATCACCAAATAATCATTAAATTAAAGATAATTATGATAAATAGGAATATTTCTAGGAATATTCCCTGATGTAGAATTTAGGATAATTAATTAAATTCGATAATGTGCAGATGTGCCTTAAGTTAGGACTTCAATGTCAATTTTGTTCGATTTGAGGATGTAGGAGGTTAATGAACCTATAGCCCATTTTTGGGTATTACATTTTTCCCCTCTTTGAATTACTATGCGAAGTGCAGTGGTTCAAAGATTAGTCTATTTTTTATACTAAAATTGATTTAGAAGATAAACCAATTTCAAGATAGAAACCGATTGAAAGATTTTAAGATGCAAGATTTAGGTCCTAAATGACCAAAGATAATGTTAACTATAGCAGCAATGAACCGATGATTTTGAAAAAGTGTCAAAACACCTGATCTTGAACCTTATGATTGCAAAGAAGTGAGTGACCGATTCCAGACCCGATTGTCAATAAGAATAACATTGGTATCACATCTAAACCCTTCAGTTACAAAGAACCAAGAAAGTAACATTAATGAACCGATGGTTACAAAAAGCTAATACAGTTTACAAGATTAGGAGAATACCAGATTGATATGGATCTCGATGAATCTGATATGCCCCAAGTGATGATAGATGTGCCCCAAGCGATGAGGACTTTTGATGAGTCAACAACTAGACATGGTTTTTGTCTTGATTACTGAGGAAAGATTGATTATAGAATTAGATTTATAGATTTGAATGATGTGCAATACCATGCCCCCTTTGGGATTAAAATGGAAATCTGACAAGAAAAGTCAGCGTTATGGTTTAGACGCATGTTAATTGATTTGAGAAGTGGTTATGCACATTTGAAAACATGTTCTGCATTGTTTAGAAGTCCTGGAGACCAAGTTTGACTAGATTAAACCATGAGTTGACCATAGTTGACCAAGTTAAATTTTTGATAGTTTGATGTAAGATAATTAGTTAAGTTGAATTCTGGATGTCTTTGAAGATTGGAGGTCGATTATGCAAGCAGTAGACCATCCTAGGTCCAAAAATTTTAAATCACGATTTTGACATAGTAAATGATTTTAAATTTTGATTTGATCTCAAAAATGGGTTTAGAACGTTGAAATTAGCTAGGGGTGCAATTTTCATAAAAAATGGAGCACATTTGAAAATTAGGTGAAAAGCTATATAAAGGCTAGAAGGGTCATTTTCATTTCATTATTCACCAATTGACTTTTGAAACCTTGTGGAGCCCTCTGAGCAATAAAATGGTAGAAATGAAGGTACCTGTCAGTTCACATTGATTTGAGTGCAGTCGGAGACATCAGAGACCTCGACAGTATGGACATCTGGTAGGTGGACCTCTATGCCTCTCTGAAAATTCAATTTTTGCATGTTTATAGCATGTTTAGGGCATTTTTCATACGTTTTCAATTTTTCATTTTTTCATATGCATGGAAACTCATACGACTCTCCTCCGAGACTCGTACGACTTTTCAAATGTAGCTAGGTTATCGTATCAATACCCCCCAAGGCTCGTATGAGAGGGACCCAAGAGTCGTACGACATTTCATCAAGTCCCTCTTTTGTCATATGAGAAACCTTACAAAGTCGTGCCACTATGCTTTATCATATGCTACCATGTAGAAACTCGTATGAGTTTCAATACCAATCTGAAGTGTCGTATGGGAAACAATGAGCTTAAAACTCCATTTTAGGTCAAATTTTTTGAATTTCTGATTCCTTAGGCTGATTGCTGAGCTTTTAACCTAGCTTCTAGGATAGTGATCTGTTCAATTTCTATACTTGTAGCCTATATTTCAACCAAATTTACTGATAGGGTTCCTTGTTTCTATGCTATGTAGGTCATATATCCTGACGTTCATGTGCGTATCTCTCATCCTACCATGCAGAGACTTTGTGTATCACTGCCTAATCCTATGAGGGTTCATCTTGCTTCATGTGGATTCAAGTATCTGATTCGATTACTTGAGATTAGGTTAAACCATGGGCTATTGACTGCTCTTATAGAGAGATTCCATTCTAAGACCCAAGCTTTCCACTTGTCACCTAGGGAGATCACTATGACACCAGAGGATGTGTATAGGATACTGCGCATTCCTTTCCATAGTGGTCAGCATCCAGAGTATGTGAGTTCAGGGAACTCAAGTTTATTAGCATTTAGACGGATTTTTAGAGATGATACATAGATGACTACTTCTATTTCTTGGGAGACCTTGGTACAACATTATGGATAGTCCCATAGACTGGAGTGCATCATAGCTGGGATGGTAGGAGGTATTATCATGTCTGACCATCAATAGAATGGTCTATTGATGGGCTGGGCCCCAATGGTAGCATGACTGATGGAGAATCCTTCTAAGCTAGCTTGGGGTCAGTGTATGTTGGCACACATGTTCTTTGAGATGCATGAGATAGTGTATTAGGAGAGAAAATCTTTTTCTTTTGGTGCTCTAGTTCTTTAGATTTGGGTCTGGGAGCATATCCTAGTTTGTAGATCAATGTGTCAGTCACAATGCCAGCCATAGGATATGGTTATTTATTTAGGTTATGTTACACGGGTCTGCATGGGCCACATAGAGTATTGGAGGTGATGCCTTGATGACATGAAATTTGTAGCATGGAGACCATATTTTCTCATAGAGGCCTGGCCTACTGCTAGAGAGCAGTTTAGTTATTTTTGTCAAAGTCGTGTATTGATTGGGAGATCCACATCTGTGATTGAGTGCTTCCTAATTACCAGGGTATGGAGGTAGTACAGCATCATCTAAGATGCACCACAAGAGCATGCTACTTATGCATGGATTCTAAGAGGTCTTGGATTAGGATGGGGCCCCTAGTTATCATATGCTCTCTATACACAAGAGTACAATGGTATTGTTGGTAGAGATTGGGATTATCGAGAAAATGTTCCTAATGCTGGTGTTGTAGATGGGTTTATTGTATGGCTTGCAGAGAATTTGATACATAGGTTCTCAGATCTGATAGATTTGATTCCTTCTATGGAGGAGGCCATGGATGTCATAGGTGCCCCAACAGGTAGAGGATAGAGATGCGCACTGGCATAGATGCCCCAGCCTAGACATCCTAGGCCGAGAGCAGTGGTGACACCATAGAGACTAGCTGGACATGCTAGATCACCTCCTCATCATACTATTTCTTCAGCAGGTAGACCTGCAGGTACTTCAAGGAGACACACTAGAGGAGAGAGTGGCACTTTGGGTAGCATGGGCACAATAGATATGTACTTGTAGCTGAGTAGATTGTAGGCAATGATGGTTATAATCCATTAGAGGGTGACATAGATTTTGATTTAGGTGCTAAGGTGAGACACCATAAGACACTAAGAGTAGAGACCACAGAGTAGCTAGCTACCAATACTGAGATACCAACAATTGATACTAATCCTAGTGTACCACTTACTCCATAGGAGGTCATTAAACAGCTTAGATTATAGGTCAGGGACCTGAAGGTACGCAGTGCTCACTGGGAGGAGAGATTTCTAGAGGCAGATAGATAGCATGCAAAGCTTCATGAGGAGGTTTAGAGATTATAGAAAAAGGTTAATCATTAGACTTCTCATGCTGCATATTACATTTCTACTTACTATGTTGTTGTTCTTGTTGCTCAGAGAGTTCCTACATACTCTCAGTACATGATAGCATCAAAGGGAGCTAGGGAACCTAGAGCTGAGGTAGTACTAGATGCACCACCTCCACCTCCACCAGATGTAGAGAATCAAGTAGACAACTGATCTATCTTCTCATTCTATTATTTTTTATCTTTTTGCCCATAGATACACTATTCTGACTTCTGATAACTCACGTGAGATCATTCTTTTGTACTATGTGCCAGTAGTGCACCCCTGACTAGTTTTGAGTTTTATGATATATATATGAGATTGAGATATTGGTTGACTTCATTTGTACTTTTAATGTTTTGATTTATGATGATATCATGTGATGCTTATGCTATGAGTAGTGTAGAATGTATGTATGGATTTATGCAATGCAATGATTTATTTCATATGTATGGATGTTATACACGTGTAATTGATTATGGAAAGATTTATGTATGATTTATGCTTATGCACATGGATGTAATGTAATGCAATATATTATCATATGAAATGTGAATGCAACAATACACATGATATGTTTTGTAGGTTTTTTAGGTTTTGATGAAGACAAGTACTTAGTCTTATGTCAAAAAGGATGTTTAACCCAGGAGGGTAACTGCTTGCAGTTCGATGAAGAGACCTTTGTGTTTGGTTTCAGCTCTTGTTATATTTTGAAGAGGTGATTGAAGAATCATTTAAGAATTTGAAGTTTATTCAACCATTGTGAGATCATGCAAACATGCAGAATGATATGCAACCTAAGACCTAGGACCTAGTCATTGATCATGTGTCGGTCATTTTCATCATTGAATTTTTAGGTAACCGAATAAATCAATACAATGCTCACTAGTTAGGAAACCATAGACATATGAATATCAATTTGTATGCTCAAGAATAAATAGAACACCCACTTGTCAAACAACCATGGACATATGAATATTAATTTTGTTTTGGGAATATTAGATTTGATAAAAGCGTCAAGGTACAAATGCCAGGATGACCTGAATATCATGTCCATTTTGATATAGCAATTTTTATAAGCATCAAAACATAAACATTGTGATGACCTAAATACGCCTTGTGTTCAAACACATCAAACAGTCAAGAGATCATTCTAAATCTAGTGTGAATTACCTGTAGTGACCCTTTATCATTCACATCCTTAGGCAAGATCATGTTTCACAGTAGGGGAAAGAACTCACTCAAAAAGAAAATAGTTAGATCAATCTTCCTTGAATTTTCTGGGTGTCAATGGTTAGGGTACTCATGGCCATCCAATTTGAGATAGAGGCTCTTACAGATGAACACCATTTCAATCCAGAATTTCCAAAGTTGTTAGATTTTCACATACAAGCAGAAGACAAAGAAAATATTATGCCCCCAGTCATCATTCTCTAAATCTTGTAAAGGACATCATCAAAGAGCTCGAAGGGACACAATATGAAAAAATCTCAATGCAAGTTAGTAAGCATACAAGGAGATAAAAGCATAGATTATTTTTAGTTTGTGTTTGATGTTTGATTGCATTGTTGTTGATGCAAACTCCTTTCTAGAGAGGAGACTGACTGACTGACCCAAATAAAGCTTCAAAGGACTCTGACTGGATATGACATGTCTAAGATACACTAGAGGCCATAGGATATGACATTGATTGTCCCCGAGTGTTAAGCATTGATAGGATATAGATGCTTGAGCTGATTGGTGTACAGACTAACTTTATTGAAACAAGGATAGCAGAAACAAACCGGAGATATGTACAAACTAAAGCAAGACTGAAAGTTGGGAAAGACCAAGATTGCAATGATAGATGGAGCATTTTGAATAAGTGGCACCTATTCGCTAGGTTTTCACCATCTTGGCAGAGATTCTATTTTTTCTATCAAGGCACCTGTTTCCAGGTTTTCACCAAGGCACTTTTTTCTTTTTCTTATTTTTTTTTGCTTTTTTCCATTTTTCAATTTTTTTGTACTTTTGATATTTTTTTGATTTTTTTGTGAATCATCAAGGCACCTATTGCTAGGTTTTCACCAAGATGTTTTATTTTTTTCAGGACTTTTTCAGATTTTTCATATTTTTTTAAGGACATTTTACCATACACTGAATGCCTTAGGCATAGAATTTCTTATGATGGAGAACATTGATTGGTTCTCGAAGCTGTTCTCCTTTAGTCATTGAGAGTTGATAGGCACCAGAGCCAAAAGTAGTAGTGATAATAAAGGGACCCAACCAGTTGGGTTCAAACTTCCCCTTGTGTTCTCAATGTGATTGATTTTTAGGATTCTCTCTCAAGACTAGATCACCAACCTAAAATTCTCTGTGTCTGACTTTCTTATTGTAGCCTCTAGACATTCTTTTCTGATACACTCTGAGATGATCATATGCTACTTGTTTGTGCTCATCTAGTAGTTCAAGTTCTTGCAACCTAGACACTCTGTAGTCATCATCAATTACTAGACCATGCATTATGATTCTTAGTGATGGGATTTCAATTCAATAGGTAGTACCGCTTCAGACCCATAAACTAAAGTGAATGTTGTAGCCCTAGTGGGCATTATGATACTTGTTCTATAGGCCCAAAGAGCTGGATTGATCATGAGATGCCAGTCTCTTCCTATTTTATTAACTATATGGTGCAAGATTTTCAATAGATTCTTGTTAGAAGCCTCTGCTTGTCCATTCCCTTGAGGATATTAGATAGATGACCAATGTTGTGTAATCTTGAATTTGGCACATAGATCATCTAAGTCTTTATTCTTGAATTATCCACCATAATCTATGACTATGGAATGAGGGATCCCATATCTGCATATGATATAGTTCAAGATGAACATAGATATTTGTTTCCCAGTTGCTTGTGTTAAGGGAACCGCTTCTGCCCATTTTGTAAAATAGTCTATAGTTGTGATTATATGGGTATGTCCATTAGAAGAATGAGGATGTATGGATCCTATAAGATCAAATTCCCATTGGTGAAAAGGCCATTGTGTAGTAAAGGGAATTAGATCTTTCCCTAGAGCATGAGTTAAGTTACCATGTACTTGGCACTTTTGACAATTCTTAGCAAACTTGATTGCATCTTTCTCCATTTCATGCCAATAGTACCCAACCCTAATAAGCTTTCGAGCTAGTGTTAAACCATTTGAGTGTGACCCACATATACCTTCATGGACTTCCTCAAGTGCACATTGAGACTCTTCCCATTCTAAACATCTAAGTAGCATACCATCTAGACCTCATTTGTATAGATCGTTACCAATGATGACATATTGGGAGGCATTGCAGATTAGGTATCTTTTCTCATGGTGATTGAAGGTTTCAGGAATGATTTGGTCTTGGAGATAGGAGAAAAGGTTTTTGTATCAGGATGAATCATGACCAACAACAATGCAGATCATGCGGGTTTTAGGGGAATCATATACAGGATAAGATAGTGCTTCCACCAAGAACTCGTAGCATAGCTCATGTTCAAGCTACTGTAATAGAGCAGATAGCGTTGCCATTGCATCGGCAACCTTGTTCTCTATTCTAGGAATTTTCTCAAATGTGATAGATATGAAATACTTCTTTAGATCATCTACCATTCTTTTGTATGGAATGAGCTTTTCATCTTTGGTTTGGTACACATCATTGATTTGATGGATAAGAAGTTGGGAGTCTCCATGAATGTGTATCTTTGTCACTCTCCACTCAATTGCAATTTTCATGCCATTAAGAAGGGCTTCATATCAGCAATATTATTTGTGCAAGGGAAATTTAATATGAATGCTTTGGGTATTGAGTACCCTTGAGGAGTGATAAATAATAAGCCTGCTCCAGATCCATTGTGTGTATAGGAGTCATCAAAAAATAACTACCATTCTCTAGAAGAAATATTCATGATAGAGGAATCTGGGAATTCCATTTGCATTGGTGTATCATCAAACATAGGTGCATCCACCAATTGATCAGCAATAACTTGGCCTTTAATAGCTTTTCTTTCAACATATTCAATGTCGAATTCACTTAAGAGCATGACCCATTTAGCTAATCTACCTATGAGGATAGCTTTGCTTAATAGGTACTTTAATGTATCAATTTTAGCTACCAAATGAGTGGTATGGGCTAACATATAATGTCTCAATTTCTATGATGCAAAGATCATAGCTAGACAAGCTTTCTCAATCATTGAATAGCTCTTCTCATATGCAACCAATGTTCTACTGATATAATATATAGCCCTTTCCTTTTTATTCTCATCATGTTGTGCTAGCAATGTCCCTCGTGATGTATCTATTATGGAGACATACAAGATCAATGGCTTCCCTTGAATAGGAGGCATCAAAATAGGAGGATTTGATAGATATTTCTTGATATGGTTAAATTTGTTCTCACATTCTCCATTCCATGCAAAAGTCACACCTTTATGTAAAGTTTTTGTAAAAGGTTGTGAGATATCCCCAAGCTGTGATATGAAATGCCTAATAGATTGTACTCTCCCTTGTAATGTTCTCATTTGACTAATATTATTTTGGGGTTGCATCTCTATTATAGCCTTTACTTTAGCTGGATCAACTTCAATGCCCTTCTTTGAAACTATGTATCCCAAGAGCTTTTCAGAAGTGACACAAAAAGCACACTTCTTAGGATTTAGTCTGAGACTAAATTTTTCCATTTTGTCTAGTATCTTGCTCAAATCATTTAGATGTTCAGCTCTAATCATAGATTTTGCTAAAGTATCATCAACATAATCCTCCATAGTTTGATGCATCATATCATGAAAAATAGATGTCATAGCTCTCTGATATGTAGCACCAGCATTTTTAAGCCCAAATGGAATGACATTCTAGCAGAACGTACCCCATGCACATGTGAAAGCAATTTTCTCTTGATCCTCTAGAGCAATTTTTATTTGATTATATCCAAAGAACCCATCCATTAAAGAATACATCTCAAAACCCACAGTCATGTCCACTATCATATCAATGTTAGGTAGTGGAAAATCATCCTTAGGGCATGCTTTGTTCACATCTCTAAAGTCTGTGCACATGCTGATTGATTTATCTGGTTTAGAACTAGGTACAATATTTGAGATCTATTGGTGTTATTTTTCCGAAAGGTCAGATTGACATTAGGATTGACAGGGCCAATGTCACATTCACTCAACACTCCAAATATGACAAGGAAAAAGGCCAACTGATAAGGATCAAAGAGAGATCCTTCTACACTTTGACCTCTACATCACTCAGGTGGGTATACCTCATTTTCACACATATACAACTTGAATCACACTACAAGCCTGCAAGTAACTGACTGTGGAATGGTTCTCAAACCCTTGTAGGTATCCTGTACCTCAATGAAACCAAGATTTAATGCAATAGCCCTACTTGCATAGAATGAGTATGAAAACCAGAGACCTATCCTAACAACATAAGAGGGAAAGGGTGGAACTTAATGTAAATGATTTAAAAGATGGGTTGAAAGGACCCCTAAGATACCCTAAGTCCCTCATAGACTAGTGCCTTATCCAATGGGCCACAGAGTCAAATACCCTATTGCAATAGAAAGCTATGAAACAAGAAGACAATGTATTCAATATGTTGATGCCTAGCATCAATCACACACCATGACCAAACCTCACTTTAACAACCCACTTGCATATTCAAGTATGTTATCACCCATCCAAAGGTTTTTAACCCTCCCCTTAGAAGAGACCTATAAACAAATAACACATTGACCAGCATCCACTAGAAGACAAGCATGACATATCTTTGACACCTCAGATCATACATACATGAAAACTAATCCTAAACTAGTTATCTCTACGAAGACAAGTCCACTTGCAAACACATAAGAAATGCAAACAAAAAAATCAAACACCCTTGATGTATGATTAATGAATTCAGAATTCAAATGGAGATAGTTTGGTAATAGTAAGAATATACTAAATCCTCATACATAAGATAAATCAACTACAATATATATCATATTCTCTTAACCAACAAAGGAAGAAAGAACACCCTATATGCAGAGAAGTAAGAGAAAATCTGCAGGAAAAGACCTTTCATGGAACCAAAAAGGAACCCTTAGGAACCAAGATTTCAGAACCCCCCCTAAATAAAAAAAAAAACACTACTTATACCCCTAGTCACCTTGGAATCCTCAAAGAGGATGCATCAAGCTTCGGGTGACTAGGGTTAGGGTTTCAACTACCCAACCAACCAAAAATTACATCAAAATTTATTGTAGGGGAAGAGACATAGGCAACTCAAAGAAAATAAATCTCAAACAGATTTGCAATCATGAAAATCTACGAGATCAACATAGTAAACCAAGGAATTGCCATGAAAACCAGTCAAATCGGCCACCTACAAACACTTTTTGAGCACAAAACCACACTTCACGGTACAAAAAAATCCCCAGCAATCGATCATGGCACCCTAGATCACACTGCATCCACTAGCACCACCAACCAAATCAAATCCAGCCGAAGAAACCATAAAAACTAGTCCTTTCTATTTTTGGAAACCCTCAGAAAGTTCAAATTTGAATTTCAATGGTCACTTCATGGTGCCAGCAGCAAATCGGCGGTCAATATTCAAACTGAGATCAACTTTAACTCACGACTGTTAGATCCTTCACTTTTCATGGTCTTACATCTTAACTTCAGTGGGACCCCAAGTCTCACTTAGCAAACACGCGACTGAAGGCTACCTCCAAGTCACAGAAAATTTTATGTCTCTGCCAGTCTATTTAGAGAATACATGAAGACATGTTCACTAAACTACCACATCATTTAGAACATCGCTATATTATTGCTTGAATGAGTGAAACCCTTTGAAATATATCAGAACTACTAAAATAATTTAGTAGAACTGCTAAACCTTAGACCCCCACCTGGGCCCGCATTATGCCATCTGTCGACATGTTATTCATTGTATCTGCCTGGTCACCACTAACACAGGACCCACTGACACATCCAAGTAAGATTCAAAATCAATGGATGGCCCATGATCTCATGGGGTAGGAATATTCCTTGAGATCATGCGTCGACCATAGATTTAAAAGCCTTCACTGCAGGCCCCACTGATAGGATCCCACTCAATAATTCACTGACCAATAAGTAACTACCAACTAAGTACACATAGTAGTGGACCCACATCACTTTATCACCTCTGAGAAAAGTAAAATCAACGGCCAGCATAAGATCTCAAACCTCTGACACATCTCATGAGAACTTACACCCGTCGTTGATTTTCTGCAGATGTCAAGACCCTCTGATAAGCTAGAAACCAGGTCCCACTGATAACTACCAGCATATTGCATCATGGACCAATAAGAAGTGAACACTTCCAGAAACACATGGAAAATGGTCCCACTAACACAACCAATAAGAAAGCTCCATTTGTAACACCTGTCAGCGGACCCACAACAGTCATCCTACACACATGGAGAATCGGATGGCTGGCACATAATCTCAAGGGTTCAAAAGATTCTTTGAGATCATGCACCAGCCATAGATTCTAAATCTTTTCCATCATCATGAAAGCCTAACCCCACCCTACCATGTAAGATCCTTTGATGAATGAGAGACTACCATGTCACAAAATCTGGCAAGCGGACAAGTAACTTTTTCTTCACTCACAGGTCCTTCTGACAACCCTTTCACTTCATTGATTCTTTTGGCCAATAGGGAACTGCCATGTGTGCTTACTTGGTAGTGGACCCACCATTTTGAAATGCTATAACCGTGGAAGAATCAATGGCCGTCTCATAATCTCAAGCCTCTGACATAGTCTATGAGAAGATGCACCCACCGTCAGATTGAGATGGTGTTAGAGAGACTGGGCCAGGGAAATAATAAAGGCTGAAACTATAGGAAAGAATCCAGTGCAGGGACTTAGGACTTAGGAAAAATTAAAGGGACCCCGCCAGACATAAAAACCTAACCGCCAAATAACATAAAAGGTCATTTTAATTAACACATGTGGATTTAAGGATTTAAGTCACCAAAAAGATAACAACAAAAAAGAACTGGGCTAGGGCATTTTTGAATTTTTTTACCCAACGGCTAGTTTTTTGAAAATTTGACAAGGGTTTTAGGGCTAGAGACCAGGAAAGAGACTCCAGAGACCAGGGGAAGACCTGCACAGCCATGAAAATTTTTTACAGTGCTAACAGTGGCTCTGCTTGGGGAAGTATGCCTCCTGTAGGCATAGCAAGGATTCAGATCTTTGGGAAAAGAAGACCACCTACTGGAAAAGGGCACAAAGACCTCAAAAAACATAGGGAACACACCAGGGAAAATAGGAAGGGAAACCCACAATAGAAAATGAAAAAACTATATAGAGTGTACATTTTTACAAAAAACCTGCAGCATCCAACCTGAGTTAGTCTTTGCCTCTATCAAAAATTTGGTTTTCATTTCTTCCTTCATGAGGCACACCAAATATTTTATTTTTAGTTGTTTCACCAAGCATGTCAACATTTCCAACCAGCCTATCCGGTAGAACAAAGTAACTATCTTCATAGTGCATGTAAAAATTTTTGGCACTCCCTTCATTTTTCTCACTATGAAGAAAAGACTCATCATACCTATGAACAGTACCATCAGATAAAAACCTATTCTTTTCTACTGATTCATGTATGCTATCAATTGGAAACAAAAAAAACTCATACTCTACTTGCTGAAAGGCTTCATTTATACCTTGACCTTGCATTTCCATGGGTGCAACCGGCTAGAACTTAGATGAATAGTCAAACTCATGTTCACAAATGTGATTATTACCAAATTCTGCAACTATTCCACAACCTTCTAATGAACATGATGCAACATCATCACTTAAAACTTTATCACAAATGGAAAAAGAAGAACATCCTAACCCAAATGAATCTAAAATCTCCACATGTCCCTCAAACAAAGGATTGACAACTTCATGCAGTACACCTTGTTGAACATCATGACAAAATTTGGGTTGATAATCATCAAACTCTTCATTATATAAAGCATTGGGGAACACTTTAAGTTCACTACCCATTTCAACCTCATGGAGACTTACAACATATGAAGAAAAGTTAGAACAACATGAAGATTCACAGTCATCATCACCTACCAAGCATGTAGTATCCATGATTATGTCCTTGTTATCCAAAAGAGACCCATCAGATAACACTTTGTTCAAATCTTCATGTTCTGCCTCACTAATATCATAATGAATTATTGTTTCTTTGTCTTCATACCTTGAGGATGAATCACCCTCAACATCTTCACTGTCCAAAGAATGTTCACTTCCATCACCACTTTTTTCTTCCCATGTTGCATCTGACTCATATGGAGACACCACAACCTCACTATCTTCATCACTCCAATTATCAGCACTTAAGCACATAACCCCAAGTGTATCATCAAGCCCAAGGCTGTCATCACTAAGTATCCAATCTCTAATACATATATAATACTCTTCCCATAATGCATTTAACCAACTAGTTGACTCATGAAAACAAAGATCTAAGAATAAACCAATGAAATCAGATTCTAAAAATGCAACATCATCAGGAAGCTCATTATATACATCCCAAAATCTATCATAGAAAAGAGATATGGATAGATCCTTTCTACATCCTACTTTCAATCTCATCAATGACATGCAATCCCTAAGGATGCCTTGCTCAAGGAAAGCAAGTTCCTCCTCAAGCTTACCCATCAAACTTAATGCAATATTTCCATACAATTTTGCAAAGATGCAACTAAAAATTTGAAGTATGCAAACCTCTACTCACACCTTATCCTTTTCTTAGTGCTTGATCACTTAATAAGGAAACATCTAGACCTTGAAAAGTATCTAAGAGTTTTGTAGCAGAAGATTTTGTTGACTGGAAGGCAGGGCAGATCTAGAGCTCACCCTGAAGCTTGATCAGATTTTTTACTGTGTAGAGTTGCCACCTCCCTGGAGAGGAAAGTAATGCACTTGTTCTTGTTAATCAACACAAAACTCCACCAAGTAAGCATGCATTATTTATCAGAAGATGCACTGATCAAATAGAGAAATCAGAGCTACCACTCAACACATAGTGAGAAGATTTAGCAAATGCTTGTTTGTTCATCTGACTTTTTTCTAGACTCTCCACAGTAGAGTCACCATCTTGTTGGTGACTTAGATGGGTAAAATCAATTTGGTCAATAGGATTTTGACTTTACAATATAACCACAACCAGAGATTCTAACAAATATCCTTTTTCATTGTTGTTCTCCCTAGTCGAGTCACCATCTTGTTGGTGACTCAAATGGGTAAATCAATCTAGTCAATAGGATTTTGAATTTACAATATAACCACAACCAGAGATTCTAACACATGTAGTTCTTCATTTTTGTTCTCCCCAGTAGAGTCACCATCTTGTTGGTGTTCTTTTTCCCAAAGGTCAGATTGACATTAGGATTGACAAGGCCAGTGTTACATTCACTCAACACTCCAAATCTGACAAGGAAAAAGGTCAACTGATAAGGATCAAAGAGAGATCCTTCTACACTTTGAGCTCCACATCACTCAGGTGGGTATACCTCATCTGCACACACATACAACTTGAATCACACTATAGGCCTACAGGTAACTGACTATGGAATGGTTCTCAAACCCTTGTACATATCCTATACCTCAATGAAACCAAGATTTAATGCAATAGCCCTACTTGCATAGAATGAGTATGAAAACTAGAGACCTATCCTAACAACATAAGAGGGAAAGGGTGGAACTTAATGTAAATGATTTAAAAGATGGGTTGAAAGGACCCTTGAGATACCTTAAGTCCCTCATAAACCAGTGTCTTGTCCAATGGGCCACAGAGTCAAATACCCTATTGCAATAGAAAGCTATGAAACAAGAAGACAATGTATTCAATATGTTGATGCCTAACATCAATGGCACACCATGACCAAACCTCACTTTAACAACCCACCTATGTATTCAAGTATGTTATCACCCATCCAAAGGTTTTTAACCCTCCCCTTAGAAGAGACCTATAAACAAATAACACATTGACCAACATCCACTAGAAGACAAGCATGACATATCTTTGACACCTCAGCTCATACATACATGAAAACTAATCCTAAACCAGTTATCTCTGTGAAGACAAATCCATTTGCAAACACATAGGAAATGCAAACAAAAAAATCAAACACCCTTGATGTATGATTAATGAATTCAGAATTCAAATGGAGATAGTTTGGTAACAGTAAGAATATACTAAATCTTCATACATAAGACAAATCAACTACAATATATATCATATTCTCTGAACCAACAAAGGAAGAAAGAACACCCTATATGCAAAGAAGTAAGAGAAAATTTGTAGGAAAAGACCTTTCATGGAACCAAAAAGGAACCCTTAGGAACCAAGATTTCAGAACCCCCCCTAAATTAAAAAAAAACACTACTTATACCCCTAGTCACCTTGGAATCCTTAAAGAGGATGCATCAAGGTTCGGGTGACTAGGGTTAGGGTTTTAAATACCCAACCAACCAAAAATTACATCATAATTTATTACAGGGGAAGAGACATAGGCAACTCAGAGAAAATAAATCTCAAACAGATTTGCAATCATGAAAATCTGCGAGATCAGCACAGTAAACCAAGGAATTGCCATGAAAACTAGTCAAATCAGCCACCTGCAAACACTTTTCGAGCACAAAACCACACTTCACGATACAAAAAAACCCCCAACAATTGATCATGGCACCCTAGATCACACTGCATCCACTGGCACCACCAACCAAATCAAATCCGGCCAAAGAAACCATAAAAACCAGTCCTTTCTGTCGCTAGAAACCCTCAAAAAATTCAAATTTGAATTTCAACAGTCACTTCATGGTGCTAGCAACAAATTGGTAGTCAATATTCAAATTGAGATCAAATTTAAGTCGTGACTGTTAGATCCTTCACTTTTCACGGTCTTACGTCTTAACTTTAGTGGGACCCCAAGTCTCACTTAGTGAACATGTGACTGAAGGCTATCTCCAAGTCACAAAAATTTTTATGTCACCACCAGTCTATTTAGAGAATACATGAAGACATGTTCACTGAATCACCACATCATTTAGAACACCGCTATATTATTGCACAAATGAGTGAAACCCTTTGAAATCTATCGAAACCACTAAAAGAATTTAGCCGAACTGGTAAACCTTAGACCCCCGCCTGGGCCCACATTATGCCATCTGTCGACATGTTATTCATTGTATCTACCCGGTCACCACTGACACAGGACCCACTGACACGTCTAAGTAAGATTCAAAATCAACGGATGGCACATGATCTCATGGGGTAGGAATATTCCTTGAGATCATGCACCGACCGTAGATTTAAAAGCCTTCACTGTAGGCCCCACTGATAGGATGCGACTCAGCAATTCACCAACCAATAAGAAACTACCAACTAAGTACACATAGTAGTGGACCTGTGTCACTTTATCACCTCTAAGAAAAGTAAAATCAATGGCCAGCGTAAGATCTCAAACCTCTCACACATCTCATGAGAACTTATGCCCATCGTCAATTTTTTGCAGATGTCAGGACCCTCTGACAAGTCAAAAACTAGGTCCCACTGACAACTACCAGCATATTGCATCATGGACCAATCAGAAGTGAACACTTCTAGAAACACATGGCAAATGGTCCCATTGACACAACCAATAAGAAAGCTCCATTTGTAACACCTGTCAGTAGACCCACAATAGTCATCCTGCACACATGGAGAATCAGGCGACTGGTGCATAATCTCAAGGGTTCAAAAAATTCTTTGAGATCATGCACCCATTGTAGATTCTGAATCTTTTCCATCATCATGAAAGCCTGACCCCACCCTAACGCATAAGATCCTTTGATGAATGAGAGAATGCCACATTGAAAAATTTGGCAAGTGGACAAGTAACTTTTCCTTCGCTCACAGGTCCTTCTGACAACCCTACCACTTCATTGATTCTTTTGGCCAATAGGGAACCACCATGTGTGCTTACCTGGTAGTGGACCCACCATTTTGAAACACTACAACTGTGGAAGAATAAACAACCATCTCATAATCTCAAGCCTCTAACATAGTCTATGAGAAGATGCACCCACCGTCAGATTGAGATGGTGTCAAAGAGACTGGGTCCAGGAAATAATAAAGGCTGAAACTATAGGAAAGAATCTAGCACAGGGACTTAGGACTTAGAAAAAATTAAAGGGGACCCCACTAGACATAAAAACCTAATCGCCAAAAAACATAAAAGGTCATTTTAATTAACACATGCGGATTTAAGGATTTAAGTCACCAAAAAGGTAATGATGAAAAAAAATAGGGCTAGGGCATTTTTGAATTTTTCACCCAATGGCTAGTTTTTTGAAAATTTGACAAGGGTTTCAGGGCCAGAGACTAGGAAAGAGACTCCAGAGACTAGGGGAAGACCTGCACAGCCATGAAATTTTTTTAGGGTGCTAACAAGATCCATTCAGCATAGTCAATAACATGGATGAATCCAGCTTTTAGTAATTTCTCTAATTCAGCTTTGACCAAGAGTGCAACATGAGGACGCATCTTTCTTAATTTTTGTTTAACCAGTTTTACTCCAGGAGCAATAGATAAATGGTGCATTATAAGATTAGGATCCAACCCTGGCATATCTGAATATTTTCATGCAAATTTGATGTTTTTCTCTGTTAGGAATGTAGTAAATTTTTTCTTTTCTTCTTCTGATAAGGATTATGCTACATGGATCAACTATGGTTCCTCTTTTGTTCCCAAGTTGATAGATTGAGTGGGCTCAATTAGAACTAGAGATCTATCCTATAAATGATTCAAAAGGACATCAAATATCTCATCTTTAGGTGCCTCAGAGAGGTTTTCACCTTTGAATACATCTTTTATTTTTACTTTTGTAGGTTCTGAGACTGCCACAAAGTGGTTTTCACTCTCAGAACTCCTTTTCTTTTTCTTTTTATTCTTATTCCTTTAACTAAGATACTTGATGTCTGACTCCATCATGCTGATACTTGGTTCACTAATTGAAGTCCTCATAGGCTCAACTACATTTAGGTAGCAAGCAAGGGCATAGTCATTTGGGAAGGTATAAATACCATATCTCAGATTTGTGGAAGTTTGGTCCAGAAGGTCAGGATGTTGGATGGTCAAAGCAGGGAAAGATTGGGAGATGTTGTTTATGAATATGGATCTATCATCATTGGTCCTAACTTGATGCTTGAGTTCAAAGGTGATATTACAACTCAAAACATTTAATTCATGAATAGGCTCAATGTCATTGTGGGAGTCCACTTCAGCCATCGATGGATCAGACACGTTAAGTTCATTATTTTGCTCTAGACTCATGTTGGGTGTAGGTGTATATTAGTCAATAACATCAATATGTTTCTCTATAATGAGTTCATCTTCCTCTAGAATGGCTCCCCATTCATAGTCATTGGATTCCTCATCTATACCTCTAGGAAAATTGAGAACATGAGTAAAGTTAGGGTGAATGCCCCAAGAAGGGTTACCCTTAGGTTCTAATTTGAATTCATACTCATGAGAATCTATCTCAGAATAACTACCACCTTCCTCTTTGTCTACTTGATTGTCTTCAAGATTAGCTGGTTCTTGTGGTGTAACTATCTCTTGTTCCATAACAGGTTCTTATGTGTTGACTACTTTAATCCTCTTGATTGGATCATCTTCGACATCAAGAAGGTCTTTGATTTCTTTAGGCAAATTCTCATAAGGAATGAGTTATGAGTTTTTTGAATCACTATCTAATGGTTTAGTTTCTTCCTTCTTAAGAAGGGCTTCACCTAGTGTGATTTGCTCTATGACATGAGAACAGTTACCTTTGAGGTGAAAGGGTTTCTTTTTAAAGCCTAAGCCAATAGTATCCTTGTTTTTCCTACCAGTATGTAGAATAGGTGCCATGAGACCTTTTCCTCTAACTCCTAGAGGTCCTTTACCTAGATATCCCATTTTAGCTCTCAATTTATCTCCTGGGCCATATGACTTAGAAGGGATGGTTAGTGTTTTAGAGTCACTAGATTGAACAACTTGGGATTTAGGTTCATCTTTGTATAGCCATGCAAGCACAGCTTCATCCTCTTCAAATTCTTGTTTGGAGACTTAATCTGCAACAAAATTTCTTTTATATGCCTCAAGAGGTTCTTTAGATTCTGATTTGGACTATTTTAAAGATTGTCCATAAGACTTAGGTGAGATAGGGAGAGATGTCACAGATAAGACTAGCTCTATAGTATATTCTCACATAACATTTTCTTTGATATTGACCTCTTTTGCAATGTCTTCCATCTTGGATGTGGATGCTACATCTATTTTCTTAGTGGATGATTCTCTATTATTAGGAACAAGTTTATCTGCATTTTCCTTCAATCCATTACAAGTGGTGGATACGTCAGCTGGAATAGTGACCTCTACTCCTTCATAAGGAAACTTCAAACATTGATGGTATGTAGAAGGAATAGCTTTCATTTCATGTATCCAGGGTCTCCCTAGGAGGATGTTGTAAGCCAAAGGTAGATCAAGGACTTGACATATAGTATCTTAGATTACTAGACCTACTCTAATAGGTAAGACAATGGTGTCTTTAGAAGATCTCTCTTATTCATAATAGGCTTTGATAGTTATCTTCTTTCTAGGATTGATAGCCAACTCTAAAAATCTCAGTTGTGTGATCAAGCTGTTAGAACAAATGTCTAGGCCAGCGCCCCCATCTATCAACACACATTTGACTCTACAATTTTGGATCAAGACTTCTATATGCAAGGGTTGGTTATGTGGGTGACTTAAGGATTTTTCATCTTCCTCTGAAAAGGAAATATATTGTGGAGACATAAGATGTCCAACTATAGTCTGGAACCTGTCTAAATCAAGGTCGTTAGGAACATTAGATCTTTGAAAAGCTTTGTCTAGAATGGCTCTATGAGCTAGAGATATTTGAAGAACCTCAAACATGGAAATTTTTGCATTAGTGTGCTAGAGTTGTTGAATAATACTATATGAAGTAAGCCTCATGTCTTTAGGATTTGAAGATTTAGAAGCAGCCTTCTATTTTGAAGCAGAAGAAAGATTGAAGGGTATCTTAGGGACATTAGATGAATCTAGAATTTGTCCCTTTAGATGTGCCTAAGCTTGCAATCACATAACTGCATTAGCTAAATGATGATATCTATCTCTTCACACAATTATGATGACATTGCAATGCTTAGAGAGACATGGTTCAATAATATTGATAACAACATTATTTCCAGGATAAGCATAATTGACCTTTTCCCCCATGTTAGGCTGAGAAGATGAATCTCCTTAACCGTGTTTCAAAAATGGCTCTGTGAATGTTGTATGATCATTATTTCTCTTATTATTATCAATTAGGATTTCTCCATTATCTATTTTATCTTGTATGGTATGTTTCAAGCGTAAGCAATTATTAGTTTTATGACCCTTACTACGATGGAAATCATGGAATTCATTATCTCTCCACCATTTTGGTTTAGGTTCAGGATTAGATTGTTGAATCAAAGGCAAAGAGATGATGTTGTTAGCCAGTAGAGTTTTCATAATTGATTCCAAAGATTCTCCAAGAGGAGTGAACTTTCATTTATTATCAGAAGACCAAGATTTGTACTTTGTCTTCTTTCAAGATGATTCAAGTTTATTTTGTTATGAAGCTTTGATGGCTTGGGTACTAATAGTTAGATTGAAAGCACATGCCTTAGATGGGGGGTAAAGAGTATCCACAACACCATTTGTGATAATGCCTTTATTCTTGTTCCATTTTTTGTTCTTGTCTTTAAAACTAGATCCAGATTCATACTTGTCCTTTTGAAGTGTGATGTCTCCTTTTTTCACAAGTACTTTTTCAATCTTGATCACATTGTCTACCATCTTGTCAAAAGATGTATGATTTTGTATTTGTAAAGGGTAGTTGATTTCTAGAACAAGATTATTGATGAAGATTTCCAGTTTCTCAGTTTCTAGAATAGGTCTAGCATATAGAGAGAATTTCTTTCACCGTCTTTTGAGAAATGTCAAGAATGGTTCACCTGGATATTGTTTGAGATTGGAGATATCAATCATGGTGACTAGATGTTGGATATTGTAGGATTATTGTAGATAGAACAATTTGATCAACCCCTCAAAGATTTTTATTATAGGAGGCATTCTAGAGAACCAATGAATGGCTGCTCCTCTAAGAGATCAAGGAAAGAGACACATTAGATAGGTTGGTTCATGCATGAACTCCATTGATTGGGTATAGAAATCTTTGACATGATCTTGAGGGTTAGAGTTTCCATCATACTTATCATATTTCAGCATTTACACTCTCTTAGGGAATGGTGGCATATACAAGTCTTTATCGAATGGAAAAGGGCATAGGGCCTCCATGGAGAACTCCTTGGGTTCCTTTTCTTTTTCCATTTTGTTAAGTTTGACTTGCATGGCATGCATTTGCTTCATCATAGCCATAATAGGAGTTTCTTCCTCATGCGTGATGATATCTTCAACATTAAAGTTGGGAGGAAGTTTAGCTCCTTGATGAGCTAGTTCTAGAAAATATGCATGTCTATCTTCTTTCAAGAAATGCTTCATCATTCTTTTGAAGTTATCATCATTTTGATATTGGGAAATTTACTTAGGTGTAGGTTCTTGATCTGCACCATGTTGAGAATGAGCTCTTTGAGACCCATGGTTTGTCCCAGCTTGAGACATGTTGTTGTTATGAGAGTTGCTCAAGATAGATTGATGTGGGGTCATTTGATAACTTTCGTGAATTGATATAGGAGGTGTTGGTTGATTAACTATGTGGATTGATGCAGGAGGAGTGATGTAACCACCTTTCAAGAATAAATTGCTGAGAGCATCCTCTCTATATAGATTAGTGTTGTAGGATTGATGAATAGTCTGAGCAAGCACAGAAGATGTCTCTAAAGAGATTTCGAGTTGTGCTATATGTTTTTGTGATGAAGCTTTGGTTTCCACCATTAACCTTTGGTGAAGCAAGAGAGTGAGATTAAGACAATTGAAGAATGAATTGATTCAAGAGGATCAAATGATGCAACCTTGTCAAGATTTGATTGATTGAAGATTAGATTAGATACAAATGAAGGATATTGTTCCCTAGATGTATGGGTAGATGCCTAAAAGATAGCGGACATGAGTTCACAACACTTAGCCATTTTGAAGATTGATTGAAGATTGATAGTTATGACAAGGTTTTGACACAAGATGAAAAAGACTCAAATTGACAAAATAGAAGGCTGAATCAGACTCAAGAGGTCACTCTAGGAAAATAATTGAATTCTTTTCTAGTTTTTTCTCTATTCCTAACATAGTGATTTGTTTGACAGAGTCTAGAAATAGGCTGTAAAAGCTGAATATCTGGCAATTTTGACAACTTTCTAGCAATTTTTAAAAATTTCTCAAATGACTTTCTACAAGCTCATACGACAATGGGTATGCTCTAAAATGACTATTGACAAAACTCGTACGACAATTGTAAAACTTGCATGATAGTTGATAGTAGGATTTTGACTTTTTCGATTTGATTGGCAGCAAAACTTGTACGACACTATACAAGTTGTCATACGACAATACAAGGGTTTTGAAATGATAATAGCCAAAACTCATATGACTTTTTGACTTTGTGGGATGACTTTTGACTCCAGAAAGGAATTTGCTTCAAATTTTGCAAATTTTAGGTTTTCAATTTCAGATTGTTTGCAAAATTATCTGTCCAGATTTGAAGATTATACCAGGATCATTCATTTTCAGTAACCAAATAGATAAATAGGCATGCAAAATAGCAAGCAAGTGATTCCAAGCACATCTAAAAATAATGAACAAGGGACAAAACAACCCTGCACATGAACAATCAAGTGATTGAATGTGCTAATCCCTAGGAGTGCTAATTGTGTATGTTCCAAAAAGTTTTGCAATAATGCACATATTCCTAGAAAATGAAAATTTTGGCCTCACTAGGGTTTGTTGTAATGGTTTGACTCTGAAACTTTTGTGATCTCAAGAGGGCGAACACCAATCCAGGCACACTGGGGTTTTGACACAGTCTGAGAATTTAATACATCAATAGCTGCTAGGGAGATCTGACAGCCCAACAAGAGATCACACCCATGAAGATTTTCTCCACAAGGACATTTATATAGCGGTTGTCACTACCATAGTGAAAATGGCTATTATCACTTGAGGTTCTATCCACATGGTTGACCTAATTAAGGGAATGTCTACTATGGTTAACCCTCTCTAAAGGTGACTCACAAAAGATACCATAGGGGGACTAGATCAAATTCTAGGATTTGGGTTTCTGGTACTATCCAAAAAGGAAGTAGAGAATAATTCCCTAGCCTCTTCACCTCACCAAGACAAAGTAGATAGAGTAATCAAACATGCTAAGACTAAAACTATCTCGCCAAGATCTGTGATGTCAACAAATTGTGATCTATCAACCTCTCCATAGAGAGAATGTATCAATCAAAAGTTGAAAACTATAAATCTAGTAGAACGGGAGACAATTTCAATATCCTTCCTACCTCCAAGGGGATCCTTTGTCAATAAGAGCTTCGCATGTGTGAACAAGTGAATGAAGCCCACTCTCTCGAGATCATCCACAAATAGTGTTCATAGGGCCTCTTTACTATGTATAATAGAGATGCAGAAAGCAAATCTATGTTCATTTTATAGCCCAAAATGAAGTCTGTGATATGAAGGTAATAAAAGTCACACAAGCTTGACACATGAGAGTTCATTTTAATCCAAATCAAAATGTTATCATCTTGAGAAGATTACTTGAATTCCTTGCAACACACTTAGTAGATTTTTACCTATTTTAGCAATTTTTCTCATGCTTTTCCCAATCAGAATCAACAGATACCAATCAAAAACAAAAAATCTCAATTGTTAGGGTTAGCTGTTAGTCCAAATCTAAAAATCAAATCTGGAAAATTGCCTGAAAATGTGAAACGGCAATTGAAACCTGGCACTGAAACTTGTACGATAGTGGGTTACCTCCTAGATGACAATCTAGAAACTCGTACGACATTGAGTGTCCTATCATACAACAATCAAGCTTCCAAATGACAATATGAAGCTTCTGATATGAGCATCGATCAAATCAAATATCGTACGATAGTGGGTTCTTCTTGGTACAAGTTTCTGAGAAAACTCATATTAGTCTGAGACCAGTGACATTGACGATCCCTAAATGAAGGATTTTGAATGTAGAATATGGATGCAAATTAATCTATATTTTTATATATTATATGCAATTGGATGAAAAACTGGATATGAAACTAATCTAGATGAAATTGATATGATATGCAATTGATCTAAGAATTGATATTCTAAATGATACAAAAACTCAAAAACAAATGAAAATCTCACAACAAGGATTCACAAAAGATGGATCCTTCAATCTCCAATTTGGTATTGTGAGGATGCAATTTCATGGATTCTTTGAGGAGAGCTGAAGCCTTGTTTTTATAGAAATCTAGGGCTTTGAGGGTGCATGAGAAAAGTCATAAATCACTCTTGATGAACTAAGGTTGATTTTTGAGTCAACAAGAAATCAGAGACAATTACCTCACATAATCATGCAAAATCATGCAAGAATAGCTTTTTAACTCAAATTAGAAGTTTAGATCAGCTTTGAACTCAAAATAGATGTTGAGTTTTCAAAAGTTAACAACTTGCATTGATTTTCTGATTTTGAGTTTAACTGCTCTTTGAATGTGCACAATTAATTATGAATTAATTAAATAAATAAAGTGATTTATCCTCAACTTAACTGATTTTTGAATTAAAATAATTGAATTATGGGTTAATCAATTATTAAATCAAACTTTTATTTGAAAACTATATCATTAAATATTGACAACTGACTTTAATTAATTAAATAAGAATTTAATCAATTAGTCATGAGATTTTTGATTTATTGTCAAAATTAAATAATACAATTTAGGAATAAATGTAATTAAATTTAATTAAATAATTAAGTGGCAGAATTAAGTCTAATTAATTAAATGTTCAAAATATTCAATTAATTAAACTTTAGGATAAATAGGATTTATCGCCAAATAATCATTAAATCAAAGATAATTATGATAAATAGGAATATTTCTAGGAATATTCCCTGATGTAGAATTTAGGATAATCAATTAAATTTGATAATGTGTAGATGTGCCTTAGGTTAGGACTTCGATGTCGATTTCATTTGATTTGAGGATGTAGGAGGTTAATGAACCTATAGCCCATTTTTGGGGTATTACAAATATATCAGTGTCAAGTACCAGTATATAAAGAATAGTTAATGATGAGTGCTAGAGACTTCATATGCAGAGTAAGCTAGATTTGATATATGTGTTTGTAATGGTAGAAAAACTTAGGTAAACAATTTTGACTGACATCTACACTACATTTATTGTTTTTTGAGGAAATCATGGAGATGATTGTTCTTTATAATTGTAATCATTGATCTATATGAAATCTATGTAACCAATTAGAATTAGGGAATGCTTAAGCGTCATAAGTAGACAATTTATGTAACCAATTAGAATTAGGGAATTCTTAAGTGTCATAAGTAGACAATCTAGATCGTTGATCTTGATTTATCGAGCTGATTTGTTTTCTATATAAGATGAGATCTGAACCCTAAAACATAGTATGAAAAGTATGAGTATGAAGGGGATCTCATACATGAAGAACAAAGAAGTGTTTTGATTATTAGAGGCAAAGAATAGTGACCAATAAAAGTAGTGAAGGACATAACAGAGATATATTTGATAGAGGAGATCAAATCTATATTGGAAGGAGAATATCTATTATCAACATCACTGTGCAAATCGAAGATTGTATACGTCTTTAAAGCTCTTAGCAGGGAAGACCCTATTGGAAATTTGGCTAAGTTAGATATCTAGATGTTGTCATTATGGTAACATATGATCTACATGAAGACCACATATGTCAGAGATCAATTATGTCAGAGCCCAAAGCAAAATTGTCTAAGTATAAGTAGTATTTTCCCAGTGTACCTAGAAGACATTTTTGATTGGTGATGTCAATTGAAGTAATTTTAGTGCTTGTGCACTTGAACATGGATACTATGATGCATATTAAAGACTCACCTGAGAGTACAAGTCTATACAGCATGTACAAAAGAAGTTATTGCAATATTATAGGATCAGAGCTGAAGCCAACATGACAGAATAGAAGACAGAATTGGTAAATAGTTAAGGGATTATTTTGTTTATCAAAATAATGTCTTAATCATATAAAGGGATGACATCCTAGATGTTAACCCTTGGGAAGCACATGTTAAAATGAATTTTGTAAAGTGCTTTATGTTTAGTAAAGCCGACTGTAAAAGTTATTTTCCCTAATAACTTGTATAAATATAAGACTATGAAGTAGAAATAAAAGAGATGATATAGTGAACATATATGCGAAAGGTATTGATGTGAAGTTGTGAAAGACAAGTAAGAAAGTATAAGGTTATGTAACTTTCCCTATTTTTTAATCAGTAATTATTGTAAATTACATGTTTGGGCAGTGGGCTCATCTTGTAATCATTCAATTTTGTCCTACCAACTCTTAGCAAGGTTGAGGCTTCTAACAAGGCCTATAGTCCCTTAATCAAGATTGAGACACTATATATATGTAATAGGCTCCTAATAGGGTCAACATCCTTAACAGGATACTTTTGATTAGTGGATCTTTGTGGGTACCATACCCACCGGGGTTTTCCCTTGGCCAGGGTTTCCTTGAGAACAAATAATATGTTATGAGCTATTTTTCTTTACTGTTATGCATGTTCTTTAGTTTACTATGTTATGCATGTATCAAGATAATCTATTATATCCATAATTGGGTGGAAGTAAAAGTTTGCAGAATACTGATTTACCCCCCCCTCTTAGTATTCCCTATTTCTAACAATTGGTATCAAAGCTTAGTTACTCGGAAAAGAATCATTCAGAAAAAGCCTAGCAGCTTGAGTAAGATCTCTATGGATATGGATCAGTTACAGAAGAGTCTTGAAGAAGCTCTTGAATAGATTGATATACTTACTAAAGAAAGAGATACTCTGAAATGAAAATATGATGATGCAAAGAACCTCATTGAGAAGATGAAAAAGAAGCTGGAAGAACTGAAAATAGAAAAGGAATCTACAATTCAAATTGAAGATTGTGATGATAATCTGGAAAAAGAAAATGAGATCCTTAAACATGAATTAAAGATAGTAAATTTGAAGTTGAGTTTGAAAGATGGAAATAGAAAGAATGAAGCAAATCTGAAATATGAGAATGAAAATCTAAAATTTGAGTAAGAAGATTTGAAATCTAAACTTTGTAAAGTGACATCTAAACTTGAGAAAACCAAATTGTAGTATGTTGTTTGAAAAGTATAATACAATTGTGAAAGGTGAACTATCTCAGTCTAAGCAACAACTTGAGAGACTATATTCTACTAGTGAGAAGATTGATGAACAAATATCTTATCAAAAGCCATTCTATGATAAAACTGGTCTTGGATTTAACTCATCTAAGGTAAGTGAAGAAAGCAAGGAACCAAATCCGAAAGTTTCTAAAAACATAGAAGAAAAGAAATCTGTTGAAGCTAACAAATCTAAGGATGCATCCAAAGAGGAAGAACCATCTAAGAAAGAAGAATCACCTAAAGGTACGTAGAAAGAATTTAAAGGTATATGTTTTGCATGTAATACTTTTGGTCAGATGAAGAAGGATTGTATAGGTAAGCAATTTAAAACTCTTAATGGTTATTGTTATAATTTTCATGGTTTTGGACATAGAGCTATTGAATGTAGGAAGCCTAAATTTAATGAGAATAATAGTAGTAGAATGTTTAGAAATACTAACCATGTAGATAAGAAACCTACTGAAGATATGAACAGAAGAAATGGAGTAGTATGTTATAGATGCAACAAAGTTGGACACATTGCCAGGAATTACAGATCACAAATCAACCAGACTAGATCGAGATATGGAAACAATGGAGTAGTTTGTCAGATATGAAATAAATTTGGCCATGCAACAAGGTTTTGCAGAATGAACAATATGAGAAACCCTAATCCTAGAAGTCATGCAAGGAGAAATGAGAATTCAAGCAACAGTCAAGGAGGTTGTTGTAGTAATTTAGAAGAAGTGAAGTTTATTAAAGCCACAGATCAAGGAGACACATTCAGCACTAAAGGTAATCAGAAAGGTGAAGCATATAATGGTAAGAGTGAATCTCTTCCTAGCCCATCTCAAAGTACTTAATTCATGAAAAATGCAGTAGAATAGGAACTTAGGATAGTATAGAAGTTAGTATAGGATGAATTGAGTCTTGCAAAGTTAATGCAAGGTATTGTATGATGTAATGATGCTATGGTTAAGAGTGCATGAGCTAATATAAAGTTATGCGAGATCACAAGAAGTTTTAAGCTTTGTAGGAAAGAAGGAACAACTTTTTGGAAAGAAGCGGCAAAAGAATTGAATGCGATGTCAAAATCTTGTGAGATTGAAAGGTTAAAAGTTTATGATCGGTATTGTTTGATCATTAAAGTGAATGTAAGTGTTAAGGAGATCAAGCAGCAATGATTGAAAGCAGTTTGCAAGGATTTGGTGAAAGAATTTCATGTCGGATCTACACAAAGCCCTAAATCATGGAATTAAGGTATTTCACTAAGAAAATCTATCAGTCAATTAGAGAATTTGCAAAAGATATGAATATTTCTTTGGTTCATAGCATACGAGATAAGATCAGACCTAAGATTAAAAGGGAACCAATAGAACCCTTAGAGGAAGACCCTAAATTAGCATTATCATCTGTACCAGACAAAATTTTACATTTAGAGAATGTTAGAAGCTATTTAGGATGTAAACTTGAAACCCTCAGTGATAGTGATTTTACTAAAGAGTATGAGAACCTTTACAATCAGGATATGTCATTGAGAGTAGGGTTTGAACATTTGAAGGATAACAAAATCATAAAGTATTCTCTACAATACAAATTTGATGATGAAGAATGCACCAAGATCATTTTGAGCAGAATTCATAATGGAAATTTTTGGTTAGATGATAGAGTGATTGATATAATAGAAAACCTAATTCATGATGTTACTAGTTTGTCAAAATCTAGAGTTATACCATTGAATGAGAAGAATATGAGAAAAATAGTATTGGATAATACTAAGTCATCCTACAATGGTAGAGGAATAGTGATAAGTAAGATTCAATAAGATGATGTTAGATATTTGTGCAAGATCTTAACATCTAAGTTTTGTGCTAATTATAGAGAAGATGATATGGTAGTTGGTATGATTCATGTAGCCTATTTGATGTGTGTTGATAAAGTGCAAGTAGATATGTGTGAAATCTTGAGAATTCAGTTGTTTGAGAACCTAGAAAAGATTAAGAAGACTAAGAATTCCTAGTTTAGATTCTCATCCCTAATCACATATATGTTTTTCCATTTGTTGACAAGATTCCCTTACACTATTAGGGAAAATTGGAATGATGGCAAGACCACAATGGAAAGAATCAACAAAGTATATATGAGACACCTTATAGACAAGGTCAATGAGAGTGCAATTTTAGTGATCAAAACATTTCAGAACTTGGTAAAGAATAGATCAAGAATTCCATAGTCTATTGTTGAAAAGTATAAGAATGAAGTATGCTTTATGGTTGACATTGACTTTACCTACATTGAAGCAGTTGAACCTAGAGTAGAATTCATAGACGCTCTTGGCTATGAAATTTTTGAAGTTGAAGCAAAAGAATATATGACTAGATTTCTAAAATGCAAGTTGGATGTAAATAGAAATAGATTTGGGACTTATGAGGAGAACTTCAACTCCGCAAAGTCTATTCAAGAAGAAAAACAATCTAAGAAGAGAGTAGAAAGTACCATTAAGAAAATTCTAAAGGACACAGGTATGACAGAACAAGAGTTTTTTATTGCAAAGAATATAGTAGCAACACTTAAAGATATTGGACAAAAGGAAGTTTTGTCTGTTCCACCCCTATCAACAGTTGCAAATGAATTTGGAAATTTGCAGAATGTAGTGAAAGTAGAGAAAGAGGAACAGGAAATAAGGAAGTCTACAAGATCTTCCACCACTCCACTAGGGAAAAGAGTAAAGGAATTATCTACTAGACCAGGCAAGAGATAAAAGACAATAGTTTCCCTAGTACAAAGGAAAATAGCAGAGATAAAAGATGATGAGGACATAGAAGTTAAGAAGAAGAAATGGAAACCTAAAATTGAGAAAGTAAATGATAAAATCATTAATGATGGAGACTTTTCTAAAATAAATAATTATTATGATCTTTACAACTATTCAAAGAGATTGAACTTGGAAAATATAGTTGTGAGACATATGATCCTAGTAGATAAGAAGTTTGATACAATTCAAGGAAAGATACCTAATGACTTGTTTGAGAAGATAGTAAACATAAAGAAGAGAGTAGCTGAAGAAGATAACAAGATCAGAGAGAACTTTGTAAGGAAGCTCTGTGACATCGGAGATGAAGACCACTTTAAAGAAATCATGAAAGAAATTGGTACACTCCTAAGGACAAAAAGGAGAACAATTCAAATAATGGGAGGTAATTATGAGGAAATAAATAATTAAAATGAGCAAGAAGTAGTAAAAGTGATGACAATAAGTGTTGGAAAGCACTCTAGTGCAGTAGAACAAGCTATGGAAGTTGAGCATCAAAAGAGTCCCTCTCCACCAACTTCAATTAACATTGAAGATGAATCAATGAATGTGGAATGAACCAATATTATAATGAACATTGATGACAATCCTTTTAGCCACCTAGAGAACATTGTTGACAATTTATCTTTTGAAGAGCAGGATAGGTCAATTGAAGAGGAAAGGAAAGAAGAAGAGATACAAGAAGAAATTCAAGTTAACACAGAGATTCAAGGATAGAAAGATACTCCAAGAAAAGTGGAAATTAGTCCTACCCCTGAGATTGCAACAAAGAAGCCATAGATTGAATCACTTTTTGCTGACATAGGAAAAGAAGTTGATGATGATGATCAAATGGAGTTGATCTCATCTCTGAACAAAATAATTGGAAAGAACAACAAGGTGAAAAGCCTTGAATGATTACTACAAGAAGTAACAAGAAAGTTGCAGAGTGTTGTGACTAATCAAATAGCAGAAGTAGACCCACAGGTCAAAGCCAGAGAAGTTATGAAGACTTTTGACAATGAATTTACTAATCTGTCAGATATAGCTATAGTGAAGGCTCAGGTAGCCTATGAGGCCAAAATGTTTCTTGATATAAGTCAGAATATCAGAGATGACATCAATAATTTGGATGTCTGTATAAAAGATTTGAGAAGGAATTTGGATAGAGGAAAAGCTCTATATATACAATGTACAAATTCAGATAGCCATGTATCAAAAGTGACTGAGAAGATCAAAGAAAAGGAGACTAAAATTCAAACAAAGGTAAATCTTTTAGCCAGTCCTAATGTAAAGATATTGGATATAGAGAAAAGAATCATCAAGATGAATGATGAAATCAAGATTCTTAATGATGAAAAAGATAGGAAATTGAAAAGATTCGCTCTATTAAGAGAGCATATTTCAGTGAAAATAAGTATCATTGAAGGACAGTTGGAAGATTTTCTTGCATCAAAGACATCTTATGAGAAGTTTAATTTCGCAAACCTTCATGCATGTGAGATCGCATCTTATGGACTATGTGCACTACTCAGTGTTGTAGACACCATTAAGAAGGCTTGGAAGAAATAATTGGAGAACATAAAAGTGAAATTTGTAGATTGTGTTGCAAGCCTACCAGCTCTGCAAATTTGAATCAAGGTAAACAGTTTTGTGAACATAGTTTTTGCACCCTTTTTTTGTCATTGTTGTCAAAGGGGAAGTGATAGTAGAAAATTGATATATATGATCAGGAAGTATATTCATAGGGGGAGCATAGATAAGATATATGGAGTCATAAGGATTATGAAGATATAGTTTTTGTTATGGCCACAATTTTGAGTTTTTGATTTTTGAGACTTAGCCAATTTTCTCATATGTTGCCACCAAGGACAAAGGGGGAGATTGTTGGCAATTTGGCTGAATTAGATATCTAGCTATTGTCATTATGGAAACATATGATCTACATGAAGACTGCATATGTTAGAGATCAGTTATGTCAGAGCACAGAGCAAAATTGTCTAAGTATAAGCAGTATTTTCCAAGTGTACCCAAAAGACAGTTTTGATTGGAGATGTCAATTGAAGTAAGTTCAGTGCTTGCGCACTTGAACATGGATACTATGATGCATATTGAAGACTCACTTGAGAGTGAAAATATGTATGGCATGTATGGAAGAAGTTATTGCAATATTACAGGATCAGAGCTGAAGCTGACAAGATAGAATCGAAGACAGAATTGGTAAATAGTTAAGGGATTATTTTGTTTATCAAAATAATGTCTTAATCATATAAAGGGATGACATCCTAGATGTTAACCCTTGGGCGGTGCATGTTAAAATGAATTTTGTAAAGTGCTTTATGTTTAGTAAAGACGACTGTAAAAGTTATTATCTCTAATAACTTGTATAAATATAAGACTGCGAAGTAGAAATAAAAGAGATGATATAGTGAACATATATGCAAAAGGTATTGATGCAAAGTTGTGAAAGACAAGAAAGAAAGTATAAGGTTATGTACCTTGCCCTATTTTGTAATCAGGAATTATTGTAAATTACATGTTTGGGTAGTGGGCTCATCTTGTAATCACAATTTTGTACTACCAACTCTTAGCAGGGTTGAGGCTTCTAACAAGGCCTATAGTCCCTTAATCAGGACTGAGACACTATATATATGTAACAAGCTCCTAACAAGGTCAACATCCTTAACAGGATACTTTTGATTAGTGGATCTTTGTGGGTACCATCCCCACTGGGGTTTTCCCTTGGCCAGGGTTTCCTCGAGAACAAATAATGTGCTATGAGTTCTTTTGCTTTACTATTATGCATGTTCTTTAGTTTACTATGTTATGCATGTATCAAGATAATCTATTATATTCATAATTGGGTGAAAGTAAAAGTTTGCAGAATACTGATTCACCCCCCCTCTCAGTATTCCCTATTTCTAACATACCCCTCATAGGGTAGATTATTTGTCTATGATAAATTATTGTAGCCCTAACAAGAAAGATTTAATACTGTAGTAGTGAAGATTTTTGGATGTCATCCCCACCCTAGTTTTACCTTTTAAGGGTTTCTGGGTAAACAAAATCTTTGTGTTATGTTTTATTTTTATGGATGAAGATTAGATTGTTAGATCTATTACAATATTGAATTTGATGTTTATGCTATGCAAGTGAATTTATGCCAAAATGATGATAATAGTAGATCTCTGATTCACCCCCCCTCTTAGTATATCACTTTCCCATAATATATTTCCAAGAATTGGTATTGGAGCTCAATCTCTTATAAGAAAAGAACCTAAGAAAATGTTGAGTTATTTGATACTTCAATGGGTACTTGATTATTTGGAACATTGATAAGATAATGTATTATTTATCTAAGTAAAAAGAAAGATTGAAGAAGTAGGCTTAATCGAGAAAAAGTGAAGAAATCTAGCTTAATTTGAGTGATGTTAGTGTCGATCGAGCACCACTATATGCTGAGTAAATTTAGTGTTGATTGAACATCAGTTTATGCTGAGTGATAGGAAATTATCGAGCAAGAAAGTGTTAGCCGAGGAAGATAGTTTGTAGAGATGACCGAGTTACGTAGTGATGACTGAGCAGATGAACACAGTATTGATCGAGTGTCAGTAATTTACATTTGGAGAAATAATTGAGATTCCCAGCTGACATAGTTGAATTATTGGTTTATAAATTGTGTTGACTTTATTAATTTATTGTATGGAGAATTTAATGCATGGTAAATCATTTTATTATGGATTCAATGAGAAGTTTGAAAATGTATCTAGAAAGAAGGATGAAAAACTTAAATGTTGGAAGGATTCAATGAATCTGACCTAAACCTAAGATCTATAGAGGAGATTACGTGGAAAAAGATGGATCTACCTAATTAAAGAGGTATAAAGAAAAACCTAATTGTGAGGTTACATCGTGTGCTGAAGTTGTTGGTGTTACTAACTGACAAGTCTCAACAGAAGGATGGAGGTGAAATTTTGAAGGAGTGTATCAGAGTTGTGATTGCTTGAAGTGAATTCCAAGAAGATTAGTGATGGAGATGGAAATGGAACTCAGTCAGTAAATCAGCATATATGTGTGAATTGGATCTATTATTTACAAAGTGAGTTGGATGTTTTTCATATCAGAAACTACTGTTACTTTCTAACCATTGTATCAATCTAAATCCTTTAATCAAGGTTGACCTAACAATCATTATTTAAATCCTTTAATCAAGGTGGCATTGTAATGGAATGTACTTAAATCCTTTAACTGGGTCACTTTTGATAGAGTGTTTAAATCCTTTAACAGGGTCACACCTATTAGTGTGTTTGTAAACCTTTAAAAAAGTTGGCCTTTCATAGAGCTCACTTCAGAAGAGTGAAGATATCAATAACATGTTACAAAGTGGTTTTTCCCAAGTTGGGTTTCCACTATAAATCTTGGTGTTATACTTGTGTGAATGTTTTGATGTGAATGTTTCTATATTCTGCAAGTTAATTACTTTTAGATAGTGGAGTGCATGTTATATATTTCTAATATATGTATACTTTAGAGACCAAGTTGTGTTGGTGATTAGATATGAGATTGTTGAAGTGTTTAAAAGTTTAATTGGTACATCTGGACCTAAGAAAAACTAATTTACCCCCCTCTCTATTATTCTAAATAATATTAACAATTGGTATCAGAGTTGTTGGTGCTTACAAAGAAAATTTTAAAGGTACTTGAAGCTAATGATCAAGATGTATAAAAAGGAGGTGCAAAAGTTGAAAAAAGAGAAAGTCCTTGCATGGCAGAGTCTGATGAAACTACATCTAGCTAGTATTGGTGATTCAGCAAAATGCTATGTTGAACAAGACTATGTTATACCTAGTGCACCTTTGATTGCCGAGGAGATGAAAGAAAAATAGGAACACAATCAAACAATGTTGGAGATTGCATCTGCCTTAAGCTATCCTAAATTTGAAGATATCAAAGATTGCACTACTGCAAATAAAATGTGGGATACTCTTGCAACCATCTATGGTGGTTATACAAATGTATTGAGAGAAAAAGATGAAAGCTTGAGAGGTAAGTTTGATGAAATGAAAATGCAAGAAGGTGAAAATATTGCTTAGTACTGTGGTAGAATTAAGGAGATGGTGAATTCTATTAGAGGAGATAATGGAATCATTGATTATGAGAATGTTATTGGTCAGGTATTGAGAACTTTTCTTCTTATCTATGCTATCATAATTTTTGCAATCCAAGAATCAAGATGTAACCTTGGTAATGTTATAACTCTGGAAAGTCTTGTTGGTAAGCTTACTTCTTTTGAGCTATCTAACTATGACAACTACATTGTTCCTAATGTTGAATATGTATTCAAGTCACAAACGGTTTTGCATAAATCTAAGACAGAAAAGGAAGAATGTGTGAAAAGTGAAAGTGATAGTGAAAGTGATAGTTATACTTCTGATGAGGAACTAGATAATCTTGAAGCACTCATGGCTAGAAGATTAAAAAGAGGAAATGGAAAATATAAAGGTAAACTTCCTATAATTTGTTTTTCATGTAACAAAGTTGGCCATATTGTAGCAAGATGTCCTGATAGGAATGACAAGGATGAGGAAATAGAAAGCAAGTACAAGGATAAGAGAGATAACAGAGATCACCGAAGGTGCAGAGAATACAAGAAAAAATGTAAGAAATCATGCTATATTGCTGAAGAGGAAACTAATAGTGACAGTGATGATTTTGACATTGAAGTAGTTTATGTTGCTATGAAAGATGATTTTGATGAAGGTGAAAAAATTGCACTTATTTCTTATGTGAGTAAAGGTGATAAATGGATTATTGATAGTGGTTTCTCACATTACATGAATGGTGATAAAATTAAATTTGAAACCCTAGATCATTACAAAGGTAGAAGTGTTAAGTTTTGTAATGATGCACCATGTCCTATGAGAGGTAAATGATCAATTAAGCTAACTGATAAGATCACATGTGAAAATGCCTATTGAGTTGAAGGTCTTAACTACAATTTGTTGAGTGTTGCACAACTTAACAACACTGGTTACCAAGTGGAGTTTCATCACAGAAAGGCTAAAATATTCGATGCCATTGGTGAACTAATTGGAAGTGGAGAATAGACTAGAGGTAACTTGTTCTATCTAGATCTATCTAAAGAGACATGTTTGTTTTCATAGTTTGATGATGTATGGTTATGGCATAAGAGGCTATGTCATGTAAACTTTGACAATTTGGTAAATATTAGTAAACAAGAAGAAAGTTAGAGGTTTGTTGAGATAGAAGAAACCTAATAATGTGATGTGTAAACAGTGTCAGTTGGGTAAAATGACAAAGTTTAGTTTCAAGAGAAAGACATTTACTTCTGAAAATATTTTGGATTTGGTTCATATTGACCTTTGTGGATGTATGGGTGTAAAAAGTTATTGTGGTGCTAAATACTTTATTTTGTTTGTTGATGACTATAATAGGATGATGACTATAATATTTTTGAAAGAAAAATATGATGCATTTTAGTTATTTGAGTGGTATTTGGAAAAATTTGAAAATAAAATAGGTAAAAGCCTAAAATGTCTAAGATCTGATTGAGGTGGAGAGTTTATATCAAATGAGTTCAATTTGTTCTGCAATGATAGAGGAATCAAGAGATAGATGTCTGCACCTAGAACACCTCCACAGAATGGTATAGCTGAGAGGAGAAATAGGTCAATTATGGATTGTGCATGAACACTAATGATTGAGAAGAATGTTGCACAAAAATAATGGGGAGAAGTTTTGAGTACAGTTGTTTATACTTTAAACCAAGTACAAATCAATAAAGGTACAAATGCTACACCTTATGAATTATGGCATGGATATGCACCTAATGTAAAACAATTTAGAATAGTTGGGAGTAATGCTATATATTGAAAGATAATAAGAATGGAAAGTTTGATACAAAAAGTGATGAAGGCATATTCCTAGGTTATTCCACTAAGAGAAAAGCTTATAAGTGTTTGAATTCTAACACTAAAAAAGTTGTGGAAAGTGCAAATGTGAGAGTTGATGAATATGTATAGAAGAACAAACAAGAAGGTAAACAAAAGCCTAAAGATTATAGATATTTTGTCTACATGGAAGAAGGAGAGGCAAGTAACATACTTACACCAGATGTAGAGTCATGGATAAGAAATGCCAAGCATCAAGAGGATGCTTCTGAGCCTCAAGAGGATGTTGTTGGGCATCAAGAGGATGATGCCAAGCATCAGGAGGATGTTGTCAGGCATCAGGAGGATGGTGCCAAGCAATCAAAAGTAGAAACTAAAAATTTTCATGATGAACCTGAAGATCAAGAAGAAAAGAAATCTAAACCTGCATTGGCATAGTATGTGAGAAGACATCATAAGCCTAAGAAAATCAGTAGAGATAAGGAATATGGTGTCTTGACCAGAAGTAAGTTGAAAGACCCTACATGTTTATTATGTGAGTTTGAGCCTAAGACAGTAAAAGATGCTTTAGAGAATGAAGACTGGATTCAAGCTATGAATGAAGAAATAGATCAAATAAAAAAAATGATACCTAGAATTTGGTGTCAAGACCAGAAAATAAGAATGTTATTGAAAAAAAATGGGTATTCATAAACAAGCTTAATGAACATGGATAAGTCACAAGGAACAAGGCAAGATTTCTACGCAAGGGTTATGCACAAGAAGAAGGAATAGACTATGGGGAAACATTTTCCCCTGTAGCAAGATTAGGAGTAAGAACTCTACTTGCATATGTTGCATACAAAGATTTCAAAGTATATCAGATGGATGTCAAATCTTCATTTTTAAATGGTATATTAGAAGAAGAAGTATACATGGAACAACTTGAAGGATTTGTTGATCCAAACAAGGAAAATATGGTTTGCAAATTGAACAAGGCACTGTATGGATTGAAACAAGCCCCTAGAGCATGGTATGAGAGGCCGCACAATTATTTGATAAAGATTGGATTTATAAGGACAAATGATAACAATAATCTGTACATGAAATCTAAAGAAGGTAAAGGGATTTTTTAGCTAAAATTTTTGTGGATGATATCATATTTGGAGGACAAGATGCCCTATGTCAAAAAAAAATTAATGAGATGCAAACTGATTTTGAGATGTCTATGTTTGGTGAGATAAAATTCTTTGTTGGATTGCAAGTCTATCAGATGGAGAAAGGTATCTTTATCACACAATCTAAATATGTCAAAGAGATACTAAAAACTTTTGGTATGGAGGATTATAGACTAGTAAGTACTCCTATAGCTACTGGACAGAAAGTATCTAAAACAAATGACACTGCTGAAGTAACTCAAACCCTGTATAGATCCATGATTGGATAGCTATAATATGTTGTCCACAATAGACCAAATATAGCCCTAATAGTTGGGATTGTGGCAAGATTCTCTTCCAATCCTAAGGAAAATCATATGATGGTAGTAAAGAGAATACTGAGATATCTGAAAGGGACATAAGATTATGGTCTTTATTACAAGAAGAATGAGAAATTTGAACTGAGAGTCTACACTGATGTAGATTGGGTATGAAATATTGATGATAGGAAAAGTACAAGTGGTGGAGCATTCTTTCTAGGAAAGAGATTAGTCTCCTGGACAAGTAAGAAATAGAAGTGCATTTCCCAATCTACAACAAAAGCTGAGTATGTAGCAGCTGCAGTGAATTGTTCAAATCTGGTATGGATCAAGCAATTGTTGAAAGGAATGAAAGAGGAAATCACTGAGTTGGTTTTTTATTTTCTATGATAACACAAGTGCTATCAACATATAAAAGAATCCAGTGATGCACACAAAGACTAAACATATTTCTATCAAGTATCATTACTTGAGGGAATTGGTACAAGATAAAGAAGTGAGAATGGAATATAAGGAACAACTAGAAGACATATTCACAAAATCTTTACCTAAGGATTCTCATGAACATCTTAGAGGTAAATTAGGGGTGCTTCCCCTAACTAAGATTGCCTAGTCAACTAGGAGCACTACATCAAATGTGCTACATAGAATATTTGACAAATTGATGCAAGAAAGGTCACACTTTAGGAGCTGCCTAGAGTTGTGAAAAGTACAACAAAGTTGATAATCAGTCATAAGAAAGATGATAGAGGGAGAAATACTGACACTGAACTGACAAGATGACATTTACATATGAAAGATGTAAGTGCTAGATATTGCTTTAGCATTATTGTCAAAGAGGGAGAGATTTATATGAAAACACAGAAATAAAGAACATTGAGCTATATGTTTTGAGATTCAAAGAATCAAAGGGAGAGAGATACAGAAAAGATTCAGAGGGAGTAACTGTGTGAACAGTCAAGAAAGGATAAGTTGTTGTGAATTAGAATGAAGCTAAGGATATTATAAATTTTTCTGATGCACTAACAAAACTTTTTGGATTGGTTGTTAAATCATTTGTTATGTGGTGTTGCCATCAATGCCAAAGAGGGAGATTGTTGGAAACTACAATTGAAAAAATTATTGTATTTTCATTGATGTCAAACCTTAATTGGTAAGATAGTTGCTATCTAAGGAAGTACAATATCTATTGATTGATGAAAAGGATTAGGGAAAGGGAGATAACAAGAGAACCTAAGGAAAGGTTGAGTTATTTGATACTTCAATGGGTATTTGATTATTTGGCACATTGATAAGATAATGTATTGTTTATCTAAGTAAGAAGAAAGACTGAAGAAGTAGGCTTAACTGAGAAAAAGTAAAGAAATCTAGTTTAATTCGAGAGATGTTAGTGTCTACCAAGCGCTAGTATATACCAAGTAAATTTAGTGTTGACCAAACATCAGTTTATGTCGAGCAATAGGAAATTATCGAGCAAGACAATGTTAGCCAAGGAGGATAGTTTATAGAGATGACCGAGTTACGCAGTGATGACCGAGGAAATGAACACAATATTGACCGAGTGTTAGTAATTTACATTTGGAAAAAGAATTGAGATTCCCAGTTGACATAGTTGAATTCTTAGGTTATTTAAATCATGTTGAATTTATTATTTGATTGTATGGAGAATTTAATGCATGGTAAATCATTTTATTATGGATTCAATGAGAAGTTTGAAGATGTATCTAGAAAGAAGGATGAAGAACATAAATGTTGGAAGGATTTGATGAATTTGACCTAAACCTAAGATCTATAGAGGAGATTAAGTGACAAAAGATGGATCTACCTAATTGAAGAGGTATAAAGAAAAACCTAATTGTGAGGTTACATCATGTGCTGAAGTTGTTGATGTTACTGACTGACAAGTCTCAACAGAAGGATGGAGGTGAAATTGTGAAGAAGTGTATCAGAGTTGTGATTGCTTGAAGTGAATTCCAAGAAGATTAGTGATGGACATGGAAATGGAACTCAGTCAATAAATTAGCATATATGTGCAAATTGGATCTATTATCTGCAAAGTGAGTTGCATGTTTTTCATATTATAAATTATTGTTACTTTATAACCATTGTATTAGTCTAAATCCTTTAATCAAGGTTGACCTAACAGTCAATATTTAAATCCTTTAATCAAGATGGAATTCTAATGAAATGTACTTGAATCCTTTAACCAAGTCACTTTTGATAGAGTGTTTAAAGCCTTTAATATGGTCACACATAGTAGTGTGTTTGTAAACCTTTCACAAGGTTGGATTTTCACAAAGCTCATAGATTTTCACATAGCTCACTTTAGAAGAGTGAAAATATCAGTAACATGTTACAAAGTGGTTTTTCCCAAGTTGGGTTTCCACTATAAATCCTGGTGTTATACTTGTGTGAATGTTTTGATGTGAATGTTTTTATATTCTATAATTTAATTACTTTTGGATAGTGGATTGCATGTTATATGTTTTTGATATATATATACTTTAGAGACCAGGTTGTGTTGGTTATTAGATCTAAGATTTTTAAAGTGTTTAAAAGTTCAATTGGTACATCTGGACCTAAGAACAACTGATTCACCCCCCTCTCTACTGTTCTAAATAATATTAAGATGTGTGTCTTCTATAAGTCTAATGGTTGTATCAGGCATTAACAGGTCGATCTTTTGGTGCAATGAAAACTACTACTTGTAACAAGTGGTATTAGAGCTTGGTCACAAGTTTAAATCCATGCAGGCCATAGTGAGTGACACTGGGAGGGAGATTGTTGATAGTCAACCAGAGTCCCTCATAGGGTTTGCAACATGGCTTAACCACTTCTTGTGTCTTTTATAAGTCTAGTGGTTGTATCAGACATTAATAGGTTGATGTTTTGGTGCAATGAAATCTACTTGTAAAAATGCAGAGGATGAAAAAAAATCAATTGGACATGGTAAGTCAACTATTACTTTCTAATCAAGAGTTGGGCAAAGAATATGTGGAAATTACAAATCTAAGATTAGAAAATAGCCAACTAAATAATGAACTAAGATCTGAAAAGGAACTCAATGAGAGGATGAACAAGCCTAATGAAGTTATGAAATACTTTTAAGAGCTATTAAGGTCACCTAGAAGATCCAGTGATACTTCAAGACTTGGACATGATGAGCACCTATCATCCACTAAAGAAGGAGAGCCATCAAAAAGTGGATAACAAAGGAATGCAAAGCCAAAGAAAAACAAACTACATCTCATCATTGTGGAAAGATAGGACACACAACTAACATCTACAGAAGCAAGAATGGTAAGTCCAATCCTAAACCAAAATTCAATGGAAATTGTTTTAATTGCAAGAAACATGGACATCAGGTACATCAATGTAGGTCAAAGGTCGGTAAAACACCTACCTCATCTAGATTTTAAGGACACTATTTTAACTATCATAAATATGGTCATAGAGAACAATAGTGTAGATCCAAAGCTAAGTGGACATCCAATAAATAGACTAAAGCACCTAGGAAAGGTAACACACACAATTGGGACTACAATACATGGTATAGTTGTCATTATTGTGGAGATTATTGTCATATTGGAGCAAACTATTTGAAGACAAAGTTTAGAGGAAAATCCAAGAGTTGGATGAGTAGAAGTCTAGTCTATTACAAATGCAATAAGATTGGTCACTTAAAGAGAGACTACATAGCACATATACCGAGTAGTGAGAAAGTCAAGAATGAAGAGACTTTGATCAGATGAGAAACCAGATGAACAAGACATTGAAAAGGAAATAAGAAGCAATAAGTAGTGGAGCCAGTGAACCTAAGGTCACCCAATCCAATGGATCAGGTGATCACTCTACTTCAAACCAAGAAAAGAAGGTATGTGTGGAACTAAATATTATAATTCTTTATCTTACATCAGTTCCTAACATTTGATAGGTTAAAGTCCATATCTACATAGGTTAAGATGCATTAGGATAGATTTGAGAAATAAGATACATTGTATATTTGATATTGAGTATCAATATTTTAGCCCATAGTGACCGAGTCACTATTGTATACTGAGCTCTTGTGGTAGGTGAGATGTGATGTGTACCGAGTTAAAATGGAGTGGTAGTATTGACTGAGATTATGTTCACCAAGTTGACATGAGATTGCCAAGACAATTGAACATTACATAGAAAGTGTACAAATCATTAATGAATCCCTAATCCAACCATTTGAAGTCTATAAAGAAGAATTTTACTATTTAATCTCATTTTACTAGTGATTTGAGAACTTGCAGAGTGATTCTAGAGAGATAATCCAGAGCTATTTTTGCTAAGTGTGATTTATAGATATCTTCAAAGCGTGACATCGGCAAACTTCTAAGAACTATTGAAACAAGGTATTTATCAAACCACTCACATTCATATTTGAACCCTAAGCATGGCATCTACATCATCTACCATAGTTAAGAAATAAGGAAAGGAAGTGTTTAACATTCAACTTGTAAGGAACGATGCATGCAAATTGCATAAATTTCAAGTCGTTCCTAAAAGTGCAATAATGGGAGATCTCACAGGTGCCTTGTCATCTATTCCTCTGAAGGTTCTAATGATTAAAAATATACACACATGCTACATGTGCAAGATAGGATAAATAGGTGATTACAAGCTTAGAGAAGCATATGACAAACTATGCAGGAAGGGGGCGTTGAAGGCTAAACACCAGAAGGTTTCTGATCAAGGGTTAGTGCATGCCCTTAACTTCCCATAAAACTTTAAGGTTGAATGGATCAAAATGATGTTGAGGTAAGTTCATGACATGAAACTATGGATAGAGGATGGACCAATTATTATTACAAAGGAGATAATACACTGAGTAACTAGTTACCCTAGTCTCATAGGGAAAAAGACTATGAGATGCCAGAGAAAGGAAATTATACAAGAAAACACTCATGTGGTGTGGACCAAAAGAGGGATGACTATTTCTACTATCACTAATCTAGAAATTGATTTTGCAGTGAGAGTGATAGCTCATAAGTTCTACCAGTCTAGTAGGCTAGACAATGTTCCATGTGTAGCTATTGACCAAGCATGGAAAATGGTGAAGAAAGATCATACCTATGATCTTGCTAAGCTACAATTGACACAAATTGGAAAGAACCTCACTTCTATCAAGAAGGAAAAGAATTCAATGTGTAAGTTTAGTTCTTTTCTTGTTTGTATATTCTTCTATATTCATAATAGTTTTCCTACTATTGGTGATGTTGTATGGGATAAAGACCAACTAGTCACCTTATAGATAAGTGGGTTCATTGACTAGATAGGAGATAACTTTGAGAGTGTATTGGATAGTTATTTTGTGGAGTTTAAGAATAAAATGAGGAAGAGGAGTAGGATTCCTATATCACTAGTGGAGAAATACTATAATAACATATGTTTCCTAGTTGATATTGACTTCAAATATGCATAGGCAGTTTAATCGAGGGTATCATGGCTTAGGCCATTACATTATGAAGTTAACATAGATGAAAAAATATTAGCAATAACTACCCCATTAGCTAAAGAAGTCAACAAAAAGGCTAAATATTTTGGGACTTATCAAGAGGCTAAGTATAGAATAACCATGGGATTGAAATCTTCAACCATGGAGAGAAAAAGGAAGAACATAGTCAAAAACCTAGAGAAGATGTTAGGAGAAGAAGAAGAGGAAAATGCACCTCTTGCATTAACACAAGGATTAGAAGAAGAAAAGTCTAGTGAGTCTGAAGAGAGTGAAGAGGAGGAGATAGAGATCACTAAGAAAGGAAAGAAGGCATCAGTTTTCGAGCCTAGTAAGAAACAATTACAAAAACCTTAGTCCACTCCTACAATATCTAGACCAAGAACTAGGGAAGGTTCAACTATTATAGTTGTCGAGCCACATAAAAAGACCCCAATATTAGGGAAGAGGAAGCCAGTCCATGCTAAGGCTATGCCAATAAATTTAAGGAAGAAACCAAGAAGGAAGATAATCTTGCAAAAAGATGATGATGATTAGGAAACTGATACAGATGAGAACATAAAGAAGAAGGCACCATCTCAAAGGAAATAATTGACTGTGGATGAGATATGCCACAATATCAAAAGCATTGCTAGATTATGAAATAGAATAGACTAGAAATGGTAGTATGCCATGATGACTGAAAAGAAAATAAGGGGGAGCACTCTAGATAAAGTCATCCTTGATCTATCCCCTACTTACATACAATAATACATGGAGCGGTATAGAAGTAGATTTGTTCCCAAGCTTCGAGCATACTCCATTCTAAAACATAAGGTTGAGGATATTGTGCAACAGAGCACAAGGTTGTGAAAAATTATTTTTGGACTTATAGTTGACAAAAGTTCACAACTAAGTACATCCAATGGAGTAGAATTGTATAACAAGGAGGACATTCAATAACCACATAATGTAGAGAAGGAATCCATATAGAAAGCTGAAATAAGTGAATCATAGGATGTGATCACTATTGTAGATATCACTGAGGATACTCTAGTGAAAAAAAATGTGTTAACTAAGGAGGAAATACAGAAATGGATACTTGCTAAGGTAGCCTCAGATAAGTTTCTACCAAGCACCAATCCAGTACTAATCCAAGTACAAGATTACCCATGGATTGAGAGTACAAATATTGACACTACACTTGTAAGCCCTCATATGGTCAAATTTTAATTTCAAGCCTCACAAAGTACTAGTGCTTAGAAATAGGACAAGTCAGCAATTATAACTGAGATTATACCTATCGAGGAAGGAAGGAAAGAAAGAGCAAGCCAAGGACAATCCTAAATAGGAAGTAGATAAGTCTGTATTAGTTGTAATAAGTCCTCATGTGGAGTAAAATGATAAGGTTGAATAAGAAAAAGATAAACCAGAGCCTAAGGAACAATAGGCTATCAAAGCTCTTATACAAATGATGAGTGGAAACACACTAAGGAAGAAATCCCAGAAGAAGAAGAAGAAATCTCCTGCAACATAGGTGACACTTGACAAAGTTGTAGTGATTCCTAAGTGGGACACTGATAACTTGACTTATGAACAAATGTAGATAATGCAAGATCTTTTGAAGAAGAAGAGAAAACAAGAAGATATGAGGAGAGAACATCAATAGAAACAAGTATTGCATGAGATCAAAGGTATTTTTATTGATTCTTTTGAAATGGATGATGTGAATGAGTCAACACCTATCTTGGAGCAACTTGTACAAATTTTTAAGGTGAAAAATGATGACAGTGAGGAAAATGATAAGCTTTTATAGTGGTCTGAGAGAAAGTTTGAGACCGAGGTACTAGACAAGGTTTCAATTGATATTGTAGTCAAACGGGTAGAACTTTCTGCCTTAGTAACAAACTTAGAAGAAGTTGTATAGAATGCTCATTCTCTGTACAAGAAATTATTCAATGTTGAAGAGTTCACTAAGGATAATCAGGATTTGATAGAATAATTGCAATTAGACTTAAACTCTACAGGTCATTCACTAAGCTTAGATGCAAGTTCCATCTTTGTCCACTTCATAAGACTGTTACATGCACAAGGCTGATTAGCCGACTTGATGGCTAACGATGGAAAAATAAGGGAAAGGATAATATCAACTCAAATGACAATGACACCTCATATTGAGGTTATGCAAAAGGAGTTAGCCATGGAAAAGAAATTAGTGTAGAGAGACCCTCATCTCTTTTGTCGAGAGCCTAGTTGATCTAGCTGCTCAGCTAGAAATAAAGACATAGGTTTTGGAGTCTGTAAGGTCCAAATGAGACAATGCACTAAGAATGATAATATAACTCCACAAACCATTTCTAGATAATTTTTTCAAAACGCCTACACCCCAGGAACTTCAAGTGACAAAACCAAGGGGGAAATGACATGTCAAAATATAAAAAGGGAAATAATAAGCGGAATGATAGAGTTCAAAGCAACAATAGGGAAATGACACAGTGGAACTATCATGGTATGCCATATTTTTGTAATGTATATATTTAGTTGTATGTCAAAAGACTCTTATGTACATATATTTGTAGAATCTTTTGTAGACTGAGTCAAAGTCTTAGGGGGAGTATCCATATAGGAGTTTTTCATATTACTAATTACTCATGTAATGTAAAGTAAATGTCATGAAAAAGTATTTTTTCCACTAATACTATAAAAGGGGGAGATTTTTTATCACTAAGTTTTGTTGTCTATTAGTGTCTTACACTTAGTCATTTTCTAGGAAATGTTGGTCAATCATCACTGTGATCGAGTCATCATGTATAGGCTGAGCTATGTGTAGACTTATATATTGTACATTTACCAAGTAGTAGTTGCTACCGAGAAAGTCAGAGGTCACTGAGTATTTAAGTAATATCCAAACAAGCTTATGCCGAGTTGTGTCGATATATTAGTGTTGAGAACCAGTATATGAAGAATAGTTAATGCCGAGTGTCAAAGACTTCATATGTCAAGTAAGCCAGATTTGATATATGCTTTTGTAATGGAACAAACACTTAGGTAAACCATTTTGGATGACATCTACACTACATTTATTGTTTGTTGAGTAAATTATAGAGATGATTGTGATTTATAATTGTAATCATTGATCCCTATGAAATATATGTAACCAATTAGAATTAGGGAATGCTTAAGAGACATCAGTAGACAATCTAGACCATTGATCTTGATTTATGGAGTTGATTTTTTTTCTATATAAGATGAGATCTAAACCCTAAAATGTAGTATAAAAAGTATGAGTATGAAGGGGATCTCATACATGCAGAACAACAAAGTGTTTTGATTATTAGAGGTAGAGAATAGCAACCGAGAAAAATAGTGATAGATAGAACATAGATATATATGATAGAGGAGATCAAATCTATATTGTAAGGAGAACATATGTTATCAACATCACAGTGAAAACTAAAGGATCAAGTACTGAGTCATTCTAACAGGTGAATTAGGGACAATCTCTTTAAAGAGTGGTCCTAACAAGCCTAAGTAAATCTCTTAACCAAGTGCTTACTTTGTTGTAAGTTCAAATCCTTTTACAAGGTAGATTGTATAAGTCTTTAAAGCTCTTAGTAGGGAAGACCCCTCATAGGGTAGATCATTATTTTATGATCAAATATTGTAGTTGTAACAAGAAAAAATTAATTCTATTATAGTGAAGATTTGTAGGTGTCATCCCCACCCCAGTTTTACCTTTCAAGGGTTTCTAGGTAACCAAAATCTTTCTATTGTGTTTTATATTCTTGGATGAAGATTAGGCTATTAGATCTAGTACAGTATTGAATTTGATGTTTATGTTATTCAAGTGAATTTATGTCAAAATGGTGATAATAGTAGATATCTGATTCACCCCCCCTCTTAGTATAACACTTTCTCATAATAGATTTCCAATAGGATTAATTAGTTGAGAAGATATTCCATAAAGGCATATCTTTTCCCAAATTCCAAAATCCAATCCTTCAGGAATGTGACTATTTTGGGAAGTGAGAAGGATTTTGGAGAATGTGAAAGGTGTTGGAGGATGTGAAAAAGAAACTAAATATTCCTTTAGAGGGGAAAAGTGTGTAAGGATACATGTGGATTATTACATGTGGTTGGGGATTGAGATTGATGTGACATGAGTGTTGATTTGGGTTGGTTTAAGATTCCTTAATCCTCATGATTAAGGTTGTGCAAATGATTAGGGTAGGATTAGAGGTGAATTAGGATTTGATTAGGGTGAAAGTAGGAAAATGAGGAGGATGCAAGTTGGTCACTTTATTAATAAGAATTAATTAATTAATTAAGTGGACTTAGTATGGGTGAATGGGTTGGGTTGAGTTGGAACTAGGAGTTAGGTGGTTACAGAGACAGGTTAGGGTTTAAACATAGCAGAAATGTTCTCTAATTGATCAAATGAGGTTAGTTTAATCAAAAGGGTATTTTGGGAATTAATTTAAATAAATTTATGTATTTATTCAAATTAATAGAGGAATAGGGATTTAATTAATTATCAGACTATGGGTTGTCATTTAGATAATTAATTGGACTAGAGTTAATTAATTAAACTAATTAACTAGGGGGTGACATGAATTAAGTAAATATTAAATATTTAATTAACAATTCCTTAGAAGAGATCTAAATAAGATTACTTAATTATGTAATCAGATTCAGGTGTCTACAGTTACATTCTCACATTGTCATAATTATAGTAATATGAGGATCAATTGTAGAGTGAGGACCAATAGAGGAAATGTAGGACCTTGTAGATCAACTAGTATGGAATGTTTTCATTTTCATAAGATAGGTCACACTGCTAGGTTTTTTAGAGCAAAGAACAAAAAGGTGAATCAACTGGTTAATTAGTCTAACAAGAAAAAGGGAAAGTATATTGTGAACTTTGAAGATACCAGAAGGAAGATGAATCAAATTTAGATGAAAAAGAGAGATAGAAAATTATTAGAAGGATCTGCATCTTCATCAGGTGTGGATAATTCATCATAAAACTAAGTCATCTTTGACTTAGGAGGAGAAAGCATTTTTGAATCCATTGAAGACCCCCTACATGCATGTGTGGTAAGTTCTATTTGCATATTTGGATGCTTATGTTTGTTTTTAAGTATGGTATAAATTTTTGGTGAACTACATGAAGATTTGGTTTATTGCTAACAAGATCTATGAAGGCATATGCTATTTGTTTTCAAATGGTGATGCATTTAATGTTTAAGAGTGATGGAAGATAAAATGTGATTTTAGGTTTTATTTTTCTTCTACACATTCAAGAGCTATATCCAAGAGTGACAAAAGTAAAGTTTGAGAACATTGATAGTAATTGAAATGAATGTTAAGAGGTTTGGAACATATAGGGAGAAATATCTTGAATTTGCATATACATTGAATGCATCTGTCATTGGGAAGAAAGTTAGAACGGAGGTTGAGAAATTATTTCTACAAAAAGGCTTCTAATAGGAAGGTATTGATAAAGAAAGAGCTAGACATGAAGTTGTGAAGGATGGTACTTTAGCTACAACTACTACTGATGAAGATGTAAAAGTAGTTCCTTCTATAACCAGTAGAAGTTCAATAGGTAGAGTGACAAGTAGTGCTTCAACAATCAAGAAGGAGAAACCATCTCCTCCATCTAAGATTTCAATAAGAAAAATTGTAAATCCAACACAACCCGAGCCTACAAAAGTAAAGGAGGCTACTATTAAAAAGATTACTGGCAAGAGGAAGAAAGAGAATGAAAAAGGGTACACAAAAGTACAAGAGGAAGATGAAGGGACAAAATTAGAACAAGAGCATAAAGAACTCAAGGCTCAAGGTAAGAAATCCAAAGTGGTTGGTGTCCCCACCTCTAAATCTATTAAACCATACTTTAGAAAGTGTATTTATGATAAGCTTAGTGATGAAGACCAAAGGAAAATTCAAGATGCTATTGTTGAAAGTATGCATAGGTTAAGTCATGTCTTTATTCAATTGCAAGGACAAATTTGTACTTCTTTATATGGTAAAATTGAAGCTAGATAGAAGAGAGCATTAAAGAAAAAGAAGATTTAATTGAGTATGCCTTAATGCACTTACACCCTAAGCTAACAATAGAGGAGATAAAGGAAACCTTGGATAAGGTTATCCCTACATTCAAAACTAAGACTAGAGTTACAAGATTATTGATTGGAGATTCCCAATTAGTGCAATATGAAATATAATTTTTTTTTGAAGAAGCAATTAGGTATTTTTTAGTAGGATGAAGTGGAAAAGGAATGGGAGAAAGGATGAGAGAGTAAGAAAGAGGATGTGATTTCTCTTACCGATGAAGGATGGACTATAAATGGTGTAAAGGTCACACTAAATAAAACTTACTTGGATGAGCACAAGGATACCATAGAAACCATATGGGATGTTATGATCATAGATATTCATGAGGAAAAAAGAGACTCTTTAGAGAAATAGGAGGAAGCACCCAAGGGAAAATAAGAACAACAATAAAAGGAGATAGAGAATAGAGGAATTAGTTAGGATATGACCAATGCTGCACTAGTTGAAACACCTATGGATGATCAACACAAATAGGTACCATTGATGGAGGCAACATGTAGAAATGAAGAATCTCAAGATGAACATAAGGAGAAGACCATAGACAAGGAGACAATAAAGGTAACAAATTTATAGTCTATGTCTTCTATCATTATTAGTATGGATGAATTTATACCAGCCATTAAAGGATAAATTGATTTGAGCTCTATGAGTCCTAAGAAAATGGTTGATATTTATATGGATATTAAGTCTGAAGAAAAGTAGGAGAAGATGCAACATGAGACATAGGTTGTACTGAATGCAAGAGATATATTATCTGACTTAGTGATTGATGTGAACTATGATGAGAAGGCTACACTGATTGAAAAGTTAGGTTAGGTGGTCACAACTAATAGAGAGTAGATGAAAATTCTAGAGGATGTTGCAACTATGAGAGCATAAAGAGATTATGAAAACAAGAGGACTGAGAAATTGGTTTAGTCTATTTCATGTCAAAGGAAAACCTTAACAATAATAGTGAACTAAGTGAAAGATTCTTTAACTCAAGGTGGTAAAATTCTTACCTCAACTTATGATTTCTCACAATTCTTGAAGGACTTAGATAGGAAGATATGTGAATCTCAATTGGATCTAAGGCTATTGAAAATGAATTTTGATCCTATCACTAGTTTTATTTCAAGTTTTGGAGACCAAGTTAGCGCAATCAATCATAAGCTTAAGGCTTATAGGGATGAGCAGGAAAAGAGGATTTCTAACTCAATGGAGTTGCAAAGTATATTGACACCTAAGGTGGACATCTTACAAAAGGGAGTGAAGGAGGCAAAATAGATATTGGAAACCCCTGACATGTGCACAATAGATGGTTTGGAAGAACTTGCACATCTATTGCATGGGAAGATACTTATCATGGAGAACCTACAGAAGAATCAAGTTAATAATTTATAGGTTTTGAAGGCTAGTTTCAATAATATATTCAGTATATTGTAAATAGGTCTATGCCACTCTACATTAATAAAATAACATTCTTTTGGCTATCATTGTACACCTTTGTCATTGTTGTCAAAGGGGGAGTAGTATAGAATGAAAATTGGACAAGTATTTTTAAAGGGGGAGTAGTATAGATCATGATTGATGATCTATTTTTAATTACCTTAGGGGGAATCATTTGTGAGTTATTTTTTATGCTCTAAACTTTCTGCATAGTTAGACACTAGCAGTTTTTCTCTAAGTGTTGCATCAATGCCAAGGGGGATATTCTTGGCATTTGATGAAGATGATCATGTGGTGAATGTTTTAGTATTGTCATTGGTGGTGAAAAGTCTTCTAGCTTGATTGAATCCATTATACCAATGATAAATCTAACTGTATAAGGAATTCTCTAAGTATCTAGTGTATCAGTGATAACATAGTCAATCATGGTAAATGTGATGCATAATGATGATATGGAATGTTTTGGTGGTGCAATCAAGTAGGAATTATCTACAAAGTCATGTTAACCTACATCTATGATAACTCAAGAAGGGTCAAAATACATATGAATATTTGGAGGAAACATCAATATTATCAATTAGAACATCCAAACGGTCAAGTCAAGGTAATGGCTAGATAAGAGTTAATGATTGTTTTATTTGGAATTGTATTATTGATGGACGATCTTGAGGATTTAAATTTTCTATGTTGGCATGATCTCTTATGAAATTTGGATTTTGGAGGCTGACATCAGTAACACATTTTATGGCTATTCCACCGACCTAAATATGTATATAAGAGATAAGATTGATAATAAAAAGAGGTTGTTAGATATTGCGATGATTGTGATATTTAAAGGTGAAGCTTGTATCATCAGAGAAATGATTTGAGCAATGTTGAAATGGATCTTTCAGGTAGATTTTGATACATTTAGATCATTTTATTTGAGTTCTTTCTCAAGGAAAGTTCTAACAGGATTGCGATCAAAATCCTCTAACAACATTACTCCTAATAGGGTATGAAAGATCCTAATAGGTCTGAGATTTAATTCCTCTAACAGGGCAAAAATTAGGAGTTATAAATCCCTTAAAAAGGTATTTCTTAACAAGGCTTTGTAATAGCTTCTAACCAAGCTATAGATACTCTTCACTGGGTATACCCTTACCAGGATGTTGTAATGATCCTAACAAGATAGATCTTATTGGTGCACTAGTGAGATTAGTGGGTGACAATTCCCACCATGGGTTTTCCCTCTAACAAGGGTTTCCACACAAATATATTAGTTTTTTTTGTCTATTAATTGTGGATGTTTTATGTGTTATGCTTCTATGTTACATTTACATTTGCATGTTGGTTTATCTGCAAGTTTAGGAAAAGATTTTGTAGATTTTTGGTTTCACTGATTCAACCCCTCTTAATACCCTATAACATTAACATAATCAACCAATTATATTTTTTTTTCAAACTATTATTAATAGACTTGATTTATCCAAAAGCATTATCCGATAAAATACTATGCATTTATATGCTTATGTAGTTTCAACTTTGTCACTTCAAACATAGATGGATGGATGTCAACATTCAATAGAGCTTTAAATGAAGAAGATGAATATAATATTCTTGTAGTGATTAAAAAATCCCCATGCCTTCTCTTTATACTTGACATTCAAAAAGTCTCCACCATAAGAAAACTCCAGAAGATCTGCAAAAGATAAAGATTGTTTGGCTACCTCGTATGAAACCATTTTTTCTTGCACAACCTGTTCGCATGTCATTTTATGGAATCAAATTTGCATTGAATGTTGCATATAAAAATTGTATAGGAAATTAAAATATAACAACCAAAATGATTTTTTTATCATAGAAAAAAATACATACTAGACACCTCTGTGAAAATAAGAAAACAATTATCAGAAAAGACAAAATACATACTAGACACCTCTGTGAATTGAATCTTACTGTGCCTAATATGGTGTAATCTTATAAAAACCCATATATATTTTCTTATGATCACCTCCTCCTATGATTCACATATGATTATTCATTGCACCTACTGTTAATGCTTCTCAAATTGTGATCTTCTTGAGATGAATTTGTGGATTCACTTTAGAAAATATAGTGTTACTTTGTATAGAAACATGATCTGATGAAATTGGTTATGTAATTGATTTCACAACAATGATAGAAAATCATTGTCAAAGTAAATATCTACTACCTGTAATGTTGAAGATGCTTGAACAAAAGTTCACATCCTATTGAGAAACTCATCTGAAGCACCATGTTCTCAAGTCACCACACCATGTTCTACGTGCTCATTGCAACCATGTTCCACACGTTACGTTTTCAAGCCAGAGATTTTTTGAAGTTTTTTGAAGCCCTGCCTAGGATTTGACATGAATTTAAAAATCCTTCACACAGGCTCTCAGACAATCAAAGATGAACAATGCATAAAAGACAATCAATTTCTTCTATGTAGTATTTCCTTCCATTGTACAATCATCATCGCATAGACTCAAAATCATAGAATCTATGATACCATATGAAGATCAAGTTCAAACTCAATGTATTCAGAGTTGTATTCAATTGTATTTCAATTGGTGATTTTGCAATATAATATCACTGGCTTTAAGCCTTATTTTCTTGTGATTAAGTGCCTACAGGAATGTAACTTCCCATTATTATAACATATCTAATTTATTAACTACTAACCTAAATTAATGAAACACGTCAACATGATTTTTCATTCCTAGAACTAGATGCAATTATAAATATCTATTTCATATCATCCAATTCATTTTATCTATTAACCATATCTTTTTTTTGTTGATCAATTAACCATAATTGCCATGTATTTTTCCTATTTTACTAGCATTTTTCTATTTTTCTTCTTTTGAGAAATCAATCATGCCTTTAACATACAAATAATCTCTCGAGGAGGAATCCAATGAAAAAATCTATGAAATGCTAAAGGAAAGAAAAAAGGCTTACACAAACTTGCATCTCATCAAGATTGCAAAGATGAATTCTTTTTTTGAAGTTGATTTGAGAGATGTTTGTTTCTTTTTGAAAGATAATTTCTTCCTTTTGACCTATGTCCAAACTTCCTCATATTGAGAAGAGATAATAAAATTTTGATTTATGTCTCTCAGGGGATTCTTTCCCTCTACACCAACTTAACTATGATCGACTACCCAACCATTGATATATCTCCCAACCTTGATATCTATATCCGCATAATGAGAATGTGAAGAATTGTTGGTCTTCCTATATTGGTTATTATATTGTGAAGAATTCAGAGTTGCACAAGGTAGTGAAGATGTATCCTTTGGTCAATATTGAGACTTGTACTCAACCCTCCCCAAAGTTTTTTGAAGGGGTGTAGCCTTATTATACTTAGGGGAGTGAGATTCCTTCCCTTGACCATTAGAAGGAGTATCCACTATACAATGTTATGGAAGACCATCAGCCCACCTAGATTGATATCCCTCCTTGACCTTATATTTGGAAACTTTTTTTCCATAGGTCCAGTATGAATTTATCTTTTGTATCTAAAAGGAAATACTTTGTAATCCAACATTTGTGTCCAACAACATTCACAGTCTTAAAAGTAATATCTCCTCCTACATCATTTGAGATGTCCATGAACACTAGGATGCGAGAAAATGTTGTATGAGTAAATGAAGATGTATCTAAATCAATAGCCAAAATAATACCCAAAGATTTGTCAATTGCTTCAAAGAATTACTAAATTAACTTTACCCCCAACACCATCATTTTAGAAGGATGGAATCCTAGTCATGTATGCTATCAAATGCCAAGATAAAAAAATCCCTATTCACAATGGTGGACCTCCATATTTTCTTTAAGAATAGGTTGCCAAGACTTAATAAAATATTTATATAGATCTATAAGCTTATGCTATAATCCATTGAATTGGCCAATCAGAGCATTGGTAGTAAAGAATTGTTCTTTATTAGAAACTCATTTTTAGATTCTTGGAGAATATTAAAAATAGAGAGATGGGAGATGGTTTTTTGAGGGTTTTTAATCCAATAAACACCAGATCATGAAATGTGCTCCCTTGACATGTCAAGAATATCAAGGTCTAACCCTCAAGCACTTAGCCCTAAGTTTTAGAACATCTAGGAAGGACCTTTGAGAGACACTATTCATGTCCAACCCTTAAGAAGTATCATCATTGTAAACTGAAGAATACCTAAGGGAATATAGAGAACCCATGTTTGGACACATAAGCTTCCCACCAAGCATCCTAAATGAATTTTTAGAGAGATCAGGGTTATGTATACCATCATGATCACAAGTGCCACTACTTGAAATTGCACCCTCATGTCCATCCATATTAGTAGGATGATCTCCACCCTAATTTTGTCCATCATAGACCTCTTGTAGCTCTTTGAAATCTTAATTGTTTCATTGCAAATAAGTCTCAGTGAGAATGACCCTTTGAAAATACCCACACCCTTGGTAGGAAGCATTTAAATTTACCTTTCATTTCAATAGAGAAACCTTAGAATATGGAGGGAAACACAATGGAAAAAATGCCATTTTCATTCTAGAAGAAAATTTATAATACTATTTAATTAAGCTAATATTACTCTTCTAGTTCATATTCAAATTTACAATTTTCCTCCATCACATTAATTCTCATAATTTATTCTAAAGATAATTAAATATTTTTAATTATTCTATAACGTAAAATAATATTTTGATCATTCATATTATTTATTGAAAATAAATTTATAGACAAGACATTTTACTTTCTATCTAAATTTGTAGATGTTATTGTTGGAAGTGAAATCACTCTAAGAGGGGGAGGGGGGGGGAGGGTGAATCAGAGTCAAATTTCTTTTACCAAGAATGAATAGTGAGTGAATTTTGAACTCCTTTTAATGATATTTAAAAAACTGAATACTAAAAAATTTACCAATGAGACTTCAAGTGACAGAAAAAAATTCAACTGATGAGAACAATGACTTTTTAAATAGTGATATATATGATCATTCAATTAATAATGAATGAACATTAAACTCACTTTGTTTTTATAACCATTAACAAGACATATTTTTTAGATTGAAACTCATGTGCATATCGTTTAAATTGAAACACAATGATGTAAAAAGATCTTGATAAACAAATGCACTAAGATATCAGAACACTTACTGAAACTGAATTGACAAATGTACTGAATTAGAAAAATCATAAATCAAATTGAGAGAAAAAAATTTGAGCACATGCCACTATGTTTTTCATGAGTGGAAAACCCTCTTGGGGTAGAAAAACAACTCAAAACCTGTATATATTATTAATCCAAAGAATACCAACTCAACACATAAAAGTTTTGAAGCACCCACTTCAAGGACCACCAACCTCTATTTTCCAATAGAAGAAAAATGTCTGATAACAATAACTGATAGTTCTACAACTACTCAATACATTTGTAGTTATAAAATTATTAGATATAGTGATAAAATTATATTCAATAGATCCAACTGCAAGGTACTATTAATACAGTACAAGAAAAATCCTTTGCAAATCAATTATCTCCAACAACCTTTTACCACAAAAGAAATGATCTCACTGTATATCCAATACCTTTTTTATTTTATTTTTTTATCTCTAAAAATACACACACTTTATCCCTTTTAAAAACTTCTATATATGTACCTATACACACACTTATTTTCCCTTTTTTAGGGAAAAATACTCTGTATACATCTACATATATAGAAAAAATAATAACAAATGAATAAATACTTGTATTTTTCTATTCAATATAAGAGAGAATCATCTTCAAATGGATACCCTCAAAGTAGGGTACCAAAACCTAGGTTAGGGTTAATGATAAACACAAATACATTTACCATTTTCCTTTGAAACAAAAAAATTATGTATGATACCATTTTCTTTGCAATATCATAGATAAATGTCTTCAAGGAAACCCTTGTGTTAGGGTATCTAACCCTAAGAAGGGTTAACATAAACAACAAAATATTCCATTTTTTCACTTTGAATACAACATAAACTCTCTATACATTGTCATGCTTCCATTCCAATTTGTTACATAAACAAAATCTAACTTGAATAGTTAACGTATTTAACTAAACTAAATCTTTTGAAATGAAAGAATCATACTTTTCAATTTCCCTTTCGAACCAAACATTCAAATACTTTAAAGAAGAAACAAGAACAATAATACTTATGAATCTTGAAAAAATTGGATAAAGATTCAACCAACTAATGACTGTTATAACCATTGTTAACTACCATGCATAATTTTCATATCCCACAACTAGTAATAAAAAAAGATGTCATAGAAACAGATCTAAATTCCTCCATGTCGAGGTGCCCTGAATAGGGTTTGAAAATGAAACAAACATAATGCAGTTTCCCTAATCATTTTAAGTTCCTAAATGAAATCATATTGTCTTTTGACATCTGGATATAAAAGTCAACTCACCAACATAATGAGTAAGTTGTCCATGAGTGCCATGTTAATATTCTAACCAATCAAATAACATCAACTTGATACATCATCATATAAAATTCCTTGAAATTCCTTTTGACCTATAAATGATTCAAAGCCATCATATGTGTTGTTTACAAGTGATTTCCTTAGCACTTTTGAATTATATATGTCCTGAAAGCATTTTATATGTTTTTGTTGTCAAACATGTAACCCAATAAAACTTAAAATAATGGAAAGTGTATATAATTTTATGACCATCAAGTGATTGGTTAGAAATTCAAATATCAACCTCATCAAAGATGTTGTTTTTTACATATATGAATGTAACCAATCCCCGAGATGTAAACACATTCAAATTTACTTAATAAGATGATAACAATAATATCCAATAAGCTCTTAGAAGTGTTGATATAAACCAAACTATTGTGTCACATGCTCATATTGAGACAACATGTAAATGTGTCATATGTCAACTTATCATCAATTGAGTTAAAAGTCATTAATAGAAATATGTGACTTGAAATGAGATGCCCATTCAACTGTGTCAAATGAATCACTAAACCATATACCTAAACCCCTCAACATGAAAGAAAAAAGAATGAGAAATGATTTGATCACCTATACCTATGAGCTTTGATTAGAGAATTAACTTTTCAGTAACAAGTAACACTAAACATCTGTAAATGACAATGTCACCAAACACTATTGAAAACATATATCTGCATACATCATCAAGCTAGATATATATCTCAAGGTGAATCATGTCACCTCAATATGATCAACTAAGATGATGCCAATGTTTATACTTTTTTTCATCAAGGATAAACACATACAGAAGGTAACAAACTCCCCCTTTTTACTTGATGGAAAAACTAAGCCATCATTGAATCAAAAACAAGAATAATAGAATGCAACTGTACCAAGATATATGCCAATTCTCCAGAACCAAACACCATAACAAAAAATGATCAGGGAGACAAGTATATTTATAATTATAATTATTGATCCATCAAAGATCACTGAATCAATAGATAATGTTGTCTGCAAGATGAGATAATATTGTCTATTATAAAACTCATATGCCATAAATTAATATGCCCAAACTAATCTCAAATATAATGCTATCAAATATGCAAGATTGAATATGCCAAATATATGAATATATCAAAATATGAAGAGACCAAAATATACCAAGTGGCTAGCAAACCAAAATACCAAAAAGAATATCAAATTCACAGATATATGCCACTACCTTGGCCACTGCCACTTCCAAAAGAATATGCCAATAATTCAATGATACTCTCTACCCCTTTTTGTCTCAAGGACAAAAGGTAACTAGGTAAACTAATATGCCAACAGGAAATAATGAAAATAACCAAAGGAAGAAACAAAGTTCTATTGATGGAGATCCAAGGTCACCCATAATGTATGATCAAGTTTAAGAAAGTAGAGATTGATAGATAAATGCCAATCATTCTTTAAACCATTCAAATATATCCTTAGGCAAAGCCTTGGTAAAGATATAAGCCACTTGAGCTTATGTAGTCATATAGACAACTTGAACCTCATTAGATATAAAATTTTCATGCAAAAAATGAAACTTAATAGTAATATGTTTTGTGTGAGAACACATCACTAGATCTTTAGAAAGATTAATGGTATTGGTATTATCACAATAAATTGAAATTGGTTTAGGAACATGAATACCCATATCTACCAACTGATATGGCATCCTAATCAATTGTGTACAATAGGAAGTAGCTTCTATGTATTCAGATTTAGTTGTGGATAAAGTTTCAAATTCTTGTTTCTTGTTGTTCTAGGCAATAAGATGGTCCCCTAAAAAAAATACAGCACCACTGGTGCTTTTTCTATCATCCATACAACCATCCCAATTAGCATCAGTAAAAGAAACAGTAGTAAAATAATCATTGTGAGGATACCATAAACCATAATCTATTGTACCCTAAATGTACTTGAAAATTCTTTTTATAGCATTTAAATGTGATTATTTCTAGGTGGAGATTGAAATCTTAAAACTAAACAAACTGTTTGCATCAAATCAGGTCTAGATGCTATTAAATAAAGTAAACTACCTATTATAAATATTTATTCAAATTGATTTACCTCAAGTGAATCATCAAATTTATCTAATTTTCAACTAGTCATCATTGGAGTGCTAATTGGGGTGAAATCAACCATATCAAACATTTTAAGCATTTCTTTTGCATACTTGGTTTGTGAAAGAAAATTGCCTTGTTCTAGCTGAATAGCTTGAAGACTAAGAAATAATTTTAATTCACACAACATGGACATCTCAAAATCAAATTTCATGATTTTAGAAAACTTTTGAGATATGAAATAATTATTACAACCAAAAATAATATCATTAACATAGATCTCAACAACTCAAATGTCATTACCTTTAGCTTGGACATAAAAGTTGCCATCCACTCCACCTCTAATGAACCCATTAGCTATAATGTGGGCATCCAAACTAGAATACCAAGCTCTAGGAGATTGTTTCAATCCATGAAGTTCCTTCTCTAACCTATAAATATGATCTGGTTTATCTGGTGATTCAAAGCCTTCTGGATGTTCCATGTAAATATCTTTAAGAAAGTCATTAGAAAAAGCAATTTTTACATCCATTTGGTAGATTTTAAAAATTTTATAGAAAGCATAAGCTAGAAAAATTCTGATTTCTTCTATTCTAGCCACATGGGCATATGTTTTACAAAATTCAATTTCTTCTTGTTGAGCATAACCTTTACAAACAAACCTGACCTTGTTTCTAAAAACTTTACCTGATTCATTAAGTTTGTTTCTAAATATCCATTTATTCCTTATAACATTTTTATCTTCAGGTCTTAGCACTAAATCCCAAGGTTTTTCTCACTACTTGATTAATTTCATCTTTCATAGTATTTAACCAACAATAATCAATTAAAGATTCAAAAATATATTTAGGTTCAAATTTAGTTACCAGACAATAATATTCACCCATTTGTGCTTGCTCTTCAACTTTTTCTTTTCTTCTTGTAAGAACCTTTGCATCCTTGTCACCAGTGATTTGAGTTTTCAGGTGATTATTGGTAACAAATTTAGAGGGTGTATTTGGAGGTGTAACTTCCCTAGAACTTGATGCAACTTCTTTTGAAGCATCTACTTCATTAGACTTCAAAGTTTTACCAAGTCCTGCAAAAGTGTCCTCTTCAACATCCTTCAACCCATCACCTAGAAACATCTTCTCATCAAATATTACATTAATAGATTCAATAATCTTATTCATTCTATTATTGAAATATCTATAAGCTTTGTTGTGAGTAGAGAATCCAAGAAAGATACCTTCATCTATTTTGGTTTGAAAGCTACCTAGATTTTCATCATCTCTTTTAATATAACATTTACATCCAAAAATTTTGAAATATTTTATGGAAGAAACTTTACCATACTAGAGTTCATAAGGAGTGAAGGTAGATTTTACCCCAATTTGTACATGATTCAGAATATAAAAAATTGTATGAACAAATTGTTTCCAATACCTATCAGGCACATTTTCCTCATTTTACAACTCTATTCTTTCTTTCAAATACTACATTCTATTGAGGAGGTACATGCAACAACATATTGCCTTTTTATTCCATGTTTTTCATAGTAATCAAAAAATTCTTGTGAGGTAAACTCACCTACCTTGTCTTAGAAATATTGATAGCACTTGTGTTGTCACAGAAAATAACAATAGGTTTAATGATTTCTTATTTCATGCCTATCAACAACTATTTTATCCATATCAAATTTGAACAGTTTACTACAGTAGCAACATACTCAACTTCAACAGTAGATTGGGAAATGTAATTTTGTTTGTTGCTTGTCCAGGAGACTAATCTTTGTCCAAGAAAGAAAGCTCCATCACTAGTGCTCTTTTTGTCATCTACATTTCCTTCCCAATCAGCATCAGTATGTACTCTAAGTTCAAATTTGTCATTCTTCTTGTAGTATAGCTCATAGTCAGCAGTTCCTTTCAAGTATCTCATGATTCTTTTCACCGCCATCATGTGTGTTTCCTTAGGATTGGCAGAGAATCTTTCCACAATCCCAATAGCTAATGCAATATCAGGTCTACTATGTACAACATACTACAATTTTCCAATCATGGATCTATACAAAGTCTGGTTAACTTCTGCAGCATCATCATTCTTAGATAACTTTTGTCCAGTAACCATTGGAGTGCCCACTAGTCTAGCATCTTCCATTCCAAAAGTTTTCAGTATTTCATTAACATACTTAGACTATGTAATGAAAATACCTTTCTTCATCTGATATACTTGTAAACCAACAAAGAATTTGATCTCACCAAACATACTCATCTCAAATTTAGTTTGCATTTCATGTGAAAAACTTTTACACAATGCATCTTGTCCACCGAAAATAATGTCATCAACAAAAATTTTGGCCAACAAAATACCTTTACCTTCTTCATCTTTCATATACAAATTGCTTGTGTCATTTGTCCTAGAAAATCCAATCTGTATCAGATAGTATGCAACCACTCATACCATGCTCTGGGAGCTTGTTTCAATCCATATAACACTTTGTTCATTTTGCATAACATGTGTCTTCTACTTGGATCAATAAAACCTTTTGGATGTTCTATGTAAACTTCTTCTTCCAATATACCATTTAAAAATGCAAACTTGACATCCATTTGATATACCTTGAAATCTTTATAAGCAACATATGCAAGCAGAGTTCTGACTCCTTCCAATCTAGCTATAGGGGAAAATGTCTCCCCATAATCAATTCCTTCTTCTTGTGCGTAGCCTTTGCATACTAGTCTAGCTTTGTTCCTAGTGATTTCACATTTTTCATTCAACCTATTTTGAAATACCCACTTTGTTCCTATAACATTCTTATCTGCAGGTCTCGGCACCAGAGTCCAGGTTTCATTTTTTCACTCTGGTCAATCTCTTCATTCATTGCTTGTATAAAGTCTTCATTTTCTAATGCCTCTTTAGTTATCTTAGGTTCAAACTCACATAGTAAGCATGTTGGATCTTTTGTCTTGCTTCTGGTCTGAATTCCAATGTCTTTATCTCCAATTATCTGTTCAGGCTTGTGATGTCTTCTTACATATTTTGCCAAAATAGGTTCAGCATTTTTCTCTTTTATTTCATCAGGTTCCCCAACAAGATTATCAGATTCAGCTTCTGAATGCTCGAAAACCTCTTTCTTATACATCTTGATCATTTGCTTCAAGTCCCTTTAAACTTGCTTTCTGTAAACACCAATAAGAAACACATGCTCTAATACCAATTGTTAATATGATTTAGAACAACAGAGAGGGGGGGTGAATTAGTTGTTCTGAGGTCCTGATGTATAAAACAACTTCAAAAACTTTTCTTTAAATTAGATCAAGCAACCAAAACAAACTCGGTCACCACTGATTCAATAATACAAACATATAACTTAGCAGTCCACTACCCAGCAGTATCTAACTTGTAAAACATAGAAATGTTCAAACCAAAACATTCACACAAGTATTGACACTAGGATTTATAGTGGAAACTCAATATGGGAAAAACCACTTTGTAACATGCTACTATTATTTTCACTCTTCTGAAGTGAGCTCGGTTAAAAGCCAACCCTGTCAAAGGTTACAATACACACTGTCAAGTGTGACCTGGTTAAAGGATTTCAATCACCCTGTTAAAAGTGAGCCTGGTCAAAGGACTTACATACACTCCATTAGAATGAAACCTTGTTCAAAGGATTTAACATATGACTGTTAGGTCAACCTCTGTTAAAAGGATTTTGATTGTTACAATGGTTAGAAAGTAGCAGTAGTATTGATCTGAAAACATACAACTCACTTTGCAAATATCAGATCCAATTCCGTACTATTTTACTGACTTTGAAAATTTTCCATTTCCATCTTTGATCTGCTTGAAACTTTCCTTCAAGAAATCACCACACTTTTCCTTCAACCTTTTCGCTTATATAGTCAATAAAACTTTACTATTCTTCCAGCATCTACTTCACCCATGCATTCACATACCTAATGCTTCGGTTCCCTTAATACTTTCCTTTGTTAGGTTAACTTTTCTTTTTCCACTTAATCTCCTTCATAGATCTTAGGGTTAGGTCAGATTCATTAAATCTACCCACTTCATGTTCTTCATCTTCTCTTCTAGAATCATCTCAAATCTCATAAAGATTTACAATAAAACATTTTACAAAGCATTAAATGCTTCCATACAATCAATAAATAAAGTCAACACATTTTACATAATCCAAGAATTCAAACAATGTCATCTCCAAAATGAATTCTTTTCAAATATAAAATTGTTGATGCTCAGTCAATACTATGATCATCCACTCGGTCTCCATGTAAAACGCTCAGTCACTACTAAAACTGTTTCCTCGGCAAATAATGTCATCCTCGGCAATTTACTGATACTCGGTCGACACTAGATTTTTGCTCAACATCCACTAACTCAGTCGACTCTGTCATAACTCAACTTAAACATGATTTCTTCATTTTTGCTCAGTTAAGCCTACTAGTTTAGTCTTCAATCTTACTAAGATAAACAATACATTGTCTCATCATTGTGCAACATAATTAGGTACACTTTGTAGTATCAAGATAACTCAACCTTTCCTTAGGTGCTATTGTTACCAACCTTTCTTTCCCTTCTCACCATAGATATAGTACTTTCCTAAGTAGCAACAGTCTTACCAGTTAAGGTTTGACATCAATGACAATACAACAATTGTTTCAATTGCAGTTTCCAATAGAGAAAACAAGAAGATATGAGAAGAGAAAATCAATAGAAACAAGTATTGCATGAGATCAAAGGTATTTTTATTGATTCTTTTGAAATGGATGATGTGAATGAGTCTGCACCTATCCTAGAGCAACATGTACAAATTGTTAAGAAGGTGAACAATGATTACAGTGAGGCAAATGATAAGCTTTTACAGTGGTCTGAGAGAAAGTTTGAGACCAAGGTACTTGACAAGGTTTCAATTGACATCAAAGTCAAATGGGTAGAACTTTTTGCCTTAGTAACAAACTTAGAAGAAGTTGTGTAGAATGCTCATTCTCTGTACAATAAATTATTCAATGTTGAAGAGTTCACTAAGGATAATCAGGATTTGATAGAATAATTGCAATTAGACTTAAATTTTGTGGGTCATTCACTAAGCTTGGATGCAAGTTCCATCTTCATCCACTTCACAAGACTATTACATGCACAAGGCTGATTAGCCAAGTTGATGGCTAATGATGGAAAAATAAGGGAAAGGATAATATCAACTCAAATGAAGATGACACCTCATCTTGAGGTTATGCAAAAGGAGTTAGCCATGGAAAAGAAATTAGTGTAGAGAGACCCTCATCTCTTTTTCCAAGAGCCTAGTTGATCTAGCTACTCAGCTAGAAATAAATACATAGGTTTTGGAGTCTATAAGGTTCAGATGAGACAATGCACTAGGAATGATAATGCAACTCCACAAAGCATTTCTAGATAATTTCTTAAAACCCCTACACCCCAAGAACTTCAAGTGACAAAAACAAGGGGGAAATGACATGTCAAAATATAACAAGGGAAATAATAAGGGGAATGATAGAGTTCAAAGCAACAACAGGGAAATGACATAGTGGAACTATCATGGTATGCCATATTTTTGTAATGTATATATTCAGTTGTATGTCAAAAGACTCTTATGTACATATATGTGTAGAATCTTTTGTAGACCAAGTCAAAGTCTTAAGGGGAGTATCCATATAGGAGTTTTTCATATTACTAAGTACTCATGTCATGTAAAGTAAATGTCATGACAATGTGTTTTTGCCACTAATATTGTCAAAGGGGGAGATTGTTGATCCCTAAGTTTTGTTGCCTGGTCGGTCATCACTGCGATCAAGTCATCATGTATAGGCTGAGCTATGTGTAGACTTATATATTGTACATTTACCAAGAAGTAGTTACTGTCGAGCAAGTCAGAGGTCACCGAGTATTTAATTAATAGCCAAACAAGCTTATGCCAAGTTGTGTTGATATATTAGTGCCTAGAACTAGTATATGAAGAATAGTTAATGTCGAGTGCCAGAGACTTCATATGCCGAGTAAGCCAGATTTGATATATGTGTTTGTAATGGAATAAACACTTAGGTAAACCATTTTGGATGACATCTACAATACAATTATTGTTTTTTGAGGAAATCATAGAGATGATTGTGATTTATAATTGTAATCATTGATCCCTATGAAATATATGTAACCAATTAGAATTAGGGAATACTTAAGCAACATAAGTAGAAAATCTAGATTGTTGATCTTGATTTATGGAGTTGATTTTTTTTCTATATAAGATGAGATCTAAACCCTAAAATGTAGTATGAAAAGTATGAGTATGAAGGGGATCTCATACATACAGAATAGAGAAGTGTTTTGATTATCAGATGCATAGAACAATGACTGAGAAAAATAGTGACAGATAGAACATAGATATATTTGACAGAGGAGATCAAATCTATATTGGAAGAACATATGTTATCATCATCACAGTAAAAACTAAAGGATCAGGTACTGATTCATTCTAATAGATGAATCAGGGAGAATCTATTTAAAGAGTGGTCCTAACAGGCCTAAGTAAATCTCTTAACCAAGTGATTACTTTATTGTAAGTTCAAATCCTTTTACAAGGTAGATTTTATAAGTCTTTAAAGCTCTTAGCAGGGAAGACCCCTCACAGTGTAGATCATTAGTTTATGATCAAATATTGTAGCCATAACAGGAAAACTTTAATTCTACAGTAGTGAAGATTTGTGGGTGTCATCCCCACCCTAGTTATACTTTTCAAGGGTTTCTGGGTAACCAAAATATTTGTGTTATGTTTTATTTTCTTGGATGAAGATTAGACTATTAGATCTACTACAGTATTGAATTTGATGTTTATGTTATGCAAGTGAATTTATGTCAAAATGGTGATAATAATAGATATCTGATTCACCCCCCTTGTAGTATATCACTTTCTCATAATAGATTTCCAATAGGATTAATTAGTTGAGAAGATATTCCATAAAGTCATATCTTGTCCCAAATTCCAAAATCCAATCCTTGAGGAATGTGACTATTTTGGGAAGTGAGAAGGATTTTGGAGAATGTGAAAGGTGTTGGAGGATGTGAAAAAGAAACTAAATATTCCTTTGGAGGGTACAAGTGTGTAAGAGATACATGTGTATTATTACATATGTGGTTGGGGATTGAGATTGATGTGACATGAGTGTTGATTTGGGTTGGTTTAAGATTCCTTAATCCTCATGATTAAGGTTGTGCAAATGATTAGGCTAGGATTAGGGGTGAATTAGGATTTGATTAGGGTGAAAGTAGGAGAATGACGAGGATGCAAGTTGGTCACTTCATTAATCATAATTAATTAATTAATTAAGTGGACTTAGTATGGGTGAATGGGTTGGGTCTAGTTGGAACTAGGAGTTAGCTGGTTGTAGAGACAGGTTAGGGGTTAAAGTTAGGAGAAATGTGCTCTAATTGATTAAATGAGGGTAATTTAATCAAAAGGGGTATTTTGGGAATTAATTTAAATAAATTTATGTATTTATTCAAATTAATAGAGGAATAGAGATTTAATTAATTATCAGACTATGGGTTGTCATTTAGATAATTAATTGGACTATAGTTAATTAATTAAACTACTTAACTAGGGGGGTGACATGAATTAAGTAAATATTTAATATTTAATTAACAATTCCTTAAAAGAGAACTAAATAAGATTACTTAATTATGTAATCAAATTCAGGTGTCTACAGTTACATTCTCACATTGTCATAATTATAATCACATGAGGATCAATTGTAGAGTGAGGACCAATAGAGGAAATGTAGGACCTTGGAGATCAACTAGTATGGAATGTTTGCATTTTCATAAGATAGGTCACATTGCTAGATGTTGTAGAGAAAAGAACAACAAGGTGAATCAAATAGTTAATTAGTCTAACAAGAAAAAGGGAAAGTAGATTGTGAACTCTGAAGATACCAAAAGGAAGATGAATCAAATTTGGATGAAAAAGAGTGATAGAAAATTATTAGAAGGATCTGCATCTTCATTGGGTGTGGATAATTCATCATCAAACTAAGTCATCTTTGATTTAGGGGGAGAAAGTATTGTTGAATCCATTGACGACTCCCTATATGCATGTGTGGTAAGTTCTACTTGCATATTTGGATTCTTATGTTTGTTTTTAAGTATGGTATGGAGTTTTGGTGAACTACACGAAGATTTGTACAATTGCTAACAAGATCTGTGAAGGCATATGCTATTTGTTTTCAAATGGTGATGCATTTAATGTTTAAGAGTGGTGGAAGATAAAATTTGATTTTAGGTTTTATTTTTCTTCTACACATTCAAGAGCTATATCCAAGAGTGACAAAAGTGAAGTTTGAGAAGATTGATAGAAATTAAAATGAATGTAAAGAGGTTTGGAACATATAGGGAGAAATATCTTGAATTTGCATATACATTGAATGCACTAGTCATTGGGAATAAAGTTAGAAAGGAGGTTGAGAAATCATTTCTACAAAAAGGCTTCTAATAGGAAGCTATTGATAAAGAAAGAGCTAGACATGAAGTTGTGAAGGTTGGTACTTTAGCTACAACTACTATTGATGAAGATGTAAAAGTAGTTCCTTCTATAACCAGTAGAAATTCAATAGGTAGAGTGACAAGGAGTGCTTCAACAATCAAGAAGGAGAAACCATCTCCTCCAGCTAAGATTTCAATGAGAAAAATTGTAAATCCAACACAACCTGAGCCCACAAAAGTAAAGGAGGCTACTACGAAAAAGATTACTGGCAAGAGGAAGAAAGAGAATGAAAAAGGGTACACAAAAGTACAAGAGGAAGCTGAAGGGACAAAATTAGAACAAGAGCATAAAGAACTCAAGGCTCAAGGTAAGAAATCCAAAGTGGTTGGTGTCCCCACCACTAAATCTATTAAACCATACTTTAGAAAGTTTATTTATGTTGATAGTATCATTAATAAAGTCAAGAAGTGGGGTATACTTGCTGGTGCCAAAAAGTATTATGATAAGCTTAGTGATGAAGACCAAAGGAAAATTCAAGATGCTATTGTTGAAAGTATGCATAGGTTAAGTCAGGTCTTTATTTAATTGCAAGGAAAAATTTGTACTTCTTTATATGGTAAAATTGAAGCTAGATAGAAGAGAGCATTAAAGAAAAAGAAGATTTAATTGAGTATGTCTTAATGCACTTAAACCATAAGCTAACAATAGAGGAGATAAAGGAAACCTTGGATAAGGTTATCCCTACATTCAAAACTAAGACAAGAGTTACAAGATTATTGATTGGAGATTCCCAATCAGTGCAAGATGAAATAGATCTTTTTTTGAAGAAGCAATTAGGTATTTTTTAGGAGAAGAAGGATGAAGTGGAAAAGGAATTGGAGAAAGGACGAGAGAGTAAGAAAGAGGATGTGATTTCTCTTACCGATGAAGGATGGACTATAAATGTTGTAAAGGTCACACTAGATAACACTTATTTGGATGAGCCCAAGGATACCATAGAAACCATAGGTGATGTTACAATCATAGATATTCATGAGGAACAAAGAGACTCTTTAGAGAAATAGGAGGAAGCACCCAAGGGAAAACAAGAATAACAAGAAAAGGAGATAGAGTATAGAGGAATCAGTCAAGATATGACCAATGATGCAGTAGTTGAAACACCTATGGATGATCAACATAAATAGGTACCATTGATGGAGGCAACATGTAGAAATGAAGAATCTCAAGATGAACATAAGGAGAAGATCACAGACAAGGAGACAAAAAGGTAACAACTTTATAGTCTATGTCTTCTATCATTATTGGTATGGATGAAGTTATACCAGCCATTAAAGGATAAATTGATTTGAGTTCTATGAGTCCTAAGAAAATGGTTGATATTTCTATGGATATTAAGTCTAAAGAAAAGAAGGAGAAGATGCAACATGAGGCATAGGTTGTACTGAATACAAGAGATATACTATCTGACTTAGTGATTGATGTGAACTATGATGAGAAGGCTACACCGATTGAACAACTAGGTTAGGTGGTCACAACTAATAGAGAGTAGATGAAAATTCTAGAGGATGTTGCAACTATGAGAGCATAAAGAGATTATGAAAACAAGAGGACTAAAAAATTGGTTTAGTCTATTTCACTTGAAAGGAAAACCTTAACAATAATAGTGAACTAAGTGAAAGATTCTTTAACTGAAGGCGGTAAAATTCTTACCTCAACTTATGATTTCTCACAATTCTTGAAGGACTTAGATAGGAAGATATGTGAATCTCAATTGGATCTAAGGCTATTGACAATGAATTTTGATCCTATCACTAGTTCTATTTCAAGTTTCGGAGCCCAAGTTAGTGCAATCAATCATAAGCTTAAGGCTTATAGGGATGAGCAAGAAAAGAGGATTTCTAACTCAATGGAGTTGCAGAGTATATTGATACCTAAGGTGGACATCTTACAAAAGGGAGTGAAGGAGGCAAAATATATATTGGAAACCCCTGACATGTGCACAATAGATGGTTTGAAAGAACTTGCACATCTATTGCATGGGAATATACTTATCATGGAGAACCTACAGAAGAATCGGGTTAATTATTTATAGGTTTTGAAGGCTAGTTTCAATAATATATTCAGTATATTGTAAATAGGTTTATGCTACTCTACATTAATAAAATTTTATTTTTTGGCTATCATTGTACACCTTTGTCATTGTTGTCAAAGGGGTAGTAGTATAGAATGAAAATTGGACAAGTATTTGTAAAGGGTTAGTAGTATAGATCATGATTGATGATCTATTTGTAATACCTTAGGGGGAGTCATTTGTGAGTTATTTTTTATGCTCTAAACTTTCTGCATAGTTAGACACTAGCAATTTTTCTCTAAGTGTTGCATCAATGCCAAGGGGGATATTCTTGGCATTTGATGAAGATGATCATGTGGTGAATGTTTTAGTATTGTCATTGGTGGTGAAAAGTCTTCTAGCTTGATTGAATCCATTATACCAATGATAAATCTGACTGTATAAGGAATTCTCTAAGTATCTAGTGTATCGGTGATAACACAGTCAGTCATGGTAAATGTGATGCATAATGATGATATGGAATGTTCTAGTGGTGCAATCAAGTAGGAAGTATCTACAAAGTCATGTTAACCTACATCTATGATAACTCAAGAAGGGTCAAAGTACATATGAATATTTGGAGGAAACATCAATATTATCAAGTAGAACATCCAAACGGTCAAGTCAAGGTGATGAAATCGAGGTAACGGTTGGATAAGAGTTAATGATTGTTTTATTTGGAATTTTATTATTGAGGGACGACCTTGAGGATTTAAATTTTCTATGTTGGGATGATCTGTAATGCCCCCTGGCATCTTCCTATGATAGATTGATAGGACTATTGCTTTGACACTTTGGATTTTATGATGGACTATGATTATTGTTTAGTTAGCATTTTATGAAACATTTGAGCATATATATTTGGTTAATACAATTTATTGGGAAATATTAAATGAGTTATAATTTTAATGATGAATGGCCAAAAATGAATTATCAGTAAAATGTTTTACATTGATTTGTGTTATGATGATGTTTATATAATGATCTAACCCTACTGACCCTATTATGGTTTGATGTTCACTGGTTGATGTGAGTGTAGGATGAGGAGGGGCAGTCGAAGTTACTCCTACGGGAGGTCCACACGATGTCGCACTCTCCCTCCTTGTTTGCCACTGTCTATTTATATTTATATATTTGTATATGCATATCAGTTGGTGATGTAGGATGCAAGTACCAGGCATCGTCTCCACCTGGCTACACAGGTCTGAGCGTGCCTTCAAAATCCTCAAACTATTGATGTGTGGAGATTTAACCAAGATATTCTCAAGGTTACCCATGGACTTAGAATTTTGTTTAGGAAGTTATCCTAGTTTGGGAAGTAGAATACAATTATGTTATGGACTTGATTTGATGTTGGTCTGAGTTTATGTTATGAGTTAGAATTAATCTATTTTGTATGTATAATAATTATAAATATGTTATAATTGTTTGTATGTTATATATGTATGTGTATATGTGGGTGCACATGCATATACCCATGCTTATATAAATAATAATAATTTTATGTTTTCATTATTTGTGTAAATGGTATGTTGTTTATAATAAATAAATAGAGTTAAATAAGGTATATTTAATGAATGTATTAAATAAAAAGTAAAAAAAATAATAATAAAAAAGAAAATGCGTTGTTGTAGTAAAGTTAGGCTACTTGTTTCCCTATTGTGCTATGTGTTTTTCTTGAAAGGTATTTGTCCATTATTCTTGTTATGCCTTCATTTAAAAGATATTTTAATTAATTTTATTAAAACCTTGATTAAGTCTTTACGGGAAATTATTTGGTTGTTCCTCCAACCAACTATGGAAGTTGGAGAAGTTGCTTCCCATAAAGAAACTCCTCCAACCACATAGTTGGAAGATAAATATTGGAAGATTTTTGTGTGCGGGAGGATGTTAATTTTTGGAAGATTTGTTTTCTGTATAGTTATCTGTAATTGTTTCTCTGGAAAGTTTTTGTGAGATTTTATGTGAGAGTCTCAGTTGGTGAAGTCATCTGTGAGAGAATTGCTTGGAGTTGATTGCGAGAGGAAGATTTCCAGAGGGATATCTACTCAAGGATTGAGGTTTCACAGAGATTCTCCAGTCAAGGGAAGAGGATTTCTCCGCAGGACCCAAGGTAGGGTCTAATACTAGGAAGAATATCCATTCTTTCTCTTTGTGTATGAATGTGTGCTATGTGTGTTGTATTGTCTTTATAAATTAAAAAATGATTATGTTCTGCATATCTATATGTGTTGTGTTTGGATTAGTGATTTGGAGATTAGGATTATGTTTACATATTTCACCCCGAATTGTATGTATATGATTATTTTTGCATTTGTTAGAGGCTGTAGGATTCTTAGCATTCTCCTTGTTTTTCCTCTTTCATTCAGAATGCCCATGAGTTCTTTGAGGCTTTAGAACATCTGTTTCAACCCTACAGTTTCATGTTTATTTTTGCACCACTTTTATTTGCCCAAATCTAGAATAGATTTATTAGATAGATAGGATGGATTGATGAGCCATTTCTAAAGGGAAAATAGGAGATCTCAAATGGGTTGTGCTCATATTAGGCAACCCTAGTACCCATAGTGCCTAGTTTTACCTGCAAGCCAAAGTTGACAGTCGTATTTTTTGGCACTCGGCTTAGTGATGACCGAGTAAGTTAGTGATGATCAAGTAAGCTAGTGACGACCGAGTAAGTTAGTGATGATCGAGAAAGTTAGTGGTGATTGAGAAAACTAGTGTCAGCCGAGCAGACTGTGTTAGCCGAGTAGATTGTATCAACCGAGCAGATTAGTGTTAATCGAGGACAAACAAGCTTAATTACTTATACTTTAAGGTATACTTGTATAAAGGGTTTAGGTAACTTTTGAGATGTTTGGGATAGGTTTCAGATTCATGGGAGTTAAGATGCAATTTCTAATTTTGAGATTTCTTAAAAATTCAGACTTAACCAAATTTCAGGTTCATGAGATTTCCATAGATGGATGTTGTTTTGTGCATGCGGAAGTTTGTATCACCTATATGTGTTTGTTACTTGTTTTGTTGAAGTTATATGGTTTATTTATGGTGTTTTTGCACTTGTCTTGTACTTTTGTTTAGTTTATGAGGCTAGGACTTGTCTTGGTGGCCTGTGTGCATGGGAGGGTGCCTTTGATCTAAAAATGAGCCTTGGGAAAGTTTTACTTGGGCATGTGGAAATTTTTATGATTTCTTTTGAGATGTCTTGTGTTAGAACTTCTTTCAATAAGTTTCTTATTATGTATATGGATATGGTTAGGACTCATTCTGAGTGCCTAAGTGCACAAGGGAGTCTCTTAAACCTATGAATCAAGACTTGGAAGTGTCATTTTGTATTTGCAGCTTGTGATGGGGTAAGGGATAGGAACCATAAGTGAGTGGCTCACCATAGGTGTTGGAACCCTAAAGTGGTTGCCAGATGATCCTATGGGTGGGTTTGTAAAAAGTGATAACCTTAAAAAAAATTAACCTGGGAAGGGGGGGATTCAAAAGATAATGAAAGAGAATATAATAATGGCCACACAGACCTAATTGGAGTACCGGGACCAGGGATAACTACCAGGGTGGATCCTATTCATAAAGGGGGGACCGGGGTTACATGGTTGCCAGGGTGGATCCCAATACATAGGTTGTGTGATGACAATCACTTAGGTGGTATCCTAGTACCTTGACCTCTATGTTATCATATGGTGATATTTTATGTTCTTTTTGAGTCTTGGATTTCTTTATCTTTTGAGCCTTATACTATTTAGGGCCTTGTGAGTATTTTGGTTCTATCTCCTAGCATGGGGGGTGGAACCTCATCAGTTCCACATGGTTGGGTGGCAAAAATCTTTCGAGGTCCTGTACGTGGTTCGTGACTTGGATATGTTCAATTCTATGAAGACCTTTATATTGTATTATGTATTTTTGAAAGGAAAGATGAAAAGATATGTTGTAATGCCTTTGGGCCATTCATGTACTTGTTATTATGAGATCTTTTATCAGAAAGATGTAATTGAAAAGAAAAGCAATGTAATTGGGAGGGATAGTTCTAGGCTTAATTTCAAGGGTTATTATTTGAAAGAACAAAGTTGGAAATATACAATGTAATGTTGAATGATCTTTTCTATCTCTTCTTTGTTGCAATGAAAGAAAAATGTTTATTATGCTAAGGTTAAAATGTAATTTGTAATGAATAGTTATTCAATGTGTAGGAAGGAGAAATGAAATTATCATATGAAGCAAGAAACATAATTGCAAATGAAATGTTATTTTCTTACCCTATCTCTTAAGTTCTAAATGTGAAAGTAAAGAAAGGAAATGAAATTCAATTTGGATAAGTAAATGTGAACATGTTGGTAAATGTATTCATTAAGGGAACCTTAAGGAATGTAATGTGAAGTAATAATGATTCAAAAAAAAAAATTTAGTTGTAATTTTTGGTCTTAAGACCTGATTCCTTATGGGTTCCCTGGCGGGGACATTACATGATCTCTTATGAAATTTGAATGTTTTTGGAGGCTGACATTAGTAACACATTTTAGGGTTATTCCACCAACCTAAATATGTATATAAGAGATGAGATTGATAAGAAAAGGAGGTTGTTAGATATTGTGATGATTGTGATATTTAAAGGTGAAGCTTGTATCATTAGAGAAACAATTTGAACAATGTTGAAATGGATCTTTCAAGTACAGTTTACTACATTTAGATCATTTTATTTGAGTTCTTTATCAAGGAAATTTCTAACAGGATTGCAATCAAAATCCTCTAACAACATTACTCCTAATAGGGTATGAAAGATCCTCATAGGCCTGAGGTTTAATTCCTCTAACCGGGTGAAAACTAGGAGTTATAAATCCCTTAAAAAGGTATTTCCTAACAAGGCTTTGTAATAGCTTCTAACCAGGCTATAGATACTCTTAATTGGGTATACCCTTACCAGGGTGTTGTAATGATCCTAACAAGATAGATCTTATTGGTGCACTAGTGAGATTAGTGGGTGACAGTTCCCACCGTGGGTTTTCCCTCTAACAAGGGTTTCCATGCAAATATATTAGTTTTTTTGTCTATTAATTGTGGATGTTTTATGTGTTATGCTTCTATGTTACATTTACATTTGCATGTTGGTTTATCTACAAGTTTAACAAAAGATTTTACAGATTTTTGGTTTCATTGATTCAACCCCTCTCAATACCCTATAACATTAACATAATCAAAGAATTATATTTTTTGTTCAAACTATTCTTAATAGACTTGATTTATCCAAAAGCATTATCCGATAAAATACTATGCATTTATATACTTATATAGTTTCAACTTTGTCACTTCAAACACAGATGGATGGATGTCAACATTCAATAGAGTTTTAAATGAAGAAGGTGAATGTAATATGCTTGTAGTGATTAAAAAATCCTCATGCCTTCTCTTTATACTTGACATTCAAAAAGTCTCCACCATAAGAAAACTCCATAAGATCTGCAAAAGATAAAGATTATTTGGCTACCTCGTATGAAACCATTTTTTCTTGCACAACCTGTTTGCATGTCATTTTCTACAATCGAATTTGCATTGAATGTTGCATATAAAAATTGTATAGGAAATTAAAATATAACAACCAAAATGATTTTTTTATCACACAAAAAAATACATACTAGACACCTCTGTGAAAATAAGAAAACAATTATCAGAAAAGACAAAAATTCTCTGGTGATCTGAATTGACTATTACTGTGCCTTAATATGGTGTAATCTTACAAAAACCCATATATATTTTCTTATGATCACCTCCTCCTATGATTCGCATATGATTATTCATTGCGCTTACTGTTCATGCTTCTCAAATTGTGATCTTCCTGAGATGAATTTGTTGATTCACTTTAGAAAATATAGTGTTACTTTGTATATAGAAACATGATCTGATGAAATTAGTTATGTAATTGATTTCACAACAATGATAGAAAATCATCATCAAAGTAAATATCTATCACCTGTAATGTTGAAGATGCTTGAACAAAAGTTCACATCCTATTGAGAAACACATCTGAAGCACCATGTTCTCAAGTCACCACACCATGTTCTACGTGCTCACCGTAACCATGTTACGTTACGCTTTCAGGCCAGAGATTTTTTGAATGTTTTTGAAGCCCTGCCTAGGATTTGACATGAATTTAAAAATCCTTCACATAGGCTCTCAGACTCCTTCACCTTACAAGATGAACAATGCATAAAAGACAATCAATTTCTTCTATTTAGTCTTTCCTTACATTGTACAATCATCATCGCATAGCCTCAAAATCCTAGAATCTATAATACCATATGAAGATCAAGTTCAAACTCAATGTATTCAGAGTTGTATTCAATTGTATTTCAATTGGTGATTTTGCAATATAATATCATTGGCTTAAGCCTTATTTTCTTGTGATTAAGTGCCTGTGGGAATGTAACTTCCCATTATTATAACATATCTAATTTATTAACTACTAACCTAAATTAATGAAATACGTCAACATGATTTTTCATTCCTAGAACTAGATGCAATTATAAATATCTATTTCATATCATCCAATTCATTTTATCTATTAACCATGTTCTTTTTTTTTGTTGATCAACTAACCATAATTGCAATGTATTTTTCCTATTTTACTAGCATTTTTCTATTTTTCTTCTTTTGAGAAATCAATCATGCCTTTAACGTACAAATAATCTCTCGAGGAGGAATCCAATGAAAAAATCTATGAAATGCTAAAGGAAAGAAAAAAGGCTTACACAAACTTGCATCTCATCAAGATTGCAAAGATGAATTCTTTTTTTGAAGTTGATTCGAGAGATGTCTATTTCTTTCTGAAAGATAATTTCTTCCTTTTGACCTATGTCCAAACTTCCTCATATTGAGAAGAGATAATAAAATTTTGATTTATGTCTCTCAGGGGATTCTTTCCCTCTACACCAACTTAACTATGATCGACTACCCAACCATTGATATATCTCCCAACCTTGATATCTATATCTGTATAATGAGAATGTAAAGAATTGTTGGTCTTCCTATATTGGTTATCATATTGTGAAGAATTCAGAGTTGCAAAAGGTAGTGAAGAAGTATCCTTTGGTGAATATTCAAATTTGTACTCAACCCTCCCCAAAGTTTTTTGAAGGGTTGTAGCCTTATTATACTTAGGGGAGTGAGATTCCTTCCCTTGACCATTAGAAGGAGTATCCACTATACAATGTTATGGAAGACCATCAGCCCACCCAGATTGATATCCCTCCTTGACCTTATATTTGGACACTTGTTTTCCATAGGGCCAGTATGAAAGTATCTTTTGTATCTAAAAGGAAATACTTTGTAATCCAACATTTGTGTCCAACAACATTCACCAGTGTTAAAAGTGATATCTCCTCCTACATCATTTGAGATGTCCATGCCCACTAGGATGCAAGAAAATGTTGTATGAGTAAAGGAAGATGTATCTAAATCAATAGCCAAAATAATACCCAAATATTTGTCAATTGCTTCAAAGAGTTACTAAATTAACTTTACCCCCAACACCATCATTTTAGAAGGATGGAATCCTAGTCATGTATGCTATCAAGTGCCAAGATTAAAAAAATCCCTATTCACAATGGTCGACCTCCATATTTTCTTTAAGAATAGGTTGCCAAGACTTAATAAAATATTTATACATATCTATGAGCTTATGCTATAATCCATTGAATTGGCCAATCAGAGCATTGGTAGTAAATCATTTTTCTTTATTAGAAACTCATTTTTAGATTCTTGGAGAATATTAAAAATAGAGAGATGGGAGATGGTTTGTTGAGGGTTTTTAATCCAATAAACACCCCTTACAGATCATGAAATGTGCTCCCTTGACATGTCAAGAATATCAAGATCTAACCCTCAAGCACTTAGCCTTGAGTTTTATAACATCTAGGAAGGACCTTTGAGAGACACTATTCATGTCCAACCCTTAAGAAGTATCATCATTGTAAACTGAAGAATACCTAAGGGAATATAGAGAACCCATGTTTGGACACATAAGCTTCCCACCAAGCATCCTAAATGAATTTTTAGAGAGATAAGGGTTATGTATACCATCATGATCACAAGTGCCACTACTTGAAATTACACCCTCATGTCCATCCATATTAGTAGGATGATCTCCATCCTACTTTCATCCATCATAGACCTCTTGTAGCTCTTTGAAATCTTAATTGTTTCATTGCAAATAAGTCTCAGTGAGAATGACCCTTTGAAAATACCCACACCCTTGGTAGGAAGCATTTAAATTTCCCTTTCATTGCAATAGAGAAACCTTAGAATGTGGAGGGAAACATAATGGAAAAAATGCCATTTTCATTCTAGAAGAAAATTTATAATACTCTTTAATTAAGCTAATATTACTCTTCAGAGTCAAATTTCTTTTACCAAGAATGAATAGTGAGTGAATTTTGAACTCCTTTTAATGATATTTAAAAAATTGAATACTAAAAAATTTACCAATAAGACTTCAAGTGACAGAAAAAAATTCAACTAATCAGAACAATGACTTTTTAAACAGTGATATATATGATCATTCAAGTAATAATCAATGAACATTAAACTCACTTTGTTGTTATAACCATTAGCAAGACATATTTTTCAGATTGAAACTCATGTGCATATCATTTAAATTGAAACACAATGATGTAAAAATATCTTGAGAAACAAATGCATTAAGATATTAGAACACTTACTGAAACTAAATTAACAAATGCACTGAATCAGAAAAATCATAAATCAAATTGAGAGAAAAACATTTGAGCACATGCCACTATGTTTTTCATGAGTGGAAAACCCTCTTGGGGTAGAAAAACCACTCAAAACCTATATATATTATTAATCCAAAGAGTACCAACTCAACACATAAAAGTTTTGAAGCACCCACTTCAAGGACCACCAACCTCTATTTTCCAATAGAAGAAAAATCTCTGATAACAATAACTGATAGTTCTACAACTACTCAATACATTTGTAGTTATACAATTATTAGATATAGTGATAAAATTATATTCAATAGATCCAACTGCAAGGTACTATTCATACAGTACAAGAAAAATCCTTTGCAAATCAATTATCTCCAACAACCTTTTACCACAAAAGAACTGATCTCACTGTATATCCAATACCTTTTTTATTTTATTTTTTTATCCCTAAAAATACACACACACTTTATCCCTCTTAAAAACATCCATATATGTACCTATACACACACTTATTTTCCCTTTTTTAGGGCAAAATACTCTGTATACATCTACATATACAAAAATAATAATAACAAATGAATAAATATTTGTATTTTTCTATTCAATATCAGAGAAAACCATCTTCAAATGGATACCCTCAAAGTAGGGTACCAAAACCTAGGTTAGGGTTAATGATAAACACAAATACATTTATCATTTTCCTTTGCAACAAAAAAATTCTATATGATACCATTTTCTTTGCAATATCATAGATAACTGTCTTCAAGGAAACCTTTGTGTTAGGGTATCTAACCCTAAGAAGGGTTAACAAAAACAAAAAAAATATTCCATTTTTTCACTTTGAATACAACATAAACTCTCTATACATTGTCATGCTTCCATTCCAATTCGTTACATAAACAAAATCTAACTTGAATAGTTAACCTATTTAACTAAACAAAATCTTTTGAAATAAAAGAATCATTCTTTGCAATTTCCTTTTTGAGCCAAACATTCAAATATTTTAAAGAAGAAACAAGAACAATAATACTTATGAATCTTGAAAAAATTGGATAAAGATTCAACCAACTAATGACTCTTATAACCATTGTTAACTACCATGCATAATGTTCATATCCCACAACCAGTAATAAAAAAAGATGCCATAGAACCAAATCTAAATTCCTTCATGTCGGCATGCCCTAAATAGGGTTTGAAAATGAAACAAACATAATGTGGTTACCCTAATCATTTTAGGTTCCTAAATAAATTCATATTGCCTTTTGACATCTGGATATAAAAGTCAACTCACCAACATAATGAGTAAGTTGTCCATGAGTGCCATGTCAATATTCTAACCAATCAAATAACATCAAGTCGATACATCACCATATAGACTTCCTTAAAGTTCCTTTTGACCTATAAATGATTCGAAGCTATCATATGTGTTGTTTACTAGTGATTTCCTTAGCACTTTTGAATTATATATGTCCCGAAAGCATTTTATATGTTTTTGTTGTCAAACATGTAACCCAATAAAACTTAAAATAATGGAAAGTGCATATACGTTTATGACCATCAAGTGATTGGTTATAAATTTAAATATCAACCTCATCAAAGATGTTATTTTTTACACATATGAATGTAACCAATTGCTGAGATGTAAACACATTCAAATTTACTTAATAAAATGATAACAATAATATGCAATAAGCTCTTAGAAGTGTTGATATAAACCAAACTATTGTGTCACATGTTCATATTGAGACAGCATGTAAATGTGTCATATGTCAACTTATCATCAATTGAGTTAAAAGTCATTAATAGAAATATGTGACTTGAAATGAGATGCACATTCAACTGTGTCAAATGAATTTGTTGATTCACTTTAGAAAATATAGTGTTACTTTGTATATAGAAATTAGTTATGTAATTGATTTCACAACAATGATAGCAAATCATCATCAAAGTAAATATCTATCACCTGTAATGTTGAAGATGCTTGAACAAAAGTTCACATCCTATTGAGAAACACATCTGAAGCACCATGTTCTCAAGTTCACCGTAACCATGTTACGTTACGTTTTCAGGCCAGAGATTTTTTGAATTTTTTTGAAGCCCTGCCTAGGATTTGACATGAATTTAAAAATCCTTCACACAGGCTCTCAGAATCCTTCACCTTACAAGATGAACAATGCATAAAAGACAATCAATTTCTTCTATGTAGTCTTTCCTTACATTGTACAATCATCATCGCATAGACTCAAAATCGTAGAATCTATGATACCATATGAAGATCAAGTTCAAACTCAATGTATTCAGAGTTGTATTCAATTGTATTTCAATTGGTGATTTTGCAATATAATATCATTGGCTTAAGCCTTATTTTCTTTTGATTAAGTGCCTACGGGAATGTAACTTCCCATTATTATAACATATCTAATTTATTAACTACTAACCTAAATTAATGAAATACGTCAACATGATTTTTCATTCCTAGAACTAGATGCAATTATAAATATCTATTTCATATCATCCAATTCATTTTATCTATTAACCATATCTTTTTTTTTGTTGATCAACTAACCATAATTGCAATGTATTTTTCCTATTTTACAACCATTTTTCTATTTTTCTTCTTTTGAGAAATCAATCATGCCTTTAACGTACAAATCATCTCTCGAGGAGGAATCCAATGAAAAAATCTATGAAATGCTAAAGGAAAGAAAAAAGGCTTACACAAACTTGCATCTCATCAAGATTGCAAAGATGAATTCTTTTTTTGAAGTTGATTTGAGAGATGTTTGTTTCTTTCTGAAAGATAATTTCTTCCTTTTGACCTATGTCCAAACTTCCTCATATTGAGAAGAGATAATAAAATTTTGATTTATGTCTCTCAGGGGATTCTTTCCCTCTACACCAACTTAACTATGATCGACTACCCAACCATTGATATATCTCCCAACCTTGATATCTATATCTGTATAATGAGAATGTAAAGAATTGTTGGTCTTCCTATATTGGTTATCATATTGTGAAGAATTCAAAGTTGCAAAAGGTAGTGAAGAAGTATCCTTTGGTGAATATTCAAATTTGTACTCAACCCTCCCCAAAGTTTTTTGAAGGGGTGTAGCCTTATTATACTTAGGGGAGTGAGATTCCTTCCCTTGACCATTAGAAGGAGTATCCACTATACAATGTTATGGAAGACCATCAACCCACCCAGATTGATATCCCTCCTTGACCTTATATTTGGACACTTGTTTTCCATAGGGCCAGTATGAAAGTATCTTTTGTATCTAAAAGGAAATACCTTGTAATCCAACATTCGTGTCCAACAACATTCACCGGTCTTAAAAGTGATATCTCCTCCTACATCGTTTGAGATGTCCATGTCCATGTCCACTAGGATACGAGAAAATGTTGTATGAGTAAAGGAAGATGTATCTAAATCAATAGCCAAAATAATACCCAAAGATTTGTCAATTGCTTGAAAGAGTTACTAAATTAACTTTACCCCCAACACCATCATTTTAGAAGGATGGAATCCTAGTCATGTATGTTATCGAATGCCAAGATAAAAATATCCCTATTCACAATGGTGGACCTCCATATTTTCTTTAAGAATAGGTTGCCAACACTTAATAAAATATTTATACATATCTATGAGCTTATGCTATAATCCATTGAATTGGCCAATCAGAGCATTGGTAGTAAATAATTATTCTTTATTAGAAACTCATTTTTAGATTCTTAGAGAATATTAAAAATAGAGAGATGGGAGATGGTTTTTTGAGGGTTTTTAATCCAATAATGAATCAGAGTCAAATTTCTTTTACCAAGAATGAATAGTGAGTGAATTTTGAACTCCTTTTAATGATATTTAAAAAACTAAATACTAAAAAATTTACCAATAAGACTTCAAGTGACAAAAAAAAATTCAACTAATGAGAACAATGACTTTTTAAATAGTGATATATATGATCATTCAAGTAATAATCAATGAACATTAAACTCACTTTGTTGTTATAACCATTAACAAGACATATTTTTCAGATTGAAACTCATGTGCATGTCATTTAAATTGAAACACAATGATGTAAAAATATCTTGAGAAACAAATGCATTAAGATATTAGAACACTTACTGAAACTAAATTAAAAAATGCACTGAATCAGAAAAATCATAAATCAAATTGAGAGAAAAACATTTGAGCACATGCCACTATGTTTTCCATGAGTAGAAAACCCTCTTGGGGTAGAAAAACCACTCAACCTGTATATATTATTAATCCAAAGAGTACCAACTCAACACATAAAAGTTTTGAAGCACCCACTTCAAGGAGCACCAACCTCTATTTTCCAATAGAAGAAAAATGTCTGATAACAATAACTGATAGTTCTACAACTACTCAATACATTTGTAGTTATACAATTATTAGATATAGTGATAAAATTATATTCAATAGATCCAACTACAAGGTACTATTCATACAGTACAAGAAAAATCCTTTGCAAATCAATTATCTCCAACAACCTTTTACCACAAAAGAAATGATCTCATTGTATATCCAATACCTTTTTTATTTTATTTTTTTATCTCTAAAAATACACACACACTTTATCCCTCTTAAAAACATCTATATATGTACCTATACACACACACTTATTTTCCCTTTTTTAGGGAAAAATACTCTGTATACATCTACATATATAGAAAAAATAATAACAAATGATTAAATATTTGTATTTTTCTATTCAATATCAGAGAAAACCATCTTCAAATGGATACCCTCAAAGTAGGGTACCAAAACCTAGGTTAGGGTTAATGATAAACACAAATACATTTATCATTTTCCTTTGAAACAAAAAAATTCTGTATGATACCATTTTCTTTTCAATATCATATATAACTGTCTTCAATGAAACCTTTATGTTAGGGTATCTAACCCTAAGAAGGGTTAACAAAAACAAAAAAAATATTCCATTTTTTCACTTTGAATACAACATAAACTCTCTATACATTGTCATGCTTCCATTCCAATTCGTTACATAAACAAAATCTAACTTGAATAGTTAACCTATTTAACTAAACAAAATCTTTTGAAATAAAAGAATCATACTTTGCAATTTCCTTTTCGAACCAAACATTCAAATATTTTAAAGAAGAAACAAGAACAATAATACTTATGAATCTTGAAAAAATTGGATAAAGATTCAACCAACTAATGACTGTTATAACCATTGTTAACTGCCATGCATAACGTTCATATCCCACAACCAGTAATAAAAAAAGATGCCATAGAACCAAATCTAAATTCCTTCATGTTAGCATGCCTTGAATAGGGTTTGAAAATGAAACAAACATAATATGGTTACCCTAATCATTTTAAGTTCCTAAATAAAATCATATTGCCTTTTGACATCTAGATATAAAAGTCAACTCACCAACATAATGAGTAAGTTGTCAATGAGTGCCATGTCAATATTCTAACCAATCAAATAATATCAACTCGATACATCACCATATAGACTTACTTAAAATTCCTTTTGACATATAAATGATGCAAAGCTATCATATGTGTTGTTTATTAGTGATTTCCTTAGCACTTTTCAATTATATATGTCCCGAAAGCATTTTATATGTTTTTGTTGTCAAACATGTAACCCAATAAAACTTAAAATAATGGAAAGTGCATATACGTTTATGACCATCAAGTGATTGGTTATAAATTTAAATATCAACCTCATCAAAGGTGTTATTTTTTACACATATGAATGTAACCAATTGCTGAGATGTAAACACATTCAAATTTATTTAATAAGATGATAACAATAATATCCAATAAGCTCTTAGAAGTGTTGATATAAACCAAACTATTATGTCACATGTTCATATTGAGACAACATGTAAATGTGTCATATGTCAACTTATCATCAATTGAGTTAAAAGTCATTAATAGAAATATGTGACTTGAAATGAGATGCACATTCAACTGTGTCAAATGAATCACTAAACCATATATCTAAACCCCTCAACATGAAAGAAAAAAGAAAGAGAAGTGATCTAATCACCTATACCTATGAGCTTTGATTAGAGAATTAACTTGTCAGTAACAAGTAACACTAAACATCTATAAATGACAATGTCACCAAACACTATTGAAAACATATATCTGCATACATCATCAAGCTAGATATATATCTCAAGGTGAATCATGCCACCTCAATATGATCAACTAAGATGATGCCAATGTTTCCACTTTTTTTCATCAAGGATAAACACATACAGAAGGTAACAAACTCCCCCTTTTTACTTGATGGAAAAACTAAGCCATCATTGAATCAAAAACAAGAATAATAGAATGCAACTGTACCAAGATAGATGCCAATTCTCTAGACCCAAACACCATAATAAAAAATGATCAGGGAGACAAGTATATTTATAATTATAATTATTGATCCATCAAAGATCACTGAATCAATAGATAATGTTGTCTACAAGATGAGATAATGTTGTCTATTATAAAACTCATATGCCACAAATTAATATGCCCAAAGTAATCTCAAATATAATGCTATCAAATATGCAAGATTGAATATGCCAAATATATGAATATATCAAAATATGAAGAGACCACAATATACCAAGTGGCTAGCAAACCAAAATACCAAAAAGAATATCAAATTCACAGATATATGCCACTACCTTGGCCATCGCCACTTCCAAAAGAATATGCCAATAATTCAATGATACTCTCTGCCCCTTTTTGTCTCAAGGACAAACGGTAACTAGGTAAACTAATATGCCAAGAGGAAATAACGCAAATAACCAAAGGAAGAAACAAAGTTCCATTGATGGAGATCCAAGGTTGCCCATAACCTATGATCAAGTTTAAGAAAGCAGAGATTGATAGATAAATCCCAATCATTCTTTGAACCGTTCAAATATATCATTAGGTAAAGCCTTGGTAAAGATATTAGGCCCTTGAGCTTGTGTAGGCATATAGACAACTTGAACCTCATTAGATATAAAATTTTCATGCAAAAAATGAAACTTAATAGCAATATGTTTTGTGCGAGAACACATCACTAGATCTTGAGAAAGATTAATGGTATTGGTATTATCATAGTAAATTGAAATTGGTTTAGGAACATGAATACCCATATCTACCAACTGATATGACATCCAAATCAATTGTGTACTGTAGGAAGTAGTTGCTATGTATTCAGATTTAGTTGTGGATAAAGTCACAAATTCTTGTTTCTTGTTGTTCTAGTCAACAAGACGGTAACCTAGAAAAAATACAGCACCATTGGTGCTTTTTCTATCATCCATACAACCATCCCAATTAGCATCAATAAAAGAAACAATAGTAAAATAATCATTGTGAGGATACCATAAACCATAATCTATTGTACCCTAAATGTACTTGAAAATTCTTTTTATAGCATTTAAATGTGATTATTTCTAGGTGTACATTGAAATCTTGAAACTAAACAAATTGTTTGCATCAAATCCGGTCTAGATGCTATTAAATAAAGTAAACTACCTATTATAAATATTTATTCAAATTGATTTACCTCAGGTGAATCATTAAATTTATCAAATTTTCAACTAGTCATCATTGGAGTGCTAACTGGGGTGAAATCAACCATATCAAACATTTTAAGCATTTATTTTGCATACTTGGTTTGTGAAAGAAAATTGCCTTGTTCCAGCTGAATAGCTTGAAGACTAAGAAATAATTTTAATTCACACAACATGGACATCTCAAAATCAGATTTCATGATTTTAGAAAACTTTTAAGATATGAAATAATTGTTACAACCAAAAATAATATCATTAACATAGATCTCAACAACCCAAATGTCATTACCTTTAGCTTGGACATAAAAGTTTCCATCCACTCCACCTCTAATGAACCCATTAGCTATAATGTGGGCATCCAAACTAGAATACCAATCTCTAGGAGATTGTTTCAAACCATGAAGTGCCTTCTATAACCTATAAATATGATCTGGTTTATCTGTCAATTCAAAGCCTTCTGGATGTTCCATGTAAATTTTTTCAAGAAGGCCATTAGCAAAAGCAATTTTTACATCCATTTGGTAGATTTTAAAAATTTTATAGAAAGCATAAGCTAGAAAAATTCTGATTTCTTCTATTCTAGCCACATGGGCATATGTTTTACGAAATTTAATTTCTTCTTGTTGAGCATAACCTTTACAAACAAACATGGCCTTGTTTCTAAAAACTTTGCATGATTCATTAAGTTTGTTTCTAAATATCCATTTATTCCCTATAACATTTTTATCTTCATGTCTTGGCACTAAATCCCAAGGTTTTTTTCACTACTTGATTAATTTCATCTTTCATAGTATTTAACCAACAATAATCAATTAAAGATTCAAAATTATATTTAGGTTCAAATTCAGTTACCAAATAATAATATTCACCCATTTGTGCTTGCTCTTCAACTTTTTCTTTTCTTCTTGTAAGAACCTTTGCATCCTTGTCACCAATGATTTAAGTTTGCAGGTGATTATTGGTAACAAATTTAGAGGGTGTATTTGGAGGTGTAACTTCCCTAGAACTTGATACAACTTCTTTTGAAGCATCTACTTCAGCAGACTTCAAAGTTTTACCAAGTCTTGCAAAAGTGTCCTCTTCAACATCCTTCAACCCATCACCTAGAAACATCTTTTCATCAAATATTACATTAACAAATTCAATAATCTTATTCTTTCTATTATTGAAACATCTATAAGCTTTGTTGTGAGTAGAGAATCCTAGAAAGATACCTTCATCTATTTTGGTTTGAAAGCTACCTAGATTTTCATCATCTCTTTTAATATAACATTTACATCCAAAAATTTTGAAATATTTTATGGAAGAAACTTTACCATACTAGAGTTCATAAGGAGTGAAGGTAGATTTTACCCCGATTTGTACATTATTTAGAATATAAAAAATTGTATGAACAAATTCTTTCCAATACCTATCAGGCACATTTTCCTCATTTTACAGCTCTATTCTTTCTTTCAAATACTGCATTCTATTGAGGAGTACATGCAACAACATATTGCCTTTTTATTCCATGTTTTTCATAGTAATCAAAAAATTCTTGTGAGGTAAACTCACCTCCCTTGTCTAATCTTAATCATTTCAATTTCAAAATAGATTCACATTCAACCATATTTCTAAACACCTTAAATCTTTCAAAGGATTCACATTTGGGTTTTAGAAAAGTAACCCATACAATTTTGGTTTAATCATCAACAAAAAGCATGAAAGTACTTTTCACCATTAATATATTACGTCCTTATGGGACCACACAAGTCTATATGTACAAGTTGTAAAGGTCTTGTGTAAGAGTGTTCTTTAGATTTGAAAGACACTTTTGTTTGTTTTCCTTTCAAACACTCTTTGCATATAGAGTTTGTAGGTTTACTTAGGATAGGAAAACCTATTAAATTTTGGTTCTTACTAATATAAACTAATTGTCAAAGTTTACATACCCCAAACGTTTATGCCATTACCAATTTTCCTCTACTTGACTCATGAGACATATGCCTTTATTTTTTTCATATTCAGTAGAATCAAGCATATTATAAAGATTACCAACAGTTCTTAGATCAGTAGAAACTATTTTTCCAAACTTATTCTTGATAGCACAACCTTTGGAATTGAAAGAAACATTGTATCCACTATCACAAATTTGACTAACACTCAAAAGGTTTTTTTTCAAACCTTCAACATAATTAACATCATGAATAGAAGTGTCATCATTTAAATGTACAAAACCTTTACCTCTGATGTATGCACCTGAATTGTCACCAAACTTTACAAAGCCACCATCAAAATCCTCTAAATGAAGGAACTTGCCTTTTTTCTCCTATCATGTGGTGTGAACACCCACTGTCCAATACCCACATTGTTGTCCGATTAGAAAATAATGGAGTTTGAACTAACATGGATTGCTCTATGCTAGGTACAACCTTAAGCTTCCACACTTTAATGACACTTTGATTTCATTTGCACTGGTTAGAGGTATGTTCATAAATATTTCACATATGACACCTTACTGTGTTTGGAAAACCATAAGCTTTTTTGTGCCCAAATGTGTTGCAATAAAAACAATAACCATGAAAGAAGCCAAATTTAAATGAGGTCTTATTCACTACTAAATTTTTGCCCAATTTTTTATGTGAGTTTGTCATTTCTGCGATGCACAAACATGGAATATTTGACGAATGTGGGCGTCAAAAAAATTTTATCGAAGAAATCGACGACCAACATTGTAGCTGTAATATCGACGATGCAGTCATCAAAATAAATGGACAGCGGGGTCGAACTTACAGAGTAATCGACATAGAAATATTGATCATCTGATCGGCATAGGTTACACTAGTGGTCGAGCTCATTTGGAGTTAGACTAATGGCCGATGAGAATGTCAGGGTCAGTCACACCAAAGTGGACACTGCATGGAGTCTCACTAAAAAAAGCCATCAGATTAACTTGCATTAGCGGTGCAGGTAGTTTGGAGCCAAACTGATGGCCGATGGTGTCATCAGGTGGAGTCATACTGACAGTTTCCCATAGAGGACAATTGGTCAAACTTACGACTAAGTTACGATGTGAATAGTAATAAAAAATGATGATGATAATATATAGATGCCTCCTTCATCGTCAAAAAACTTTAAAGTATGCACCAAAATTCTAATGACAGTACGACGATTGTGTATCGGCCTAACCTACCCCATTTCCATGATCAGGGATCGTTCTAACCCATTTCTGATTTCACCGCTAGACCATGTCTTGCCAATGATCGACATACACTAACCCAATTCCTTAAGACCAGTTGGTTGTCCATTGGAAACACCCACGCCGACAACTCCATCAAGTATCAGTCTATCTCTCATGGCCCTTCTCCGCTAATGCAAGTCACGTTGATGGACTCGTGTTGGTGAGACTCCACCCGATGACATAATTGGCCATCGGTCTAACACAAAATGCCCTTCGCCGCTAGTGGAAGCTAAGCCAATCAGATTGTCAGTATTTTTATGTTGATTGGTATTGATATGCCACTAGTTTAATTTCCAAATTCTATCTAAATTAGTTGGGATAGTTGGCGAAGGAGTTAATAAGTTTGATTGTAATTATTGTACGACATGGAAGCATCTAGTGTACGGACTGTGACAGAGATTTACAAATAGAAAAATAATAAATTTGCAATTTATTATATTTTCCTTGTCATAGTTTGCGATATATTGATCATTAGATGTTTATAATGCATTGAGGGTATCTATTTGGTTAATTTTTACACCATTTGTGCTGACTGATATTTAGAATTCACTATTTTTATACTCACAGTTTGGTATTTCAAATGAAATGGGTCATTCCATGAATGATAATATGATGATTCTCATGTAATGATGCTTAGATAAAATTTACAATACATCCCTAACGTAATTTTATGCAGATAGAGTGTGGGAGACAGGTGATCACCGAGAGGAGTATGTAAAAGTTGAATAAGAGGTATATGTAAGAGTTTGGAGTGCCTTGGTATGTTGTATGAATGTTTAATCCACCATTCATTAAGTGAGCAAGTGATTGGAGAGTGCACATTTAGAAAGCCCTAGGTTTGAGGGTTTGTGTGAGGCCAATTTGGGGCTTTTATGCTTGTGAGGGTCTAAGGCTCAAATTTATTGGACATTTCTTTATTTGGAGGCATTTTAGAATAATTTTGAGAGTCTTGTGGTTTGCAAGAAAATATATCTTATAGTTGCTTTGATAAATGATCACTTTTTATGCTTGGAATAGAGGTACAGTCTGAGTATTTGTAAGTTGGTCCAAAACAACCTATGAAAATCTTTGGATATGTTATAGTATGATTTAAAGGGTTAATGAAAACCTAAAGATTTTGTTTTGTGTTTTGAGAAGTCTACAAGTAAATTAACCATTTAGCTCGCTGGAGACCTACTAACCATTTAGCTCGTTGGAGACCTACTAGGAGAGCTATTAGGCCCGTTGAGACAGTTTGAAGAAATTGGGAGTTGGGTATTGTTGGGAACCAATAACCTATTGAATCCTTTTGAATCCAAAATAAACTAGATACATTCACATTTTCCATTGGGAAGGTGCTTGAGCAATTTGGGAATATTTGGGGCTTAAGGGCTTGTTAGGTGAGTGCCTAAACCTCTCAAAATTTGAAACATAAGGAAGTTGAACTCAACAACCACCCAACCCTATGCATAAAAAAGGGTATCTAAAACCTTGATTGGTTTAGAAAGTTTTTTGGCAAAGTGGGATGATAACCCTAAAATACTCACTGGTGAGGGCTAGTAGATCTCTAGCCTAGAATGAGGAATTTTGGAGTTGGGCTCAAAGTCACTCTCAAGAAAGAACCAAAAAAAATTTATTAGAAGTTTTAAGCATGATCAAACCCTTAGATGGTATGGAAAAAAAGTGGGAAGCACTGAACCTTGTTTGAGCACTTGAATGGTGTGGAGTTTAGTGAAGGTGAGAGCTAGTGATTTGACCCTTGGTTGGCCTAGTGAGGTAGGTTGGGTCTTAGTATTGATTGTGGTTGAAGGTACTTTTGGGAGACACTGAGAGTGATTGGAAGATTGTTGGGAGAATCTAAGAACCCACCACTTTGAATCACATCACAAATTCTTTAGGTTGTGTACCTTGAAGTTCTAATTAGAAAAAAAATTTCATCACAGTTAGTGCATTATTATCTTCTGAAGGAAAAAGATATGTATAATAATATATTTTTGAAATAGATAAGAAATTTAGAAATGGAGAATGAATTGAAGAACTAAAAATAAATTGTTGAATGTAAGTAGTTTGTGAGATTGTTTATGTCTCAATGCAAACTACCTCACTAAATATTTAGTAACAACTTGCAAAAGGTTTTGTAATGTGTTACCAATGATTCGGTATATACTTCAAGAATGAGACATGAAAACATTGATTGAAATATTTGAGAGTCCTAGTTTCTGTATAGTTGTAAAAGATTAAAAAAAGGGAGGTATGCTTAAAACTAGGTGCATCTATTTAGCAAAGGAAACATATTTGACTGATATAGAAAGGAAAACATTTTTATCTTACCACTGACTTGGTAAATTTTATCCACAAACAAGATGAAAATATTGAGTTGTAAAATAAATGAAAAGAACATGTATATTCAAAACCATGTGTGTCATCATAACAAGAGAACATGTTACAAAGATTGTAATAGACATGTTCATGAAAAGTTTGTTAAAAAACATGTGAAACAAGAGTAATGTCAAATTTTTAGCTTTTATACCTTGAAGATTTTATTGGCATAAAAGTGTAATTATCTTTAACAACCTTAATAAATATTCAATAGAAACTTGAAAAATGTTCTATAATGTGTTACCACTTGTTTGGTAGATAGTCTTATGATGCGACATGAAAACATTGATTAAAATCTTTAAGAGACCTAACTGCAATATAATTATAAAATAAGGGCAAAAGATATGTATGCTTAAAAATATGTGTGTCTATTTAGCAAGGGAATCACCTTTCACTCAAATAATGAGGAAATCATTTTTATCTTACATCTGACTTCGTAAACTGTATCCAAATAAAAGATGAAAATGTTGATTTGTAAAAGAAATGCAAAGCACATGTATATTCAAAAGAATGCACGTCATCATAGAAAGAGAACATGTTACAAATATTGTAACAAAAATGTTCATGAAAAGTCATTTAGAAAATAAGTAAAGCAAGAGTAATGTAAAATGATTATCTTTTGTACCTTAAAATTCTTATTGGCAAAATATTGTGATTGTCTTTAGCACATTATTGTCTTCCAAGGAAAAAAAGAGATGCATGAGAACCTGTAGTGTAAACAAATAAGGAGCTTAAAAATGAACATGAATTTAGTATTGGGACTAAGAATATTATGAAACTTGAAAATGGTTTTCTAATATCTTACTAATGCCTTGGTATATCATACTTGCATGTGACATGAAAAATCGATTAAATTTTTTCAAAAGTTTAATGTTTTGGTTTCATTTTATGCAGGGGTATTGAATGATATTGTAAGGATCTAGCATTGGCGGGAAAAGTCTAGGGGAAGTAGGGAAGGAATCCTAATAGTCACCAAAGGATACTAAGGTCACTGAGGGACATTGAGATGACTGTCTTGGGAGATTGATATGTGACTGTTCCAAAATTAGAGTTGGGACAGAGAGTTAAGGTTTGTGTTTTGCTAGAGTACTGAATGAAGGGTCCTTGTGTGGGTGTAATCCATGTTACAAGGTGTTGGGAAAGATAAGACCAAGTGGAATCCAATTAAAGATTTGGGGTTGGATATGGTAGATTTTGAAGAGAGAGAATTGGTGAGGACAACCACAAGTATTAAGACAGTGGACAAAATGATGTCATGAAGATTTGGAATCAAGTATGAAGAGCGTGTATATAATAAATGGTCATGGAGTTGGTTGAGTTTAGGCTAGGAGAATAATCCTAAGGGTTGGTGATCCTAGAGTGAGTGGGATATAGTGAAGTGTGTGTACCTAGGAATGAGTACTGATCCATATGGAATAGAACTAGTAGGTGTGTTTGACCATTGAATCTACATTGGTTTAGTTTGAGCTTCACTTGGTTTCAAGAATAGTTTAATATTATCTACTTAATGAGGCCAACCATGTGAAGATGGAAGCTCATTTGGAACCACCCCCCCTAACATCACTCTAAATTCCCCATTAACATCTAACATTCATTCATTCATTCATCCATTTATGAAATATAACATTCAATCATTATAATCACATAACATTCATTAACACATAAAATTCATTAATACATCATTGGTTAACATTTACTAGCACAAAATTACATTCATTAAGAAAATGTTCTTTCGTTATAAAAAAAGGTTTTTAAAATCATTTCTTTTTTGGTTTTTCTTTGATTTTTGAAGGTAACGGTTAAGTGGAGCATCAATATCTTTTTCATTTCCCTCTTCTTATTGTGATCTCAAGAAATGCATCATCTTATGTCATGGAGGAGGAGGCTAGTGCGCCAAAGGGGGGTCTGCTGCAATAACAACTAAATTGGTTAAATTAACAACATTTTATATTAGTGTTACAAGTATTTCATTAATTAAAAGAACATAACAACTGATAAAAAAAATTAAAAGAACATAACAAAGATTTTCTTTACCTAAAAGTGCCACATCATCTACAATATAATTTTGTTCAGCCCAAAATTCAACATGGTGAACACTCAGATCATCCTCCACTCATTCACCATGACATTCTGCATGCTCTAAAATATACACAAAAAAGGTTACACCAATTTTAATTTAAGATGTTAAATTGTATTAATAATTAAATTATTAATTTTCAATAGAAAATGAATACCTCCATCACTGCGATGCACATTAGGGCCTTCTTCATGTGCAAGTTCTATGCTAGGATTAGAAGGATGCATTAAATGTCATGTGCATTATTATCATTTTTTTCTTAAATTAAAACAAAAATAGTCAATTTGTGTTTGAAATTAACATCAAATAGATTATTGCTCAATTATTCAATTTGAAATATTTTTCATTTGGCCTATTTACCTATGCATGAACCGATGCAACAGAATGTTGGGTTTGGCCACATGAAGCTTGGCATAGGCATTCAGCCACAACTTTATAGCCTTGCCTGAAGGAAATCTTTTTGTCTTCTTCCGTGGGCACTACATTAAAATATGAGCCCTTCATTTTTGGCTTAATATCGTCAATACTGCAGGGATTGTTTGATTAAACAAAATTGTTTGCAATTTATAAAAATTTTGATTCAAAATTTCATTTACTGCTACTTAAAATTCATGCTTGAAGTTTTAGATAACCACCAGAGCCAAGTTTGTGATGGCCATGCTTTTCTAGTCTATCCTTTCTATCGTTTGATGTATCATGTAGTCTATGAAAAGTTTGAAATATGTTACATTATATAAATATAAAGATCACTAATTAGTGCATAATTACATTCTACTTAATACTATCACATACCTTCTATTTTCATTTGGTGGTGTAATTCCTCTTTGAATTTGTGCTTTCTCCCTTGCATCCAAAATGAATTCCCTCCATTTCTTCTCTGGAATCATGGGAGGGCCCTCGTACTTTGGGTTGTTCACTAGATTCCTTCTGTATGTGTCTGTCACGGTCTTTAGATTTTTGCAAGCTCTCTGAAGAACTTTGGTGTTATAAAAAATGTTACTTCCAAAGAGCTCCTCTAAAGATTTTATGAGATGATCTTTTAATTTTTTATGTTGTAAATTCCACCTTTTAAGAAAAAGCAAAATTGTTAGATAAAAAAATTAACTGAAGTTGCATACCTTGAATAAAGTATAAGAAATGGATGAAAGGAAAAATATTCTAACAATGATATGAAATCAAAGTAGTGGGATAGGGTTAGTTCACGTATGATGTTCCACCTTGTATGTATGGTGGGCCTGAATAGAGACAATGTCATCTCATAAAGATTTTCATAAAAAACATCGTTCGTTACAAAAATATCATGGGATCATCAATCCAAAATGAGTTATGAATAAGTAAATTAAAATTAGAATATAAATAATAATAATTTTAAAGTACCTTGAAGCTTAGGTAATTTTAAAGGAATCGTATCTTCATCGGTCAACAACAATGATGTCGACAATTTTTTCGTACTAGGAACACGAGTAGATCTAGGAAATGATGGTGAATTATCACTAGTACTAGTCTAATCTATATCCCAAGGAGGTGTATCTTCCACTGCAAAAAAATAATCCACTATGAAATACACCCAAGATTAAAGTACAAATAAAATCATAATCAACACATAATCGAATATAGAAAAACAAGAATCTACCAACTTTAGAGGGTGCAAACATTTATGTTTACATGCTCCTTGTTGCCGACATTGCAACCAAAAATGTTAGATTGTTGGTCTGTGTAGGAGGAGGTGTCTACACTTGATGACCTGAACAATACATTTTTAGAAAAGACATTCTGAAATAATAGAAGTATGAGCATATAAAAATGTAATCTAAATTATATTTTCGAAGATACAACTATTTTTTCTTATTATGTAAATCAATGTATGGAAAACTGATAGTAATCTCTCATGTATATAAAAATGTAATCTATTTTACATGGTCGAAGATACAACTGTTTTAGCTTATAATGTAAATCAATGTATGGAAAACTGATAGTAGGATAATGTCATAGGTGGTAGGATAGGTATTGAGACTTTTGTACTTGTTTTAATACTGTTAAAATTTTGATATAGATCTAAAAACTTGATTTTTTATCTTTTTGAACTATCTTTAATAGAAAAAAAATGTGCATAGATGCAAGGCAAACATGTCACAATATTTAATATAACTACATAAATGACAATACACAACTCATGCATTTGAGTACATGTATGATGAATTATATACTCTTTGCTAGTTTAGGTAAAAAGAATGTAGCTACAATTAGCTAAAAACACAATAACTGGATTATGAATTTCTCAATCTTATGTGTTTACAATACAATTTATGTATAGAAATTTTTAAAAAAATTAAAGGCCAATTTTCTATGCCAATATATTTTCATGGATAAAAAAATAATATCTTAAGGGCTAGATAGGTAAGTGCCTAAACCCCTCAAAGTTGGACCATTAGGGAGTTGATCTCACAATTACCCAACCCTCTACATCAGTGTGGGAGAGTCATAGTGTAAATAGTAATATGGAAGATAGTTTATTCCTATTTAAGGGTAGTTTATGTTTCAAGGAAAATGAAACATAAAGTCTGAATTTGAAGTGAGGAGTCAAGATATGTGAGTTTGAATAAAATTACTAGCACAAAAACTTCATCTAGGGTATCACTAAGTCCAATGAAAAATGTAGATTTCTAATCAGTAAGTCCAATTAAGTTTGTGAATGTTCCAAAGAAAAAATTCTTTGTAACTTGTTAACTTAAGGACTATTTTACCTGAGGGACCTACACTAGTACTAGCCTCACGATGTCCATGAGCAGGTGGTTGAGTACTCAAAAATTCATGTAAGAAGAACACATGCATATTTTAGTTCATGACATAAAATAATATAAAATATAAACCTTTATTGAACTTTTTATATAACTAAAGATTCATTATTGCTTACTTCCAAACAGTGTGCTCTACGTATCAATTCATCTCTCTGTGTCTGAATCTCCTCATTTGGATCTGGATGGAGTATGATGCCAAGAAGATTTGCATTGATGTTTTTTAGGGTCTTTCTAACCATCTTTATGGGGTTAGAGGTATATGTGATGTCATCATCATATAATGTTGTCACCTCCAAATCTACATCTATTGCCTCAGTTGTTATAGGCACTTTTTCCTTTCCTTGAACATCAATTTGAGATAGGAATATCAGTAAAACTAACAAAATAACTCCAAAACCCTAAAGAAAAGAACATAATAATATAAAATTTTACTTCTATCTAATTTGTACAATTACACTAAGGTTTACCTTCACCAAAGAAGGGGTGGGAGGGACATCCCCACCTCTATCATGTGGTGAATCCATGTCATCCTGTGACAAAGATTAAATATAAAAACTTTAGAGAAATGAAAGGAATAGACTTAGAAAAAAAACTTATTAATAAAATGGTACATTGGAGTCATTAATTGGAGGTCATTTTAAATGGTATATAGTACTTACCACCCCCATGATAGTAACTTTGTTTGTATCTATGGAATTCAAATGGTAATCTATTAACAGCTCTTCCCCTGCACTTATTGATTTTATCACACATACAAAAACATGATTTCCCTCACGCACCTCAAATATGCAATTGAGTTTCTTATTAGTTGAACCAAGTCATATACTATTTATAAAACCCACAATATTCTCTGTTTCTTTTGGCCTTCCATCAATGTACATAGAAAATCTTTTACTTTGATCATTTTCTTTCCATTGTATATGATTTGTTGACAGTGCATACTTACGCATACTTTTTTTATATCAAATAATCTACATCCAATTATTGTAATTGTAACAAAGTACGACATACTCCATCAATTCAACAACTTTTTTGTAACATACCTTTATGCCATCCATGGAAAATAGGCCCAAACCATGTAATGACAATGGAGCTATGTGATATATCCTCTCATTAACACACAAATCAGTGTTAATTGGAGGTAGTTCCTTGGGTACCCATTCTTTCTTAAGATGTGTGTACCTCAAGGACACCTTGACGTTGCCTTTGGTCTCATCATCATAAGAACATGACTCCCCTTTAGCAAGGAAAAATTGCACACGTTTATTGAATTTTATTCTAATCTTTTGACCTCTAGTTGATCTCCTTATTTTTGGTCTACTACATGTCTCACTTTCATTTTATATTCCCACATTTCCTTCACTCAAGGAAGAAATATCTGACAAGTACCTATTAGGTGGTTCCTATAGTCCATCAAATGAGAGATATAGTTGGTAAGTAGCGAGATATTTTTCTAAATGAGGGTAATGTTGATGAAGTCAGCCCTAAAATTGATGTTGATGGTAGTATTGTTAAATCATGAGAAATTTAATACCTTATTATTAAACCACTCAATGAAGATGGGCGTAAAAACAAAGAAAGAAAATAATAAACTATTTCTATAGGGTGTATTGACTTATACCTACCGATCCATGTCACTATGCAGGATTCTCATAAAAGGGGTTGAATTTCCTACATATGTGAATCATTTATCTTAAGCTAGCTAAAAATTACATGATACATATGCTACAAATTACATAGAAGACAACATGAATAATATGCATTCATCATAATCATTGTATATTATTTAATTCCTTACCTTTATTTTATGTGTGCTATGCAAGATTGTCAACAAAAGGGGTGATGATGTCTGTAGTCAATTACCTATTTTCAAAAATGGTGACAATCACACAAAATATATACATGTAATCAACACCAACAATTGAGCATCATAAGCAATACATTGGTAATTTTTTAAACAATAAATACATTAAATATATGAGTAATAATTGAAATGTGTGTATCATAGATCACATATGTTGTAATCATTAGAATTGAACACAATCATCATCATCGCCATCATCATCATCATCATCATCATCATCATCATCATCATCATCATCATCATCATCATCATCATCATCATCACCACCACCACCACCACCACCACCATTAGCATCATCACCACCACCACGACCACCACCAACATCATCATCATCATCTTCTTTACTTCATCATCATCTTCTTCTTCTTCTTCTTTGATATCTTCTTCTTCCATCACATTGTACTTTACTAGCCTTCCTCTTGGATCATGTCTAATAACAAATGACCAACTTGGTTTTTGTGGAACCTCTAAGTAAAACACTTTCTCACATTGGCTTGGAAAAACATAGGGCTCATCTCCAATTGTCTCAAACAACCTTGTATTAATTATTATAAATCCATTATCATGTTGAATAATAGTTCTATAAGGATCATTTTGATTCAGTCATGGTCTGTACCATTTGATGATGAATAGAACTAATTTGAAGGATTTAAAGTCGTAGTCAAGTATATCATCCAAAATTTCATAGTATCAGTTTTGAGATTCTTGAGGATGTATGTCATTTATAGATGAAATATTAGTGACCTCAAAGATTGCAATTATCCTAGAACCACAAGTTCTCTTTGTGTCATCCAATTTTCTTATGTGAAATTTATGGCCATGGTAGTACATAGCTTTGTGGTGCTTGACATATAATTTTTTAACATGTGAAAATTATTTGCATCGTGAGTTGATATTAAACATATGGGTCATGATTAATAAATTTATACATACATGTCTACCTCTTAAACCATATGCTGGATCAATTTGTTAGGAATAGTCCCAAGAGATAACTGAGAAGGGGGGTGAATCAATTATCTACAAGTTTCAATTCTTTATCCAATTAAGTATACTTAAACATAAAGCATAAACACAATGAAAGAACACATGAACACAACACCAATATTTTGGTTACGGGGAAACCCAAATAGGTAAAAACCCCGGTGGGACTTGATACCCACTAATATTCTATACTAGTGTATAATGATCCTTGTTAGAAGATCCTTTACCCTATTAGGAGTAGCTTTACAATATATTAAGTACAGTAGACCTAGTCAAGGTTCAGACCCTATTAGGATTCTTTTACAATTGTCCCTGTTAGGGGAGAGGACGCACTATCTGAGAGCTCACTGCTCAAAGGGGTGAAGGATACAACCTTCTGAATAACAGATATACACTATATCTGGATCTTGGTGAGCTACGCTTTGACCTACTATCTGGATCAGTTCTAATGAATAGCACAAATACTTTACTTGGTCACATAGACCATCCTCTGATGGTTCAACACTTCACACACTCTGCTCTACTCTGCTTAATCAACCATGAACCACACCCCAGCAATCACAAATGACTGCCTATAAATATCTTTCCTCTAAATGATATAATCAAGTTGTCCTATTAGAACCACCTTGAAATCATATTAGTGAAACCATAAAAAACTCCAACAAACATTCTGTCAGCTCTACTATGCATGCAACACATTTTGGGACCTGGCCAAATAAGATAATTGTAGACGCACGCTACACACTGTTGGCTCTACCAAAATAACTGGCTCTTCCTCCTCAAGCTGAATTAACTCATGCACTCTTAACCAAACATCAATGAATCTCCTCTAAGCTTAACTCCAAGGGTGCATACCCTAAAGATAGGCGCAACTCAAGAACCAATAAAATCTCTATCGGCTCTTCTGAATAAACATAGGAAACTGCTACTGGCGATTATAGACTATATAACTTCACTTCTACTAAATATCTGACTATAAATCCATCACTGAAACATCACTAACATGTCCTCATCATATATCCAAGGGTGCAAACCTCCATGACAACTGTACAAACATCCATGAACAGAACACTATCTGTTACTCTATCAGGAACACTATTAACACAAGTTGTTGTATAACTATCTGTACTAATAGTTAACCTCTGTGCCCATGATATCATGTTGATACCATGTCTATGCATCATATGTTGAAATCTTACTACATAAGACTTCCACACATGCTTCTTTCCATATGTTGTCATCAATGACAAACATACAGTCAATACTGGCCTGCTGGCAAATCTCCAACAATATCCCTCTTTGGCATTGATGGAAACATGTGGAATGAAAAACTACCACCAATCCAAATGAGCATTTCTTTTATAACATTCTCCATTTCCTCTTCAAAACTCCCCCAAAGATGAATCCTTCATCTGCTGCAATATTTTCCAACATTCTCCATTTCCTCAACTGAATTGATGTCACAACTGAATACTGCTCCCCCTAAGTATATTAATCCTCCTATTTTTCATGACTCTATATAATACTCCCCCTTTGACATCAATGGAAAAGAGTGCCATTCATTTTAAGCACTGGTACTACTCCTGAGGTAGAGTAGTCAACCTTCCATCAGTCCCAGAGGATTGATGCCTTTCCTTCTTTCTTCTAAGAAGAATCAGGGAAGGGAATTACTCCCAACTTCTCCCTGAGATACTCAAAAGTATCCTTAGGCAAGGGCTTAGTGAATATGTCTACCAACTAATCTTTAGTACTCACATAGTCTAGCTTGACCTCTTTCTCTGTCACTTTCTCTCTTAGGAAGTGATACTTTATCTCAATGTGCTTTGTCTTTGCATGCATCATAGGGTTTTTCAACATATTGATAGTGCTAGTATTATCATAGTGAATAACAATAGGATAATCAATCTAAATTCCAAAATATTTTATCATCTGCTTGATCCAAAAAATTGTAGAATAATTCAAGGATGCTACAACATACTCCGCTTCTGCTATTGACTAAGGAATACAATTTTTTTTCTTGCTTGTCCAAGTGACAAGTCTATCACCAAGAAACACTGCTCCACCTGTTGTACTCTTTTTGTCATCAACACATCCTGCCCAATCTGCATCAATGTACACATGAAGCTCAACATTTTCTAAATTAGGATACCATAAACCATAGTCTATAGTGCCTTGTAAGTATCTGAATATCCTTTTGACTACCATGAGGTGACTTTGTTTAGGTTCTATTGCAAATCTTCCAACTATGCCAATTGCATTGGAAATATCAGGTCTAGTCTAAGTAAGATAAATTAGATTGCCAATCATAGACTTGTACAATGTTATGCATCTAGTAATCATAGGTGTCCCTACTGGCTTGCAATCATCCATCTTGAATTTCTTTAATATTTCCTTCACATACTTGGACTGATTAATGAATATACCTTTATCTATCTACTGCACATTCAATCTCAAAAAGTACTTGATAGGACCAATCAAGCTCATCTCAAATTCATTCTGCATCTCCTTAGCAAATTCAGCACTAAGTTTGTCATTACCTCCAAAGATAATGTCATCAAAAAATATAGCTACAAGTAGTAAACCTTCAGATGTCTCTCTAATGAATAGATTACAATCTGTTTCTCCTTTCTTGAATCCAATCTTTGTTTAGTATCCATCTAGTCTCTCATACCATGCTCTAGGGGCTTTCTTAAGTTCATAGAGGGCCTTCTTTAGTCTGCATACCATATCAGGTTTGTCTGATAAGGTGAATTCTTCTGGCTACTCAATGTACACTTCTTCTTTCAAATCTCCATTTAGGAATGCTAACTTGACATCCATTTGATAAACTTTGAAGTTTTTGACTGTAGCGTAAGCTAGAAACATCTTAATAGCTTCTAATATGCTCACAGGTACAAATGTGTCTGAATAATCAATGCCTTCTCTTTGTGCATAGCCTTTACATACTAACCTTTCTTTGTTTCTTACTATTGTACCATCTTCATTCATCTTATTTCTAAATATCCACTTTCTTCCAATCACATTCTTATCAGTAGGTCTTGGGACCAGTTCCAAAGTGTCATTCTTAATAATCTGATCAAGTTCTTCTTTCATAGCATCATGCCAATCTGAATCATTACAAGCATCTTCAACACTTAAAGGTTCAATTTGAGATAGTAAACATACTGCATCACTACTAGCTGAGTTCTTTGCTTGTGATCTTGTTAAGACTTTGCCGCTCTGATCTCCAATGACGTCTTTCTTAGAATGATTTCTAGATGTAAACTTTGGAACTTTAGTTGATGCTGACTCATCAGCGTTAGGAGTTTCTTCTTCACTTGTCTTAGGTTCATTGAATAACACATCAATGTTGTCAAACATTTCTTCAATAATTGTCTCACTAGAAGAGGATCTAGGTTCTTCTTCAATCATGGGTGAGTAATCATGATATCTTTCTTGAACAATGAAATTTTCATCAATGTTAACATGAGCACTTTCAATGATCTTTTTCAATCTTAAATTGAAACATATATAAGCTTTATTTTTAGTAGAGTAACCAAGGAAAATACCTTCATCACTTCTTGCATCAAACTTCCCTACTGCTTCATCCCTCTTGATGTAGCACTTGCTTCCAAAGATTCTAAAGTATTTCACTATGGGAGCATTACCAAACCAAAGCTCATATGGTGTTTTGTCATTGCCAGGCCTCAATTGAATTCTATTGATGGTGTAGACTGCTATATTGACCGCATCTCTCCAATAGGTGTGTGCCAATTTTCCTTCTATCATGATGGTGCACGTTGTATCAAGAATGATCCTATTCCTTCTCTCTACAATTCCATTCTGCTAAGGGGTTCTAGGTGCACTTAACTATCTCTTTATGCCATGTTTTTCGCAGTACTCATAAAATTTGTTAGAGGTGAATTCTCCTCCTCTGTTCGATCTTAAACATTTTATCTTTAATCTAGATTCATTCTCAACCTTAGCTTTGAATATTTTGAACTTATCAAATGCTTCTGAATTATCCTTTAAGAACGCAACCCACATCATCCTAGTATAATCATCAACAAACAAAATGAAATACCTTTCACCATAGTATGATCTTGTTTGAGTTGGACCACATAGGTCTGTATGATTCAGATCCAACTTGTTCTTTGTTGAATTGTACTTGCTCCTAAATGAATTCCTCACATGCTTTCCCATCACACATTCCCTGCATATTGTATCAATTGGCTTTTCTATGCTAGGTAGATCTCTTACTTCTTTAACATTGCTTATCTTCACTATGTTATCAAAATTGATATGACATAGTCTTTTATGCCACAACCAACTATCATCAATTTTAGCAACAAAACAACTTTCTTTTGAATTGAGTTGAAAAAAATTACCTATTGTCTTTTATCCTGATGCAATCATAACACCATCCTTGTTGTTAATGATGCATTTGTCATCTTTGAACTCCAACTAATAGCCTTTTCCAAGTAACTGTCCAACACTGAGAAGGTTATGTTTCAATCCATCAACATAGAGAACATCATCAGTACTATTCTTTCCATCCAAAGTGATGGCTCCTCTACCAACTATTGGTTTAGGAGTGTTGTCCCCAAATCTAACCATACCACCATTGTATTTGTCCAGATTAACAAATCTACCTCTGTCACCTATCATGTGATGTGAACAACCACTATCTGTAATCCAGTCTATCCTTATATCTTCTTGGGAAATCAATGCTAGCTCTTATTTCTCTTTCACATCTTTATGTTCTATCTTATCTACAATAGCAATGAATCCAATTTATTCTTCACCTGATTCTTCATCTGAAACTCCATCTCTAGCAAAGTAACATTCCTTAGAGTGCTTAGGCTTGTAATCCTTTTTGAACTTTCTAGCTCTAGTAGGACACTTAGATGCAAAGTGGCCTATCTTGTTACATGAAAAGCACTTAAATGGAAATTGACCTTCATATTTTCATTTTCCTTTCTTTTCTCTTTTGGAAATCATAGCAATAAAATCATTTAAAGTTTTTTCTTCGTCATCATCATCAAAATTACTAGAGGTGTTTACAGATTTCTTACCATGAACTGTTGCTTTGAAGGCTATCTCACTTTTAGGTTTTGTCTTCAATCTTGAAATCTCAAAAGCTAAGATTTTTTTGATCAAGGTTTCTCTCTTGAAATTAGATGTAAGCTACATGGTCTCATCAAGGATATTGATCTTGCTTTCATATTCTGGAGTAAGAGTAGTCATCAACTTGTCCATAATATCTTCCTCTGAGATCTCTCCACCATTGTTCCTAATTCCAGCAACTGCTTCATTGATCCTTTGATGATAAGCTCTGATGTTTTCTTCAAGCAACATCTCTAATGCATTGTATCTTTTCTTCCATGTTTTTCTACGTGCATCCTTTTCTTGTTTGTCTCCTTCAAATATGTCTCCTAGATACTTCCATATCTTATGGGTTGTATCTACCTTCTTTATCTCTGAAAATTCACTATCAGATAGGGCACTGATAAGGGCTTCTTTGGCTATTGCATTTTGATGAAATAATTCTTTTTATGTTTTAGTAGCATCATCCTTTCCAAGGTCTTCTAGCATAGGGATCTTGGCTACTTTGATATTTACATTAAAAACTTCAAAACCAATGCACTACAAATGTGTCACCATCTTGTTCTTCGAATCAAGATGATTCTCTCCAATCAACTTAGGACTCTCTTTCCTAAAGTATGCCATCTAATCAACCTCAAGCTGTTAAAATTTCTCTCTGAGGCACTTGGCTCTGATACCAATTGTTAGGAATAGTCCCAAGAGATAACTAAGAGGGGGGGAGAATCAGTATTTCACAAACTTTTATTTTTTCCCACTTATGGATATAACAGATTACTTTAAAGCATAAGAAACTAAATAGCATACATAACAATAAATGTAAAGAACTCATAACACATGATATGTTCTCGAGGAAACCCTTTCCAAGGGAAAACCCTGATGGAGATGGTACCCACAAGGATCCACTAATCAAAAGATATTCGGTTAAGGATGTTGACCCTATTAGGAGCCTATTACAATCATATAGTGTATCAGTCCTGGTTAAGGGACTATAGGCCTTGTTAGAAGCCTCAACCCTGTTAGGAGTTGTAGATACAAAACCTCATTACCAGATGAGCTCACTACCCAAAAAAGTAATACAAATGTTTACTAAGTACAATATGATACTACTTACAACTTTGCATCAACAACTTTCACTGCTATCACAAGTTACATATATTACATGTTACATTTCAAGTATGTTTGGTACATCTTTATTTATACAAGATACAAACATAATATCTTTCTCCTATCGGCTTTCATATCTTTATACAAGAGTAAACATCTAGGATGTCATCTCTTTATAATATTAAGTCATTATTTTGACAAGCAAAATAATCCCTTAATTCATTTACTAGTTCTGTCTTCAAAGCTGCTCTGTCAGCTGTATTTTGTCATCGGTAAAATAGTCATAACTTTGTCTGTACTATCCATACTATTTTACACACTGAGATGGGGTATCCTTAGACACCATAGAGTCTATGTTCAACTGTGCAAACTCTAATCATGCTCTAGTGAACGTCGCCAAAACAAACTGTATCGGGTGCTCTGTCAAAAACACTATTTCATACTTAGACAATTTTAGTCTACGATCTTCCATACTTACTTTCCAGCTTATGTGATCTTCATAGGGAACATATGTTTCCATAATGACAACATCTATGTACATACCTCAGCCAAATTGCCAACAATCTCCCCCTTTTTCATTGGTGGCAACATATGAGAAAATTGGCTAAGTGTACAAGTGAAAATCTCAAAATTTGTATCAAAATTGTGGCCATAGTATAAAATAAGTATACTATCCTTATATCTCCTCAAAATATACACATAATCTATAACACTTCATAATACTCCATAGAACTCCCCCTATGAGTATCCTTCCTTATCATATATAGACAATTTTCTAAGTATCTCTCCCCCTTTGACAACAATGGCAAAATAAAGGGTGGAAAGGGATATACAAAATTGTGTCAAAAATTTTACCTTACTATCTTATTGCAAAGCCGGTAGGCTTGCAACACAATCTACAAAATCTGTCTTCCAAGTCTCAAAATCTTTCTCCCATGCCTTCTTTATTGATTCTGCTACATTGAATAAAGTACTCAATCCGTATGCTGCAATCTGACAGGCTTTAAGGGACCCAAAATTGAATTTCTAAAATGCTATCTTAGCAGTAAGACATTCATCTAGTTTCTCTTCTATTATAGTCAACCTGATTGAGACATGCTCTCTCAAGATGTTTATTCTGATAATTTTCTTGTTCTTCTCATCATTTAAAGTCCTTATCTCATCACATAATTTTTTGATCTTTTTCTCAACTGTACTGATCTTTATGTTTGGGCTAGCCAAAGAGTTTGTCTCTGCTGCAATCTCATCTTGCTTCTCTTTTATCTTCTTCTCTTCCTCAATTAAAATATTTTCAGATTTTGTACACTGAATGTACAAACACTTTCCAGTCTCAAGATGTTTCCTTAAGTTCTTAATGTTTCTGTCAAGGCTGTCAATGTCATTTTTGATATTCTAACTTATATTCTGCAACATCTCAGCTTCATAAGCTGCCTGAGCCTTAACCTTAGCAATATCAGTCAAATTAGTGAACTCAACATCAAAAGATTTAATTACCATCTTTGCTCTTTCAAGTTGATCTGAATCAAAGACTTTTGTAGATATGAGACTTTGTAGCTTCTCAGTCAAATCTTTCAGACTACCTTCCAAATTCTTAACTTTCTTGTTCTTTCCAATAATTTTGTTTAAAGAGGTGATCAACTCTAATTGATCATCATCATCAACTTCCTTGCTCAAATCTTCAATCAATGTTCCTATTCCTTTCTCCTTTCCAGTCTTAGGAGTAAGATTGATGTCTTCTTGTGGTTCAATAGGTGTATGGACCTCTGTTTCCATTTGCACTTCAGTTTGAGTAGTCTCTATTTCAATACTCTTTTCTTGCTCTCCCAAAACCAAATTGTCAACAATGTTGTCCAAACTGTTGAGTACCACATCATCTGAATCTAAAGTAACTTTTGTTCCTTCAATGTCCATAGATTCTGTGCCAATTTTTATAGAAGAAGAGGGAATATCTTTAGCTTCAACTACCTTTGTTGCTGCCTCTACTTGTTCTAAACTCTGTTTCTCTGTTGGTTCAGTAACTGATTGATCTTTGCTATCTTTTCCTGCTACCAAGTTTGCTAGCACTTGCACAACTGCCTGTTCAGTGTCAGTCTTTACTTGCTCATACTGACCTCCCATTATTTGTATAATTATTCTTTTGGTTCTTAATAGGGTTTCAAGTGTCTTGAGGATCTGTTTAAGGTGGTCATCATCTCTTATCTCACAAAATTGTCTAACCACATTCTCTCTCATTTTAGTATCTTCTTGTGCTCTCATCTTTCTTCTCACAAGTCTGTTGTACAAATCTTCTGGTATCTTTCCATGAATAGTATCAAATTTCTTGTTTGTCAAAATCATATGTGTAACCATTGCATTCTCAAGATTTAATCTGTCAGAGGATCCATATAAATCATAGTACTTGTTCATTTTGGTAAAGTCTCCATGCTGCATTAAATCTTCATTAACTCTATCTATCCTTGGTTTCCATGATTTCTTCTTTATTGTCACTTCATCATCTTTTATCTCCGCAACTCTTCTAGGTACTGGTGGAACAATTGTTTTTTTTTTCTTACCCGGCTGTGAAGCACTTGCCTTCATTCTTTTGCTTGGTGTTGAAGAAAAGGGTTTCTCTGACTGACTGATTTCTTGTTCCTTCTTAGGTTCTTCAACCTTTACCTTAACTTGAATAGGTTCTGCACTTGATGCCAAATGTGGGACTGATAGTATCTCACTCTGCCTTATTGCTTCTGTAGTCTTCCTTGCAATATCAAATTCCTGCTCACTCATACCTAATTCTTTTAGAATTTTCTTTATTGTAGACTCCACTCTCTTCTTTGATTGTTTCTCTTCCTTAAGTGTCTTTGCTGAATCAAAGTTTTCATCATATGTTCCAAATTTGTTGCCATGAGCATCAACTTTACTTTTCAACAATCTACTAACATATCCTTCTATTTCAACTTTAGAGATTTCATAGCCAAGAGGGTCTATGAATTCATGTCTAGGTTCTACTACCTCAACGTAAGTGAAATAAATATCAACCATAAAAAATATATCATCTTTTTATTTCTCAACTAGGGATGGAGGAATTCTTGATCTATTTACCACAATGTTCTGAAAAGTTTTCAACACTAACTTTACACTATCATTAACCTTCTCAATAAGATGTTTCATGTAAAATTTATTGATTCTTGCCATAGTATTCTCACCATCATTCCATTCAATAGTGTAAGGAAATCTTCTTAGCAAGTGGAAGAACATGTAATTAACCAATGAGGAAAATCTAAAGTGAGTGTACTTAGCTTTCTTTATCTTTTCCAAATTCTCAAACAACTATATTCTCAGAATTTCACACATATCCATAGGCTTCTTCTTCACACACATCAAATAAAAAATGTGTACCATACCCGCTGGCATATCATCTTCTCTAGAGCTTCCACAGAACTTTATTGTCAAAATCTTACACAAGTATTTTACATCATCTTGCTTAATCTTACTAATGACTATACCTTTGTCATTGTATACTAAATCGGTGTTTTCAATCATAGTCTTTCTCATGTTTTTCTCATTCAGTGGAATTGCACCAAATTTTGATAATCCAGTCACATCATGAATTAGGTCTATAGTTATGTCTATAAATCTATCTTCTAACCAAAATTTACCATTATGTATCCTAATCAAAATGATCTTAGTACACTCATCATCAAATTCATATTTCATAGAGTACTCAATGATTTCATTATTTTCTAGATGTTCATAACCTTGTTTCACTGACATATCCGAGTTGTAAAATTTCTTATATTCACCATTAAAATCACTCTCCTTTAGGGTTTCATACTTGCATCCAAGATAACTTTTAACATTCTCTAAATGAAGAACTCCATCTGGTACAGATGATAAGGCTAAATTAGCATCTCTTTCTGAGGGTTCAACTGGATCTTTCTTATTTCTAGGTTTGTTCTTATCCTTAATGTTGTGAATCAATGACACATCCATGATTATATCTGATTACTTAAGCTGATTCAAGATCGTAGTCAAATAAATACCTTAAATTCACAAAATTAGGGCTTTCGCTAGATCGGCGCTTCAAACTTCTGCAAATCGCTTCCAAAATTATTTCTTGACTTCCAAATCACTTCTAATCGCTTGATAATCATAATAAATTTTATTTCAATCTTTTAATACTTATCATTTACTCAATCTGACATCGCATTCAATAATTTTGCCGCTAAAATGCCAAAAAGCTGATTCTGTAAACCTGCAACCATAAATCTTCTTGCGACCTCGCAAAACATAATATTTCTTTTTGTGCACTTAACCATAGCATTAGTATAACATAAAAAACCTTCATCTAATTGTGCAAAACTTAACTCATTCAAAATCTAATTCTATACTAATTCTAAGTTCCTAAACTATAGAAATTTACATAATTTAAGTGCTTAAAGAAGGGTTAGGTAAAGACTCATTCTTACCATCAGATACATTACCTTCCTGATTACCTTCAATGTTGAATATACCTCCTTGATCTATGCCTTTAACAAATTTTACTTCATCTTCATTGCTACAACAACCTTTCTCTTTGTTTCCTACATTTTCATTCATTCTTGCATAGTTTCTAGGGTTAGGGTTATGATGATAACCTCCATTGTTCATTCTACAAAATCTGGCTATGTGTCCAATCTTATTACATATCTGATAAGTGATTCCATTGGTTCCATATCTAGGTGTTTGCTGATTGATTTGTGTCTTGCAATTTCTAGCAATATGTCCAATTTTGTTGCATCTGAAATATACTATTCCATTTCCTCTTTTCATGTCTTCAATTGATCTTTGATCTACATTGTTAGTATTTCTAGACATTATAATATTGTAATTATTCTCAATAACTTTAGTTCTTCTACATTCAATAGCTCTATGTCCAAAACCATGACAATTATAACAATAAGCATTAAGAGGTTTGAATTGTTTACTTGTACAATCTCTCTTCATATGACCAATAGTATTACAAACAAAACATCTACCTTTGAATTCTCTTTGCATACCTTTGGATGGTTCATCTTGCTTCAGTGGTTCTTCTTGCTTGGGTGCATCTTCTTGCTTCGGTGATTCTTCTTGCTTTGGTGATTCTTCAGATTTGTTCTCATCTAACTTCTTTTCTTCACTGCTTTCACATTCATTCAGATCTGGTTTCTTGCTTTCACTAACTATCTTCAATATGTTAAATCCAAGACCAGTTTTGTCATAGAATGGTTTTCCATAAGATACTTACTTATCAATCTTTTCACTATTTGAATATAGCCTCTCAAGTTGTTGTTTGGATTGAGTCAATTCACCTTTCACAATTTTGTTGTTTTTCTCAAGTTCATCATACTGCAATTTGATTTTATCAAATTTGGATGTTACCTTGCCAAGTTTAGATTTCAGATCTTCATTCTCATTCTTCAAGTTTTCATTCTCAGATCTTAAATTGCCATTTCCATCTTTCAAGCTAAGCTTCAGATTTTCTATCTTCAATTCATGTTTAAGGATCACATTTTCTTTTTCTAAATCATCACAATCTTCAACAAGAATTTCAAATTCCTTCTTAGATTTTAGATCTTCTATCTTACCTTTCAATTTGTTAATAAGATTCTTTGCATCATCATACTTTCTTTTCAGAGTGTTTCTTTCATCAATAAGCATATAAATTTGCTTAAGAGCTTCTTCAAGATTCTTCTGTAATTGATCCATATCCATAGAGATCTTACTCAAGCTGCTAGGCTTTCCTTGAATGTTTCTTCTTTGAGTAACTATGCTCTGATACCAATTGTTAGAAATAGGAAATACTGAGAGGGGGGGGTGAATCAGTATTTCACAAACTTTTATTTTTGTCCACTTATGGATATAATAGATTACTTTAAAGCATAAGAAACTAAATAGCATACATAACAGTAAATGTAAAGAACTCATAACACATGATATGTTCTCGAGGAAACCCTAGCCAAGGGAAAACCTTGGTGGGGATGGTACCCAAAAAGATCCACTAATCAAAAGATATCCGGTTAAGGATGTTGACCCTATTAGGAGCCTGTTACAATCATATAGTGTATCAGTCCTGGTTAAGGGACTATAGGCCTTGTTAGAAGCCTCAACCCTGTTAGGAGTTGTAGATACAAAACCTCATTACCAGATGAGCTCACTACCCAAACAAGTAATACAAATGTTTACTGATTACAATATGATACTGCTTACAACTTCACATCAACAACTTTCGCTGCTATCACAAGTTACATATATTACATGTTACATTTCAAGTATGTTTGGTACATCTTTATTTATACAAGATACAAACATAATATCTTTCTCTTGTTGACTTGCATATCTTTATCCTAGGGTAAACATCTAGGATGTCATCTCTTTATAATATTAAGTCATTATTTTGACAAGCAAAATAATCCCTTAATTCATTTACTAGTTCTGTCTTCAAAATTACATTATCGGCTATATTCTGTCATCGATAAAATAGTAAAAAATTTGTCTATACTATCTGTACTATTTTGTGCACTGAGATGGGGTATCCTTAGACACCATAGAGTCTATGTTCAAATGTGAAAACTCTGATCATGCTCCAATGAACATCACCAAAATAAACTGTATCGGGTGCTCTGTCAAAAACACTGTTTCATACTTAGACAATTTTAGTCTGCGATCTTCCATACTTACTTTATAGCTTATGTGATCTTCATAGGGAACATATGTTTCCATAATGACAACATCTATGTACATACCTCAGCCAAATTGCCAACAACTAGTGTATAATGATCCTTGTTAGAAGATCCTTTACCCTGTTAGGAGTAGCTTTAGAATATATTAAGTATAGTAAACCTAGTCAAGGGTCAGACCCTATTAGGAGTCTTTTACAATTGTCCTTATTAGGGGAGAGGATGCCTATCCGAGAGCTCACTGCTCAAAGGGGTGAAGGATATAACCTTCTGAATAATAGATATACACTATATCTAGATCTTGGTGAATTGCACTTTGACCTACTATCTGGATCAGCTCCAATGAATAGCACAAATACTTTACTTGGTCACATAGACCTTCCTCTGATGGTTCAACACTTCACACACTCTACTCTGCTCTGCTTAATCAACCATGAACCACACCCCAGCAATCACAAATGACTGCCTATAAATATCTTTCCTCTAAATGATATAATCAAGTCAGCCTATTAGAACCACCTTGAAATCATATTAGTGAAACCATAACAAACTCCAACAAAAATTTTGTCAGCTCTACTATGCACGCAACACATTATGGGACCTGTCGAAATAAGATAATTGTAGATGCATGCTACACATTGTCAACTCTACCAAAACAACTAGATATTCTTCCTCAAGCTTAATTAACGCATGCACTCTTAACCAAACATCAATGACTCTCCTCTAAGCTTAATTGCAAGGGTGCATACCCTAAAGCTAGGAGCAACTCAAGAACCAGTAAAATCTTTGTCAACTCTTTTAAATAAACATAGAAAACTACTACTGGTGAATAGCGACTGCATGACTTCACTTCTACTAAATATCTGACTATACGTCCATCAATAAAATGTCACTAACATGTCCTCATCATATTTCCAAGGGTGGAAACCTCCATGACAACTGTATAGACATCCATGCACAGAACATTGCATGTTACTCTATTAGGAGCACTGTTGATAAAAGTTGTTGTATAACTATATGTACTAACAATTAACCTCTACGCCCATGATATCATGTTGATATCATGTCTATGCATCATATGCTAAAAGCTTACTACATAAGACTTCAATGCATGTTGCTTTCCATATGTTGTCATTAATAACAAACATACAGTCAGTATTGGCCTACTGGCAAATCTCCAACACAATTACCTTTGACATAACATTGAAATCTCTATTATGATGAGCTTCTTTAACCAATGAAGAAACACCTTCCCATGTTAATGAGTGGCTATTTTTTTGACATCATTCAATCCATGCTATCATCCAATCAAGATTGTTCATAATATACAAATTTAGTGCATCCCACTCTCGACCAACTGTATAAAAAAGTAGACCACTTAGAAACAACTTATATTGAATATTTGTAAGAATTAACTAACTACAATAAAATATTATAATTACCTCTCACTTTCCTTAATCTACCTTTTCCCATCAAGTACTCCCCTTCAAATTTGTTAATGGAGTTGGGATCCCAAATGTGATCTACATGGATATTTTTTACAAACTTAGGAATATATTCACTAATGTACACCATGGTCTAGTATACCATATATCCCTCAACCATAGAACCCTCACGATGTGCTTTTTGTCTAACCAAGCCCTTAAAAAATTTCATGTGCCTCTCAACCATCCACATTGACCTACTTTGTATAGGTCCACCCAATTCAATCTCCTCAACTTGATGTATGAGGTAGTGTTCTTGTGCATTGAAAAAAGTTTAAGGTAGACACTTTTGCATTTCACACATAAGATGAGAAATTTTTATCTTCCAATATTTTATATCTTCTTCATTGGTTTCTTTCAATGATACCACCTAGAAGAGATTCAACATGCAAAAACTTATAAATGAGACTTTACAAAAAATATACAATAAATCACAGAAAAAGTAAAACAAGTCACAAATATAATATCTATACAACAAATCTAACAAATAACGCTTCTAACCTCATGTATTTTTCAAGATCATATATAACTTATTTGACCCTATTTTCAAAGTGGTGTGGGAGAGATAGAGGTAGAACGTACTGCAATAATTATAAAATGATCTTTTCAATATTTTAAAAAATAATACAATGAAAACTACATGCAATATAAAAATATATAGAGAATACAAAATAATATGAATTACCTTAATAAAGGTATGCCAATTGTGTGTTTTCGTCCTTGGCCCAAATTCACTTTTCTTTGATATGAGATTGTTTATCGTAAAAAATCTTGTGGAAAATTGAATTTTTTGTATGAATTATTTTATAGCATTGTTTTGCTACTTCGATAATAACCAAGGAGGGGCACTTATATTAATCTGATCTCCATTGTTATTTGATCGAATGACATTTTTCAATGCATGGTTGGATTCTTGAATGTCACTAAAAAATTTTACAATTTTTTCTTTGTCACGCCTTCCATCCAGTAGTCTCCATAATGTCTATGTTATATTCTTTCCAATATGTATATGAACATCAAACAAATGCACGATTGGGAGGTTCTCGTAGTATGACAACCTACTAAATTATTTAGGATAACATTTTAGTCCTTTTGGAAGTTGGTCATTAATGCCTTGACAACCTTCATGAGAATCAATTACATCATCAGTAAACAAAACACAATATCAAAATATAAATTTCAAACAAAAACCATCAGATGGAATGACATTACCTTGATAATTAATTCTATTGTATTCAAGATTCCATAGGTGAGGTGTCATTCTTCATGGCTTTGATGTTGTCTCTTCTTTCCCATTAAAAAGATGTTTTTCAATAACTTGATACTTATGATTTCTATGGAGAAAGTTCCTATACTCATCGAACACCTACTTTCCTAAACTTTTTGAATGATGATATTTCATCTTTGGACCACAAATTGGACATGCAAATTTTCCCTATTTTTGAAGACCTACAAGATAATGTATAATTGGTTTAAATATGTTAATTTTGATAATTAGAATTATCATGTGCAAACTTAAACATACAAAAAAAATGTGTTAGCACTATAACATACAAAAAATATGTGTTAACAATATAACATACCACAAAAATGTGTTAGCCCAAGCACATCATGTATTTTCCATACAAGCATTGCATGGAATTGAAATTGTCTTTGTCCTATTGTTCTAGAGATGTCATACATAGTGACCCCATTCCATAACTCGAACAACTCATCAATAAAGGGCTCAATATATACATTCATATCTTTAAATTGGTACTTACCTAGTTGAATGAACAAAAACATTACATAATTATTATGGTTATTCTAATGTGATATTTATAAATAAATTTAGATGACTACTAAATGAAAAAATACCTAAAAAAATCATTGCCAACATTATGTGCTCCCTCTTTATGGACATCCAAGGAGGAATATTATTGTTGATAACAAAAATAGGCCATACTGAGTAAACAGATCTCATCTCTCCAAATGGATTGACACTGTCTGCTGCCAACGAAAGCTTGAGATTACGAGGTTCTTCTTTAAAGTGTGGCTAAGTTTCCTCTATGTCCTTAAATGCAAAACCATCTGCAGACATTTTCATAATGTCATTGTTGGTTCTTCAAAAGATTCTACACTCCATGAGACACCAATTTGCTTATGACTAATGTTAAGGAGTGGTTAATTCCAAATATGGGAAATCTATAAGCAACTGGACCAACTATAGGGACAAGACTGCCCTCTTCACTTCTGGCTCTGCAAAACCAAGGCGGGTACACCTGATCCAATAGATACAACTCTATTCCTTACTCAATACTGGATCTTACAACAGATAACAATGAGAAAGTACTAAATAAAAACCTATTATTCATTGACTCTCCATCACTGGGTAAAACAACTTATATAAAGTAAATAAAACTATACAAGATTGGTAATGATTATATGTTTTAAGATTACAAGATTTTGATCATTCCCCGCAAAGAAAAATTAGGAAAGTATAGGTCAGTGCCTTATCCATTGGGCAAAATATCAGAAGACAAAATGAATTCAATGGTTTTTCAAGAACAAGTGGTCTTTTGAACATAAATACAAACACCCCAACTCATTCCTACTTATAGAAAATCCTCAAATAAATTTAGTGAACATGCATCTCACATTGAGCAATATTTAATCCAACCCTAGATCAGAACTCAAAGCCAAATACATACATATAAATCTCAGAAAGATTTAAAGATTCACAAAATAAACTCAAAGGAGAGACAAAGATTTGAGATTTGTATTAAGTATAACCTTGATCATTTGCATACATCATATTATGATTAGTCAGCTTGCCAAATAGTAGTAGCAACTTGTATTTCTTCTCTATTGCTGAATGAAAAAGTAATACAAAATGTTACAATCCTCGACTGAGGGCTAGGGTTTTAGAATTTCTATCTTTTCAACACCTAAAATTTCAATGCCTAGAATGATCATGGAAAATCCTTTATATAAAAGGAGATGCAACAAGCTACCGATCATTCTAGGGTTTACAAAATTCCTAACCCTAAAACTTTTCAACAACACTATTGGGTTTACAATAAATACATTAATCAAAATTGGTGAGATATTTTTAGATGAGCCACCCTGCTTTATGTCTTCAGTTGTGTCCTCATCTTCTTTCAACAAATCTGATTGCAATATCTCTGCTATCAATCCCACAATAAATATCTTTCTGCATCTCAACAACCCTCATGACTCAAAAAGTTACTTATCTTTACCTATCTCAAGAGGCTGGTGGAGTTTACTTTTTTTGCATGAGGTATGTACTAATACCTCCACTTATTATACACTTATTCACTTGGGAACTCAAAATTTGCAAACTCAACCTCCTTGCCAGACAACCATTCCCATTCATTTTCCATTTCACTGATCTTATGCTGAAAAAGGTCAAACATTGATTTTGTATTCATTAATAGCTTGATGGTGCTAATAAAAGAATAGGTATCACTTAAGACACTAGTCACTCTCTTTGATAGAAGTGCATCCATCTCTTCTCTCCACTGATATAATTCTTTCAATTCTCCTCGCTCTGTGAGAATAGTTGGTACCAGTTCATAACTTGAAAGCATCAGTTCTGTTGGTGTACAAAATGGACGCTTATGCTCATAGGTTGCCAATATACCCTCAGATAGATTCTAGGAGTGGTTAGTTCCAAAATGTATAAGGATCTTAGGGTAACTAGACCAACTATAGGGAAAAAACTACCCTCTTCACTTCTAGCTCTGCAAAACCAAGGCGGGTGCACCTAACCCAGTGAAAACTACATTTCACACACCAAACATTGGGTCTAATCAACAAATTGATAGTAAGAAAGTACTAAATGCTAACCTCACATTCATTGACTCTCCATTACTATAGGGTAACAAAATCACACAACCAAAGACTTAAAGATTAAAAAGGTTATTGATTTCAATATTTTGGGATACAATAACTTCAATCAATGTATGCTAATAAGAGAGATACTCATTTAGGCTAGTGTCTCATCCATAGGGAAAGAGTCCTTAGGCACAAAGACACAAACTTGAGAATATCTGAGAATTCATAGCCATGAATAAATTTATCCTAATCTTTACTGCTCACAAGTCATCCTTACATAGACAATAAGCAAACCCATATCCCACCTGGAGCATAATTTAATCCAATCCTAGATTAGAACTCAAGAATGAAGATACATACATACAAACAATATGTAATGAGCCAGAAAACTCAAAGCTTACTTGACTTGACACAAAGGAGAGATAAGAACTAGATATCTATATTAAGTATGATGAATCCCTTCTATGTATACAATGAACCACAAAGCACCCTGCTTGCAAACTATAGCTTAGACCTGCAACTTTCTTCTTTTATTAACAAACACTGAATCAAAACTATTACATAACCCTGGGACCAGAAACTCAAGACTGAGTTTGAACTTGCGACTGGAACCCCAACTCATGTTTAACCTTAGCAAATCAGAAAACAAAGGAAAGCACTTAACTTTGGTTCTTAATTGGCAAATGAGCGACTGAAGGATTTTCACCAGTTTGCAGAACATTTTTCTTCTCTACCAGTTTACTTAGCTACTACGTGAACACTGTTTGCCAGATTGCTAGACCTTTTAGTACTTCACCATATTATTACATGAAAGAGTGAAGCCTTTGGATTTTGTTAGCACCACTAAACCTTTATCGGATCCACCAAAAAGACTAAGAGATTCACACTAGGCCCTCACAAGAAGATCGACGGTTGTCTGAAGATCGCATAGACCTCTGAGATTCTATCAGATTACACACCAACTGTTAGATTAAGAATCTTTACCTTTCCCTGACAACCCACTGACAAGATATGAGATCAATGATCATCGTTATACCATGCACTTAACCATCATGCATCTTACCCCTACAGTATAGTGACAACTGCAAGATCTATCACTGCTTTAACTCTTTGAAAAACCATGGCCCCACTAACAAGTTCCACATCATCCACGTTGTCCAATAAAAAATAGACAAATCTTCAACACCTGGAAAATAGTCCCACCATTCTCAGCAAGCACTTAACCCTCTGACCACTTGGCGAATACGCGACTGCAAGGAAATTCCAAGTCACATAAAACATAACTTAACCTAGGTTAGATCAACCGATGTAGCGAACAAAGACTTTTGCTAAATCACGAAGTCCATTCATAACCTTGGGTTACTCTTCACAAACTGGTGAATAAAAGATTTAGGGCCCACTGAAGATTTAGTGGATTAGCAACCAAAGAGACCTCGCTAATTTGCAGCAAAACTTGCAACACTACCATTTTATCTAGAGATTTAGCGAATACACCTATTCACCAATTTGCTGAAAGTTTAGAACTTCACCATATAATTATGAGAATGCATGAACACCAAAGATTTCTATCAGGACCACCAAAGATTTAACTGCTCTGCCAAATCCCTTAGACCAAAAATTGGGCCCGCCTAAAAAGTGATCAACGGTTGTCTGATCTTCGCATACCTCTGACAAATTCTATCAGATCTTACAACAACCGTCAATTTACTGACAATGTCAGGACCCTCTGAGTCCTTGGAAAATTAGGTCCCACTGACAATAATTGACTCAGCACCTCGTGGACCAATCAAACACCTCCAACTAAGCACACCTGGCAAGTGGACCTTCTTGAAACTCTGACATGAACATCTGGAGGATCAGATGGATGGCACATGATCTGAAGAGCTCAAGAGATTCTATCTACTTATACGCCAACCGTTGATCTGGAATCTCACTACAGGGCACTTCCACTTCACGAATGAGTGACTAAGGGAAAAAGATAACAGTGCTCGCCAAGTCACCAAATAAAAAGATAAAACTGCCACGCATTTAGAGATTACGCGAACACTGTTCACTAAACCGCTGAAAAGTTTATAAGGCATGAAAAGTATTAGCCAATTTAGCGAACACTGGGAGTGAAAATAACCATGTGCACTAAGGTATTTTAAGTGATGTAAAAAGGTAAGACAAAATTAGAATAGGGCGAGACAAAACAAGGGTTTTTTCATGGCAACGACTAGATTTTTGAATTTTTGCCTAGGGTTTTGCCAGAAAATAGGGGAAAAAGGAAACAGAGGACAGGAAAAGGGAGATGCAGCCATCAAATTTTTTTACCAGTGCTAACAGTGGCTCATACTTGGGGACGTGTATCTCCTGCAAATACAACGAGCAAGCTAGAATCTCCTGGAAGAGCATACCAACTCAAAACTTTGACCCAAAACCAAAAATAGATGACTATACAGGGGAAAACCTAAACTACTATTCATGGAAAAGATACTTCAGGAGAAGTAAAACTTTAAGAATTGTCCATGAATAGGCAATTCCAAAGTACCACCAGTTAAATCCTTCAGGACATAAGAGTCTGTCCCCCATTTTCTTTCAATAAGATAAGGGCCCAACCAAATTGGATCAAATTTTCCATGCTTCCCCTTATCTTCTAACCTTGCATTTCACATCAAGACAAGGTCATCAATTTCAAAAATCCTTTGAGTAGCCCTCCTATCAAAAAAATTATTACATTGTCTCTGTAATGTCTCATTTCTTTCATGTGCATCTCTCCTTATTTCCTCCAACTGGATCAGTTCATCCATTCTTACTCTCATCTCATCATTCAAATCTTCATCATATGCTTGGATGAACCTATACATCTGCAATAAATTATTCTGAGGCAATCTAGCACTTATTCCATACACCAAAGCAAATGGAGCACAACCTATGGCCTTCTTAATAGTTACCCTATCAGCCCATAGTGCCCATTGTAACTTTGAGTCCCAGGCTTTCCTATTCTTATCCAACACTCTCTTGAGAATTTTAATCAAACTTTTATTACTGGATTCAGCCTGGCCATTTCCTTGTGGATGATAAGGGGAAGAAAATGAAATGTGTATCCCATATTGCTAATAAAAACCACTAAATTCCTATGATCTAAAACACATTGCATTATCAACCACAACTACCTCTGGGCAACCAAACCTGGTGAGGATGTTCTGCATCATAAAATCTGTCACAACTTTGCTAGTTTCCTTTCTAGTAGGGATAGCTTCAAACCACTTGGTAAAATAGTCTATTGCCACTAGTATGTAAGAATGTCCACCACTAGATTGATTTTGGATCTCCCTAATAAAGTCAATACCCCACTTCTAGAATGGAGCCTAAACTGCAACAGGTCTGAGTGGCAAATTTCCATTAAACTTCAACTTTCCAGCAAACCTTTGACATGCATCACACTTTCTTACAAACTGATGTGTATCCTTAAAAATTGTAGGCCACCAAAATCTAGACCTAAGGATCTTGTGAGCTGTAGTCTTTTCCATATAGTGTCCTCCACATACACCTTGGTGCATTTCCTTTAACAGAGCTTTGGACCTCTCATGGTTTGTGCACTTTAGCAATACTCCTTCATTGCTTCTCCACCATAACTCACCATGGATAATGGCATACCTTGCTAATTGCAACTTGACAGTTCTCCTTCTATTTTCATCCATCTCAGGGGGGAGAACCAATTTTTGCAAGTAACCAATAGCATATTTGTACCATTCACAATGCTCCATATCATAAATGTAGGGTCTTTGTTCTTCTTCTAACACATTCACATGATTTTCAATTAAATTGCTTTGTGCAATTAATTTTGCAAGACCTAAGCCTCTTACCATCTTTGTAATCTGGATATCAATATTAAATTCTTGGATCCTATTGATCCATCTACATCTTTTTCCTGAAACTTCTTGTTGCACCAATATATCCTTAACTGCAGCACTAGGAACAAAAGCAACCACCTTAGCTCCTACAAGATAACATCTAAAAGCCTTGACTACTTTGACTAAGGCATAGGCCTATTTCTTAGTAATATCATGTTTCAATTATGCTACTTGTAAGGATTTACTAAAAAATGATATGGGTTGTTCATATCCATCTGAATTCTTTTGCAATAAAATTGATGCAATTGTATGACAAGAAGCAAAAGAAAATATCTGCATGGGCTTACCATAATTAGGTGTCCTTAACACTAGAGCATCCTTGATGGAATTTTTGATACTTCTGAAAGATTCATCTGCTTCCTCATTCCATTCAATCTTTGCTTCTTTTTTCAACATTCTAGAGATAGGGAGACTGATTTCTGCAAAATTTGTAACAAATCTCCTTAGGAAATTTACTTGCCCAAAGAAAGACTGTATTCCTTTAACATTTCTAGGTGGTGAAATCTTATCTATAGCCATAACCCTTTCAGGGTCAATTCTCACTCCATCCTTGGACACAATATGTCCTAAGAGCTTTCCTTCCACAACACCAAAAGGACACTTCTTTGGATTCAAATAAATCCAACACTCCAAAGCCTTGATAAAAATCTTCTCAAGATGTTCACAATGCCGATCTTCCTTTTCTGAATATGTTGTGAGATCATCCTAGTATACCACTAGAAATTTGTTTATGAAGTCTACAAAGGCCACATCCATAGCTCTCTGAAAATTAGCTCTTGCATTTGTCAGACCAAAAGGCATTCTGACATAAACATATGTTCCCCAAGGGGTAGTGAATGCAGTCTTAAACTGTTATGACTCCTTAACCATGACCTGATTATATCCAGAGAAACCATCCATCATGGACATTAACTCTGATCCAGTAACCCTTTGCAGCATATTCTCCATATTAGGCAAACCATAACTGTCCTTCAAAGAATTGACATTCAATTTCCTAAAATCAACACATAACCTAATGTCACCATTCTTTTTTCTAACTGGAACCAAGTTTGACATCCAAGTAGAATGTCTGACAGGCTTGATGATGCCAGCATCCATCATCTTTTTGAGTTCATCTTGCATTTTTGGTGCCAAGGTAGGGTTCACAGGCCTTAATTTTTGCCTAAAAGGTTTGGTACCTTCCTTCAATGGTATTTCATGCTAGAATAAATCTTCTCTATAGGCTTTCAAATCATCATAAGACCATGCAAAGACATGTCTAAATTTTTTGAGAAGATCAATCAGATTGTTCCTAGTTCTTTGAGACAAACATTTACCTATGTAAACATTTTTGGGTACTTGACTTGTTCCTAAATTTATTTCTTCCAAATCATTTATCTTATCAACAACTTTAGGAAAGCAAGTCCTCTCTTTGTCATCAAATGCCCTCTTAAGAGCAACCAATCCCCTTTGGATCCTATTTGATTTTAGTTGTAAAACTTCTTTCCCAAGAACATTCTCTTTTCCATTTTTGATGTCAACATAAGTGCTGAAATCCATCTCCTAACCATCAAAATGAGATTCGCACTGCAAAAACCTTAGTATATCCTGATCATTAGAAAATACCTGCTAATTCTCAACATTGTCTGGGATAGAAGGCCTAGACTTACACTCAATCCTGGATATCCCTACAAAGGTAATATCCTCTAGCCTTAATGCTATGTTTGCTAGTAAATCAGCCATCCTATTTTGGCTCCTATCCACCCAATCAATACCAAAGGCACTGAAACCTTCAATTTCATCCCAAACAATATTTCTATATTGTTTCAGCCTTTGATTCTTTGATGCATACTTTGATCTAATCTGAGAAACTACTAGCTCAGAGTCACCAATCACCCTAAGATGTTTGATCCCATGTTTTGATGCTTGTCTCAAACCAATTAGTAGGGCCTCATATTCGGCAACATTATTTGTGCAAGGGAACAAGAGAGTGAAAGAAAACTTAAAATTCTTACCACTTGGGGATATCAATAGCACTCCTACTCTGGCACATTCCTTTGAACTTGCTCCATCAAAATACAAGGTCCATATGACATTACCTTCCGCTATGTTACTTTTATCATCAGCCAAAAGGGTAGGCTTGACCTTTTCTTGCACCTCTCTCTCCTGAACTTGGAAAGAACCAATATCAGTGTCCATGAAACAATTCATATTGTCCTCTTCATCCTCCTCAATCATATGTGGAGTTCTAGCTTCCCTTGAAACTTTCATATTTTCACCTTCAATGTTAAAAGTGGCAAAAGAAAAGTCACATTGAATACTTCCTCCCATAGAGGCACTCCATTTTCTAGATAACAAAATTCCATATTGGGGGGGGAATATCAACTACAAGAACACTCATAGTTAGTTGTTTATCAGGAAATGCTGCTAATTTATAAGGCAAAGCCTTAATGGTACCAATAACTGGCACTTCTCTTGAGTTCTTAGCTTGGCATCTCCCATGAGGTGTATCAACCTTTAGCCCTAATGACTTCATGATTTCTACAGGCATGACACTGTTTAATGCTCCTGAATCAATCATGCAATTCTTTAACAATTTTCCATTTATTATAAGGGACAAGAAAAAAGGATCCACTGTCCTTGATGCAGTATTTACAATGTTTGCATCCAAATACTTATGAGGGATCTTAGAGACAATTTCTTCATTTTTACTGTCAAGTGTGTCTTCTAAAGTAGCCACATGCTTGTCACCTTTGTTCATTTCTTGGACCTTTATAGAAGAGGCACCATTTACCCAATCCAAGGCCTTGACCTTGTGCTCTTCTATTCTCATCATTTCTAACAACGGAACCTTGACAGTTATTTTTGAAAGCAATTTAGTCATATCAATGGGAACATACGTATGGTTACCCATATCATCCTTAATCATAGTGACATCTTTATCTTCTACTTTGACAGAAGTTAGATTTACCTTTGTGTAGAAGCTCACCTTCCTTCTAAGGTATGGGAACAACTATCTCTCATGTCTTTGCTTTACCTTAAGGTATTGTAGCAAGTGCCATCTTCTTTTTTACTTTAACCTTATTGACAACACCAGCATCTTTCTCCTTTTCCTCATGCTATTGTGTACTCTTTTCTGACTTCTTGATAAACATGCTACCTGGTTTAACATTTGTGCTTCCAACTATCCTATTTCTCAAATTATAATTACTACTCGCTTGAGTGACCATGTCTACAGTGATTTGAGCAATTTCCTCATCAGAGGGTCTTCTTAAGGAAACATGTTCCTCACACTTCACTGTATTGCATCCAACATCATCAAATTCTTCTTCCTCACCATTAGTAGAGTCAACCTCATCCCATGCATGTGAAGAAGACATTTCACAACCACTCTAATCATATTGTTTATCCTTTTCTTGATTCTCAGACAAATTCAGAGCAATAACACAATGTTCTGGACTATGAGGAGATTGAAAAGCGATACACCATGGGACATCATCATTCATGTTGACTGAATTTCTTTGCAAAGGATCAGGAACCCTATCATCAATCCTATCCCTTTTAACTGGGAAAATGGGCTTGCCATCCTTCCACTGAGTATTGTATGGGTAATTCTGCATTCTTGGTTGCATGCTAAAATTACTTGAAACAGGCCGGTCATTTGTTGCAACCCTATTATTTCTTTTTTCATTAGGCTTCAGATCCTCTAAAGCACTTAGAATTTTCTTTAGATTATCCTCCTTTGGCTTAAAATTAGCAGACCTTCCCATCTCTTTCTTATTTTGCACTTGAGGCCTATAATCATCTATTCTCCCTAATTTTCCTAATATTCTTTTATTACTCTCTATGTTGATAGCCAACTTGTAAGCCTCCCCAAGATTTCTAGGATTCTTATCCCTTAAGAGGTAACCCATCTTTCAATCAAAAGCATTTAAGTATGTCACAAGACACACTCTGTCATCTAACCTGATAACTTGTAGGAGCCTATGCATAGCCTTTTGGAATCTTATATTAAATTCAAGGACCTCTTCATTCTAATTTTTCTTTATGTTATTGAATTCATTCAAAATAAAACCCTCATTTGTTTTATCTCCATAATGCTCCTTGAAACAATTTTTAAATTCATTCCAAGATCCTATACTAGCATGGGGCAATCCTCTAAACCAATCCCTAGCATCCTCGGTCAGAGATTGTACAAATAACTTCATCACAACATCATCAGGCTCAACATTATAATCATCTATTACATCCATAAAAAAATTTAGATGTTCTTCATATGTAATGACATTGTTTCTAGTAAACTTAGGGAGCTTCTTTCTAATTTCATTAGGAATTACATTAAGATAACCAGGAATACCAAAAAAGATAAGTTGTTTGTACCTTTCATGAATAGGAACTCCATGTGGTGGGTCCATTCCTTGAGATGTAGATGTCCTAGTGTTTGAACTAGTAGGAATTTAAGCAGCACCCAGAATGCCATTTGTTTGAGTTGCAAGGTTACCATGATTTCCACCTTATCCCAAAAAGGAAGCAGCAACATTTGAAGGTCCTGAGGTATGCTTGAGAAAATCAATCTTCTTCCTCATTTCTGTAGTAGTTGCCTCCAACTCTACTTTCTCTAGTTCTTTAGCCCACATTTCTTTTTCTTTTCTATCCTTCTCAAGGTTTGCATCTAATCTCAACCCTTGATCCAATGGGTTTTCCACATGAACTTGTTCATTAATCTAAACTCCAACCGTTTTCTATTTGCCCTTATCTCTAGGCCTAGTTATCTCATGTTTTTCATACACAATAGGTTGTTCTTCTTCTCTTTCAGGCTTTGGGACAAAATTAATTGCCTCCAAATCTAACAACTGCCTCTTTAGCTAATCAACCCTTATCATGGCTTGTCTTACTCTATCTTCTTTGTCCTTTTCTCTTGGTCGTCTGATAGCAACTTGTTCTTGGACTTTTCTTTCTAATTCATAGACCTCCTCAAAGATCTCCTCTGATTCTGAGAGAGTAGTCTCAGACTCATCATCTCCCACTTGAAATTCATCCTCATACTAGTTTAGTCCCAAATCAATAGCCTCTTCATATTCTAAAATATTTTCTTCTTGGCTAGGCTTGGTTTGAGTTTCTTGCCGTGTATCCTTTTTATTTCTCCAAGTATGAGAAACATTTCTTTTCTTCTTTCCTCCCCTTGTCTGAATAGGTCTGGAAGTGCTTGGAATACCTTCTTCCATTATATTTTTAGGATGCTCCTTTCTTCGGGACCTAGTACCTCTGTAACTCATTATATAAAAATCTACTAACTAGCACTGCTACAGAGATGTTCGAGTTGCCACCCAAGTATATTGGGAATTTTACAATACCACTTAACAAATATTCAAATGAGACTACAAGACAAGGGACAAGAATAACCCTATTTTTTCCAATGATGACCTACTAGTTACAATAGACTTGTGTAACATTACCCCAGTGTAGTCACCATCTTGTTGGTGTACAAAATGGATGCTTATGCTCATAGGCTGCCAATATACCCTCGGATAGATTCTAGGAGTGGTTAGTTCCAAAATTTATAAGGATCTTAGGGTAACTGGACAAACTATAGGGACAAGACTTCCCTCTTCACTTCTGGCTCTACAAAACCAAGGTGGGTGCACCTAACCTAGTGAAAAATACACTTCACACACCAAAGATTGGGTCTAATCAACAAATTGATAGTAAGAAAGTACTAAATGCTAACCTCACATTCATTGACTCTCCATTACTATAGGGTAACAAAATCACACAACCAAAGACTTAAAGCTAAAAAAGGTTATTGATTTCAATATTTTGGGTTACAATAACTTCAATCAATGTATGCTAATAAGAGAGATACTCATTTAGGCTAGTGCCTCATCCATTAGGCAAGAGTCCTTAGGCACAAAGACACACAAACTTGAGAATATTTGAGAATTCATAGCCATGAATACATTTATCCTAATCTTTACTGCTTACAAGATATCCTTACATAGACAATAAGCAAACCCATATCCCACCTGAAGCATAATTTAATCCAATCCTAGATTAGAACTCAAGAATGAAGATACATACATAAAAACAATATGTAATGAGCCAAAAAACTCAAAGCTTACTTGACTTGACACAAAGGAGAGATAAGAAATAGATATTTATATTAAGTATGATGAATCCCTTTTGTGTATACAATGAACCACAAAGCACCTTGCTTGCAAACTACAACTTAGACCTGCAACTTTCTTCTTTTATTAACAAACACTGAATCAAAACTATTATACAACCTTGGGACCAAAAACTCGAGACTGAGTTTGAACTTTGTGACTGGAACCCTAACTAATGTTTAACCTCAGCGAATCAGTGAACAAAGGAAAGCATTTAACTTCAGTTCTTAATTGGCAAATGGGCGACTAAAGGATTTTCGCCAATTCACAAAACATTTTTCTTCTCTGCCAGTTTACTTAGCTACTACGTGAACACTATTCACTAGATTGCTAGACCTTTTAGTACTTCACCATATTATTACATGACAGAGTGAAGCCTTTGGATTTTGTCAGCACTGCTAAACCTTTATCAAATCCACCAAAAAGACTGAGAGATTCACACTGGACCCTCACAAGAAGATCAATGGTTATCTAAAGATTGCATAGACCTCTAAGATTCTATCAGATTACATGCCAACCATCAGATTAAGAATCTTTACCTTTCTCTGACAACCCACTGAAAAGATATGAGATCAATGGTCATCGTTATACTGCGCACTTAACCATCATGCATCTTACCCCAGTGGTATAGCGACAACCATAAGATCTATCACTACTTTAACTCTTTGGAAAACCATGGCCCCACTGACAAGTTCCACATCATCCACATTGTCCAATAAAAAATGGACAAATCTACAACACCTGGTAAATGATCCCACCATTCTCAGCAAGCACTTAACCCTCTGACCACTTGGTGAATATGCGACTACAAGGAAATTCCAAGTCACAGAAAACATAACTTAACCCAAGTTAGATCAAACAATCCAGCGAACAAAGACTTTTGCTGAATTGTGAAGTCCATTCATAACCTCGAGTTACTCTTCATGAACTGGAAAATACATAAAAAATATTTAGGGCCCACTGAAGATCTAGCGGATTAGCGACCAAAGAGACCTCATCAATTTGTAGCAAAACTTGCAACACTATGATTTTATCTAGAGATTCAACAAATACACCTATTGGCCCATTCGTTGAAAGTTTAGAACTTTGCCAAATAATTATGAGACTGTGTGAACACCAAATATTTCTATCAGGACTACCAAAGATTTAACCGCTTTGCCAAAACCCTTAGACCAGAAACTAGGCTTGCCTGAAAAGAGATCAATGGTTGTCTGATCTTCGCATACCTTTGACAAATTCTATCAGATCTTACAACAACTGTCAATTTACTGACAATGTTAGGACCCTCTGAGTCTTTAGAAAATTAGGTCCCAATGATAATAGTTGACTCAGCACCTTGTGGACCAATTAGACACCTCCAACTGAGCACACCTGGCAAGTGGACCCACTTGAAATTGTAACACGAACATCTAGAGGATCAGATGGATGGCACATGATCTGAAGAGCTCAAGAGACTCTATCCGCTTATACGCCAACCGTCGATCTAGAATCTCACTACAGGACACTTCCACTTTGCGAATGAGTGACTAAGGGAAAAATATAATAGTGTTCGCCAAGTCACTGGATAAAAAGATAAAACCGCCAGGCATTTAGAGATTATGCGAACACTGTTCGCTGAACCGCTGAAAAGCTTATATGGCATGAAAAGTATTAGCCGATTTAGTGAACACCGGGAGAAAAAATAACCATGTGCACTAAGGGATTTTAAGTGACATAAAAAGGTAACACAAAATTAGAATAGGGTGAGACAAAACAAGGGTTTTTTCATGGCAACGGCTAGATTTTTTAATTTTTGCCTAGGGTTTTGCCAAAAAATAGGGGAAAAAGGAAACAAATGATAGGAAAAGCGGGATGCAGCCATGAAATTTTTTTATCAGTGCTAACAAGTTCCCCTTTCAACATACTTGATCTTCTTATGAAATTATCCAAAATAATATCATATTCCACTATTTTCTTCACAACTTGGTGCACAGGCTTAATCAGTGGATCATGATCCTCTTGGCCTTTAGACAATAAATGAAATAACTTTACACTGGGAGACCTCTCAATCCACCTTTTCAAAAGTGGTGACATCTTAGTCTTATGTTTATTCAAAGTTTTAAACAAATCATGTAACCTATTGACATGATTGAAGAAAATTGAGGGCTTCAAATCATGTGCAAACTGCATTATTGCATCTATCATCCTTTCCTTATACTTTTAGTTTACCAGAGATGTAGCCTTCACATGTTCATCCTTCTCTTTTTCTAGTTGTACTCTTATTTCTCTTAACTTATTAGTTACCTTAGTTAATCTCTGCTTTTCCCAACTAACCCTTGCATCCATACTTCTCTCTGGGAGTGGTGATGGTGGAAACTCAATGATAGGGTTGGATGATGAAGAAAATGTAGGCTTGTTAGCTATCATTAGTTGTGTTGACCTATGATCCTGTGGTCCTGACAATCCAACAATTAACTTGTCCTTTTGGATTAGTTCTATCTTAAGCTCATTATTAGACTTGAGGACAATTTCAAACTTGAGCCTCAGCTCCTCCTTTTCTTGTGCATCTTTTTCTACCACCTTGACATTAAACTTGGCATTTTCCAAAATAAGGTTTGAAGCTTCCACACCAGAAGTCTCACCTACTCATTGCACAAATAAATTCCCTGCATATTTTGAAGAGAGAGGCTCTCTTTTTCCTTTGTTCTCTTCCCTCTTAAGGGACCACATTACCATGCCAGCATGATCATCTAAGAAATCAATTCCCCTAGCAACTTGTTGTGCCTGTTCTGTAGTAGCAAGAGTCTTTATCTTGCTCTTCCTAACTTGATCAAAGACTATTGGATCAGCAATATCCCATTTTGGTAGAATCAACACCTCTGTAGTATGGACCATAGTCATTCCCTCCTCAAGAGTAATCTTCTCAAATTGCTTTACCATTTCTTCCTTGGTTTCAATTTCAATTTCTATTATGTCCCTATTAGGGAACTCTTCTTTCTTCTTTTCACAAATCTCTTTAAATTGATTTATTTTCATTCTCCACAAAAATTGTAAGAATGCCCTAGTCTTTACAAATTTGTCATCAGTAACAAAGGAATGACTAGCTTGTTTCAAAATAGGGTCAGTTTGCTTACCCTCAAATTCAGCAATAGTAAGATCCATTGCCACCTCCTTAGGTGCCTCTAGCATTCCTTCTTGTAACTCATCATTGGAAACCAAAATGTTCCCCTCATTCCTCATTTTTACCAACTATTCTACTACCCCATGTTCATCTAAATGTAAGGGGGATTGAGAGGGAGAGTACACATTTTGTTCTGATCCTGATCCTTCTTGTCTTTGTCTCTTTGGAGAGGACCCTTGCATTGTTGGATCATCCATAGGCCTCTTTCCTCTTGAAGTAGAAGAAAGATCCTCACCTTTTTGCTATGTTGGTAAAGGAACAGTGTAACCACTTCTCTTCTGCATAGTATAAACTCCCCTTGGGGTCCATTTTATATATCCTGGCTAGCTCAAAATCTGCCTAGCTTTCTCAGGGTCTATCTTACTTACAACAACCCTTTTCTCATTTACCACATGCATAATGCCTTCAAAATGTTCCATAAGGGCATCTACCTTTTTATCCCATGGCTCAAAACCCTTTAATGGATCATAAGTTCTATGAAAACTTCTGATGAAATCTACAGTCTTTTTGTAGATCACCCACTTTTCCTTCTTAATTTCTTGAGTTTGGAGGTCAAACTCATTCCTTATTATGTCCTCAAGAAAATTAAATTGATGCTCCATAATAGCACACCTTATCTTGTCCCTAAACATTCCTGATAAGAAACCCTCATTATTTGCACATCTTACTATAGTTTTAGGCATTCTGTAATGTTGCAAGACCCGGTTCAAATGTACCCATCCTCCCTTAGTGATAACATACTGATGAGCAATTGGATGTCAAGTAAAAAAGTCCCTCTTCCTTTACCAATAAGGGCAGTTTCCTGCAAGTCACCAATTTGCCTTAATATTTCTACATATCCTATCTTCAGTGGGACTTGGTAAGGAAAAATGTAAGGTGACTTCTTGCAACCATATACTCTAAAAAATATGGAGACAAGATACAATATGATATCACCAAAATTGTGAACTATAGTAATATCTTGACAAAACTCTTTTGGTCTAATCAATCTTAACAACTCCCTTGGGATTCTAGGATTGTCAGAAAACAACAATGTCCCAAGCCTTGAAGCAAAATCCCTATCAAAAGCAATAAAACTAGCATCAACTCTATCCCATGAAAAAGCTATGGTCCACAACTAAACTGGAAGGGTTTCACCATTCCTCTCCTTAACAATGTTGACTGTTGAACTAAAAAGCTGCTCACCCTTGTACAAGAACATATGCATCAACATCGAATACCATCCAAAAGGCCTACTAACATTCATGTTCTTTATTCCCATTAATCCCTCATGGAATAGGTTAGCTAAATGAGAGGCAAAGTCAAAGATCAAGTCTAGTTGGGGATGTAGAGATTGCACCATCATAAACATATATGGAACAGGCTTATGAGTGGCCTCATCATGCCCTAAGATTAATGTTAGTGACTTATAAAAACCCTATGCTCTTTTATTGAACAAATCCATCCTAAAAGGCTCTGGTGTGCTTGAACTAACACCACACATCGATCCAATTTGATCTAGAAATTCCCTTAATGGCCCTATTCTCAAATAATCCCTCTGAGCTTCATATACCTCTGTGAATTTAGTAAAATCTATTTTCTCTAACCCAATAGAAGAGTCATTCAATGAGAAGACCTCCCTGATCTCATCTTTTGTGATACTAATTCCTTCATTCTTGCCACCCCATTATGTGAATGCGAGATCAATTGCATTAAGTCCTCAAAGACACCCCTATCTTTGTACTCTATCTTTCCAAATAAGTCCCTCTTTGGTGACATTTTAACTAGGGCCTTTTAGAACAATGTGTAAATACCAGAGAAGAACCCTAAATATAACCAACTAGCAAAACAATTTCTTCATAGACTTAAACAATTCTTGAATTCAAAGACTATGACCTACCAGGCACCTGAAAAAATCATCTTGATATCACTCCAGAAAATAATCCAGCTCACCAAAACACTTATGAGAGAGGTAAAGAAAATAATGATCAAATTGGGGTACATAATATGTCACCAACCATTTGCAATTCTTCTACACATAGCTCATTAAGTCCGCCATTACTGAAAACTGGCGGCCTCAACATTCACAGGACGTGAGCAATGTCACAGAGCAAAAATTTGAATTCAAACTATTGATTTTGTTTTCTTTTCGGTGTATCAGACGATCAGCAAAAATAGCTATGCAACCCACTTTTTATTTTCCACAAACTAGTTCTCAACCAATGAGAATAGTTTAATTTAACCATGTGGGAAAAGGAATAACTTAACTTTACCTTGATCAGAGTTTATAGGTGTCACCTTGTTGCTAAAGCGCATGCATAAAATCCAAGCATCTTTCTTGAGTGGTGTAATGACAACCGCATGATCCTTTCCCAACCTATTGCACTTCACCACCTCCCAAAGTGATGACCCCACACTTCTCCTCGAACCTTTCACCAAATCAAGAAATGCCACATCAGATAGATCAGCAGGTGGAAACCCTAACTTTCTCCTTTGTGTCAAGTATATTGACAACCTGACAGGTTACCTTTTGCTTTCAACCAATTAGAAACAAACTTGTCAACGTGAACTGGCAATAGAGGACCCACCCCTCAGTCCTCATCCCTTTTACAAGATCAATAGTTGTCACTATACCGCTAGCCTTAAAAATCATGCACCTTATCCTAGCGGTATATTGATAGCTACAAGATCTATTTGTGCCTTAACTATCCAAGAAAGTTGACCCCATAATAACACCTCGCATAATTCCTTGTCGAGTCAGAAATTGCCACGTCTACAAATAGGTGGGCGGGCCCTTCTCTTTCCTTCTTAGTACTAGACACCCTGTCGACCACCACATCATACTTATTTCAACCAATCAAAAGAAAACATGTTAAAGTGACATGGAAATTTTAGGGCCCACTTCATATCTCATCCTTCATAGAGAATTAGACATCTGTCTCTATACCGTGATGCCTAAAAAGAGATTAACTTGACCCAATGGTATAATGACAACCATCGATTTATTCCTTTGTTTAATCACCAATGCAACACTGAAGATGGGCCCGCGTGGATAGATGTCATCTTGTCACCATATCACATGTCAGAAATTCTGACAATAGAGAGTCTTGTGGTTTAACGATAGCCACTAGTTTTTAAAAGGTGAATCACTTTGAAAAATTAACAGGAAACTTAGGCCTTGAAAGAAATATTAAAAAGGATCCCGCTCAACAACCTTGTCATGCCCACAAATTTCTTAGGCAAGAACCCAACTGCAATAACCTTTTTTTAATATTTCTAGCTTACTAAAATGCTAAATAATTAGCTTAAATTAAATCTTACTAAGTTTCCTTCATCATGCAATATTTAACAACAATAGTACACATGGTTACTTATTTTTTTTATTTTGAAGCTTCAACATAAGTAAAGACAGAATTCCTCTAAAAACATTACTCATACAACAGGTTACAAATGAAATCAAATGAAATACTTCAATAGAATTTCCACAATGTCATTTTTTTGTTTTTAAGGACAACAAGAATACATTATTGCAATATTTGCTATGATACAAAACTAGGAAGCATGCCTTTCCTTCCACACAAAACACATTTATCCAAGTGCTGCAAAACATGAGATACCCTCAACTTAAACTTGCCTCAAAGATACCAAAACACCCAAAACCTGTATATATAAAAAAATAGCATAACCATGGGTGCTCTCCACCCTACCATATGGCATCATGAGGCCCTCAGTATGCCCTAGCCAATCCCCAAGCTTGGGGAACCATGCTAAGGTAGGAAAAAAATACATAAGACATAGGGCACATACATTCAAAACACATATTTCACCACATAGGACTACACAACCACATCTTAATCCCATTATGGCTTATCACATTTGATCACTCATGGATCCATCAGGAGGGTGAGGGACACCTTTTTTTACAACCCTTCAAACTGAAGAAGAAAGCAAGAAAGAATCAACACCAAAACTACAAACAAATTTCTCACAACACTACAACCACCTTCACAATAACATTGAACACTTCATGGAGAAAGGAAAACTTGCAGCCCATGAGCATACACAAAAACATACATAAAAATGAAAATGGATGAAGCACCAACCTCTCCTCCAAGCCTGCACAAAATGTAGTTCCTCTTTCCTCTCTCTAGCCATCCCTCCTCCTTAGTCTCCAAACTCTGTCTCTAAAGATAGAGAGTGGATGAATAACCCAAATGTTTCCCATACTCTCCTCTAAATTGGAATCTCACACAAACCCCCAAAATTCCTAGGAGAAGAGGCCTATCCTATTGGCTGACCTTCCCAAGACTTTTTGAGAAGAGAAAAAGTTACTTACATCTTTCCCCAAAATTCGTCACACTCTTCCCAAGCATTTTTTGAAGGATGAAAATTGAGTCTAAAACACTCAATGTGTCCTAGAAATACCCCCAACCCCATAGTACACCCTTGGGGCAAGTCAAAACTAGCCTAAACTACTCCCTAGGGTCAATTTTAACTCTCTAAAAGCCCACTCCAAGAAGACTCACGAAAATGAGTGATGAGACTACCATCAAGGCTCCCTAACCAAGAAAGCACACCTAGGGATACTTATAGGTCACTCAAGATTACACTAACTCAACCCACCCCACATTGACATGCCATGTCACATCACTAGTGTCAAGTGACACCACATAAGGAGTACATCATAACACAACACTTGGCATGCCAACAAGGAAATAACAAATAACATATCACATGATTTACAGAACATAATTTACAAATAAAACACTTTTACATTCAAGGTCATTCCCTTCTTAGGGTTGACCTTGATCCCACAGGGGTTCTCACAATAATTCCTTAGCAATGGTTCCCCGCAGTGTCCATGGTTATCCACCTACAGACTTGTAAAAGTATCAGTAGTCCAAGATAGGTTGTGCATATAATCCAATTAAAACATTATATAAATCAATCTCTATAATTAGAGAAAATAGATCAACATATTACGACATCTCATAATAACCTTCACATGTTTAAATCTACATTTTCCATTTATGAAATAGAGAAATCAACATGTATCTAGCAAATTGAACACCTCTCCTATCTTGTTACATGACTCAGATCCACATAACCTATACCCATATATATTCTCTAACCATAATGCAAAGCATAATTCATTAATTCAATCAGTCACATATATCAATATATGATTTAGGATTTCAGTTCCCTATATCATTTTATTTATAACCTAACCATAAGTAGGTAAAACATAACCCAATATAATTTGATATCCACACACTTAAGACTTCCATACCAACATGCAAGAATGTATCCTATTAAAATATCATTATCTCAATTCATCACAAGGAACTCAACTCATATGCTTGATCCTAGTATACACTAATCCAACCTAAATCAAGATAGCCTTGGACTATGTTAAACATTGACCCTAACATCATAAATTCTACTATACCACTATGCAATTCCTACATAATGAAATTTGTTAAACATTCTCTCTCTATTGAGTCATCCTATCATGTAAGCACATATATGTATCTTCATGTTCTATCACCATGATAATTTTCCAAAAGTAATATTACTTCAAAACAATATATCTTAGATTAACATATTCCATGAATTTGTTTAAAAATGAAATCTATTTTAATTAAACTGACGAACTATAATCAAGATATCTAAGAATTCCATATGCAATCTAAGGAGAATTTTGCAAGAAGTAAAATTATTACTTACCAGAGTGTTCTTACCAATATGAGGGAAATGGAGGGGTCCTACAAACCTAGAGATATAACATGTAAAGTGGTCACTTGAAAAAGGGTGAAAAGTTGCACATGCATATTTGGGAATTTAGTGAGCCAAAAAGTAACATGAAAACATAACAATGCTAAGACCAGCTAGGGCTTCCATCAAACTTAGGGTTTTAACCATAAAATCTCACAATTAGGTTTAAGAACCAAATTTTTCAAAAGTTTTAGCACGTAGCTGGAAAATTTGAGGATAGTGCTAATAGTGGCTAATACTTGGGGACGTGTATCTCCTGCAGATACAACGAGAAAACTAGAATCTCCTAGAAGAGCAGACCAGAAGAAAACTTTGACTGGAAACATAGAATTGCACACAAAACCCTAAATCTACACTTGCGTAGAGACTCAGAAAGATATTTAAGAGAAGTAAAATTTTAAGAATTGGCCATGAACTGGCAATTCTATGAGCTCTCCTATCAGATTCTTCAATATATATGAATTTGTTCCCCATTTTTTTTCAATGACATATGGGCCTAACTAGATGGGATCAAATTTCCCATGCTTTCCTTTATCTTCTAATCTCACATTCCACATCATGACCAAGTCACCACTTGCAAAACTTCTTTGAGTACTCCTTTTGTCATACAAGACTTTGCACTGGGCCTGCATCTTCTCATTTTTAACATGTGCATCATTTCTTACCTCATTCAGTTGAATCAAATCATTTATTCTAATAGTCATTTCATCCTCCATATCATCATCATAAGTTTGTATGAACTAATACATCTATAAAAAAATTGTTCTGGGACAATCTTGCATTGATTCCATAGACTAAATCAAAAGGGGCATATCCTATTGCTTTCTTTACTGTAACCCTGTCAGCCCATAAAGCTTGCAACAACTTAGAATCCCATGCCCTCTTATTTTTATCTAATACTCTTGTTGCTAGATTTTGTGTGGCCATTGCCTTGTGGATGGTACGAAGATGAATATGAGATTTTTATACCATTGTCCTGACAAAAGTCAACAAACTCCTCTGACCTAAAGCACATTGCATTATCAACCACCATGGTTTTTGGGCAACCAAATCTTGTAAGGATATTCTGCATGACAAAATTTTTCACCACCTTACTAGTTTCCCTCCTTGAAGGGATTGCTTCAATCCATTTAGTGAAGTAATCAGTCACCACCAAGATATAGGAATGTCCACCACTGGACTTATTAGGGATTTCACCAATGAAATCCATACTCCACTTTTGGAAAGGAGCCTAAATAGTAACAGGTTTGAGAGGCAAATTTCCACTAAATTTCAATTTTCCTACAAATTTTTGACAAGGATCACACTTCCTTACAAACTGATGGGTATCTTTGAAAAGTGATGGCCACCAAAAACCTAACCTGATGATCTTGTGGGCTGTAGTCTTTTCCATATAGTGTCCTCCACAAACTCCATTATGCATTTCATCCATCAAAAGCTTGGCCTTATCCTAATCTACACATTTGAGTAAGACACCCTCATTGCTCCTCCACCACAACTCACCACTTATAATTGCATATCTTATGGAATGGAGCTTAATAGTTATTTTCTTGTTATCATCCAATTCAGGGGGTAGAACCATCTTTTGCAAGTATTTAACAATATCCTTATACCACTCACAATAATCCATGCTACAAACAAAAGGTCTTTGATCTTCTTCCAACATGTTTATTTGGTTTGCAGTCAAATTCCTTTGAGCCATCAACTTTACTAGGCCCAATCCTCTTACCAACTTTGTAATGTGAATGTCGACATTAAACTCTTGAATCCTATTGATCCATCTACATCTTCTTCCTGAAACTTCTTGCTGGACCAATATATCCTTGACTACAGCACTTGGAACATAAGCAACCATTGTGGCTCCAACTAGATAACACCTAAATGTTTTAATAGCCTTTACCAAGGCATAAGCTTGTTTCTCAATAATTTCATAGCTCAATTCTACTGCTTGTAAGGTCTTGTTGAAAAAAGAAATAGGTTGTTCAAAACCATCAGCATTTTTTTGTAATAGTACTGCTGCAATAGTATGGGAGGATGCAAAGGAAAAGATCTACATAGGTTTTCTGTATTCTAGTGTTTTCAATACTGGGGCATGCTTGATAGCCCTTTTAATGTCATTAAAAGCTTGTACTACTTCAACATTCCATTCAACTTTTGCTCCTGTCTTCAACATTCTTGATATGGGAATGCTAATTTCTACAAAGTTTGTAATAAATCTTCTCAAGAAATTAACCTATCCTAAAAAGGACTAGATTCCTTTAATGTTCTTTGGTAAAGATAACTTATCAATAGCTTCCACCCTTTCAGGGTCTATCCTTACTCCATCCTTTGAAACAATGTGTCCTAGAAGTTTTCCTTCTACCACACCAAAAGCACATTTCTTTGGGTTTAAAGAAACCCCATACTGTAATACTCTAATGAATATATTTTCTAGATGCTAGCAATGTTGCTCCTCCTTAGTTGAGAATGTTGTTAAATCATCTTGATATACCACCATGAATCTGTCAATGAAATCTGCAAAGGCCACATCCATGGCTCTTTGAAAAGTGGCACCAGCATTAGTCAACCCAAAAGGCATCCTTACATAAACATATGTCCCCCATGTGGTTGTAAATGTAGTTTTAAATTGCTCTGTGTCTTTAACCATAACCTGATTATAACCAGAAAAACCATTCATCATGGACATCAGTTCTGACACAGTGAATTTCTGCAATATGTTCTCCATATTTGGCAATCCATAATTATCCTTTAGAGAATTAATATTGAGGTTTCTAAAATCAACACACAACTTGATGTCATCATTCTTCTATCTAATAGGCACCAAATTTGAAACCCAAGTGGAGTGCCTAATAGGCTTGATTATTCTAGCATCCATCATTTTCTTAAGTTCTCCTTACATTTTAGGTGCCAAGGTAGATTTAACAGGTCTTAACTTTGTCTAAAAGGTTTTGTACCTTCTTTTAGTGGAATCTCATGTTGGAAAAGGTCCTCTTTGTAAGCCTTAAGATCCTCATAGGACCAAGCAAAAACATGCCTAAATTTTCTAAGAAGATCAATCAAATTTTTTCTAGTCCTTGGGGACAAACACTTGCCTATATAAACCTTCTTGGTTATGATTTTTGTGCCAAAGTTTATTTCTTCAAGCTCATTTGTTTTATCAGTACTGGAAGAGAAAGCCTTGTCCTTATTGTCAAATGCCCTTTCTAGAGCAACCAATCCTTTGGGAACTCTATTTGATTTCAACTACAAAACTTCTTTCCCAAAAAATACATCTTTACCATTCACTGTATCAACATAAGTACTGAAATCCATTTCTCTATCAGAAAAATGAGATTCACATTGGAGAAACCTTAATATGTCTTGGTCATTAGAGAAAACCTACCAGTTTTCTACATTATCAGGGATGGAAGGCCTAGCTTGTACCTCTATATTGGATATATCTACAAATGTAACATCTTCAGGTCTAAGAGCCACATTGGCCAGCAAGTCAACCATTCTATTTTGACTTCTTTCAATCCAACAAATGTTAAAATCACTGAAGCTTTCAATTTCATCCCATACTACATTTCTATATTGCTTCAATTTTTTATTTTTTGATGCATACTTTGATCTGACTTGGGAGACAACTAACTCAGAATTGCACACTACTTTTAAACATTTTATACCATGTCTTGCTACCAACCTTAGACCTATCAATAGAGCTTCATATTCTACAACATTATTTGTGCATGAAAACAAAAAAGTAAAGGAGAATTTGAAAGTTTTACTATTTGGAGATATGAGTAGTACTCCAACTCCAAACCCTTCCTTGCTATTGGCACCATCAAAATACATGGTCCACAAACTATCGAGGTCAATCCATCCTTCCTGGCTTTCTAACTTATGTTTTTTTTCAACATCTTCCTCCACCTTCTTATCTTGGACTTTGAAAGCATTGATGTCGGTATCAAGAAAACAATTCATGGTGTCATCTTCCTCTTCAATCATATGTGGAGTTCTAAGTTCTCTAGAAATCTTAATATTCTATCACTCAAGGTTAAAAGTAGCAAATGATAAATCACACTATATGCTGCCTCCCATAGAAGTACTCCACTTTCTTGATAGTAGCATTCCATATTGGGGAGGAATATCCACTACCAAGACACTCATGGTCAATTGTTTACTAGGGTATGCAGCCAGTCTGTAAGGTAGAGCCTTGATAGTACCCACAACTGGTACTTCCCTTGAATCCATTGCTTGACATCTTCCATGAGGTGTATCAACCTTTAACCCTAATGACTTCATAGCCTCAGTAGGCATGATAGTGTTTGATGCCCTTGAATCAATCATACAATTTTTTAGCAACTTTCCATTTATCTACAAAGTCAAAAAGAAAGGATCAACTATACCCGCTGTAGTACTAACAACATTTGTATCCAAATAAATTTGGGGAATTTTAGAGACAATCTCCTCATTACAATTTTCATTTTCATCATTCATAGTTACTACCTGTTTCTCAACTCTTTCTATTTTTTGGGAGTCTATAGACACCACACTGTTTACCCAATTTAGGGCCTTTTCCTTGTGCTCTTCTATCCTCATCATTTCTAACAATGGGACTTTGACAGTAATCTGTGACAACAATTTTCTCATGTCGATTGGGACATATTTTGAATCAGAGACATCTGGCTTCAAACTTATAACTTCTTTATCAAACTTCTAGATGAATATATCTGTAGGTTTTTCAACATGGACCCTATCCTTCTTCTGCAAAGCTAGAACAAATTCAACTGTAGGTTTGGATTTTACCTTATAAACAATGTTAGGCTTAAAATTTTTCTTTATTTTCACCTTATCAATAGCATCAACATCCTTTAACTTATTCTGGGATGTCTCTACATCTTTGTCTATTTTCTTAATGAAAATACTAGCAGGCTTCTGATTTGGATTACCAACTATCTATTTCTCAGGTTGTAACTTGTTTTAGCTTGAGTAACCATGTCTTCTATTATTAATGAAATTTCCTCATCAGAAGGCCTTCTCAAAACAACTGTCTCCTTACCCTTCAAAACATTACACTAAATGTTATCAAGCTCACTATCTTCATCAAAAAAAACTCGTTGATGGTATGATTCAATTTTAGTCTGAGAATTTAAGATATCCTAATTTTCATCCTCTTTAGAAGAGTCAACTTCATCCCAAAAATGGGAGGAAACCATTCCACATCCCTGGTCATCATAAGGCTATTCCTCATTACACTCTTGCTCCTCCTATGGAGAAACACTTTGGGAGATGACACAATAGTTAGGATCATTTGGTGATTGAAAAATAATACACCATGGGGCATCTTCCACCACATTCATTGAGTTCCTTTGTAATGGATCAGGGGTCCTATCATTTGGTTTTTCTTTTCTCTCAAGAAGAATAGGCTTCCCATCTTTCCATTGAGTATTAGATGGATAGTTCTGCATTCTTGGCAATTTGCTAAAATTATTGAAGGTAGGCTTATCACCTCCTGCAACTTTATTATTTCTATTCTCACCAAGCTTTAAGTCCTTTATTTTCTTCAAGATTTTCTTTGAGCTATCATCAACCTAAATTTTTACACTCATAGGCTTTCCGGGATCTTTTCTATTCAACAATGGTGATTTGTTATCTTCCCTTCTTCCCAAATTTCCTGTGGTTACTCTCTATGTTTACAACTAGTTTATAAGCTTCAAAAAGACTCCTTCGGTTCTTGTCTCTCAAAAGATAACCCATCTTAGAATCAAAGGCATTTAAATATGTGACAAGATATACTCTATCATCCAATCTGATGACTTGCAAGAGTTTATGCATGGCCTTTTGGAATTTGACATTAAATTCAACAACATCCTCATTAAAATTTTTCTTAATGTTATTAAACTCATTTAACATAAAACCTTCATGTGTTTTATCACCATACTATTCTTTGAAACAATGCCTAAGCTAATCCCATGAACCTATGCTACCATGTGGCAAAGCCCTAAACCAATCCATTGAATCTTCTATTAGGGATTGTATGAACAACTTCATGATGACATCATCAAACACAATGTTGTAGTCATCAATCACATCAATAGATTTTTTTAGGTGCTCCTCACAAGTGACAACATTACTTCCAGTGAATTTTGGAAGTTTCTTCCTAATTTCTTCAAGGATGGGGTTAGGATGTCCAAGGATGCCTGTAAAAATCAATTGTTTACACCTTTCATGTATAACCCTTGTATTGAAAATACCAGCACCATGGGATGTAGATGCATTAGTGTTTGTTGTGCCAGAAATCTTGAGCCCTCCTGGTGGGGGAACACCAATTGTCTGATTAGCTATGTTTGAAACATTTGCTCCTTATGTCATAGTATAATTAACAAAGTTAGTGGGTCCTACAAAATTTCTAAGAAATTCTATCTTCTTTTTCATTTCTAGTGCTAAAGCTTCCAATTTTTCTTTTTCTAATTCTTTAGCTGGCAACTCCTGTTCCCTTTTGGCTTTCTCAAGGTTTGCTTCCAACCTTGAAGCCAAATCCATGGGAATTTTAGGGCCTATAGGTTCTTTGATTGAAATGCCCACTGCTTTTTGCTTTCCTTTATCCCTTGGATCCCTTAATTCAAACACTTGTTGGACAATGGGCTGTTCACTTGTCTGTTCAGGAATGGGAACATAATTTATGGCTTCTAAATTTAGCAATTGTCTTTTTAACTAGTCAGCCCTTATCATGGCATGCCTAATTTTCTCTTCTCTTTCCTTTTCTCTCTTTTGCTTAATAGCTGCTTGTTCATGAATTATTCTTTCTAACTCATATACTTCCTCAAAAATATCCTTAGAATTAGGTAAGGTTGTTTCAGATTCAACCTATTGTGTTTAAGGTTCTTCTTGTTGATCTTGAGATTCATGGAGACCTTGGGCCAATGATGAACCAAGGGTGAAAGGGGGAACAAAATCTTGTCCACTTCTACTTTTACTTCTTGATCTCCTCTCCCCTCCATACTGTCTACTAGGGATTATTTTCCTATTATGGGGCAACCTTTCACCTTCTCTTTCTATAGGGGAATAATAATCCTCATATTGATTTAGACCTAAATCAATAGCCTCCTCATATTCTGAGGCACTCCCCTCCTGACTAGGAGGAGCAAGGCTTTCTTGTCTTCAATTTCCCTTTTTCTTCCAAGTGAGGGACATGTCATTTGTACTTTTTTCTCTTCTAATTTGACCTCGTCTAGATGTAGTTGGAAGCTGGCTCTGCAAATTTTCTTCTAGGTGTTCCTTCCTCTAGGACCTTATATTTTTTAAACTCATTGTGATATAGTGATATCTTATTGAGCACAAGAACAAAGATGTTTTTAGAGTCGTCACCAAAGCTAAATGGGATTTTCTTATGATTTTAAATAAATAGGAAGGGGTAGGAAAAATTTGAAAAGGAATCAACTCTGTGTGTAAAGGTAACTAACTGGCTTTAGAAAATAAGCAGGCCAAGAGTCCAGGTCAACTTGTACCTATGTTATTTATAACTGATTATAACAACTTCCCCAATGGAGTCGCTATCTTGTTGGTTCTTCAAAAGATTTTACACTCCATGAGACACCAATATGCTTATGACTAATGTTAAGGAGTGGTTAATTCTAAATATGGGAAATCTATAATCAACTGGACCAACTATAGGGACAAGACTACCCTCTTCACGTCTGGCTCTTCAAAACCAAGGTGGGTACACTTGATCCAATAGATACAACTCTATTCCTTACTCAATACCAGATCTTCCAATAGATAACAGTGAGAAAGTACTAAATAACAACCTATTATTCATTGACTCTCCATCATTGGGTAAAACAACTTATATAAAGTAAATAAAATTGTAAAATACTAGTAATGATTATATGTTTTAAGATTACAAGATTTTGATCATTCCCCAAAAAGAAAAAATAGGAAAGTACAGGCCAGTGCCTTATCCATTGGGCAAAATATCAGAAGACAGAATGAATACAAAGGTTTTTCAAGAACAAGTGGTCTTTTGAACATAAATACAAACACCCCAACTCTTTCTTGCTTATAGAAAATCCTCAAATAAATTTAGTGAACATGCATCTCACACTGAGCAATATTTAATCCAACACTAGATCAAAACTCAAAGCCAAATACATACATATAAATCTCAGAAAGATTTAAAGATTCACAAAATAAACTCAAAGGAGAGACAAAGATTTGAGATTTGTATTAAGTATAACCTTAATCATTTGTATACATCATATTCTGAATAGTTAGCTTGCCAAATAGCAGCAACAACTTGTATTTCTTCTCTATTGTTGAATGAAAAAGTAATACAAAACATTACAATCCTCGACTAAGGGCTAGGGTTTCAAAATTTATATCTTTTCAACACCTAAACTCTCAATGCCTAGAATGATCATGGAAAATCCTTTATATAAAAGGAGATGCAACAAGCTACCAATCATTCTAGGGTTTACAAAATTTCTAACCCTAAAAAATTTTCAACAACCCTATTGGGTTTACAATAAATACATCAATCAAAATTGGTGAGATATTTGTACATGAGCCACCTTGCTTTATGTCTTCAGTTGTGTCCTCAGCTTCTTTCAACAAATTTGATTGCAATATCTCTATTGTCAATCCTGCAATAAATACCTTTCTGCATCTCAACAACCCTCATGACTCAAAAAGTTACTTATCTTTACCTGTCTCAAGAGGCTGGTGGAGTATTTACTTTTTTTGCATGAGGTATGTACTGATACCTCCACCTATTGTACACTTCTCCACTTGGGAACTCAAAATTTGCAAACTCAGCCTCCTTGTCAGACAACCATTCCCATTTGTTTTCTATTTGACTAATCTTATGCTAAAAAAGGTCAAACATTGATTTTGCATTCATTAATAGCTTGATGGTGCTAATAAAAGAATAGGTATCACTTAAGACACCAGTCACTCTCTCTGACAGAAGTGCATCCATCTCTTCTCTCCACTGATATAATTCTTCCAATTCTCCTCGCTCTATGAGAATAGTTGGTACTAGTTCATAACTTGAAAGCATTAGTACCCCTTTCAACATACTTGATCTTCTTATGAAATTATCCAAAATAATATCATATTCCACTATTTTCTTCACAACTTGGTGCATAGGCTTAATCAGTGGATCAGGATCCTCTTGGCCTTTAGACAATAAATGAAATAAGTTTACACTGGGAGACCTCTCAATCCACCTTTTCAAAATTGGTGACATCTCAGTCTTATGTTTATTCAAAGTTGTAAAAAAAGCATGTAACTTACTGCACATGATTGAAGAAAATTGAGGGCTTCAAATCATGTGCAAACTGCATTATTGCATCTATCATCCTTTCCTTATACTTCTGGTTTACCAGAGATGTAGCCTTCACATGTTCATCCTTCTCTTTTTCCAGTTGCACTCTTATTTCTCTTAACTTATTAGTTTCCTCAGTTAATCTCTACTTTTCCCAACTAACCCTCACATCCATACTTGTCTCTGGGAGTGGTCATGGCGGAAACTCAATGATAGGGCTGGATGATGAAGCAACTGTAGGCTTGTCAACTATCATTAGTTGTGGTGACCTATAATCCTGTGGTCCTAACAATTCAAAAATTAACTTGTCCTTTTTGATCAGTTCTATCTTAAGCTCATTATAAGACTTGAGGACAATTTCAAACTTGAGCCTCAACTTCTCCTTTTCTTATGCATCTTTTTCTGCCACCTTGACATTAAACTTGGCAGTTTCCAAAATAAGGTTTGAAGCTTCCACACTAGAAGTCTCACCTACTCATTGCACCAACAAATTCCCTACATATTCTAAAGAGAGAGTCTCTCTTTTTCCTTTGTTCTCTTCCCTCTTAAGGGACCACATTACCAAGGCATCATGATCATTCGAGAAAGCAATTCTCCGAATAGCTTGTTGTGCCTATTCTATAGTAGCAAGAGTCTTTATCTTGCTCTTCCTGACTTTATCAAAGACTATTGCATCAACAATATTCCATTCTGGTAGAATCATTACCCCTGTAGTATGGACCATAGCCCTTCCCTCCTCACGAGTAATCTTCTCAAATTTCTTTACCATTTATTCCTTGGTTTCAGTTTCATTTTCTATTATGTCCCTATTAGGGAACTCTTCTTTCTTCTTTTCACAAATCTCTTTAAATTGATTTATTTTCATTCTCCACAAAAATTGTAAGAATGCCCTAATCTTTACAAATTTGTCATCAGTAACAAAGGAATGACTAGCTTGTTTCAAAATAGGGTCAATTTGCTTACCCTCAAATTTAGCAATAGTAAGATCCATTGCCACCTCCTTAGGTGCCTCTAGCATTCCTTCTTGTAACTCATCATTGGAAACCAAAATGTTCCCCTCATTCCTCATCTGTACCAACTGTTCTACTACCCCATGTTCATCTAAATGTAAGGGGGATTGAGAGGGAGAGTACACATTTTGTTCTGATCCTGATCCTTCTTGTCTTTGTCTCTTTGGAGAGGACCCTTGCATTGTTGGATCATCCATAGGCCTCTTTCCTCTTGAAGTAGAAGAAAGATCCTCACCTTTCTACTATGTTGGTAAAGGAACAGTGTAACTACTTCTCTTTTGCATAGTATAAACTCCCCTTGGGGTCAATTTTATATATCCTGGGTGGCTCAAAATCTGCCTAGCTTTCTCAGGGTCTGTCTTACTTACAGTAGCCCTTTTGTCATTTACCGCATGCATAATGCCTTCAAAATGTTCCATAAGGGCATCTACCTTTTTATCCCATGGCTCAAAACCCTTCAATGGATCATAAGTTCTATGAAAACTTCTGATGAAATCTACAGTCTTTTTGTAGATCACCCACTTTTCCTTCTTAATTTCTTGAGTTTGGAGGTCAAACTCATTCCTTATTATGTCCTCAGGAAAATTAAATTGATGCTCCATAATAGCACACCTTATCTTGTCCCTAAACATTCCTAATAAGAAACCCTCATTATCTTCACATCTTACTGCAGTTATAGCCATTCTGTAAGGTTGCAAGACCCAGTTCAAATGTACCCATCCTCCCTTAGTGATAAGATATTGATGAGCGATTGTGATGTCAGGGAAAAAAGTCCCTCTTCCTTTACCAGTAAGGGCAGTTTCCTACAAGTCACCAATCTACCTTAATATTTCTGCATATCCTATCTTTAGTGGGACTTGGTAGGGCAAAATGTAAGGTGCCTTCTTGTAGCCATATACTCAAAAAATTGTGGAAACATGATACAATATGATATCACCAAAATTGTAAACTATAGTAATATCATGACAAAACTCTTTTGGCCTGATCAATCTTAACAACTCCCTTGGGATTCTAGGATTGTCAGAAAACAACAATGTCCCAAGCCTTGAAGCAAAATCCTTGTCAAAAGCAATAAAACTTGCATCAACTCTATCCCATGACAAAGTTGTGGTCCACAACTGAACTGGAAGGGTTTCACCATTCCTCTCCTTAACAATGTTGACTGTTGAACTAAAAAATTGCTCACCCTTGTACAAGAACATATGCATCAGCATCAAATACCATCCAAAAGGCCTACTAACATTCATGTTCTTTATTCCCATTAATCCCTCATGGATTAGGTTATCTAAATGAGAGGCAAAGTCAAAGATCAAGGCTAGTTGGGGATGTAGAGATTGCACCATCATAAACATATATGGAACATGCATATGAGTGACCTCATCATGCCCTAAGATTAAAGTTAGTGACTTATAGAAACCCTGTGCTCTTTTACTGAACAAATCCATCCTAAAAGGCTTTGGTGTGCTTGAACTAACAACACACATCGATCCAATTTGATCTAGAAATTCCCTTAACGGCCCTATTCTCAAATAATCCCTCTGAGCTTCATATACCTTTGTGAATTTAGTAAAATCTATTTTCTCTAACCCAACAGAAGAGTCATTCAATGAGAAGACCTCCCTGATCTCATCTTCTATGATACTAATCAAGTTATTTCCATTCACATCCTTGACACACCTTGTCATAGGATCATAGCACTTAGCAATTTGGATCAATAATTCTGCATCCATAAACACTCCAGGGACAACCAATGTCCCTATATCAAATTGCCAAATGTTTCTAAGGGGGGCATGGGAATTTCTCTGTGAGTATTCTGACTTAAAAAAAATAAGACCATTACAATCTTCTCCTACCCTGGCATCTCTCATCCAATTCCCTCTGTCATGGAGTCCTTCAGCTAGGGAGTCCCTAGGGTTTCTTGTGACCAATTCCTTCATTCTTGCTACCCCATTATCCGAATGCAGGAGTAATTGCATTAAGTCCTCAAAGACATCCCTATCTTTGTACTCTGTCTTCCCAGATAAGTTCCTCTTTGGTGGCATTTTAACTAGGGCCTTTTAGAACAATGTGTAAATACTAGAGAAGAACCCTAAATATAACTAGCTAACAACACAATTTCTTCATAGACTGAAACAATTCTTGAATTCAAAGACTATGACCTACCAGGCACCTAAAAAAAATCAGCTTGATATCGCTCCAGAAAATAATCCAGCTCACCAAAATGCTTATGAGAGAGGTAAAGAAAACAATGATCAAATTAGAGTACATAATATGTCACCAACCATTTGCAATTCATCTGCATGTAGCTCATTAAGTCCGCCATTATTGAAAACTGGTAGTCTCAACATTCACAAGACACGAGCAATGTCACAGAGTAGAAATTTGAATTCGGCCGATTGGTTTTGTTTTCTTTTCGGCGTATCAGACGATCAGCAAAAATAGTCACGCAACCCACTTTTTATTTTCCCCAAACTATTTCTCAACCAATGAGAATAGTTTAATTTAACCATGTGGGAAAAGGAATAACTTAACTTTACATTGATCAAAGCGAACAGGTGTCACCCTATCGCTAAAGCATGTGCATAAAATCTGAGCATCTTTCTTGAGTAGTGTAATGACAACCACAGGATCCTTTCCCAACCTATCACACTTTACCACCTCCCAAAGTGATGACCCCACACTTCTCCTCAAACCTTTCACCAAATCAAGAAATGCCACATCGGATAGATTAGCAGGCAAAAACCCTAACTTTCTCCTCGATGTCAAGTATACTGACAACCTGACAGGTTACCTTTTACTTTCAGCCAATTAGAAATGAACTTGTTAGCATGAACTAGCTATAGAGGACCCACCACTTAGTCCTCATCCCTTTAACAAGATCAATGACTATTGCTATACCGCTGGCCTTAAAAATTGTGCACCTTATCCCATTGGTATATCGACAACTGCAAGATCTGTTTGAACCTTAACTATCCAAGAAAGCTGACCCCACAATAACACCTCACATAATTCTTCATTGAGTCAGAAATTGCCATGTCTACAAATAGGTGGATGAGCCCTTCTCTTTCCTTCTTAGTACTAGACACCCTATCAACCACCACATCATACTTATTTCAACCAGTTGAAAGAAAACATGTTAAAGTGACATGGAAATTTTAGGGCCCACTTCATATCTCATCCTTCATAGAGAATCGAATGTTTGTTGCTATACCATGATGCCTAAAAAGAGATTAACTTGACCCAACGGTATAATGACTATCATTTATTTATTCCTTTGTTTAATCACCAGCACAACACTGAAGATGGGCCCGCCTAGACAAATGTCATCTTGTCACCATATTGCATGTCATAAATTCTGACAACAGAGAGTCTTGCGGTTTAACGACAACCACTAGTTTTTAAAACGTGAATCACTTTGAAAAATTAATGGGAAACTTAGGCCTTGAAAGAAATATTAAAAAGGGTCCTGCTCGACAACCTAGAGATATAACATGTAAAGTGGTCACTTAAAAAAGGGTGAAAAGTTGCACATGTGTATTCGGGAAGGTAGTGAGCTAAAAAGTAACATGAAAACATAACAATGCTAAGACCAACTAGGGCTTCCATCAAACTTAGGATTTTAACCATAAAATCTCACAATTAGGTTTAAGAATGAAATTTTTCAAAAGTTTTAGCACGTAGCTAGAAAATTTGAGGACAATGCTAACAGTCATCTCAACTTCTATTGTGTGCATGGTAATCCATAAATTGTGCAAAGGTAGTGCACCTAAATAATCATTGCAGACATGGAATAATGGGAATATACCGAAGAACCCTACGAGGCACCTTTTTTGTTATTTGATCTTATCAATATCTAATAATATGACAATTAGGGTATTTTTTTGCAAATTCATGTTGTTTGTAATATATAATATGATCATTGGGACATTCATGTATTGTTTGATACTCCATTCCAATATTTTTCATAGTGGTAGATAATTCTCAGTACAAGCAAGGTAGAGTGTTTGATGGTGGTAACAAACACTCACCTATCAACCTATGACAAAAACTATAATTTGTTAATATAAATAATATTAATGGTACATGATTCACCCTTTTTTAACTATAAGGAAATTATGACTACAATAGATGAAAAAAGATGACATATATGACATACCTTAACATGCGTGAAATTGTTGCATTGGATAAACCATTCATAAAACTAAAGGGCACCAACAACAATACAATGGAGAGAAGATTTGTTTGGGAGCCTTTGTATAGGGGCTCGTATGCCTTCTCAAGTATAGGTGAATCAAGGTCATCTTCATCATCATGATCAACTACACCAGTACTATCATCTTCAATCATGTTCTCTAGCACATGATCAACTAAGACAGTACCATTATCTTCAATTATGTTCTCTGCTACAATATTATTTTCTTCCATGGGATCATTATCTTCTCCTTTGATATTCACACCTCCATGTTCCTCCACTTGGAAATTCACATTCTTTGTATTTTTATGGTCCATAACATGTAACCTAGGGCGGTTGAACTATATCAAAATGATGACCTTAAATTAACCATGACCATGATCTCATCATTAATTGATTTCCTATATATAAATTGTTAAAATAATATATTAAAATACTTACTAAAGGACAAAAATCATGCCCCCCTTCAATGTGACCATGCTTCCTAAAATGTTTCTCAATTTTTTTCATTAGAAGTCTTCGAGTCTTTAAGCCCTCGCAATTTTTGTAGGGACAATAACATTTTCCATCACCTTTTCTTTTGAACTTAGACCACAATCTAGCAATTGTCTCCTTATTTTGTTATGGGTTCATATTGTCAGACATGGTCTTTCTTCACAGGAAAATATTCAGGCTGTAATTATACCAAAATATCATCTCCTATACTCTGAATTAAGATATTAATGTTTTCATCCACCAAAAATAAACATACTAGCATTAGTATTATCTTGTATGAAATCAAGTGTAAATCCATTAAATAGATTTTGACTGCAAAGAATTGTACATTTAATCTAATCATGATTCATATTTTATAGGAATACTAAGAATATTACTTGTTGAATTATATAATCATTCTCTATAATTTTGAATGGATCCACACATTACATATAGACTTTCCCAAATCCCACCATTATGGAGAACACTTCTAAATTCCTCCCAACACCTAAAACACACAACACATGATCCAAATTGGCCTACCCTAACGTATTTGTCTTGAAATTTTATTGATTGGAGGTGTTAGGGGAATGAATTAACTTACTTTGTGTCATGGAAACAATCCATTTGGCACTGTATACAAGGAGAACTCTGCATTTTAATAAAAATAGTTAAAAACCTCTTCTAGGGTAAGCTAAGAGATTAGAAATGTGATTCCTTGTGTGGTTTCACATTGAATAAGGAATCTTCATATGAGGGATGATAGAGGACACTATTGGAAACTACAATTGTTATATTGTCATTGATGTCAAACCTTAATTGGTAAGACATTTTCTATCTAGTAGAGTACCACATCTTTTGATTGATCAAAAGGATTTGATAAGAGGAGATAACAAGAGGACCTAAGGAAAGTTTGAGTTATGTGATACTTCAATGGGTACTTTATTAGTTAGCACATTGATAAGGTAATGTGTTATTTATCTTTAACACTAAGTGAAGAAGTCAATATATTTGAAGCATAGGCTTAACCGAGCAAAAGAGAAGAAATTTAGTTTAAGTCAAGTGATGCTAGTGTCGACTAAGCACCAGTATAAGCTGAGTAACTTTTAGTTTTGACCGAGCATCAGTAATTGTCAAGTAGTAGATTATTAATTGAGAGAAGACAATGTTTTTTGAGAAGACAAGTTTTAGCAATGACCAAGGAGATGAACATAGTATTGACCGAGTCTTAGTAATTTATAATTTGTGAAGGAATTGAGAATCCCAACTGACATATTCAAATTCTTAGGATATGTAAAACATGCTGACATTATTAATGAATGATATAGAGCATTTAATGCATGATAAACCATCTTCTTATGGATTCAAGGAGAATTTTGGAGATGCATTTAGAAGGAAAAGGAGGAGAAAAAAATAATGGAAGGATTCAATGAATCTGAGGGTATGTGCAGGATCATGCTATACCAAACTATGGCCTTAAGTGGCAATGAAAAATAAAAAAATCAGGGTTAGTCAACTTGACGTAAAAGGTTGAACATCTTATGAACCTTATGTGAAAAATTTGTAAGAGTAGAATCTGTAGGAAATTGAATGTCGTTTCTAAACTACTAGCCCTTGTTTGAAATTTGTTTTGTCTAATTGTTCAAAATTTTAGATTTTAATGCAGTACTAAAAAATTTTTAGGGAAAAGAGAAATAGTATGTGTATGTCTGACCACCTTAATCACAATCAAATGATGATATATTTTCCCAAGATTCTAGATATAAGTAGTAGACTCATGCCTGGATGTGACGCATATTTTTTTGTAATTTTTGGTCAAATAAATAATTAATTATGAATTTTCTGCTACAACTTTTTTAGAATAAAAAAACTATCATGTTTGACCACCTTAACTAATTCAAAATTTTACAAAATTCAAAACTTTTTTTTTCTTATAGTACCCAAAGCATAGAATGTGACGCATGTTTCGGATTTCAAAAAGGTTAAACAGTTTGAAAGTTATAGTTGTTTTTTAGTTAGTATGTCAATTACGACTTTAAAGATAACTCAATTGAAAAATAATTAATAATTACTTACTGAACGTGAAATTTGACAGCAATTATATTGATGGAAATCTGATAATGTCTTTAAGAAACCCTTTTTCATTTCATCAATTTCAGGTGAAAAAATAGTCATGAACTACATGGTCAAAGTCTTGGTATCAAGATATATCTCCTAAAACATGCCTAAAGGGTTGACTACCCATGTTTGGTAATGCCCAAGCAAATACCAAGCCTAATCGAATATCTGATAATATCAGATATCCAAAATTTCCAGCCAATTTTGAAATTTCAATTACACCTCTTTTTTCAAATTCAAGTTTCATATTAAATTATATTTTTGTTATGTTAATATTAATTTAATTTTAAATATTAATATTAAATAATAATATCATAGCATTAATATTATAATATAAATTTTTATATTAGTATGTATTATATTATTTGATATACAAAATGATTTCAAAAAAATACCTACACAGTTGATTTGAGGACAGATAGTTTCAGCCCAAATCCTCTTGAAAGTATCCAGCACAAGATTTTTCTATAGACTTTGTGTAATTTCAGTGGTCTGACTATACTAAATAAGTAGATGTCAATGGATTTCCCCTCGATTAAATACAATTAGTTAATTTTTTAACTCTCTAAAAGAAATTTCACACAGATGTCGAACCATTATATGCTCATCATCTATTCTAGAAACTAACAGTGGTGTAAAAACTAATGTAAGAACATTTAAGGTACATCGTCCACAAAAAGGTATATAAAACCTTTAAATATACATTAAAAAGTGGAGGTTAAGGCTCTAGATCAGAGAGAGAGAGAGAGAGAGAGAGAGAGAGAGAGAAGGGGAAGAGGAGAGAGTAGGAGAGAGATAGAAGGGAAGCGGAGAGAGAGAGAGAGAGAGAGAGAGAGAGAGAGAGAGAGAGAGAAGGGGAAGGTGAGAGAGTAGGAGAGAGAGGAAGGGGAAGGGAGAGAGTAGGAGAGAGAGAGAAGGGGAAGGGGAGAGAGTAGGGGGGAGAGAGAGAGAGAGAGAGAGAGAGAGAGAGAGAGAGAGAGAGAGAGAGAGAGAGAGAGAGAGAGAGAGAGAGAGAGAGAGAGGGAGAGAGAGGGGGGAAGGGGAGAGACCAGGAGAGAGATAGAAGGGAAAGGGGAGAGAGTTTGAGACAGAGAGAAGGGGAAGGGGAGACATTAGGAGAGGGAGAGAGAGAGAGAGAGAGAGAGAGAAGATGAAGGTGAGAGTAGGAGAGAGAGAGAGAAGGGTGTTAGGGATTTTTCTTGTAGGATCAAACTTGGCAAAGGTATGGGCTTCATTCTCAGTTTAAGGGGATTCCAAGTTTGCAAGAAAATCCTAATTGATGAGGATTGGATAAGATCCTCCTTCTACTTCAAGCTCCATAGGACTCAAGCAGGTATTTCCTATGAATAGGTTACTATGTTTCAAGTAATCTTTTGATTAGTGGATTAGGTTCCTTACTACTATGCTATTGTGCTTCTGATTATTTCAACAAAAGATCACTCTAAAAATAGCTAAGAATGTCCTGATATAGAGCTTGACAATATAGACTATAAATGTAACAGCATAGACAATTGAATAAGGACATAATCCTTCTTCTTTTTATGAGTTTTCCTCAAGGAAGGATAACCTTTTGATTCTCTCTTCAAGGAATCAAGAAAAATGAACTGTATGATTTAAGTATAATCCTATCTATTTTGTGTAATAAACATAAAATGAAAATGTACTGGTATTGATATGAAAGTTTCAATTTTATTCTTGAAAGATATGAAAGACAAGATTTATAAGAACCAAACAATAAACCAGTGCCTTATCCAATGGGCAAAAGAAAATCAAATGCAAACTAACAAGATAATTTCAATAGAAATACAACAACATGCCTTACATACTAACTGCAAATTCAAATAGGTTGCCTTACAAACTACTCTATTAACCACACATTGTTATCATCAACAATCCTTACAGATATGTTTACTCTTTTAACTGAACTATGAGAAGTTTAATTCTTTCCTTGAAAGAAACTCATAATCAATCAATCAAACAAGCTACTTTACAACTGGTATATTTTAAATGCCTAACATATAAAACATACAAGAGTACAACATAAAAGCAAAGAGACAATAACAAGAGATGGCAGAAGTTGTAGTGTATTTGTATTAAAATTGACTTGCCAATTACATTCAAAAATCAATTACTCAGAAGGCCAGACACAAAATTTACAAGTCTACTTCAAAGCAATTTTGGTTATGTTTCTCTATCTTCCTCTCTCTTTTTTTAAATGAGTCCTACAACTCTATATATATAACTTATGTCTCAATCATCTTGGAATTCCTTCATGAATAGGAATGCAACAAGCTTTAGATGGTTGAAAACCCTAACCCTAAAAACATATAGGACAAAACATAAAAGACAAAATACAATGCGCCCTCAAGTGGTGGAAAGATAAAACTTTCTTGGACTGTTCTACATCCTGGATCACTTGATAATCTGACACATTTATCTGCAAGTCTTCATAATAGCTCCTTAGTTTTTATGAGATATGGTGACTGCCATTTCAGGCTAACCTACACCATTCTTAATGATAGCTTATCATCCCTATATTCTAGGCTCAGATGTCAGATCCTCCAGGTATCATCTTTACTCATCATCCAAGATATCTAAGTCAACTACGGTAGATGCAACTTTCTTGGGCTTTGTGAATTCATCCCATGCAGCTACTTGCTCCTCTGAAGGCCAATTGAAATTTTGTACAAGTTGTAGCTGTGCCTTTTGTCTTTCCCACCTGGCATCTGTTATGGCTTTGACATCTATTATGAATTTTTTTAGATCTGTCTCTACCTTTATTGCTTCATCCAAACTTTTATTGAAACTCTCCATGACTACATTACTATTCTCACCTAGGAATGCCTCTTTTCTAGGCCGTAGAAAATCAACATCTGATCTCCATTTATCAAGACCTTTAATAGCTCCATCTTCATTCAAAATTGGGGGAATAAACTTATTGGAGGATGAACTAAGCATGGTGATCTTAGCCTCAATTAGATTTTCCTTACCCTTGAAAAGTGGTAATATAGCTTTTAATCTATCAATCTCCTCACAAACTTTTATTACCGATTCTGGTATATTGCTACTCCCCAAAGATTGAGCAAAAATCAATCTTTCAAAAAGTGGTATTTTGACTAACCACACTACATAGAAACCATACAGAATTTGCACATAGTTGTTTACTTCCTTTTTCAATTCTAGCAATTTACCATATGCATTATAAACTAAATCAAATTAATCTTTAATTGCAATAATCCTATGCTGCAAAATGTTCAACAGGGCCTGTAATATGGCTTAATTTTTCTCCTCACTTATTTTCTTTAATTTTGCTACTACCTCCTCTTCTGTCATTTCTTGTATCATGGGCTGCTCTGGAGGTGTAGGGGCTACTATAGGAACATTAACAAGCTTTTCTTCTAAATCATTTGCATGTTTTTCTAGTTCTCTGTTCCTTATTATTATCAAGTCTCTATCCTTTACCAAAGTACTATAATCTTCTAAAAGATCACCATACCTCTCTGATAGTTGCTTGGTCTTATCTTCATTTAGCTTAGTGAATTGGGTCAGTACCTAAGAAATCTCTAGGTCCCCTGTATTGTGAATTGACCACACAATTTTATCCCCTTCCATTTGCTCTTTTACATTCAAAATCTATGGCTTTTTGTCCTTTGGATATAGACTCCACATGGCCAAGGCATGATTTTTTGGGCTATACCCAAATCCTTTTATTATGTCTCCTACTTGGGTTTTTGATGACAGAGTGACATCCTCTTGTCTCTTTATTTGGTCAATAACAAAATCAGAATATAGACTCCACCCAGGCACCAGTAGCATATTGCTCTGCTTTACCAATTGTCTAGCCTCATCTGGATTCATGGTCTCATCTTCTGGGTCATAATCCCTCAATTGCTGTAATGCCTCATCTGGTACTTGACCCTCCTCTATGATCTGCACACTAGATGCCACTTGTTGCTACTTGTGCCATATTAAAAATCTCTTAAATTCTTCTAAATTGACAAAATTGTCATTATTCAAGAAGGCATCTTGCTCAATTATTCTTTCATCTTGGCCAAGGGCCAAGGGAAATTTGACATCCTCAACTACAAGTTTTCTTTTCCTTTTTTCTTCTCTCACCCTCTTTTTGATGAGGTGGTGATGTTCACTAGTCCCTGTAAAAAGGGCACTCACCCTATCTATTTTCTTCTCAAAAGGCTCTCCGGCTATTAATTTCTACTTTTTCTTTTGAGGCTCTACAGTGTCCTCAAAGCTGGGCAACTCAGCAAGATCTACATTTTCTCTTTCTTCTTCAGGCCCTTCAGCCATTGGTTGTTCCATAGTAGGTGGACTATATATGGGATAGCCACCATCACTATCCTCATCACATTTTGATTCTGAATGGGCCTTTTTTCCCTGTTTAGTCTTATCAAGCTGATCCTCCAAAGACATCATCAATGTTTGAAATTGAGCCATCATTTGCTCAAGTCTCTGAAAGTATGGTAGAGTGGGAAAGAATCCCCCAAACACTAGTCCTTGACTTTTCAATTGCTTCTCTGCATTATACAATGTTTGCAATTGACTGAACCTCTTCTCTACCTCATTATCCTCAATGATATTTCTAATCACATCTTCTTCAGGGTACTCTTCATGCTGCTTATTGAAAGGAATGCTAGGCATGTAATATTGCCTAGCAGCAGCTATGAATCCCTCTGAGTCTACATATCTATATGAGGCTATAAACATATGATAACTCTCCAACCAGTCATTAACCCTATTCAGAGCTCCCTTTCCAATTGTAAGATAATTCACTCCGAAGTGCCTTGGAGTAAAGGTCCCTTTCCTGTGGGAAGCTAGAAGGTCCTTCTCTGTCAACATCAACTGCTAGATAAACTCAAGAAAAGCAATTCTAGGAGGAACATAAAATGGGAGAAGATGGGAAGGCTGAGGGCATCCATAAACCCTAATCATTGTGTACCCTTTTTCATAGTAGATATCTCCCCAATTGTGGCCCTTGGTCCACTTATCAATAAATTGTTTAGGTCTCACCAATTGTAAAACTTTGATGGGCAACCTTGAGCAGTTAATTCCAAAACTTCAGAGAATTGGAAACACAATCCAATCCTCAAATGCACCAAAATCTCTCTTAGGGAAAGAAGGGCTCCAAATTCCCAACCAAAACTGTACAGGGTTAGGCTCTCCATTCCAAATCATCTGAGGCTTGAGATCTACTATATTCATGAGATTGTAATTATGATACATAATAAGGTGCATCAACAAAGAGTAATGCATGAACTTGGGGGTGGTGCCAGATGCAAAATTTTTCAATCAGAGTAAACCCTCATGCATCTTGTTTATTACATAACCAATATAATCATAACCCTTGTTGACCAAACAACTCTGTGAATCCATCACCAACATTAGAATATCAGAGGTAATCCTCTCTTTGCCTGCATCAACACCTAAAACCTAGCATATCCCATATGCAATATACTTGATGTAAAATTTTAGGTCTTTATACTGATAAGGAACTGGTCCTATCATAGCTGCAACATAATTTATGTTCTCCTTGGGCATATGGCGTTTAATCTCTTGAGAGACCAATACTGCTTCTCTAACATATCTGTTGGCCTGAGCTTTTAGGTCAATTTCCATGGCCATTGAAGTATAAATTTTGAATGCCTTCATGAAGGAGTTTCAGTCTAGGGTTACAAGGGGAGAACCATCCTCTTTTCTGATAGTTGTTGACAAAGGATCATAACACCAAGCTAGAGCAAGTAAGGCATCTACATCTAGAAAAATCTCAGGAACAATCAATTTTGCCAACCCTGATGTCTAAGGGTTTGAAATGGGCACTGAACTATCACAATTTTTATAGAAATATTGGAATAAGCACATGCCTGTGATCTCTAGAGTTTTTGCATCTCTACAGTATGCTAAATCATCCATGAAATAATCATCACTAAACTTTTTATTCTAAGATGAACCCAGTAGAAGGGTGAGGAATTCATCTAAAAAGCTTTCTTTCACCTTCTCTTTTGACCCTCAGCTACTGGAAGCTCCACTTACTGTTCCCTGACTCATCGTGACTATAATTCTACAAATTCTCTATAAAAATCACTGGAAACTCTGAAAAATTATTGGCTGCACTGTAAGTTTGGAAAGCTCAGAAAACCTAGCACTCTGTACTTCTTTGATATGCTCCGTAATTCTCAAATGAGTAGCTCTTAGCTATTTTATTCTATAAAATTGAATGTGCCACCATTTTCTGACATCTACAGCTACCAAAAGGTCACTTCCGCCATTACTACACACAAACAGGGCTTCAATTTACTAGCCGTAGCTCAAAAAACTTCAAATTTAAACATTCAACGACTTGGCGACTGAAGAAAAAGTCTCATAGTCATTTTATAATATTGGCGCCTTCAAATCATTCTGAGACCTAGTGACTAAGAGAGCTTCTCGTAGTTGCTGAAAGACTTTTTACTTTATGAATTATTTCTGAGACTAGGCGATCACATATTTTTGATTTAGAGACTCAGTGACTATAGTCGATTTACTTTTGATTTTTCATTAGGAGATTACCTGAATATAGTCTATTTCTTAGTCGCAGGTGAAATATTTATCTTTACAAGATCACACGACTAAGGCATTCTTCATTCTTCATTATGAGATCTGGTGACTGAAGGAAACTCTAAGTTGTGGGATACTATTGACTTTCAAACTTCTTTATGAGATCTCGAGACCTGGCCATTTGGAGATTTGGCGACTGAAGGAAAGAAATCTCAATTTATCTTATTTGGAGATCTAGTGACTATAGTCTAGAGCCAGTCGCAGAAGAAAAATTTCTCTTCATGAGATTTCATGACTACTCATATACATTCCTTTAATTATTTCATCATGAGATTTGGCGACTATAGTCTTCCTCACAGTCACTGAAACTTTATTTATCTTTTAAGACATTCAGCGATTACTCGACCTGGAGATTTAGTGACTATCTTGAAGTCTCACAATCACTAAAACCTTTTAACTGTTCAACCTTTATTTTGAGATCTCAAGACCACCATTTATCTCTTCCTTCTTTCCATCCTACGGTCCATATTAAGTCATGAGAGATTTTCTCAACTAACTATTTGATTTAGCGACCCTGAGACTAACCGTTTCACTGAATCGCTAGAAGCTTAACCTTTAACTGTCAGGAACTTGAGCCTTTGAGACTATACAGTCGCTGGATCATTGAATGCACTTAATAGCTACATCTGGAGACTTGGAGAAGACTATGAAAGAAAATCTAGAGATTTAACGACCAAAGAGAAAAGTCATAATCGCTGAATAAAACATCACTTTGATAAATCATTCTGAGATCGCTCGACTGAAGGTATTTTCTATTAAGAGATCACGTGACTATAGTTCTTCTCTTAAAAATTTGTCACAGTAGTTGCTAGATCTTGAGAAAACATTTTGAGACTTGGAGACTAAAGGGAAATTGCTAGGTCATGTAACAATAAGGAATATTCTAAAGTGCTTCCGAGATCAGGCAACAAAAGCTTTCAGGCATTCGCTAGACATGAAAGAATATTTTGATTTCTTTGGGAGATTGAGTGACTAAGAGGGGAACTTTCAAATGCACATGCTCATTTCAATGCTTAAGTGACCTGAAAAATGTAACAAAGAAATAGAAAACTAACGACCAAAACTAGGGCTTTTTTAAAAAAAATTTCAAAGACATTTAGACCTAGCAAACCCTAAAGGTTGCAAATTTTTTGAAAATAATCTATCTTTGGGGCAAAAATCAAACAATGAGATTTCTAACCAGCAGTGGCACTATCTTAGGATGTTAAAATGCAAGTTTGAACAAGAACCACAAATCTCTGGGATGCAGACCAAAAAATGGACTAACCTAGAACTAGAAAAGAAACACATAGGCCAAAGAAACACACCTATATAGAAATTACAAAAATATACATATGCATGAGAATCAAAACTTAATTGAAGAAAGGCTTCAAGAATTTACCATGCACAAGAAACTCAAAAACTTCATCATCCATGTTCTTCAACAAGTAGGAGTCTTTCCCAAAACTTTCATGAATCACAAAGGGGCCAAGCCACCATGATTCAAACTTTTTATGCTTCCCTTTATCCTCTGCTCTCACATTCCATTGAAGCACTAAGTCCTCTGCTATGAATTTTTTGGTAGTTTCTCTCTTGTCAAATAGGTACTTCATCTTCTATTGCAATTTGATGTTGCTCTTTGACTTTCCCTTCTCAACTCATCTAATTCAGTCAATTGCATAATTCTATCTTGCATAGGTTCTGAGACATCTAACTCCTCATCCTGAATAAACTTATAGATAGGAAGCAAGTTATCTATGGGTAACCTTGATTGCAAACCATAAACAAGTTCAAAGGGAGATTTCCCAGTAGCTTTCTTCACTGTAACTCTGTCTGCCCATAGAGCTAACTTCAACTTTGAATGCCAAGCTCTCTTCTTTTTTTCTAGTGTTTTCTTCAAAATTGTCAAAATGATTTTGTTGCTAGATTCAACCTATCCATTTTCTTGAGGATGATAAGGAGATGAATAAGATTTCATGATTCCATTATCCTTACAAAAATCCTTGAACTCATCTGACCTGAAACACATTGCATTATCTATGATCAATTTCACGGGGACACCAAATCTGGTCAAAATGTTTTCAAGTAAGAAATCAATAACAATTTTACTTGTTGCCTTTTTTGTGGGAATAGCCTCTATCCATTTTGTAAAGTAATCAGTTGCAAAAAGTATATAACTGTGTCCTCCACTAGATTTTTCAGCAAACTCACCTATGAAATATATTCCCCACATGGTAAATGGTGCTTCAGTAGTTATTGGGTTTAACAATAGTGCTCCTAAGTATTTCAATTTTGAAGCAAATTTCTGACAGGCTTCACATTTTTTACCAAACTAAAATGAATCTTTGAACAATGTGGGCCAAAAATATCCAACCCTTAAGATCTTATGGGCAGTAGTCATTGCTGAATAATGACCCCCACAAACACTAGCATGCATTTCACTCAAAACCTTCTCTACTTGACTTTTATCAAGGAAAAACAACAAGACTCCTTTATTTTTCCAATACAAGTCTCCTTTTATTAATGTGTACTTCTGAGCTTGCAGTTTTAGGGATCTCTTTTGGTTATCTATCATATATTCTAGACATTTGGCATTCTTAATAAAATATACAATGTCAGCATAATCTGGTTGCAACTCAATACTTGTTATTGTCGTATCTAGAATTCCTTCATTGTTGACCTGGACTAAATCCATATTTTCTTCAGTCATTAGTTTTTCCAAGCCTTGTCCTCTTATCAGCTTAGTGATATGGATTTCTAAATTGAATTCTTAAATCCTGGTGATCCACTTGCATCTCTTACCAGTGACTTTAGACTGAGTAAGGACATCCTTAACTATTGCATGAGGGACATATGCAATGACCTTAGCACAAACCAGATAAGGCCTGAAGGACTTCATTGCTTTAACGAGTACATAGGCCTTTTTTTCCATCATTTCATAGTTTAGTTCAGCAACCTAAAAAGAGTTACTAAAAAATGCAATCAGATGCTCAAAACCCTCATTATCCTTTTGTAATAACACAACAGAAATAGTGTGAAATGATGCAAAAGAGAAAAGTGAAAAAGGTGTGGTATAATCAGGAGACCTCAATACAGGTGCTTGTGTGACTACTTCTTTAATTTTATCAAATGCACCTTGAGCCTTTGTAGTCCATTGAAACTTGACATCCTTCTTGTGCAACTTCACTATGGGCTTGACAATTTTAGCAAAATTTGCAATGAATCTCCTGACAAAGTTGATCTTCCCTAAAAAGGATTGTAGTCCCCTGAGATTTTTGGGTGCTGTAACTCTCTTGATGGCCTCAACTCTTTTTGGATCAATTCTAACTCCCTCCTTTGATACTATGTGTCCCAATAATTTTCCCTCTTTTACTGCAAAGTTACACTTCTTTGGATTCAGAGACACACCATATTCGAGAGCTTTGACAAAAATCTTTTCCAAGTGTGAGCAATGGTCAACAACCAATTTTGAATATGCAGTTAGGTCATCTTGGTACACAACCATAAACAAGTCTATATATTCTTTAAAAGCAACATCCATGGCTCTTTGAAAGGTTGCTCCATCATTTCTGAGACTGAATGGCATTCTTACATATACATAGGTTCCCCAAGGTGTAGTAAATGTTGTTTTGAATTGTTCAGATTCCTTCACCAACACTTGATTATACCCAGAGAAACCATCCATCATGGACAATAATTCACATCCAATAACCTTATGCAACATTGCTTCCATGTTGGGTAGAGAATAGTTGTCTTTTAGTGATGCGACATTTAAATTTCTAAAGTCCACACACAACCGAATGTCCCTATTTTTCTTCCTGACTAGGACTAGGTTAGATACCCAAGTAGAATGCCTTATAGGTTGGATTATTCCTGCATTACTCAACTTGACTAATTCTTGTTGCATCTTTGGGGCTAGCAAGGGATTAATTGGTCTTTGCTTTTGTCTAAATGGTCTAAACTCATCTTTCAATGGGATTTCATGTTGGAAAAAATCTTGCCTATAAGATTTCAAGTCATCATATGACCATGCGAAGACATGCTTATATCTCCTTAACAATTTGATCAGTTTAATTTTTATGTTTGGATCTAACCCTTTCCTGACATAAACCTTCTGAGGAGCACTGTGTGATCCCAAATTTATTTCTTCTAGATCCTCTATCTTAGCATTACTTGTTTTTAACATCTGATCATCCTGACTATTGCATAATGCTTTTAACTCAGTTAAACCCTTAGGGATATGATTTGAACTCAACTGGATTACCTCATTTCCCAAAACCATATCCTTACTATCTACTTCTTCAACCAAAGCATACAATCTATGAGTTGATCTTCATAAAGGTCAAGACAGTGGATAAACTTTAAGATGTCAAGGTCATCTTCAAAAACCTGCCAATTATAGACATTGTCTGGGACCACTGGCCTACTTTTTATTTCAACTATTGATACTCCAAACAAAGTTGAATCATTTTTCTTTAAAGCAACATTGGCCAAAAAATCAGCCATTATGTTCTTGGATCTTTCCACCCAATTAATATTAAAAGCATCAAATAGCTCAATCTAATCCCAAATAACATGCTTATACATTTTTAATCTATCATTTTTTACTGCATATTTAGACATTACTTGTGCAACCACAAGTTCAAAATCACCATAAACACTTAGAAATTTTATTCCATGCCTCAAAGCAATATTCAACCCTAAGGACAATGCTTCATATTCTGTAGTATTGTTTGTGCATTGAAAAGTTAACAGGAATGAATATTTGAAAGTGGTACCTGATGGAGATATGAATAAAAATCCAGTGCCAAAACCTTCTTTTGAATAGGCTCCATCAAAGTACATCTGCCATAATCCCTCCTGCTATTTTTTGAGTTCTGCAACCAATGGATCTAATTCTGCCACTGGCAGGACAGTCTCTTCTAATCTGAAATTCTCCATGTCAATATCCATACAACAATTTAAATGATCATCATCTATTTCAATCATATGTGGGGCTCTAACTTCTCTGGAAATTTTGATGTTATCACCATCTATATTGAAAGTTGCAAAAGACAAATCACACTATATACTGCCTCCCATTGAGGCACTCCATTTTCTTGACAATAACATTCCATACTGATGTGGAATGTCAACCACTAACACACTCATAGTTAGCAACTTATCAGGATATGCTTCAAGTCTATAGGGCAATGATTTTATAGTACCAATGACTAGCACCTCTCTAGAATCCATAGCTTGACACCTTCCATGAGGTGTATCAACTTTCAAACCTAAAGATTTCATAATCTCTACTGGCATGATAGTGTTAGAGGCTCCAAAATCTATCATATAGTTCTTGAGATGTTTTTTATTTACAATCAAATTCAGAAAGAAAGGATCAATTGTTCTTGGTACAGTATGAACAACATTTGTATCTAAATAGATTTGAGGGATCTCTAAAATAATCTCTCCATTTTGGTTTGTACTGACATCTTCAGAAACCTTTGTTTTTTTAGATTTGTCTTGGTTTTTAGTGTCAATGTTATTAACACCATTTACCCAACCTAAAGCCTTCTCTTTATGTTCCTCTATTCTCATCATTTCTAATAAAGGGACCTTGACAGTGATTTGTGACAACAATTTTCTCATGTCAATGGGAACATACTTTGAGTCTGTAATATCTTGCTTAATGACAGTGACTTCCTTATTTTCCTCATCTGTAACCTTCTTAGGACTATCTTTGCTTTGAATCTTCACGTCCTTTTGCAAAGAGGACATAGTATCTACAAGAGGCTTAGTTTTTACTTTGTAAGCAATAGTTGGCTTAGTAAAAGTGACATTCTTTTTCACCTTGGTTTTGTTGACCACTTTGACAGCCTTTTTCTTATCTTGGACTTGTTTTTCATCCTTTCCTATTTTCTTGATGAAAATTCTAGCAGGCCTACCACTTGGACTACCTACCACTCTATTTCTTAAGTTGTAATTACTTTTAGCTTGAGTCACCATGTCTGCTATTATCTAAAAAATTTCTTCATCAGATGGTCTCCTTAGGACAACAGGCACTTCATTTTTTGAGGTGTTACACTGAACATTATCCAAATGACAATCTTCTTCATCAGAGAAAACTTGTTGATGGTAAATCTCATTTCTGACTTGAGAGCTACAAACATCCTAACTTTCATCTTCCTCTGCAGAATCTATTTCACCACAAATGTAGGAAGAGGTCATACCACAACCTTCATCATCATAGAATTCTTCCTTGCTATTTTCTTGTTCGTTGTCTATAGAAACACTCTGGGCAACTGCACAATAATATGGATCATGTGGTGATTGGAAAGCAACACACCAGGGCACTTCATCAGTCATGTTCACTATATTTCTATGCAAAGGGTCTGGGGTCTTATCATTTGGTTTATCTTTTCTCTCAGGAAGAACCAGCTTCCCATCTTTCCATTGAGTATTATAAGGATAATTCTGCATTCTAGGCAATTTGTTGAAATTATTGAAAGAAGGTCTATCATTTCCTTGTACTCTATTATTTCTTGCTTCTCCAGGCTTCAAATATTTTATTGCTTTTAACATTTTCTTGAAACTATCTTCATCTTTTGGTTTTGTATCAAATTTCCCAAGTTCCTTTCTATTTGGGACTAGAGGTTCATAATCCTCCCTTCTTCCCAACTTCCCTGATATCCTTCTATTGCTCTCTATATTGATAACCAACTTGTAAGCTTCTACAAGATTTCTAGGGTTCTTATCTCTTAAAAGATATCCCATTTTTTAATCAAAAGCATTTAGGTATGTGACTAAACAAATTTTGTCATCTAATCTGATAACTTGCAATAATTTGTACATAGCTTTCTGAAATCTGACATTGAACTCAACAACACCCTCATTTGGGTTCTTCTTGATATTGTTAAATTCATTGAGCATGAAACCTTCATTGGTTTTATCACCATATTGTTCTTTGAAGAAGTGCTTGAACTAGTCCCAAGAACATATGCTAGCATGAGGCAAATTCCTAAACCAATCTCTAGCATCCTCGGTCAAAGATTGAACAAAAAGCTTCATGATCACATCATCAGGTTCAATATTGTAATCATCTATTATATCAATGAAATTTTTCAAATGTTCTTCACAAGTAATAGCATTACTTCCAGTGAACTTTGGACGCTTCTTTCTGATTTCATCAGGAATGGGATTTGGGTAACTAGGAATCCCAATAAAAACCAATTGCTTATGTCTCTCATGTATAGACCCTATTTGGGAAGGGCTAGCACCAAAAGATGTGGATGTTTGGATGTTTGAAATAGTAGAGGTCTTGGGCATGCCCATTGTTTTGGTAGTATTTAATACATTTGCACCTTGTGCTTGAGAAGTGGAAACGGTATTGGTAGGTCCAGAAGATTTTTTAAGGAAATCAATCTTTCTTTTCATCTCAGCTGTAGTGGCTTCAATTTCTTCCTTTTCTAACTCTTTCGCCAATAATTCCTGTTCTCTTTTGGTCTTTTCTAGATCAGCATCTAATCTTGCTACTTGATCTAGAGTCTTGTTGGCAACATTTGATTCATCTATAGAAATCCCTACAACCTTCTATTTTCCTTTGTCTCTAGGATTTCTTATTTCATGAGTTTGTTGGACAACAGGCTACTCTTGTGTTTGTTCAGTCATAAAAGCACAATTGAAGGCTTCAACATTTAATAATTGTTTTCTTAATTGTTCTTCTCTAATCATAGCATGTCTAATTTTTTCCTCCTTTCCTTTCTCCCTTTTTTTCCTGATTTCAAATTTCTCTTGAATCCTCCTTTCTAATTCAGAAACTTCTTCAAAAATTTCCTCAAAATGAGGGAGGGCTATCTCAGATGATGATTGTTGGGCATGGGTTTCTTCTTGATGACTATCTGGAGCATTCATAGCTTGTGAAGGAGTAAAGTTCAGTCTATCCCTACTCTGACTTTGAGACCTAAGGGGATTATGAGGGACTATCCTCCTAAAGTTCCTGGACCTTTCTGCATCTTTCTCAGTAGGAGGATAATATTCCTCATATTGGTTAAGCCCTAGATCAACTGCTTCCTCATATCTTGAGGCATTTCCTCCTTGGTTTGTTGGGGTAGAGTCCTCATGCCTTGTATTTCCCTTTTGTTTCCATGTTAAGGACATGTCATTTGTACTTTTATCCTTTCTCATTTGCCTGGATGTATTTGGGAGTTCACCTCCCAAATTTTCTTCTGGGTGATCCTTTTTCCAGGCTCTAGTATTTCTCATACTCATTATACTCAATTTTCTAAATTGCATTGATGCAAAGATTTGTAAGAGTCACCACCCAATTATTTTGGGAATTTTGCAATATGAGTACTATTGGTAAATAATTGGTATGCATAGGATAGGAGCTCTGGCTCAACTAGGCCTTATACTACAACAAAGTTTTTAATAAATCCCCAGCAGAGTCACCAATTTGTTAGGGATTTTTCTTGTAGGATCAAACTTGGCAAAGGTATGGGCTTGATTCTCAGTTTAAGGGGATTCCAAGTTTGCAAGAAAAGCCTAATTGACGAGGATTGGATAAGATCCTCCTTCTGTTTTGAGCTCCATAGGACTCAGGCAGGTATTGCCTATGAATAGGTTACTATGTTTCAAGTAAGCTTTTGATTAGTGGATTAGGTTCCTTACTTCTATGCTATTGTCCTTCTAATTATTTCAACAAAAGATCACTCTGCAAATAGCTGAGAATGTCCTGATACAAAGCTTGACAATAGAGACTATAAATGTAATAGCATAGACAATGGAATAAGGACATAAATCCTTCTTATTTTTATGAGTTTTCCTCAAGGAAGGCTAACCTTTTGATTCTCTCTTCAAGGAATCAAGAAAAATGAGTTGTATGATTTAAGTATAGTCCTATCTATTTTGTGTAATAAACATAAAATGAAAATGTACTAGTATTGATATGAAAGTTTCAATTTTCTTCTTGAAAGATATGAAAGACAAGATTTATAAGAAACAAACAATAAACCAATGCCTTATCCAATGGGCAAAAGAAAATCAAATGCAAACTAACAAGATAATTTCAACAGAAATACAACAGCATGCCTTACATACTAACTGCAAATTCAAATAGGTTGCCTTACAAACTACTCTATTAACCACACACTATTATCATCAACAATCCTTACAGATATGTTTACTCTTTTAACTAAACTATGAGAATTTTAATTCTTTCCTTGAAAGAAACTCATAATCAATCAAACAAGCTACTTTACAATTGGTATATTTTAAATGCCTAACATATAAAACATACAAGAGGACAACATAAGAGCAAAGAGACAATAATAAGAGATGGCAGAAGTTGTAGTGTATTTGTATTAAAATTGACTTGCCAATTACATTCAAAAATCAATTACTCAGAAGGCTAGACACAAAATTTACAAGTTTGCTTCAAAGCAATTTTGGTTATGTTTCTCTATCTTCCTCTCTCTTTTTTGAATGAGTCCTACAACTCTATATATATAACTTATGTCTCAATCATCTTGGAATTCCTTCATGAATAGGAATGCAACGAGCTTCAGATGGTTGAAAACCCTAACCCTAAAAACATATAGGACAAAACATAAAAGACAAAATATAATGCGCCCTCAGGCAGTGGAAAGACAAAACTTTCTTGGACTATTCTGCATCTTGGATCGCTTGATAATCTGACACCTTTATCAGCAAGTCTTCATAATAGCTCCTTAGTTTTTATGAGATATGGTGACTGCCATTTTAGGCTAACCTACACCATTCTTAATGATAGCTTATCATCCCTATATTCTAGGCTCAGATGTCAGATCCTCCCCTGTCATCTTTACTCATCATCCAAGATATCTAAGTCAACTACGGTAGATGCAACTTTCTTGGGCTTTGTGAATTCATCCCATGCAGCTACTTGCTCCTCTGAAGGCCAATTGAAATTTTGCACAAGTTGTAGCTATGCCTTTTGTCTTTCCCACCTGGCATCTGTTATGGCTTTGACATCTGTTATGAATTTTGTTAGATCTGTCTCTACCTTTATTGCTTCATCCAAACTTTTATTGAAACTCTCAATGTCTACATTACTATTCTCACCATCAAGAACTTGAGACTTTGAGACTACAGAGTCATTGGATCACTAAATGCACTTTTTTGGTGTTCAAAAATGCTTATGCCACTTACGGCTGCCAATATGCCTTGAGACTGATGTTAGGAGTGGTTAGCTCCAAGTGTGAAAGCTCTGCAAGACAACTAGACCAACTATAGGGACAAGACTACCCTCTTCACTTTTGGCTCTGCAAAACCATGGCTGGTGCACCTAATCCAGTAACTTATGGCATTTTAGGACTTTGGACTGGATTAAACAAAGCAGATGATAGCAAGAGACTACTAAATGTTAACCAGACATTCAGTGAATCTCAATTGCTATGCAGGGTAAAATGGTCTTGTGAAGGGTATTACTACCAACCATAATACTTAAAACTTAAAAGGGTCTTTGATAAATGAGGATAGGGAAGGTAGACAAGAGCCAATCAGACATTGGACTCAACTAAATGTACTAATCCTTGATCAGTGCCATTATCCATTGGGCAGACCTCACATACAAACAATGAAACATGAACCGACTATTGTCAAAGACTCATAGCCATAAATATAAACATTCTAGCCCATCCACTACTTATAAGATCCTTTTGTAGACAACCAAGATTGAATCTATGTCCCCTCTAAAGTATATTTCACTTGATCCTAGATCAAGAACTAAAGACAAGAACATATGCAAAGGTAACCCTATGCAATGGATCAGAAAATCCAAGATTCACAAGAATGACACCAAGGAAAGACTTGGAAGCATGAAAAACTTATATTAAGTATAATGAGTCATGTACATGATCAAAGTAGGACAGAGATCAAACCACTTCAATAACCTGCAAAAGACTTCCAAAAATTCTATTCAGCTTACATGCAATGTGATATAGCCCTACTACAAACCCCTAGAACTAACTATAATCAGAACCTCTAGACTGATTAAAATTTGAACTCTTGGAACTGATAAAATTTAGAACCCTTACTCAGTCAAAAGAGCTACAACTTATACCACTAGCTGCCTTGGAAACCCAAAATAGGTTGCAACAACCTATGGACAGCTAAGGCTAGGGTTACAACTGCCATACCAATTGGAAATGGTCAAAAACTTATTATAGGGGCTGGAAACCAAGCAACCTAGAGAAAACAAATCTCAAGCAGATCTGCAATCATGAAAATCTATGAGCTCAGTAGAGGACACCAAGGATAGCCATGAAAACCAGTCAAATCAACCACCTACAAATAGCTTCTTGAGCTCAAAAACAAACTCCACCAGGTACAAAATCATCATGCAGCCAACCACATAGACCCTTGGGTCAGATCGCAACACCTACCACCATCAAACCAACAAGAAAGTCCGCCAGGAAAGCATAAATTTTGGTACCTCTTATCGTGAAAATCATCTGCAGATTTAAATTTGAATTCCAACGGTCAAGTCTTTGGCACCCAGCTCATTTTAAAACATGGCCATTGATGATCCATCCTTCTCAAAAAATTAGGTGGCCCTTGTTTAAGTTCACAATAGTCACGAACCCCTCAAAAAGTCAACAACCAATCAAAAACTAGCACGTTAGCAATACAGGCACTGTGGACCCGCCCAACTCCGCAACCATGATGCCAGCAATGGTCACATGATCACATAGCCAAAAACTAGGCTATGCAAACACGTGACAAGCCTCCATGTCAATGCCACCCTATCACCCACTGGCCAATCAAAACTAAGCACATCACCAAGCAAGCGGCCCTAGTTTATCTGGCGAACTGGTGACCGAAGAATTTCCACCAATTCACAAAATACTTTCCACCATCGCTAAAAAACTTAGCGATCACACGACCACTATTCGCTAAATCGCCAAATAAACTAGGGCATCACCAAAACATTATGCAAACCAGTGAACAATAAGAAAGTTTGTCAGGTCGCTAAACATTTTATCACAACTACCAAAGACACCGAGAAATTCAACTAAGCCCACATGGGAAGATCGATGGGTGTCGCAAGATCTTAAGCCTTTGACACACTCGATGAGATTATATGTCATTCGTCGATTAACTGATAAGATCAGGACCCACTGACACATCTAGAAACCAAGTCCCACTGACAACAAGCCACTGTGCAAATACATGGATGAATCAAATAGCACCAACTATGCATATGTGTCAATAGACCCACCTACCTTCCTTATGAGAATCAATGACTGTCGCTATACCATTGCATTAAAGGTTGAGCATGTTTGATTAACAGTATAATGACAGCCACAAGATTAAATCAAACTTTAATCTACCTGAATGCCAAGAAGATCGGTCCCACTGAAAACATCCAACTCGACGTACGTGGACCAATAGGAATGTGCCTATTCACTCCTTTTTTGATACTGGGACCACTTCCAATTTCTACGTAATCAGCTTTGACACCCCTCCACTGTGCACTGACATAACCAATGAAACACCGCCACGGAGGCCGAACCTGACAAATGACCACACCAAGTAATTTACCTTCATTCTGCATCAACAGCTCTTGTTAAAGCACATGGTTAAAAGGGCCTCATCTTTCCTCAGTGATGTAGCGACAACCACTTATCTTTGTCGCCTATTAAACATTTGTCAAACCCTACCCAATGGGCCCACTGGGACAGGTGTCAACCGATCGCATGGTCGCATGTTAGAAATTCCTGACATGTGATCATGCGACAACCAATGAAAACACACACCTTCACCTCCCTTCTGACATTAGGACCACCACCGAATAAATGCTTGAAACAAACAAAATCAATGGCAGACACATGATTGCATGGGGTGAGAATATTCCATGCGATCACATGCCGACTGTCGATCTCCTCCCTTTGTCACTTGAAGAATTTGGCCTCACCAACCATCACACTTGTGCACTTAAGACTGACAAACAAGGAGTGCTGACAAAAGAGAAGAAATGCAAGGTCAAAAACACACAGGGTTTTCGGTGAAAGATCGAAAACATCCAGGATTTTCATGCAGACCAAAAGGTGGCAGGGAGACCGAAAACATCATGGGTTTTCACAAATATTGTGGGTTTTTGACACTTAGGCAGATTTTGAAATTATTTCCTACAGACCTTAAAACTTGAATATCTCCCTGGGTTTTGCAATTCAGCATGTGCAATTTGGACTAGAGCTTGGTGACACAATAAACTACCAGGGCTAAGGGCACACACCATGAAACACATAGATTTTCATCGCAAGATAAAAGTGTGATCACAGGCATGGCAAGACAGCTTAACTAGATTTACAGGGGAAAGGCCATTTTCATTAGATTTTTGCATTAACTGGAAAATGGACTAACACACTTAACAACTGCATCTGGAGATGTGAAGAATACTATGAAAGAAAATCTAGAGATTCAGTGACCAAAGAGAAAAGTCATAATCAATGAATAAAATATCACTTTGATAAATCATTCTGAGATCACCTGACTGAAGGTATTTTCTATTAAGAGATCACGCAACTATAGTTCTTCTCTTAACAATTTGTCAGAGTAGTCGCTAGATCTCAAGAAAACATTCTGAGACTTGGAGACTAAAGGGAAACTGCTAGGTCATGTAATAATAAGGAATATTCTAAAGTGCTTCCGAAATCAGGCGACAAAAGCTTTCAGACATTCACTAGACATGAAAGAATATTCTAATTTCTTCAAGAGATTGAGTGACTAAGAGGGGAACTTTAAAATGCACATGCTTATTTCAATGCTTAAGTGACCTGAAAAAGGTAACAGAGAAATATAAAACTAACAACCAAAACTAGGGCTTTTAAAAAAAATTTCAAAGACATTTAGACCTAGCAAACCCTAAAGACTACAAATTTTTTGAAAATAATCTATCTTTGGGGCAAAACTCAAACAACAAGATTTCTAACCAACAAAGGGGAAGGGTAGAGAGTAGGGGGGAGAGAGAGAGAGAGAGAGAGAGAGAGAGAGAGAGAGAGAGAGGGAGAGAAGGGAGAGAGTAGGAGAGTAGGAGAAAGAGAGAGAAGGGGAAGGGGAGAGGGAGAGAGAGAGAGACAAACAGACAGACAGATAGACAGACAGACAGATAGACAGACAGACAGACAGACAGACAGATAGACAGACAGACAGACAAATAGACAGAGAGACAGAGAGAGACAGAGAGAGACAGACAGACAGAGATAGAGATAGAGACAGAGATAGAGAGACAAAGATAGAGATAGAGACAGAAACAAAGACACACACACACACACAGAGACAGAGAGACAGAGATAGAAACAAAGACAGACACACACACACACACACAGAGGAGAGAAAGACAAGAGGGAGAAAGGTGAGAGAGAGAGAGAGAGGTGAGAGGAGAGAAAAGTTAGAGAGAGAGAGAGAGAGAGAGAGAGAGAGAGAGAGAGAGAGAGAGAGAGAGAGAGAGAGAGAGAGAGAGAGAGAGAGAGAGAGAGAGAGTGCCAAAATTTTGGCAGGAGATATCGGATATCTAATAGTTTCAGATATTCGATATTATCGGATATCCGATTCATTTTACTGATGTAAAGTAAAAACAAGATTCTCTAGGTCCCTCCAGAGAGTCACATTTTTTTCTTGAATTACGGGATTCGAGTTGCAGCGAATCCCATTTTGTCTCCAAAGAAGACAAAAATCCACTTTTTGGGGTGATTTTCTCTATTTCCAAAGGTATTTGCATCACATTTTTGGTCTAACTATGGGGAGTAGTAGTCATCGAAAGCATAAACAAAATAGGAGACTCACAAATGAAGATGTTGAAGTGTAAATAGAAATGGATAGGGTTTCCCATCAGAACAAAAGACAAGTTATGTTAAATATTAATAAAGATGTCGATATAGACCCACCTTTCAATGTGGTTTCAAGTGAAGAACATGAATTTGAAGATGAAAATGTAGGTTTTGGAAATGAACATGTAGATGTGGCCAATGGAAGTGTGGACATTGTCAATGACAATCCACCAATTGAATATGAAGGAATTGACAATGCTAATGGTGTAGAAGAACCAAATAAACATTGCACCTCTCCAAATTATATGAGAAATGAAGTCCCTTCGGAGGAAGAAAGACAAACTTCAAAATTAAGACCTTCAAGAAGAACTAAATGGTTACTTGAAATTGATGAGAACATAATGAGCAATTTCAATGGCAAGAGATCAAAAAGAACCATTCAGTTGCGGGTTTCAAAAAATTTTGACAATTTTTTAGGCACAAGACGTTGGTTGAGCAATGTCAAATGTTTTTTCAATTGTTAAAGATGTAGAAGATGAGATGTATACTAGTCAAATTGAAAATTAGTGTGAACAAGAAAAAGGAGCGGAATGCTATTATTGTGAGAAATCTTTTTAGTGCTCTCAATTCCATTGGGAAGACTACCAAGGAAAAAGATAAGAGAGCCGCTAGGAGGGTTATTACAACCTCCTTTGTAAGTCATCATTTGAGAAAGGCTCGTTTGATGAGACAAACTTGTGTTGACTTGAATCTAAATCGTAAAACTTTGGATAGAGCACTTGCAAGAAGAGAAAGACTTGATGATCCTCTTCAAAATGATACATGGGCTTATGGTGGGAGACTTTCACGTTGTGATAAGAAGCTTACCAATGCTGTGAAGGATCAAATTCAACTATTTTGGCAATCTAACTCAAGAGTGTCACCAAATGTGAAGGATGTCTTGAAGTTGAGAATTGGCATTCAAGACCGCACCCCGCATCCCAAACATTATTTGGAGGTGAGTCAAACAATGTTGTTCAAAAAAATTTGTGAGAAACATTCAACATTACAAATATCACAAAGAGCTTTTGAAGCCCTGAAGCCTTTTTTTGTGTGCCTCTAAAGATTCAAAATACTTGTTGTTACAAATATCATGTGGAGTTTTCAATGCACCATGAATTGTTACGATCCATTCATTCTACTTTACATAGTAGTGAAATGTTGGAGGAGTGTAGTACAAGTGCTCTTCCAAAATCATCAAGAGACTTTCTAGATCATTTTTTATGTCCTAGAGATGATGGATGTTTCTTTTATAGAAAAGATTGCTTAAATGACAAGTGCTCAGAGTGTGGTGGGCTAGTGAAGTTTGTTGAATATTTTCATGAGGGCTGCGAACATGATTTTGGAAAGACAATTTTCCACAAAAAGGTATATGAAACTGTTAAATATACATTAAAAAGTGGAGGTGAAGGATCTAGATCTGAATTGGTTACTAAAGAATGCAATGTAGCTGATTTTATTTCAGATTTCAGGAAGAATCTTTTTTACAAGTATGCAAGGCATAGTCATGGGTCTCAGTGGTTGGATCAACAATTCAAGATGTGTAAGGACACTTTCCCGATAGGCACTATTATATCAATTGTTGACTTTGCAAAGAACTATACATTGCATCCCTAAAATGACTTGCAAGCTCAATATTACAATTCTATTCAGGTTTCTATTTTTGTGCACATAACATATAGAAATTCCCCTGATAGTACAGAAGATGACCAGAAGATAATCAGAGAATACCATTTTTATATGAGTGATGATAGATTGCACTCATCCGAGTTTGTCCAACATTGCTTTGAGAATTATTTTTAGTGGGTGTGGGAAAATAATACTACTATGGATAGACATCTCATTTGGTTAGATAACTGCACAGGTGAATTAAAAAATGCTCGTATGTTTTATTGGTTATGTAGAATGCATGTAGAGAGAGGTGTACCTCATATTTGGAGTTTTTTTTAGGCTGGTCATGGAAAATGGGAACATGATGGAGCAAGTGCATGCATAAAGAGAGCTCTAGTTAAGGAGAAACTGAGGATTTTAGGTGCAGAAATCATTGATGCTCATTCTATTGTTGATTGGTGTACTTCAACATTATCACAGGGGGGACTCTTGATTCAGCGGTGCGCAGATTCTTTTGGTTGGTTGAGTTGGGCACAATAGGAGATAGGTTGGATTGTCAAACTATGAAAGATTCTTCAAAAATGCATTCATTTTGAAGCTCAAATGCTAGTACATGGGCTATTTGGACATGAGAGTTGGCTTGTTATTGTCTGATTTGTCTTCAATGTGATTGGGATTAGTGTGAGTCAAGTGAGTGGGTTGATACATGGGTTCCACATTATCTTACTCATTTATCTATCATAGTCTCTGTAATACATCATGACATGGATTGTTCACTTCACTACGACCATCTTTCAGATCTTCTATAGCTAGGACATGTTTTTGCATTGGTTGCACCACAAGGGAATGATGAGAGATCGGATTATTGGTTAGCATGTTGTGTATGAGGAAAGCAAAAACTTGCACAACCAATGACAGATGATGATATATTCACATATTCAACAAGATCACATGTTGTTGCGAGAACATGGTTGCGCACATATATGATTAGAAATAATGGCATTCCTACATTTGAAGACTATGAGAAGCACAAAACCATTCTCATGTATTCACACCTTGTTATAGCAGCCAATGTTAAGTTGTTCAAACATCAAGGAAAACCAAAGACAAAGGAACTTTGGACTATTAGTACTGTTGATCATGAAGCAACATTGAATACTCTCAAGCACATAGATGACCCTTTAGGCACACTTCAGTAGATAAGTTCAACTATGCATTATTTAGTCATGTTCTTTGGTTCATTTAGTTACTTATACATGTTCATAATCTTTTTCTCAAACCTATATAAACTTCTTATATTCTCTATTAACTTTTCTTCTATCTTTCAAATGCAGGGATTGGAGTGAAAAGGACACTTATTTATTATATATAGTTGTGTAATTTGCATATTTAGATGCCAAATTTTGTATATAAAACCAACAATCGAATGTAATGTGCATAGTTAGATGCCAAATTTTATATGTAAAAATAATAATCAAATGTAATGTGCATATTTAGATGCCAAATTTTGTATATAAAAACAAAAATCAAATGTAATGTGCATATTTATATGCCAAATTTTGTATATAAAAAATTAGATGCAAAATTTGAAATATAAAAGAGCCCATGGGGTTGATTTGCAAATATTAAAAGCCCACATTTGTATCGTCTTAATGCCATGTAAAGTGTAAAAAATGTGTTTCCTTACTATGAACGTTGTATCCTTATATAATTTGTTTCATCTTAATTTTGTATCCTTACATTTGTATTGTATTAATTCCATGTACATTTGTATCATCAAATGATGTAATAGCTGGAGTCATTAAGTCAAAATTGGTCAAATGTGTCCAAAGTAAAATGATGATTCCCTAGGGTGAAGGGATAGTGTTCAAAGATTGCATCCTAGCACTAAATGGACTATGCCATTAGCTTCAATTGGGTGGGTAAACACTAGGGACAACCCCATTTTGACCACTGAGTCAGTAGAATGTTCTAGACCATGCCAAACCAAAGTGTCCCCAAGGTGCACTAAGCACGATTGAGCAGCAAACTTTCAAGGCTCATTTCTCAAACTCTGTGAGAGGTATTAGTGATTTGTGAGATGCTACAAGACCACATTTTTGAGTCCTAAAATAACCTCTCTCCATTCTTGGAGATTCAAATTTGTTTGAATTTGGCACGCCAGTCTCACTTGATGCCAAAACTTGCAGTGAAGGTCAGTTGAAAGTTGCACCACTAGATTACTTCCAAACCATTCATCTCGGTACCAAATGGACTACATCATTAGCTTTGGTTGGGTAGGTAAACACTAGGGACAACCCCATTTCAATCACTAAGTCAGTAGAATGTTTTAGACCACACTGGACCAAAGTGTCCCCAAGGTGCACTAAGCACGATTGGGCAGCAAACTTTCAAGGCTCATAAATCAGACCCTGTGAGAGGTATTGGTGATCAATGAGATGGTATAGGAATAAATTTTTGATGCTTACAATAACCTCTCTCCATTCTGGGAGTTTCAATTTTGTTTGAATTTGGCATGCCAGTCTCACTTGATGCCAAAACTTGCAATGAGGGTTAGTTGAAAGTTGCACCACTGGATTACTTCCAAACCATTCATCCTGGCACTGAATGGAATAGGCCATTAGCTCTATTTTTGTGGGTAAATGATAGGGACAACCCCATTTTGACCACTGAGTCAATAGAACATTCTAGACCACGCCGAACCAAAGTGTCCCCAAGGTGCACTAAGCACGATTGGGCAGCGAACTTTTGAGGCTCGTAACTCAAACCCCATGAGAGGTATCAATGATCTATGAGATTCTATAGGACCAAATTTATGAAGCCTACAATAACCTCTCTCCATTTTGGGAGATTCAAATTTGTTTGAATTTGGCACGCCAATCTCACTTGATGCCAAAACTTGCAATGAGGGTCAGTTGAAAGTTGTACCACTTGATTACTTCCAAACCATTCATCCCAGCACAAAATGGACTATGCCATTAGCTTTGATTGGGTGGTAAAATGCTAGGGACAACCCCATTTTGACCACTAAGTCAGTAGAACATTCCGGACCACGTCGCACCAAACTGTCCCCAAGGTGCACTAAGCACAATTGGGCAGTGAACTTTCAAGGCTTGTAACTCAGACCCCATGAGAGGTATTGGAAATCTATAAGATGCTACAAGACCATATTTTTGAGGCTTAAAATAACCTCTCTCCATTCTGGGAGATTCAATTTTTTTTGAATTTGGCACGCTAGTCTCGCTTGATGCCAAAACTTGCAGTGAGGGTTAGTTGAAAGTTGCACCATTGGATTACTTCCAAACTGTTCATCCTGACACTAAATGGATTGTTCCATTAGCTCTGATTGGATGGGTAAATTCCAAGGACAACCTCATTTCAACCACTAATTTAGTAGAACATTCCAGACAACGCCGGACCAAAGTGTCCCCAAGGTGCACTAAGCACGATTGGGCAGAAAAATTTTGAGGCTCATAACTTGGACCCTGTGAGAGGTATTAGAAATCTATGAGATGCTATAGGACCACATTTCCAAGGCCTACAATAACCTCTCTCAATTCTAGGAGATTCAATTTTTTTTGAATTTGGCACGCCAGTCTCGTCTGATGCCAAAACTTGCAATGAGGGTCAATTGAAAATTGCACCACTCGATTACTTTGAAACCATTAATCCCAGCACCAAATGGACTATGCCATTAGCTCTAGTTGGGTGGTTAAACTCTAGGGACAACCCCATTTTGACCACTAAGTCAGTAGAACGTTCTAGACCACACCGGACCAAAGTGTCCCCAAGGTGCACTAAGAACGATTGGGCAGTGAACTTTCAAGCCACGTAACTCAGACCCCATGAGAGGTATCAGAAATTTGTGAGATGCTACAAGAACATGTTTCCAAAGCCTACAATAACCTCTCTCCATTCTAGGAGATTAAAATTTGTTTGAATTTGGCACGCTAGTCTCGCTCGATGCCAAAACTTATAGTGAGGGTCAGTTGAAAGTTGCACCACAGGATTACTTCCAAACCATTCATCCCAATATCAAATGGACTATGCCATTAGCTCTAGTTGGGTGGGTAAATCCTAGGGACAACCCCATTTTGACCAGTGAGTTAGTAGAACATTTCGGACCACGTCGGACCAAAGTGTCCCCAAGGTGCACTAAGCATGATTGGTCAGCAAACTTTCGAGGCTCATACCTCAGACCCCGTGAGAGGTATCGATGATTTGTGAGATGCTACAAGACCGCATTTCTTAGGTGTTCCTAGTGTATTTGTAGGGGTATAGGTAGAGTACTGATATTTTTTCCAAAAGACCAATACTTGAATTTGAGATATGTTTTGATATGGCCAAAAGAGTGTTTGATTATTGCCAAAAGGGTGTTTGATTATGTAATTAGGCTAGTTTGAAATCTTTTAGCCATTGGGAGTAAAGGGTAAGTCTAGAAACCTTGAAACCACTTTAATAGATATCCTTATATACCTCAAATGATGAATTACACGTGTGAACACACGTAGCACATAAAGTGTACACATAAATTTTCTTAAGTCATGAAGCATACATGTAGCACATAGATTATAAAGCATACCACATGAATTCACTTAAGTCATGCAGGTAGCCCATACACATGAATTTAGGTTATGAAGAATGTACTTGAATAGACATGAATATACTTAAGGCATAAATCATACATAGGAGTACATACACACAAGCATATTTACATACTAACAATGAATAAATGAACACATTTAATTAACAAATTGGATTGAATATCAAGTTTCATATATATATCAAAATGAATAATAATTATGTACATATTTACATGTCAACATATCTAGATACAATGTGGCATACACCATCTCAAAATGTGTCATATGACATCTCAAAATAAGAATTTGAACTAAAAATGTTTCTAGGACATCCTATTCTACTGGTGGATCATCAAAATGTAGCCTCTTTGAAGTACTCTTTGGCTCTAATGGATCCTGCATTCAAACATAGAAGTGAAACCCCAATTTAGATTAAAATTTAGAATCATAGTCAACAATAATAAATAAAATTTAAAATAAAATTGAACTCTCATATACCTCACTTCTCTATCTCCTCCCATGGATAGGAGACCTAATATATGTCCTTGGTAGTATAGGAATAGTGCCACCAAAGTCAACTCCCACCTGTATATGTTTGCAAACATGAGATTGATCTACGAGTTATACTATTTAATGTTAAATACTTGGTAACAAATATATGTTTACAAAATAAATGAATTAAAATTAAAACTTACCTGTGTTGAACTTTCTTCAGGGATTATTGGTTGAGTCATCAACAATACAAACCCTTGGTATTCTGCCTCCCTCAAACTAGGAGTGACCTAGAAAATTTAAACAAATACTTCATACTATCATAAATTGACCATATTATATATACTTGATAGTAAAATACACACAAATAACTTTAGAAATGTACGTACCATGGGCCTATCACTATGAATGGATATGCCTATGACTCTATCATGACGATAGGGTCTCACAACATCATCATATGCCACTCTCTGTCAAATAACTCATGTAAATTAAAAATGAGTACGCACAACTAACAAGTATACATGTATGCATAAACAAACTAAATTACTTAATTACCTTTCCTTTATCAATGGCTAACACCTGTACCCCCTCACATTCCCCCCCGGTGGCAACTGGTGACACCTACATTTGTATATAAAAGATGATCATAAAAATTAGAAAACAATGTACATATACTATTATCATAATTTAAAAGGAAACCAATGAGTACATTAAAATATATGTACCATAGAAGTGTCAAGACCAAATGATATGGCCGAAAGTGTGGACCCCTCCACCTATGCCATCTCCTCCTCTATCATCAACTGAACATAAATGTAACACATAAAAAGACATAAGTGGGAAATTATTATAAGGAAATTCTACTAAAAATACGAACAATAAAATTTAAATACAATGTAAAAAGTGAATTGTTTACCCTTACCATAACAGTGGGAGTCCATGGCTCTGTGGGCTCCTAATGCACATCTCCATGAGCTACTTCAGTGCCTGTAGTGTGTTGTGTAGAATCATCCCCATTGAAGCTGAGATTATATGCATCACTATCAGTCAGGGGACCAAAGCACAGATTCTTGCATATAATGCAAGTGTGGGGCACACAAACATGTGATCTTGTGGAGGATGTGGAAGTGGTAGAAGTATTAGGATGAGGAGGCAACAATGTCATGCTCTGCATAACCAAAAGATCACTCAAGGTGTGAATGGCTCGAATATTCTATGAGCTGGCCTCAACAATAATGTCAGGATGATGCACTATGGGAGGTGGTGAAATATCAGGAGGGGGGACATATGTGTGGGATTTCACCTGTTGTGCCTATGGCCTATCTTGTAGAGTGCCTAAACCTACACCCTGGTTCGGTCTCATACTCCAATAATTCACCTTGTGACCAAGCACAAATTCAGTATACAATTTTTTAATAAAATAAAATGGGACATCCAAATTGTTGTGAGGTGGTCTATCAAAAACCATCCACCAACGGTCCCAAAAGTTATCACATATTGCACTATTTGTGCACCATTTAATTGACAACTTGGTTTTTTTATGGTCTACTTTTAGACCGGTTTTAGGATCCACAAAGAGATTAGCTATGTCATGTTTTGTTATATTTAGGTTCATGACTTGATCATAATCAAGCCCATCGTCAAACTGGGTGTGCATGGAATCGTGCCAAAGAAGTGCAACACTATGTTGTTGTGTAATTTTCTCCATGTTTTCAATAATCGAGTTCAATTTCATAAACATGGGGCACAATGTGGGGATGTTGGCATAGGTGGTTTGAAATCCTCTAAGTTCATTTAGATTATCTCCTATTAGATCCTCTAAACAATGAGGGTTTGTGATAGGTACATCTTCTGGAGGTGGTTCTGGATTGTTTGTGGGATCATTAGGAGTGTTTTCTGATTCCATGTCTGATTACAATGAAAAAATAAATAGATAATTACAATGAATTTTAAAAAACAATACAAAAACTCATTTAAACAACTAATTTTTATATAAAAACTATAAATTTCTATTAAAAAATAATAAAAATAACAAAAATTTGAATATTAAACCTACCTTAGATTTTTAGGCAAATCAGATAGGGGATAGCAAAGCTAATATCTAAAACCCTCAGTCGCATTCACATTTTCACAATGAGAAAATGATAAACGTGGCTAGGGGTACAGTGCTATATTTACTGGCAAATATCAAATATTTGATTAAGCCTTTTGCTTTGGCTTTTGGCTTGGCTAGGTGTACTGACACCCAGGCCTACTAAAAAGTCAACATATGCATTTGTGCACTTTTGGATGAGTGAAAATAAGTTTTTTTCACATCGCCACTTTTTGGCATACCATGATCCTGCACATACCCCTGACCTAAACCTAAGATCCACAAAAGAGATTAAGTGGAAAAAGATTAATCTACCTCATCAAGGAGGTATAAGGATGGCCTAATTATGAGGATATGGAGTGTTTGGAAGAGGTTGATATTATACTTGTGTGAATTTTATTTGATGTGAATGTTGTTGAAAGTTTTATATTCTGCAAGTTGATTACTTTTGGATAGTGGACTACAAGTTTTTATGTTGTTGATAGAGACCAAGTAAATTGATGAATAGATCTAAGTTTTTTGAAGAGTTTAAAATTTTTTTTGGGACATTTGGACCTGAGGATAACTGATTTACTCCCCTCTCAATTATTCTTAAAATCATCCTAACAATTGGTATCAGAGCCGTTAGTTCTTTTAAGGATAAATTTTAAAGCTATTTGAAGCTAATGATCAAGATGTACAAAAAGGAGGTACCAAACTTGAACAAGGATAACTTCCTTGCATGGTAGAGCTTGATGAAATTGCATCTAGCTGGTATTGGTGATTCAACAAAATACTATGTGGAAAATGCTTATGTACCAATTTTTGTACCTATGATAACCGAGGACGTGAAGGAAAAACAAGAACACAAAAAGAAAATGTTGGAGATTGTATCATCCCTAAGCTATCCTAAATTTGAAGACATCAAGGATTGTACTAATGAAAATAAAATGTGGGATACACTAGCATCTATCTATGGTGGAGATACAAATGTGCTAAGAGCCAAATCTGAAAGTTTGAGAGGTAAATTTGATGAAATGAAAATGCAAGAAGGTGAAAACATTGTTCAGTACTGTGGCAAAGTTAAAGATGTAGTAAATGATATTAGAGGAGCTAATGGAAATATTGATGATAAAACTGTTATCAATAAAGTGTTGAGAACTCTACTTCCTATCTATGCTATTAGAGTTTCTACAATACAATAATCTAGATGTTCTCTTGGTACTGTCCTAACTTTGGAAGGTCTTATTGGTAGGTTTACTACTTTTGAGCTATCTAATTTTGATAACTTCACTACTCACAACATTGAATCTACAGTCAAGTCTCAAATGGATCTTCATAAGTCTAAGAAAGAAAAATAAAGATGTGTGAACAGTGATAGTAACAATGACAGTGATAGTGATACTTTTGATCATGATCTTGATGATCTTGAGGCACTTATGGATAGAAGGCTACCAAGAGGGAAAGGAAAATTTAAAGGTAAACTTCCTATTATCTATTTTTCATGTAACAAAGTTGGCCATATTGCAGCAAGATGCCCTGACAGGAATAACAAGGATGAAAGAAGGGAAAGCGTGTATAAAGACAAAATAAATGACAGAGATCACAAAAGGTACAAGGAATATAAAGACAAAGGTAAGAAATCTTGTTATATTGCTAAAGAAGAAACTGACAATGAAACTAGTGAATCTGATGATTGTGATATAGAAGTTGTTTATGTTGCTATGAAAGATGATTATGATGAAGACGAGAAAAATACACTTATTTCTTATGTTAGTAAAGGTGATAAATGGATTATTGATAGTGGTTTCTCACATCACATGATTGGTGATAAAAGTAAGTTTGAAATCTTAAATCATTATTAAGGTAGAAGTGTTAAGTTTGGTAATGATGCACCATGTCCTGTGAAAGGAAGATGATTAATTAGATTGACTGATAAGATTAGATGTGACAATGCTTATTGGGTTAAAGGTCTTAACTATAATTTGTTAAGTGTTGCATAGTTAAATACTACTAGTTATCGAGTTGAATTTCATCACAAGAAGGATAAAATATTTGATGTCATTGGTGAACTAATTGGAAGTGGACAACATAAAAAAGGTAATTTGTTCTCTCTAGACCTATGTGAGGAAAAATGTTTGTTTTCACAATTTGATGATGTATGGTTATGGCATAAGAGGTTGTGTCATGTGAACTTTGATAATTTGGTAAATATTGGTAAGATGAAGAAAGTTAGAGGATTACCAAGATTAAAGAAACCTGATAGTGTGATGTGTAAACAATGTCAATTGGGAAAATTAAAAAAATTAGTTTCAAGAGAAAATCATATACTTCAGATGATATTTTGGAATTGGTTCATACTGACCTTTGTGGACCTATTGGTATCAAAATCTACTATGGTGATAAATATTTCATTATGTTTGTTGATGACTATTCTAGAATGATGACTGTGGTGTTTCTGAAAGAGAAATATGATGCCTTTCAATTGTTTAAGTGGTATTTGGAAAAACTTGAAAAAGAAATCGGTAAAAGCTTGACATGTTTGAGATCTGACAGAGAAGAGAGTTCATATCAAATGAGTTCAACATATTTTGCAATGATAGAGGAATAAAGAGACAAATGTTTGCACCTAGGACACCACAACATAATGTTATAGAAGAAAAAAGAAATAGATCAATTGTGGATTGTGCTAGAACACCGATGATAGAGAAGAATGTTTCAAAAATATACTAGAGAGAAGCTTTAAGTACAATTGCTTATACCTTGAACCGAGTACAAATCAAGAAAGCTACAAATGCTACACCTTTTGAATTATGGCATGGTTATGCACCTAATGTGAAATATTTTAAAGTCTTTGGAAGAAAATATTATATACTGAAGGACAATAGGAGTGGAAAACTTGATGCTAAAAGTGATGAAGGCATATTCCCTAGATATTCCACTAAGAGAAAAGCTTACAAGTGTTTGAATTTTAACACTAACAAAGTTGTGGAAAGTGCAAATGTTAGAGTTGATGAATATGTAGAAAAGAATAAAGTTGAGTGCAAACAAGAACTTGAAGATTACAAATCTTTTGTATACATGGAAGAAGGAGAGAGAAGTAATAAACCTAAACCAGAAAATAAACATGTTGAGAAACAACATGGACCTATCGAGTTACAGCAAGAAATTGTTGAGCATCAGGCGGTTGTTGCCGAGCAATTAGGTGAGTAGGCATAGAATCTTGAAGATGAACCTGAAAATCAAGAACAATTAGAAAGGAGATCTGAACCTACTTTGGCACAATATGTGAGAAGACATCATAAGCCATAAAAAATCATTGGAGATAGAGAATATGGAGTTATGATAAAAATTAAGTTGAAAGATCAAACATGCTTATTATGTGAATTTGAGCCTAAGACAGTAAAATATTCTTTAGAGAATGAAGATTGGATACAATCCATGAATGAAGAAATAGAAAAGATAGAAAAGAAAAAAGCCTGGACACTAGTGCCAAGACCAGAAGACAAGAATGTTATTGGAACAAAGTGGGTATTCAAAAATAAGCTAAATGAACATGGAGAAGTCACTAGGAACAAAGCTAGATTGGTATGCAATGGATATGCATAGGAAGAAGGAATTGAATATGGGATATTATTATCTGAAATCTTTGTTGATGCTATCATATTTGGAGGGCAAGATGCCCTATGTCAAGCATTTTCAAATGAGATGCAAACTGAATTTAAAATGTCTATGTTTGGTGAGATCAAATTCTTTTTTGGTTTGCAAATTTATCAGATGAAGAAAGGTATCTATATTACACAATCTAAGTATGTCAAGGAGATACTGAAAATTTTTGGTATAGAAGATTCTAGACTAGTAAGTACACCCATGGCTATTGGACAAAAAATATTAAAAAATGATGAATCATCTGAAGTAAATCAAACCTTGTACAAGTCTATGATTGGAAAGCTACAATATGTTGTCCATAGTAGACTAGATATTTCCCTAGTAGTTGGGATTGTTGCAATATTTTATGAAAATACTAAAGAGAATCACATGATGGCAGTGAAAAGGATATTGAGATGTCTGAAAGGAACAAAGGACTATGGATTGTATACAAGAAGAATAAAAATTTTGAATTAAAATTTTACACTGATGCAGATTGGGAAGGAAATTTTGATGATAGAAAGAGTACAAGTGGAGGTGCATTCTTTCTAGGAAAGAGATTAGTCTCTTGGACAAGCAAGAAACATAATTGCATTTCCCAATCTACAATAGAAGCTGAATATGTAGCAGCAACAGTGAATTTTTTAAATTTAGTGTGGATCAAGCAATTGTTAAAAGGTATGAAGGATCAAGACACAAGTGTTAATAATATATCAAAGAATCCTACAATGCACACTAAGACTAACCATATTGCTATCAAGTATCATTACTTGAGAGAGCTAGTTCAAGACAAAGAAGTGAGACTAGAATATGTGAATACAAAGGAACAATTAGTAGATATATTCACAAAATAATTACCTAAAGATGCTCATGAGTATCTTAGAGGTAAATTAGGGGTGATTCCCCTAGCTGAGGCTACCTACTAACATATATGGGATCATTTCTTCAAATGTACTAATCAAAATATTTGACAAATTGATACAAAGGAGGTCACACTTTAGGAGTTGCCTAGAGTTTTGAAAATTAAAGAAAAAGATGTTGAGAAATCATAAGGAAGATGATAGAGGGAGAAATAAAATTCAAAGAATTGACATGAAGATATCTACATGGTTAAGATGAATGTATTTGGCATTGTTGTCAAAGAGGGAGAGATTCAGAAGGAATTATCAAGAGTAAACATGAGGGAGAGATTGAATAAGAAAGAGGGAGAGATTCAGTAAAGATGAACAAACAAAGAAAAATATTTCCAAGAGGGAGCTGATACTTGGATGAGAAATTGGAATGAAGCTAAGGATATTAATGAAGATCTGATACACAGAGAGATTTGAAAAAAGTTGCTTCATTGCATATTTTTTGGATTGTATGGTAGAACATGTGGTGTTGCCATCAATGCCAAAGAGGGAGATTGTTGGAAACTACAATTGAAACAATTTTTATATTGTCATTGATGTCAAACCTTAACTGGTAAGACAATTTCTATCTAGTAGAGTACCATATCTTTTGATTGATCAAGAGGATTTGATAAGAGGAGATAACAAGAGGACCTAAGGAAAGGTTTGGTTATGTGATACTTTAATGGCTACTTGATTAGTTGGCACATTAACAAGGTAATGTGTTTTTTATCTTTAACACTAAGTGAATAAGTCAATAGATTTTAAGAATAGGCTTAACCGAGAAAAATAGAAGAAATTTAGTTTAAGCCAAGTGATGCTAGTGCCGAACGAGTGCCAGTATAAGCTGAGTAAATTTTAGTGTCAACCAAGCATCAATAATTGCCTAGTAGATAATTAACTGAGAAAAGATAGTGTTCTTCAAGAAGACAAGTTTTAGCGATGACTAAGTTATCTAGTGATGATCGAGGAGATGAACACAGTATTACCTAAGTGTCAGTAATTTACAGTTTATGAAGGAATTTAGAATCCCACCTGGCATAGTTGAATTCTTGGGATATGTAAAATGTGTTGACATTATTAATGAATGATATGGAGCATTTAATGCATGATAAAATGTCTTCTTATGGATTCAAGGAGAATTTTGGAGATGTATTTAGAAGGAAAATGAGGAGAACAAAATGATGGAAGGATTTGATAAATTTGACCCAAACCTAAGATCTACAAAAGAGATTAAGCGAAAAAAGATTAATTTACCTTATCAAGGAGGTATAAGGATGACCTAATTGTGAGGATATGGAGTGTGTAGAAGATGTTGATGTTATTGACTGATGAATCTAAGCAGAAGGCTAAGAAGAGTTGTGAAGAGTTGAACAGAGTAGAGGTAATTTCTTGAAGGTATTTTCAAGAAGATCAGACATGGAGATGGAAATGAAGGTCAATTAGTAAATTAGCATATGAGAAAATTGGATCTATATTTGCAAAGTGAATTGTATATTTCATATAAGAACCTATTGTGACTTTCTAATCATTGTATTAGTTAAAATCCTTTAATCAAGGTTGACCTAATAGTCATTGTGTAAATCCTTTAATCAAGGTGACATTCTAATGGAATGTTCTTAAGCCCTCTAACCAGGCCACTCTTAACAAGGTGATTAAATCCTTTAACATGGTCACACCTAACAGTGTGTATTGTAAAACTTTAATAGGGTTGGCTTCTCACAGAGCTCACTTCAAAAGAGTGAACATTATTAGCATGTTACTGGTGGTTTTTTCCATATTGGGTTTCCATGTTCAATCCTGGTGTTATACTTGTGTGAATTTTATTTGATGTCAATGTTGTTGAAAGTTTTATATTCTACATGTTGATTACTTTTGGATAGTGGACTACAAGTTATTATGTTGCTGATAGAGATCGAGTAAATTGATGGATAGATCTAAGTTTGTTGAAGAGTTTAAAAGTTTTGTTGGTACATTTAAACCCAAGCATAACTGATTCACCCCCCCCCTCCTCTCAGTTATTCTAAAATAATCCTAACAAACACTTTGTAGATTACCCCTGGTGGTTTGTAGAGGAGGATGCATTTAGTGCACATGCCATGGAGTCAGAAGAGTGACTAGATTGTCATAGAGAACAGAGAGGGCTGACTATCTCAGTCAGAGATTGAAAGCTTTGTTTATACCTTAAAATGTGTTTTGGCCATGGAGGATTAAGGGGGATGAAGATATCTATGTATACCACAAGGAGGATACTTGGAGGAGGTAGAGGATCTCATTGCAAAGGTACAAAAATCCAAGGTACAGAGGTAAACATGATTGCCTTTGAATGACAATATTTTGGTGAGTTAATTTGTTTTGTGTAGGAGTCTAAATGAAATAAATCAATGGAATAGAATGGGTGTGGAAAAATTTTAGAAAGCTATGTAGGTGTCTTTTTTATGAGATGAAAAATCCAAAATGTTTAGGGGGAATGGTGTGATGACTATCCTGAGTATGGATTCATAAGTTGCAGAGTCATTGTCTGATAGATACACTCCTAGCTTGCTATAACTTACTTGATTAAGACCCTCACTATTTTGAATCATTCCAAGAAACTAACCCTAACTCATAGGATCTTCCAAGCACTCTTCAATATAGTTTAGGACCTCTTCAATGCCTCCTCACAAGGTGACAATCTTTAGTGCTTCACTAGGATAACTATCATCAATGTTGTGACTAACTTCTCAACTCCCTTTAGAGTCCATCCAATAACTCTTTCTTGCTTAATGGTTTTGCTGATTTTTTCAAGGGTTCCAATGTCTTCCTCCACTCTTTAAAAACCCTTTTTGATCCCTTTACCTTGGGGAATCAAGGTCTTTTTCATTTCTTTCAAGAATCTTGGTTCAATTTGCGTTTTAGGCCTATTAGGTCTATTATTTCTAATCCCATAGTTTTTGGCCATTCTTAGAAAATTTCCCCAAAAAAACCTATGAATAAATATTGGATTCTGACACCCTTTATGGAATTATTCAATATTTTCTTTGTCTCCCATCTTCAAGTTTTCTGTACAAGTGATTCCTATAATCAAGGGCTTCTAGGGCTAATAGGGGCTCCAAGAACCAGTCATGTGTTTCAAGCCTCAAAATATCTTCAAATGGATTAGCTAGGTGCCAAACTTCCTCAAGGGTCCCTAAAAAACATCAAAGAAACCTTCTAACCTCTTGGATTCAACTCAACATTCAAACATCTTCAATCAAACACTATTCTTCATCTACAAATATCTAGTCAGGTGTCACTGGACTCGCCTAGGACTTTCTTGCAAAAATAGAAAATGCCTGTTCCAGGCCTCCACCAGACATATGCACACTGTATATACACCTTCCTAACATTTCCCAAGGACCTTTGATGATTCAACTATAGGGTTTCATGTGGGATTCATTTCTTTACACCTCGGTCTTGGATAGGCTAGTGATTGGCAAGATTTACAAAATAATTTACAAAACCAACAAAACTATATACAAGAATCTCCTAACCTATGAAAAATGGAATGAATTAAGCCAAATTTCAAGAATCCAATACAAAGAAACTAGATCCAATCCATTACATTCAAATTCTATTGAAAATTATTCAAAGTGTTTAGTAAACAGAGAATTACAGTACAAAGTAGCTAACTTCGAAAACTTGTAAAAACTTTCATTGGGATTTGGGCTCCTTAGAGCTTTATAATTCCTCCTAATAGGTCCAAGTGATTTGGATACTGACCATGCCCTAAACTTCTATCTTGTGTCGATTTGGATAATTTTGTCATGTAACTTTGCAAAGTTGCAAATGTTGCATTGGCAACATTTTGACAATTTTTGCAAATTTGATTCTAAACAAGTCCAATGACCTTCAAACTTTATCAAATGATGGATTAACATCATAGAACCCATTTTAGGTTCAAATCAACTCTTTCCTAATCATTTTAGGCATTTTTTCCAAAATTCCAATGTTAAGCCTCAAAAGAGTCATAAAACCAAAACAACTAACCAAAAGCAAAAATACTCTAGATTATCTTAAGTCTAACCTAGACCTTATAAAAAAACACACAAAGACCTCCTAGGGTCTACCAAAACATTCTTGACCTGGATAGGGTAATTAAAAACCAAAACTTGGGTAGGACCTTAAGCAAAGTCCTAGGTGCTCATGCACTATTCTCCTAAACAAAAAGGACTTAAGTCGCCACTGAAGGGACCAAGTTACGATCAATTCCTAACTTCTTAAATTCTATCTCTTTGACCCATGTAGCCTCTGCATCTCCTTTTCCTTTCCATTTGATCAAATATTCCCAATAGATCTTGAGCCTGGTCTTCTTGCTCACTCTGGAACACATTACCTTCTCTACTTTTGGAGATGATGTGGAAGGTAACTGAATTTCTTCTACTTCATTTATCACCTCTGTAAGACTCTAGTATGGATCAATGACTGGACCTTTGTATAGTACTAGGTCCACAAAATTTAAGATGAGAGAAATTTTTATGTCCTCAAGAAGCTCCACCTTATATGAATTGGTTCCATATTTAGCTAGAATGGTATAGGGTCCCAAACTTCTCATTTGTAACTTTTTAGGTACTCCCTTTCATATCTTTTCCTTGTTCAAATGCACCATCACAAGATCTCCTAGTTGGAATTGAAGATCTTTCTTTCTTTCATCAACTTTCTATTTAATCTTAGCATTGTTCTTTGTTAGTGATTTCTCAATTGAATCTTGCACTTATTTCATTGATTGGGAAAAGTCTTCAGCATACCCACTCCTTGTAGGACCACCTCCTAACTCTCTGAGCTAAAAAATACCCCTTAGATGAAGTCCATAAACTATTTCAAATGGGATTCTGCCAGTGGTTCTATTGACTATGTCATTGTAAGAATATTCTTCCTATGCCAAGATTTGGTCCCAAGTCTAACCATATTCCTTAGTAAGGCACCTTGGTAGATTACCTAGGCTTTTATTTACCACCTCAGTCTGACCATCTATTTGAGAGTGGTAAGAAGACCCAAAAGATAGATTGGTGCCAAGCTTGTGCCAAAGTGTTTTCCAAAAATGACTCATCAATTTTGAGTCCCTATTTGACACTATAATGAGGGGTAAGCCATGAATTCTCACAACTTCCTTGAAAAACAATTGAGAAATTTGACAAGCATCATGGATAGTCTTACAAAGTTAAAAATGTTCTATTTTACTGAATCTATCCACTATGACATAAATACTATCAAATAACCTATTTTGTCATTAGTAAGACCACTACAAAATCCATTCTAAGACACTCCCATGGTTGGCTTGGGATGGGAAGAGGTTGATAGAGACCTGCATTGCATGATGTCCCCTTGGATTTTTGGAAAAAAACATAACATTCCACATACTTTATGATGTCTTGATTCATCCTAGGCCAATAATAGAATCTCTGAACTAACCCTTGAGTCTTTTTGACCCCAAAATGTCCACTAAGGGCCCCATTGTGCTTTTCTTGAATCAAATTCTCCCTCATTGACCCCCTAGGTAAACAAAGTTGACTACCCCTAAACAAAAATTCATTTTGCAATGTATAATTAGAGAACTCACCATGAAAATGATTCTGGTGCTCCTTATATACCTTGTAGGCCACTAAAAAGTCTCCATCCTTTGAGTATAGATATTTGAAGCTATCAATTCCAATGCTCTGGAATTGAACTTCCTCTACTGTCAAGAGCCTTCTTAGTAGTCCATCAACAACCTTATTATATTTCCCCCTCTTATGCTTGATGTTAAATGTATAAGTGTGTAGGGACTCCACCCATTACATGTGCTTATGACTGATCTTATCTTGGGAGTTTAGGAAACTAAGGGCCTAGTTTTCTAAATAGACTACAAACTCCTTAGGAAGGAGGTAGTGTATCCATTTCCTCAAGGTTTGGACTAGAGCATACAACTCTAAGTCATAGGAAGAGTACTTCCTCTTTGCATCATTGAGCTTCTCACTATGAAAAGCTACTAGTCTCCCTTCCTAGCTTAAGACATCACCTATAGAAATATTACTAGCATCACACTCAATAGTAAAGAGTTTCTCAAAACTTGGAATAACTAAGATGGGTTGAGTGGGTATCCTATTTCCAACATCTCAAATCCCTAATTTTCTTGGTCATTCCATTGGAACTTAATTTTCATGCCACTTGTTATCTAAAACTACAACATAAAGCATAATAAACATAAATAGAAAAAGATTGCATCTTTAGGGGTCTAATTAATACTACCTTTTCGGTATTTATTAATTTACATTTTATTATTGCATTCATTATCAGATTTCTTTTTGTACTCTAAGTATTGATCATATTTTAAATTTCAAAATTCATAATTGATCATTACATTGTGCATTCAAACTGAATGTAGTATACAAGTGTCTTTTCATATTTCAAATTTCATGTCAACAATTGAGTACATCTAGAGAATTGAAAGCATGATAGAAGTATGGAGTAGGGGTCTCATACATTGCCTTCTTGTTTGTGCATTTTCAACTAGTTCTCTGTTAGGTCCTAAGTCCTTAGGTCTAGGTATTCATCTGCATTTAGTTGTTTAGGGTTTTCACCTACATCATGAGAGAGAGAAAGTGGTTTTAGATCCTGTTGGATCTAAGCAATGCATGAAACACAAATAACATACAGTGATAATCAATTCTTTCAATGTTGCATATCTATCTGGTAAATTCAATGCAATAAGGAAACTGTATCCACAATAAGTGAAAGATAGTATCAAAGGGACTTGTTTTCTAAATATGAAACCTTTTACTATTTATGGTCATTCTGATATATGTTGTCCTTTTATAAACCAGATATCTAAATGAAAGGGACTTAGTGTTTCTAACTGAGAAACCTTCTTCAGATAGTAACAATTTCTTACTAGATTAGTGAACATAATAACCTAAATTTTGATTCATAAGTGTCATTTCTTTTGGCATTTTTCATAAACTGATTATTTATTATGTTCACAAATCTGAAAAGTTTGTAGTGTTGTTGTTTCAAGAGCTTAATAGAGCATTTTGTAGTGTTTCAACCTGACTGGTTTTCACATTCTGTCAAAGAAAGAAGATGAAGAACAAGCTGAGATTTAACAGCAAAGTGCTACAAGTGTTCCAGAATAGTCATGATCAAATACCAAGTTACAATTACATAATCATTGGTTTAACATTTCTTTGTTGATTCCAAGGTAAAAATTCAATAAAATTCTTATTGTTGATGATTATAGAAAGAATGCTATAGAATTGTGCTATAAAGTATCATAAAATGTTTACAAAATGTATCTTTGAGTGTCACAAGCCCATGCTTGAACTTCATTGATAATAAACAAACATTTTTACATCCTATTGCATTTCTTTTAAGGATTCATATTCAGCATCAAAACAAAAGAGAACTATGTTCAACCCTAGTAACATATATGAGTGAGGTTTAAAATGTTCACTATTTTCAGCATGGAGTTCAAAATTCAAAATGTCTATTTTCATTTGTTGGTTGAAGTAGCTAAGATTGAAATAAAATAAAAAGTCTGACAATGACTATGATAAAAGGGCATTAATGTGAGTTTTGGAGATTTGAATTCATCTATCAAGCTCTAAGTTCTTTCATTTATATGGGTTTAGTGATCAGTAAACAATAAATAAAATTGGTGCATTGGTGTTCAAAGTGTAACAGTGGTGATTGTATATACAAAAGAGGAAATAGCAGTGACTAGTATTCTAAATGTAATAATAGTGAACATGACAACAATGAACAAATGTATGCAGAATAGTCAAACTGAAGAGTTTAGTAGGTATCTACAGCTAGGTTATAAAATCTACAAATTCATTAAAGAAATCAGCTATTGGATTACATTTACAAATGGTGAAACATTAGTCTCAGTTCTTTACAAAATGAACTATTTTGAAAGTGATATGTAATGATTGGTATTGAAATAATTTTAAAAATGTCCACTATTTTTATAACGATGAAGTCCTATCATTCATTTTTGGCTAAGTCTTGCGAGGATTGAAATGAGGTGACTGGTAAAAGAATATTGGTGACTGTGTAGTCAAAAGAGAAAAAAAATCAGTGAGGTTTTATGTGCATCTAGAGCTAGGCCTTAATCTCCTTGTATTCATCTGATCAAGTTGTGAATTTCATTTTACAAATTTTTGAAGTATGCAAGGTATCTATAGCTAGGTTATAAAATTTACAAATTCATCAAGGAAATAAATTGTAGGAGTACTTTTACAAATAGTTTTTGGCCTTTATCAAATGTACATGTTTGAAAGTAAAGCAAGGTGACTAGAATATTACAACAGTGATTCAAGTTGTGTGTGCATGTGTTCATCTAAGCAAGTTGAAATATGGAGGTTCAAACAGTAAGACAACGAGTTTCTTAAATAAACTCTATAAGTCGAGCTAGAAAATTTCTATCATCTGACAAAGAACAAGTTTTTTGAATGGATTGAATAACAAAATGTGATCATTTTATATGCCATCAAAACATTATTCTTATGAGCTTCAAGAAAAAATTAAAAAAATAGAGACAGAAAGATGTATGTAGCCTGCCGACAAAAGTGCACAAGAGAATGAAGAGTAGAATAACTTATCTATATCTCTTTGTAATTCTTGTTGGTGTTTGTAGTTGAAGCTTGACACAAAGTTCCAGACAGCTCAATAAGAGTCTCATGCTGAGACTAAGAGAGGTCATAGCTACTGCAAGTTTCATTCTTACATCTCTCAGTCATAGCTTGAGTCATACCGGGATGGTTGGAGATAATCCACAAGTCATGGCAATGTCAAAGGTTAAAAACCCACATCAAAAAAAGTGGTAAAACAAACAAGCTATATTTATTCACAGTGAGCTCAAGATTTCAAAGCCTTACCAGTCAAGTTGAGTTGTGATTAAGGAGGAGCAAGCTCAAAGCCAAGTTCATGATTGTGACTCATGGTTTAAAACTCTAAACCATAAACATGAGTCACAGTCAAATACCTAGAAGCTAAGAATCAATCATCAACCTCGGCGACATATTCAAAGCAAAGATAGCTATAGTCAAGTTGTGACTAATGGTAGAAGAATGCAAGGCTAATTCATGGCCAAATTCACAACCATAGGCAAGGATCATGTTTAGAAATAGAAGGGTTCATAGCCAAGTTACAACTAGGCTATCACTTCATGTTACAAAATGCCCACATCCATGAGTTATTCACACCAGTCAAGTAGTTTCACAGTGAACCTAAGCTCAAGGCCGAGTCATAGTCTTGGTAGGTGTGACTTTAAGCGCAAGGTTCTAACGTAGGCCATGAAGACATCCAGTCACTACTACAAACAAAAGAGGGAGCTGTAAGAAAAGAAATAATCTCAGCCTCATACAAAAGCAAGGATACATCAATCACATTTCAAATGGATACACAGTCACTGTTAGGAATGGGAACACTGAGAGGGGGGGTGAATCAATGTTCACTATATTTAATCTTTTTCTTAACTCTTGAAACTTAACTTGAATGCTTAAGTACTAAAATGAACATTAACATAAACAAGATACATAAACACAACACATAACACCAATATGGTTATGGGGAAACCCAAATAGGTAAAAACCCTAGTGGGAATTGACACCCACTAAGAACTGCACTAGTGTCTTATGATCCTTGTTAGAAGATTTGCAACCCTATTAGCAGTTTCTCTTTACAATGCTTTTAGTACAGTGACCTTGTCAAGGGTTAGACTTTGTTAGGAGTCTTTTATAATAACCCTATTAGGGGTAAGGACTCACTATCCTAGAGCTCACTACTCAAGTGGTGAAGGCTACAACCTTCTGATGTCAGATACACACTATATTTGTTGGATGAACTAGTGCTGTGACACTTCTTGTCTAATCAGTTCCTTTGATGTGCTAATGCTTTGACCTCTTGCAAAGCTCTAATACATTCTAACTACTCTTTTCATACCTCTACTTTTCTTATCTTGTCTTTGTTTCAACTTCCATACCTTATTATAAACATGTATCTAATATTTATATGTGCTTATCAAAATAATTAACTAGGTCGACCTATAACTGATTACATACAATGCTTCCAAGTGAATTGGCTCAAGTATTTTTACAGAAAAATATAATTACATGTCTAAAACTTAATTATAATAGGCACATAGCCTTTACAAAACAATATTATAACTACTAAACAAAATACTACCAGTCGGCTGCATACTCTATTATGTTCTGGCATTCACTATCTGTGTAACTTCAACTGTCTGTATCTTTGTCATACTGTATCTTCTGATCATGCACTTTTATACTTAGCATGAATATACTCTTACCATATTATCTTGAAGGGAAAATACCATAAATCAGTCATACACACATGCACTGATGCTTTGACCTTCTAGTACTTTGCTAACTATCTAGTCTTCTGTACTTAGCCAAATTCTGATCTTCTGATAATGTACGTTGACTCCAAAACACTATATGAATTTTTTTCCATAATGAAAACACTATATTTAGTCATATACAATAGTATAGTCAACTTTCCAACAATCTCCCCCTTTTTCATTGGTGGCAACAAAGGAATATGGAAAAGTTACTAACTGTACCCTTATACAAAATTTTTTTTAACATACTTTATCTTATATCTCCCTTAGACTCTATACTATACATATTCTTTACATATAAGACTCCAAGACTCCATATTCTATACACAATACTCCCCCTTTGATATTAATGACAAAGGTGCTTCAAAAAATGTATCTCTACAAGTACTTACAAAGAAAGTACATCTGAATATGCAATCTACAAATTGTGGATCTCTTGTTTCCAAAATGCAATCAATGCATTGATAGTTTGGAGATGGGTGCATAAGGCATATGTCAGCTTCTCCATCTTCTCCAAATCTATGCTAGGACCTTGATCATATGTCACCATGGTGGTATCGATCTCCTTGATGTTTTGATTAAGTACATCCAAAGAGGGCGCAAGAGAATTCTTGAGCTTTGTTTGCCTTGCCCTTATCTTAGATATCTCTTTCTCATCTTTTTCAATCTTGTCTATCTATCCTTGGTACAAATTATTACACATGTTGACATTTATGGAGGGACCTTCCATTGATTTCCTTACATTTTCTATCATTGCTTCTATCTCTTCTTCTCCTTTCTCCTCTTCTACCTTTTCTTCCTCTTTTTATGTTTCTTTTTCTATATCCTTCTCTTCTTCTTTACCTGTTAGATCTTCTATTTGTACTTCTTGTAGCTTGGGTGAATTATCACTGCATACAATTTCAACCTCTTGTGTTCTCACAAAGGCTTCTTCAAATTTATCTATGTCATTGTCTGTGGCCACCATTGCTATCTCTACATTGTCTATAAAGATGGTGTCATCTTTATGTGTCTCTATCATGGGCACAAACTTTGCTACCTCTGTAGGTGTTTCCACTATAGGTGCTAAATCCTAGGGACCTGCCATTGGCACCTTTATGGTCTCTGACTCCTTGGCTTCCTTAGAGGGCACTTGAGTTTTGGGCGCAGTAGGTGGGTACATGTGCCTATTCAAAAAAACTTTCTCAAAGGCTTTCTCTATTTCCTTTGCAACCAACTCATAATTCTAATCCATGATATGTAGTTTTCTAGACTTGGTTCTGAGGTGTGGCTTCACCAGATCTAGAAAAAAAAATTTCTCCTCTAGAGAACATACCATGAGGCTTTCATCTATAATTTTCTCTCTTACTCTTAGATCTTCCTCAATTGCCCATCTCTTCAAGAATTCCAAAATGTTCCATACATTGTCTATAATCACTGTCTTCAGTTCTAGGACTGTCTTCTTAAACTTTAGCATATGTTTGATAATCATTCCATGAATCTCTGATTTGTCAATCTCACTATATTTCTCATAGAATTTTCCTATCTAATCAATTCTTCCTTCCTCAATTATACTCAACACTTTTAGAATAGGTCTAAAACTTACTTGTGGAGGTGCTTGTGTGCTTTTTCTCTGACTTCTTGTAGTGTGCGAGGATGGGTGGCTTGCACCTATCTCTTTCTTCCTCTTAGCCATTGTCTTATACTTAGGAGGAGTTGTAAGATCAATTGTTTATGTGGGCGCAGGAGGGGTAACATATTTTTTGTCTTGTTTATCCTTTGATTCATCAATTTTCTCAATCTTAATCCTTTTTATCTTAGGATCATCAGATTCTGCTTCTACTATAGATGCGCTCTCAATTCCCAAAGCAATATTTTCTTGTCTTTCTTTGTCAAGGTTTGCCTATGTTACTCCATGAATTTTGAGTATCTCAGAAGTAACCTTAGCTACTTTCCTCTTAGTCACTTCGTTGTTCAAAGCTGCATCAACTTCTCTTGTCTTTTCTTCATAAGTCCCCCATCTTAGTTCATTAGGGTCCTTAGGTGTTGATAGCAATACTTGTGCATATGCTTCTAGGATTGGTTCCTCAACCTCATATCCAAGTGGATGAATCCACTTTGTTCTAGGCTCCACTTGTAAAACCCCATAACAATAATCTATATAAAAGATAAACCAATCGTAAACCAAATAACTTAACCAGAATAGCACAACAAATTTTTTTTATTTACGAGATACAAGTTAACATCAAAATACAACTTAACTACCTTAATCATTTATTTAATATCCAAGGACAACTGAATACATGAGAGTATATCAATATACTCAATATTTAATACATATTTTCCAAGAGTTCAAGATTGTTTCTAAATGCCCCTATCCATCCTAAGCACTGTTCTGATAATAAGAAACCAGGTTATGATCTGTTTCTTGTATATCTTTACAGCAGCTAACCATTTCCCCTAAAACATTGTTTTCCTCATCTAGAATCTTGAAAAACCAAATAGAAAACAACCACAAACAAACAGGGCTTAGTCAAAAAGACTAAGATGGTGGAATACCTCCATAGCATCTGCATCATACAGGTTAGAACTTTAACATAATAAGCTGAACCATACATATAAAAATAGATATATCTCATTATTAACAGGAAGCATTCCATTTCTATTCAATAGAATCAACAAGTACATCATTTCATTTCCAACAGAAATAAACTCGTAAAGAAAATGACAAGGTGATGATCCTCTAGCTTTAGGTATCTACATAAGAATCAACGATCAGTAACCATATAGGAAACTCAAAGAATTCATTATGCCAGCCTTATTCTTTACAAGCAATAGGGTAAATCCATACCCTTACTTCACCAACATGTGCAAGTAATCAGGTTAACACATTTTATCTTTTTAAATGAAACCCATAGCCCATGAATTATTAAATTATCACTTAGTCAAATAACTGACAGATATTCTTTCACCTTAAGGATCCAGACAAAAGTTAGTCACCCATACTAAGGATCACACTTGCATTATCTCAAAAACACTTCATATCAACATTATTAGCTAAACCACAATAAAATCTGTATTATCAAATTCAGCTAATAATGTCAACTTAATTGCTTAAATCTTTAAACTGAATCAACAATCAAAATATCCACATACATCCATGAATCCTCTTTTCAAAACAACCACAATTAAGCACTTTCCTTTCATCAACTGAAGGAATAATTAAAGCAAGAATTTTCAATACCACCATTATTATAGTACATATAATAAAGCCCAATTTTCTAACAACCAAATGCAACACTATGTCTGATGATTGAACTATCCAATTTTAATACCAACTGACTGATACCACTAATACTTTAAAAATCAATTCCATTAATCTGACACATTATAACTAATAGAGTTTATTTGTAAATCCATGGAAGGTCAAAATCAAATTTCATATACTAATATTTAATGTAGAATTACACATGATTTTCATATTGACCATCCATATAAAAATGCACTTGTTTCAATTCTGTCATTTCAGTTACCAAGTCACATATGTATACACTTATAGGTGTACACACATATATATAAATATATATACACTCACAGTATGTGTATATATATATATATACATCCCTACAAGTATACATATATGTACCCTTGTAAAATATACAGAATCAGAACACTACATTAACATATTTATAATCCTATCAGAATAATACAGAATTAGATAACTTACTCGAAGCATACATTGTCATATACTGTCATTATACTGAATGAAACTATGTTTCAAATTCTGAATAATAACTTAGAGGTTATTAAATCGACAGACTAGAAAATCTTATAATCCAATTCAGCCTACTTACATAATCTCACAAACCCAACTCACAAATAGAAAATCAACTACTACAGAAACTATTCGAGTGATCTACAGACCATAACCATAGACCAAGTCCTCGAAGGAAAATAGTAAGACTATAGTGACTTCCACTGTAAACTCTATAACAACTGATAGTTCCACAATACTGAGAATAAGACAAAACTATGTTTCACATCCCACTATAGAATGTTCTTCATATAAACATGATTCCTAATGAAAATTCTACTGAATAGAAAACACAAAATAATAGGAATAGAATCTTCCAACACTGAGTCCCAAATTCTTTTCCCCAAATCTCGACAAACTTAAGCAAGTAAATTACAGAGACTGAAGACAGTGCAATGATCATAATAGAGAAAAGCATTTGCAATACACATAGAATAATTCCTCATAAAATGAATAGAGTAGTGAGAAATTACAACCCATATATTCTCTTATGCTAAACTTGAAAAAAAAATAAGAGATAAGGAAGAGAATGCCCCTGCTTGTGTTACAGAGTGAGGGTGTTCTAAATCTTGCAAATAAAATCCAAAATCCACGCTCCCGAACTGGTGAACTACTCCAGAAATCAACCTTTGCACAGCAAAAGAACTGAACACACCGTGACAGAGCTCGGTTCACAAGCACAAAAACCAAATGGTATTCCCAAACCAAGATATTGGTGATAAACATCATGGAAAATTCCACTATTAACACACAAAAATGCAACCATTTTTCCCTCCAAGCTGAACTGAATAACCCCATTCTCGCAACCATTCTAGGTAGCAAAACACATTTCCTCACAACTAAAAACCCTTGCCAATACAAATGGAGGACAACAAAATGAAGTAATCAATTCCAGTATGCATGTTGTAGCTACATTAACTACCAGCTTATCCTTTACTACCACTTCCACTCAATAGTTCGACAGTTGTCACTGCAATATCAGTACTAACCAATAATTCCCAAAGACACGTGCTTAAGAATTAAATCGCACATTGATATAAAATTCATAATCTCAATGCACATTCAAACATTGCAAAACAAATTTTTTAAGCAGAGTGAGGTTAGTAAGTCAAAACCATATTAGGTCATGTGATACGAAGAACTTAGGAAGTGTTTCAAAGCCATGGTTTAGGTTAGAGAAGTTACTAACCCCCAAGACTATCTTACCATTATAACATAGGATGTTAATGTAATACTAACACCTCTTTCTAATTTTTAATAACTAATTTACCACTAATTGATTCATTCTAACAACTCTACTAACTTATTTCTCTTTTAATTTCATTTCAATTTTAACAATTAACATCATCATAGTAAAAATCATTTCAACAACTTATATTAACTATATAATTAATAATATTTTCCTTAACATATACTGACTTACTTAGCATCAAAATTCCATTAATGAAATATTAACTATAGCATAGGAATTCCTCTTCCCATTACGGAATGAGTTTTCTTAAAACTTAAAATAATCATCTCCTATAAGAAAACAAATTTCCAAAGTACATAAATGTAACAGAGAAAACCGACAGCTCAGGAAAGTCAGAACTAGAAACTATTTCATTAAATCAAATAGATCCAACACTATAATCTAATGAAAAATTAACAACTTCCTGCCAAGTTTTATTACCAAATAAGACATGATCAAGAATATTTCCACAATAATAATGCCCATATACTATCAGAGATATAAATTGAAATCTAGACAAAGCTATAATCCAAATCACCACAAGAAGAGTCTGGATATAAATAAATCCAAACCAAAACATGAAATCACACCAAAAGATCTATATGAACTGCAGGATTAGAAACCAAGCCAGGAGTAGATAGGGGCATGACACCACTGCTTCCATGTAAGTTGTGTCAATTTCTACCATGAAGCAAATGGTGTCTTTTTATTTCTCACCAATGCTTTCTGGAATCCTATACCTCATATGCATTCTAATCCTGAATGTCTTCAACTCCAATTCCATGTAATCCTTCAGTGTACTCTCAGTAGATGCCTTAAAGGATATCTGTGGCATTGTAGGAATACTCTTGTCTAAATACAAATCTGACACCTTTCCAAGTATGTGGAAGTACATGTATATGATCAAAGACCCAAACCTAAATATTTTGGTCTTATCATGCTTAATGGCTCTAATATTGTCTATCAGCTGTGCATGCAAGATCTCGCACAGAATGAACTCACCATTTTCTCTCACAAGTCTTATTGTTGCAAGAATAGTGGTCATTGACACACTATTCACCCTGCTGGTGTGTTGAAACCTATATCCTAGTATCATAGACATCAATTTGATGTCTTTCTCCTCTATAGACTCAATTGTCATTCCACGCCTATCACTTCTTGACTTACATGCTTGTTCAACTAGTTTTCTTACATCCATGCCTACTGGAAGAATGGCACCTATCCTTGAAAGGCTTTTCATTTCATGAATTAGGTTTCTTGTGATTCTCACTGGTACTTCACCTATCCATAATAGGCCATCATGAATTCTACTAAGAAATTTTTTTATCCATTCAGATTCATATGCTGTAGCATATTCAACTATGGGATGATTTTCCAACTGTGTGAACTCATCAAGGAAGGTTTTATCTGGTTTCATCATAGTCTCAATGTGTGCTCTAATTCTATCAAGACCTACTAGTTCCTTCTTACCATAAATGTATGCACGGATGTCTTCGACATGCATAACACCCATAAGGGTTCGGGAGAATGCTCTTTCTAGGTCATCCAAAATATATTTGAAAGGGTGCCTCTTGAAAATGTATCTCTTCTTCTCTACAACATCAAACACAATAGGAGTAGCCATAACTTACTTGTATATCACTTCACAATTAGTTTTTGAGAACTTATGAATCGTCGCAATGGATTAGGGCTTCCGCAACTGATCAAACACACTTCTTCGTTGGTGAATCAAGATTCAATCCTTCACAATCAACTGCTAGGGCTTATGTGTTCTTCAATCACTCAAACTCAAATGCAATGAGTGATCTACAAGTCTTTGAGTACTTTAAAGTGAAAAAATTTTCCATTAATGCTTGCCGCGTAAACTAGACTTTCACTAAAAATCTCCAGCTTTCATTCTGCAATCAATCAGGTAGTACACTCTTGCACATAGGTTCTACTAGTCTCTAAAAGGTTAAATCCAAAGGTGCATACTTTGAGGGTGAGTATACCACCTGTGCAGGGGTATAGAGCTAAATTAGCTCCCCCTATGACCCTGAGGGTCATTCATCTAGATGTAGAGGGTGCGTCCATTGTGGATGCATCCAATACATACTCATCAACATTATCCTTCTTTGTCTCTGACCAAATCAAGCTCACATCTTCTGATGCTTTCACAAACTTGAATTCTCCTTTGGTATCCAATATTGATTCTTCTAGATTTTTAGGGCTTTCATGACTTTGCATTCTTAATCTACAAAACTTTGAGATGTGTCCAGTCTTGTTACAAGAGTGACAAATAACTGGAGGCCTTAAATTCTTTGGTGCATTGATATGGGTTACCATTTTACACTGTCTAGCTGAGTGACCATTATAATTACATATATAACATGTAATACTCTGAGAACTTCTTGTATTTGTTTGATTCTAATTTCTTTGATTATGATGAGTCTTGTTCTTCTAACTTGTTCTACAATTCATAGCTTTATGACCAAATTTATTGCATGAATAACAATGACCATTGAAAGGTCTTACCAATTTACAATTCCTTGCTATATGTCCATGCTAGTTACATGCATACAAATTTTGGTCCACTGGCTTGTGCTCATCCTTAGATGGTTCAATACTATCTTTAGTCTATTTTCTAGTCTTCATAGCATCTTTGGCATCTTCTGGTGCTTTCATCCTTGCTCACATGTCATCAATCTAATTGTGTGCTTCATTGAATCCAATGCCACTGGTATCTTATTTAAGCTTCTAAGCATATAACTGAGATTCTATCAGATCCTTGCTTGTGTGTAATTTTTCAATGTGATTCTTTTCTTCAATCAATTCAGATTCTATCTTTTCTTTGTTGTTTCTTAGCTCCAATATTTCCATGTTTTCTTACCTTAATTCTTTATTCAATTGAAGGTTCTCTTTGACCTATTCTTCATATACTTCTTGATTGTTAGTTAGTTTATCATCCAATTCTTCAATCTAATCTTTTAGAGATGTGTTCTCTTCATTTAACATTTTGACCATTATCCCTAAATCGCTATTAGAACAATCTTTCAAATCTTTTCTTAGCTTCTTGATGAAAACTTGTGCATCACTGAATTTCAATTTCAGTTCTTCAAATTCTTTCTCAGATCTGTCAAGGTCTTCAAGAGCTTCCATAAGATTATTCTTCAGATGTTTTTCTTATTCTGAACCCATTGATCTCCTCAAATGGTTAAAATTATCTTCAAAGGACCAGAGCTCCGATTCCAATTGTTAGGAATGGGAACACTGAGAGGGGGGGGGGGGTAATTAGTGTTCACTATATTTAATATTTTTCTTAACTCTTGAAACTTAACTTGAATTATTAAGTACTGAAATGAACATTAACATAAATAAGATACATAAACACAACACATAACACCAATATGGTTACAGGGAAACCCAAATAGGTAAAAACCCCGATGGGAATTGACAACCACTAAGAACTGCACTAGTGTCTTATGATCCTTGTTAGAAGATCTAGAACTATGTTAGGAGTTGTTATTTACAATGTTTTTAGTAAAGTGACCTTATCAAGGATCAGACCCTATTAGGAGTCTTTTACAATAACCCTGTTAGGGGTGGGGACACACTATCCTAGAGCTCACTACTCAAGTGGTGAAGGCTACAACCTTATGATCTTAGATACACACTATATTTGCTAGATGAACTGGCACTATGACATTGCTTATCTGATTAGTTCCTTTGATGCACTGATGCTTTGACCTCTTGCGAAGCTCTAATACATTCTAGCTACTCTTCACATATATATGCTCTACTTATCTTATTTCTATTTCCACTGCATAGCTACTAGATGAACTGGTGTTGTGACACTTCTTGTTTGATCAGTTCCTTTGATGCACTGATGCTTTGACCTCTTGAAAATATCTAATACATTCTAACTACTCTTCACATAAATTTTCTCTACTTATCTTGTCTCTATTTCAACTTCCATACCTTATTACAAAGGTGCATCTAATATTTATATGCACTTATCAAAATAATTAACTAGGTCAGTCTATAATCGATTACATACAACACTTCCATGTGAATTGGCTCAAGCTTGTTTACAAATAAACAAAATTACATGTCTACAACTTAATTACAATAGGTACATAGCCTTTACAAAACAATATTATAACCGCTAAACAAAATACTACCATTTGACTACATACTCTATTCTGTTCTGGCATTCGTTGTCTATGTAACTTCAACTATCTGTATCTTTGTCATACTGTATCTTTTGATCATGTGCTTTTAGACTTAGAATGAATATACTCTTTCCATCTTATCTTCAAGGGTGCATACCATAAATTGGTCATACACATGTGCATTGATGCTCTGACCTTCTGGTACTCTGCTAACTGTTCATTCTTCTATACTTAGCAAAATTTTGATCTTCTGATAATGTGCGCTGACTCCAAAACACTATATGACTTTGTTTCCATAATGAAAACACTATATTTAGTCATATACAATAGTATAGTCTATTGGGAGTTCCCTTTGATCTTCAACTTGTAGATTTATACTTTGATGGATAACTTTACTATAACTTTGACTCTATCACCACTCCAAAGTCTACAAGGAAGAGGGCCAATTAACAAGGATCAAGGAGATCCTCCTACACTTTGAGCCAAGATGTTCAGGTAGGTGTACCCTTGGTCACTTCTTCAAAGGAATCACAAAATATTATATAACTATACCCCTTACTAACTGGTTAAAGATTTTATCATTTAATTTGTGTGTGTGATTGATGATGATGGACTACCTCTAGAGAAGAGATCAGTGCCTTATCCCAGGGAAAAGAGTCACTAAATAACATATATCAACCTAAAACCTTAACTCAAATACACATGAACTCAGAGTAAGTGCTTTGCCTATTACTCCCCTCACTCCCAAACATTATCATCAAATTCCAATCTAACAATGAACTCATTGAAACCACCCTAAAGGCTTTAATCCTAACTTTGTTAGGAACTCCAAGCTGATCTCACAATACTCTTTGTTTACCATATGCTAATCCACTTTGTGACCTTAACATATATGAATCCACAATCAGAAAAAGAAGACAATCAGAGATTTGAGACTGGAATTCAAGTGTATTCTCATTAATTTTTAGAATTAATACATTACCAAGCAACAAAATGCCAAAGAAATAGACCCAAAATCTAGGCTCTCCTTGCTCAGTATAATACCATCAACAACAACTAGGGACCAAAAGAAAGTTTTGGAACCCTTACAAAATAAAAAAGGTTGCAACTTATACCCCCTAGTCATCTTGGAAACCCAAAATAGGTTGCAACAAGCTACAGATGACTAGGGTTAGGGTTTCAACCACCCAACCCACTGAAAATAGTCAAAAAATTAAATGTAGGGGATGAAAACTAGTCAGCCATGCCTGAGAAAGATTTGCACTTATGATAGATCTCTGGAAAAGTACTGCAAATCATGGAATTCTAAATTTGTCAACCCTTTTGGCCACCTACAACACATCTTGAGCACAAAACCACATAGTACAAACACCCTGCAAATAGTCATGGCACACCTTGGACCACACTGCAATGACAAACAAATCATCTCTTACCAGCTCCAGTCACTTCTACATTCAATTTCGGTCCTTTTGGTCACAGGAACCCCTTAGAAATTTGAATTTGAAATCAAATGGTCATTTCCATGGCACCAGCAGCAAATTGGTGGTCCACATTTGAATCTCGGCCAACTTTAAGTCCTGACCATCTGATCCCTCTTTTTTCACGGTCTTTATGTTTTATCACTTAAAAGGACCCCAGTCAAACTTAGCAAATTGGTGACTAAAGGAACTTAACTCATCCCAGCTACATCTGGTGAACTCACGACTAAAGGCTTTCGTCAGTTCACAAAGAACATTATCTATATGCCAAATAGTTTAGTGATTATGCAAATACACACTTGCTGAATCACCAGCCTTTTTAGAGTACCACCATCTCATTTCATGAATGAGTGAAAAGCATTGAAATTCATCAGGCCACTAAACCTATTTGTCAAGACTGCCAAAAGACTGAGAAAATTTAATGGGCCCGCATCAAGAAGATCGACGGTTGTCTCATCTTCGCATAGACCTCCAAGATTCTTTCAAATCATAAGACAACCATCAGATGAAGGATCTTACCCTACCCTGACAATCCTCTTACACCAGAAGAGATAAATGGTTGTCTTAAGATTGCAAGTGTCAAAAAAAACCCATCAGATTACACACTGACCATCGATGCTTTGTCATTGTCAGAACCCACTAAACCTCAAAAAAATTGGCCCCACTGATAGCATATCTAGTCATTACTATGTGGACCAATCAAATACTACCAAATCAGCACACCTAGCATGTGGACCCACTGCACTTTATCCCCTCTAAAAAAGGTAGAATTGATGGTAGTCACATGATCTTAAATCTCTGACACATCTCATAAGATCATGCACCTGTCATTGATTTTTTGACAATGTCAGAACCCTCTGATGCATCTAAAAACTAGGTCCCATTGACAACTACCACTGAACTAATACATGGACCAATGAGAATCTTCCATTTGTGCATATCTGTCACTTTGGACCCACCTATTTGAAGCAATGTGTCATAAAGAGAATCAACAGCCGTCGCAAAAGTGCATAGCTATGACACATCTCATGAGAACATACGACCATCGTTAGATTGAGATGGTGTCAGAGCTAGGCCCAGGAAAATATAAGCCAAAACATAGGAAAGAATTAATGCTGAGACTTAGGCTTTAAGGAAAATTTTAGGTGCAGAGGACTCAGGAAAATTAAAGGCCGCCGAGGAAAATAAAACCTTTAGTCACAAGATTCGCGTAACATGAAAAAGGTTCATGTGATCATGCGATAAAGGGGGCAAAAATTTAGCACATGCATTAAAGAAATTTTAAGTGATTCAAAAAGGTAACATGAGATTAGAACAAGGCCAAGGCATTACAAAGGGTTTTATGCAACAGCTAGTTTTTCAAAAAAAAAAAAACCAAGCGCTAATGCCAGAGACCTAAAAGCAATTGCAGAGACCAGAAGAAAAGGGCTAAAGCCATGAAATTTTTTCAAGGTGCTAACAATGGATCTTTCTGGGAATGTATGCCTCCTACAGGCATAGCGAGGATCTAGAATCACTGGTTAAAGCAGACCACCCACAGGCAGAATTTGCAGACAATAGAGAGCAATAGGACCAAAAACCTTGCAAACCATGACAAAACAAGACAAGGGCAGGCAACTATTTATAGAATTTACAAATTATACAGTCCTAACTACTATTCATGGAAAATAAAATACCTTCAATTGAAGTATTTCTTCAAGAATTGTCCATGAACTAGCAATTCCTGAACATCACCATTTAATTCTTTTACAATGTATGAATCTTGGCCCCATTTCTCATGAATTAAATATGGCCCTAACTAGATGGGATCAAACTTACCATGTTTCCCTTTATCCTCCAATCTGGCATTCCAAATCAGTACCAAATCACCAAGTTCAAACCTTCTTTCAACAGTCTTCTTGTCATACAAATTTTTAACCTACAACTGCAATTTGGCATTCCTTGCAACTGATTCTCTTCTAGTCTCATCCAACCTAATGAGGTCCTCAATTCTCAACTGCATCTCATCATCTATGTCATCATCATATAACTGAACAAACTTGTACATTTCCAATAAATTATTTTGAGGCATTCTTGCATGTATTCCATATACTAGGTCAAATGGTGCACAACCAATTGCCCTCTTCATAGTTACACTGTCAGCCCATACAGCTAATGGCAATTTTGAATTCCATGCCTTCTTATTCTTTTCAAGAATCCTCTTGAGGATCTTAATCAAACTCTTATTAGTAGATTCTTCTTTTCCATTTCCTTATGGATGATAAGGTGAAGAATTAGAAATTTGAATTCCTAAACCTTTGCAGAATTCCTTGTATTCAGCAGACCTAAAGCACATGGCATTATCACTTACTATTCTCTTAGGGAAACCAAACCTTGTAACAATGTTTTTTAACAAAAAATCAATTACCACCTTACTAATTGAATTTCTAGTAGGGATAGCCTCTAACCACTTTGTAAAGTAATCAGTGGCAACTAAGATCCATGAGTGTCCTCCACTTGACTTGTTTCATATCTCCCCAATGAAATCAATTCCCCATTGTTGGAAAGGGGCCTGTACTTCTACTAGTGTTAATGGCACATTACCTAAAAATTTAAGCTTACCAGAGAACCTTTGACAAGCACTCCTTACCAACTATTCTGCATCCTTGAAGATTGTGGGCCACCAGAATCCTGCTCTCAAGATCTTTTGAGTAGTATTCTTACCCATGTAATGTCCACCACAAACTCCCTCATGCATTTCCTTTAACAACTGGTTAGCCTGATTCTCATCAACACATTTCAAAAGTATGCAATCTAAATTCTTTCTATACAATTTACATTTCGCAATTACATACTTGATGGCCTGTAATTTTAATGACCTCCTCTGATTATCATTCATTCCTGCTGGACATCTCATATTTCTTAGATAATAGATAATATCTTGATACCAAATACAATCATCCATGTCACATGTATAATAAATTTCAGAATGATTTACTTGATTTGCATCAAGATTGGATTGAGCCATCAGTTTTTCCAATCCTTGTCCTCTAACCAGTTTAGTAATTTGGATATCAATGTTAAATTCTTGGATCCTATTGATCCATCTCCATCTTCTTCCAGACACCTCCTACTATGAGAAAATATCCTTCACAGCTGCACTTGGCACAAAAGTAATCACAACTACTCCCATCAAGTAACACCTAAAAGCCTTGACTGCCTTCACAAGTGCATATGCTTGTTTCTCATTTATGTCATACTTCAATTCTATAGCCTACAAAGATTTGCTGAAGAATGCAATAGGCTACTCAAAACCATCCTTATTCTTTTGTAAAAAAACTACAGCAATAGTGTGAAAAGATGCAAAGGAAAAGATATGCATTGGGATACTATAATTAGGTGCCTTAAGCACTAGTGCATCTTTGATAGCCTTCTTGATATTTTTGAAAGCCTCGTCAGGCTCACCCTCCCAATTGATTGTAGATCCCTTCTTCAACATCTTAGAAATAGGTCTAGTAACCTCTGCAAAATTTGTTACAAACCTCCTTAAGAAATTGACCTAACCAAAGAAGGATTGAATCCCTTTAACATTTTTTGGCCTTTGAATCTTATCCATAGCTGCTACCCTATCAAGGTCAATTCTCACTCCTTGCTTCCCAACTAAGTGTCCAAACAACTTACCTTCAATGACACCAAATGCACATTTCCTTGGGTTTAATGAAATACCATATTCCAAGGCCCTCATAAATATTTTCTGTAAATGAGTACAATGGTCCTCTTCCTTCTTGGAATAGGTAGTTAAGTCATCTTGATAAACAACAAGGAAATCATTCATGAAATCTGAAAAGGCAACATCCATTGCCCTCTAAAAAGTAGCACCAACATTTGTGAGACCAAAAGGTAGTCTCACATAAACATATGTCCCCCAAGGTGTTGTGAAAGTTGTCTTGAATTTTTCTAATTCCTTAACAACCACCTGATTGTAACCAAAGAAACCATCCATCATAGACATCAATTCTGATTTGGTCACTCTCTGCAACATAGCTTCCATATTTGGGAGACAATAGTTATCCTTTAATGAGCTGATGTTCAAATTCCCGAAGTCCACACAAAGCTTGATGTCACCATTTTTCTTTCTGATAGGGACAAGATTTGAAACCCAAGAAGAATGCCTTATAGGCTTGATACTGCTAGCATCTCTCAACTTCATTAACTCTTCTTACATCTTGGGTGCCAAAGTAGGGTTAATAGGCCTTTTTTTTTGCCAGAAAGGTTTAGCATCTTCTTTCAAAGGAATGATATGCTGAAACAAGTCTTCTCTATAAACCTTTAGGTCATCATATGACCATGCAAAAACATGCCTGAATCTTCTTAACAATTCAATAAAAGATTTCTTTACCTTTTGAGATATATCCCTACCAATGTATACCCTCTTAGGTGCCTCATGTGTTCCAAGATTTATCTCCTCTAGATCAGCATGATCTTCTTTTTTGATATTCTTTTGAACTCTATCTTGGTTATCAAAGACAGTCTCCAAAACAACAAGCCCCTTGGGCACCTTGTTAGTTCTAAGCTGAATAACTTCATTGCCAAAGACAATCTCTTTTCCTTCTATTGACTCAACCAAGACTAAACAATCAAATTCCTGACCATGATACTGACCTTCACAACTCATAAACTTCAAGATATCATTATCATCATCAAAAACTTGCCAATTTTCAATATTGTCTAGTACACTAGGCCTAGCCTAAATTTCAACTTTAGAGATACCAGCAAAAGTAATATCACTGAGATTGATTGCTACATTGGCTAACAAGTCAACCATCTTATTGTTACTCCTATCCTTCCACTCAGTATTGAAGGCATCAAAATGTTCAATCAAATCCCAAACTACATTCCTATATTGTTTTAACCTTTTGTTCTTGGAAGCATATACTAACTTGACTTGGGACACTGCCAACTCAGAATCACCAACAACACTTAAACACTTAATACCATGTTTTTGTGCCAACCTCAGTCCTAACAACAATGCCCCATATTCTGCTATATTGTTGGTACAAAAGAAATTCAATGTGAAAGAAAATTTGTAGGTGTTTCCATTAGGAGAAATAAGTAAAATACCTACTCCTGCTCCATCCTTGCAATTTGCACCATCAAAGTACATTACCCACAAATCACCCCTCACTGAATTAGCACTTACCTCAATAGATATAGGTGACAAAATAGGTTCCTTCTCAAGTACAAGGATCTCTGCCCTAAAAGCATTAATATCATGATCCACAAAACATGTAGTCTCATTGTCAATATTGCTTTCAATCATGTGGCATACTCTTGGCTCTCGATCAATCTTGACAAACTGATCATCAATCTTGAAAGTGGCATGGGATAGATCACACTGTAAACTTCCACCCATGGTAGCACTCCACCTTCTAGATAGCAGCATCCCATAATGAGGAGGGATGTCCACCACCAAAACACTCATTGTTAACTCTTTCTCTGGATATGCTGCCAGCCTATATGGCATTGCATTGATAGTCCCAATAATTGGTACCTCCCTCTGATCCATTGCACAACATCTACCTTGAACTATATCAACTTTAAGGCCCAACTTCTCCATGATTTTGAAAGGCATCATAGTATTAGAGGCACCACTATCAATCATAAAATTTCTTAGTTTCATTCCATTCACAAGGACACTTAAAAAGAATGGATCAATGTTTTCAAGGCTAACATTAGAGAACTGTCCAAGTATATAGGAGGAATTTGGGATACAATTCCCTGAGCAGCAACACCTTTCAAAGCTTTATCCTAAGATCCATTGCATGCAACATCATTATTATGAACATTGCCTACCCATGCAATAGCTCTATCTTTGTGTTCAGGGATCCTCAACAATTCTGAAAATGGAACCTTAACTGTAATTTGGGACAATATAGATAACATATCAACAGGAGCAAAGGAAGGAATCTCAATCTGCACTGCTTTAGTATCCTTTTTCTTATCCAATACATTAAGTGTATTGGCCACCCTCATTTTTTCAATCTTAGCCATTGTGTTAACTAGCTTCTCAATCTCACTAGAAAATCTTTCAACTCCAACTCCCTTAGGCTCACAATTCTTACCTTCTACATTCTTGAATTTCACCATGTGATCACCTTTTGATTTGTTCTCATTAGGCTCTCCAGAGTTGGTACACTTTATAAACATTCCTGCAACTTTCTCATTTGTATCCCTTGCCACCATGCCTCTAGTTTGCACTTGGGCAATCATTTCTTTAGTAATCCTATCCATCTCTTCTCTAAAAGGTCTTTTTAAATTTATTAGCTTAGAAGAAGAGTTCATGTTACATGTCTTCTTATCAATGTCTTCACTATCAGAAAAAACCTCTTGATCAAAAAGGGCTTGTTTGTGTCTCTTCACATTTACATCTACTTCTTCATCAAAATTAGAATCATCTTCATATCCTAGATATGAAGTAGCCATGTTGCATCCAACATCATCTTGATCTTCTTCTTGATCCATCTCCTCACCACCACAATCTTGATTTGCAGCCATAGAATGTGCAACCACACAATGCTTTGCAGAATGAGGGGACTGGCATGCAACACACCAAGGTATGTCCTCCATGACATTTATTGAAGCCTTTTGTAGAGGGTCAGGGACACCTCTATCATTTTTTCCTCTTGCAGGAGGGACAATAGGCTTGTCATCATTCCATTGGGTGTTGTAGGGGTAGTTCTATAATCTATTCTGCTTATTGAAATTGTTATTGAACTGAGGCCTTTCATTGGTAGGAGCACTGATGTTCCTATTTGTAGGTGCCTTAAAATCCTTCAATGCATTGAGCACCTTATCCAATTTATCTTCTTCTTTCCTCCTAGTTCCAATATTCCTATCATTTTCTTTTTTGTATTTCTTGTCCCCAAATAACTTAGGGTCATCTCTCTTCCCACCCAACTTTCCTAATATCTTCATATTGTTCTGAATATTGACAGAAATCCTAAAAGAATCTCTAAGAGTTCTTGGTTCTTTGTCCCTCAACAAGTATCCCATCTTTCCATCAAATGCATTGAAGTATGTGGTCAGATAGACATTGTCATCTAACTGCATAACTTGGAACAACTTATGCATACCCTTCTGAAATCTCATGTTGAATTTAGCTACAAACTCATTCTGATTTTTCCTTATGGTATTGAATTCATTCAACATGAAACTAGCATTAGGCCTATCACCATACTTCTCTATAAAACATCTCTCAAAAGAATCCCAAGTATCAATACACTTATCAAGAAGTCTCTTAAACCAATCTCTAGCATCCTCCATTAGAGATTGAATAAACAATTTCATGACTACATCCTCATGCTCTACCTCATAATCATTAAGCATATCAACAAATAACCTAAGATGCTCCTCACAACTAATAGCATTATTACCAGAAAACTTAGGTACCTTATCTCTTATATCATTTGGAAAAGCATTTGGGTAGCCAGGAATCCCATCAAAACTAATTTTCCTATAGCCTTCTAGTTGCATAGGTCTTCTTTGAAATCCTAAACTAGTGTTCCCACTAGAATTATTATTTTTATCTACATTCCCACCCATTTTCATATTTGATTGTCTATTAGGATCAACAAATGATTTGGTAGATACATTAGGAATTAGATTACTAGTAGTAGCATTGCTAAGTGGAATAGTAATGTTCATAGATGGCATACCTAGTTCAGTAGCAGAAGGGCCATGAACATTAGCTGATGAAGCCTTCAAGAACTGGATCTTTCTTCTCTTTTCTGAAATAGCAGCATCAACTTCACCTCTCTCCAACTCTTGAGCAAGAGCTTCATCCTCTCTTCTTTTTCTTTCTATCTCTATCTCCCTATTTGATTTAGGTGGTGGGATCCCTGGTATTGTCACTGGTTTTCTTATTTGGACACCCACCATCTTCTGCTTTCCTTTTTTATTAATAACTACATTAGGCCTAGTGATCTCATGTCCATTCTTACCCTTAGGCAAAGGACAATAACTTTGCACTTGTTTGATCATAGGGCCTTCTTCATCAAACTCATGGTCTTGCAACAAGTGTTCCTGCTCACTTCTTAGAGCTTCAAGATCACCAAAAAGATCATGATGCAACACCCTAGGAGCAGAAGCAAGCATCTTGTTTCTCTCCTTCATCTCATTAATCTTTCTAAGGACAGACTATCTTTCTATTAGAGAATTCACCTTTTTAGCTTCTCTCTCCTTTCGTAACCTCTTATGTATGGCATCTTGCTTTGCCAACTGTAACCTTAGTGAGTTCAAATCATCTGGGTCTATCATAATGTCATTAGAACCTGATGACACATCCATATTAGTGAGATTTTGATATGGGAAATGGACTTTCCTTGGTCTCATGGGCTCCCTTATGAAATTATCTTCATCAAGATCTAAATCAATGTCAAGACCCATCTCTCTTGATTGTTCATCCTGATCTATAGGCAATGAACCCTTGTCTTGAAATATAGCCTTTGGGGTATCATAAAATTTATCTTTAGAGTGACCACCATCTGATCTAGAAACTCTGTGTTGTGAACTTTCCTCACTTGAGGAAACATGTGGTGCTCTACCTCTGGTATTTCTTTTTTCTCTTATGGGAGAACTAGTAGACTCACCATTTCTTTTGATCCAACTCTTCTTATCCTCTCTAGGCAACTGTTCCAGAGTGACCTTTGGATTTTTTCTGACAAAGGACATAGTATTCCTCCTTTTGTCCATGATTTATAGTATGACATTGTTCTAACCTTTTCAATCACCACCCACGAAAGTAGGAAATCTTTAACTAAATGCAATAGGAAAACAAGAGTGTACTTTGAAAAATTTTATCTCTAGACTATCCCTAGTAGAGTCACCATTTTGTTGGGAGTTCCCTTTGATCTTCAACTTGTAGATTTATACTTTGATGGATAACTTTACTATAACTTTGACTCTATCACCACTCCAAAGTCTACAAGGAAGAGGGCCAATTAACAAGGATCAAGGAGATCCTCCTACACTTTGAGCCAAGATGCTCAAGCGGGTGTACCCTTGATTCACTTCTTCAAAGGAATCACAAAATATTATAGAACTATACCCCTTACTAACTGGTTAAAGATTTTATCATTTAGTTTGTGTGTGTGATTGATGATGATGGACTGCCTCTAGAGAAGAGATCAGTGCCTTATCCCAGGGCAAAGGGTCACTAAATAACATATATCAACCTAAAACCTTAACTCAAATACACATGAACTCAGAGTAAGTGCTTTGCCTATTACTCCCCTCACTCCCAAACATGATCATCAAATTCCAATCTAACAATGAACTCACTGAAACCACCCTAAAGGCTTTAATCCTAACTTTGTTAGGAACTCCAAGCTAATCTCACAATACTCTTTGTTTACCATATGCTAATCCACTTTGTGACCTAAACATATATGAATCCACAATCAGAAAAAGAAGACAATCAGAGATTTGAGACTGGAATTCAAGTGTATTCTCATTAATTTTTAGAATCAATACATTACCAAGCAACAAAATGCCAAAGAAATAGACCCAAAATCTAGGCTCTCCTTGCTCAATATAATACCATTAACAACAACCAGGGACCAAAAGAAAGTTTTGGAACCCTTACAAAATCAAAAAGTTTGCAACTTATACCCCCTAGTCATCTTGGAAACCCGAAACAGGTTGCAACAAGCTACAGAGGACTAGGGTTAGGGTTTCAACCACCCAACCCACTGAAAATAGTCAAAAAATTAAATGCAGGGGATGAAAATTAGTAGACCATGCCTGAGAAAGATTTGCACTTATGATAGATCTCTGGGAAAGTACTGTAAATCATGGAATTCCAAATTTGTCAACCCTTTTGGCCACCTGCAACACGTCTTGAGCACAAAACCACATAGTACAAACACCCTGCAAATGGTCATGGCACACCCTAGACCACACTGCAATGGAAAACAAATCATCTCTTACCAGCTCCAATCACTTCTACATTCAATTTTGATCCTTTTGGTCATAGGAAACCCTTAGAAATTTGAATTTGAAATCAAATGGTCATTTCCATGGTGCTAGTAGCAAATTGGTGGTCCACATTTGAATCTCGGCCAACTTTAAGTCCTGACCATCTGATCCCTTCTTTTTCATGGTCTTTATGTTTTATCACTTAAAAGAACCCCTATAAAACTTAGTGAATTGGCTACTGAAGGAACTTAACTCATCCCAGCTACATCTAGCAAACTGGCGACTGAAGGCTTTCATCAATTTGCAAAGAACTTTATCTGTATGCCAAATAGTTTAGTGATTACGTGAATGCACACTCACTAAATTGCCAACCTTTTTAGAGTACTGCCATCTCATTTTGTGAACAAGCGAAAACCATACAAATTCATCAGGCCGCCAACCCTATTTGTGAGGACCACCAAAAGACTGAGAAAATTTAATGGGCCCGCATCAAGAAGATTGACGGTTGTCTCATCTTTGCATAGACCTCCAAGATTCTTATAGATCATAAGACAACCATCAGATGAAGGATCTTACCCTGCCATGACAATCCTCTGACACCAGAAGAGATCAACGACTATCTTAAGATCGTAAGTGTCAGAAAAAAATCATCAAATTACACGCCGACCGTCGATGCTCTGTCACTGTCAGAACCCACTAAACTTCAAAAAACTTGGCCCCACTGATAGCATATCCATTCATTACTACATGGACCAATCAAATACTACCAAATTAGTACACTTGGCATGTGGGCCCGCTGCACTTTATCCCCTTTGAAAAAGGTAGAATCGATGGTAGTTGCATGATCTTAAACCTCTGACACATCTCATAAGATCATGCGCCCGTCCTTGATTTTCTAACAATGTCAGGACCCTTTGACACATTCAAAAACTAGGTCCCACTAACAACTACCACTGAACTAATACATGGACCAATGAGAATCTATCATTTGTGCATACGTGTCACTTTGGACCCACTTGTTTGAAGCATCATGTCATAAAGAGAATCAACAGCCGTCGCAAAAGCGCAAAGCTCTGACACATCTCATGAGAACATACGACCACCATTAGATCAAGATGGTGTTAGAGCCAGGCCTAGGAAAATATAAGCCAAAACATAGGAAAGAAGTAATGTTGAGACTTAGGCTTTAAGGAAAATTTTAGGAGCAGAGGACTTAGGAAAATTAAAGGCCACCAGGGAAAATAAAACCTTTAGTCGCAAGATCGCGTAACATGAAAAAGGTTCATGTGATCATGCGACAAAGGGGGCAACAATTTAGCACATGTGTTAAAAGGATTTTAAGTGATTCAAAAAGGTAAAGTGATATTAGAACAAGGCCAAGGCATTACGAAGGGTTTTATGCAACACCTAGTTTTTCAAACAAAAAAAAACCAAGGGCTAATGCTAGAGACCTAAAAGCAACTACAGAGACCAAAAGAAAAGGGCTAAAGCCATGAAATTTTTTCAAGGTGCTAACATAGTCAGCTCTCCAACACTTACTAGCTGAGGCTGAGAGTTGTTTAAAATGAGGCTGAATTCATAGCTCGAGCGCAAAAGGAAAACACCAATTAGGCTACAATCGCGAGCAAGGTCAAGCAAAGTAATCACCAGATCAACAATAAGAAGCCTGAGCCTTCAAACTCTCAGTCCAAGTCTAATGCCAGAGAGTAAACAATCAAAAGTAGGGAGCTTCATTATAGTCAAACCAAGCTGCATTCATAATTCCTGCAGGAAATTCTTCACCATTAGGGTTTCGTTGTTTCCTCTTTCTTCTCAAGGAAGCTAAAAAATAACACCGGGCTCAAGAATTGAAAGTGGTTTTAGGTTTTTGGAGTCTGCATAATAGGAGCATTGAATATCATTAATCTGGATGTCCACATCTACAGGCCTTGAAGTAAGCCACAATGCCACGTCACCACCCCATATCCATATCGTATGCAAGTGGGAAGAGTGGTCATGTCAACCCTCTTCCACTTAGTATTTTTACACTTAGGAATTCATTTCTTGAGTTAGGGTAGTGTAGGTTTTGTTATTTTGAGTGTTTATTCAAAATTTAAATATTGGTTAAAATAATGTAAAAAGGATTTATATCCTTTATATAAACCAATATTTAAAGCATTTTTTATGGAGTCTTCATAGGCTAAGTTATTGGGTTAATTTTTGGCCAATTTAGGGAAGATTTCAAGGGCTTTCATTTTTGAATTTGAGGCTAGGGCTTTGTATAAAACTGGTTTTCATTATCAATTTAAGGGGGTTGCAAGTTTTGGATAGATGGTAGATAGTGAGCTTATTATTCCTAAATGTTTTGGAGACCATTTTTGTAACCACATTGTCAGATTTTGAGGAGAATAAAGTGGATGTTTCATTGGCCCATACATTTGGAGTTTTGATTTCAAAATCCTATTTTTATCTTTTCTTTCTAGCATTTATTCTATTTTTATCCACGAGAAGTGATGGTATCCTTATTCCTTCTCAAGGTGATCAATTATTCAAACCTTATAAGGGATCTATATGTTTGTTGACAGTTCAAGCTATTTGTGGTTTAACCCTAGTAGTGAGATATGTTAGCCTATATGTTGAGCAGTGATATAAAGTGTCAAATCTTTAATATATGAGCTAGATTTACTGTCTTATCTTTCAAGCAAAGTCTGAATCTATTTTGGTGTATCACCCCTATTTATTTCAATTTTAAAGTTTCCTTCTTCCCTTTTCCCACTAAGTTACCAATCAGGAGGTGATATTCCATATCTAATAAGAACCAACCTAGAATCTGGAGACTCCTCCTTATTCAGAGTCCACCCATAACTTGAGGAGGTTCCCATTGTTAGGATAGAACTACTGTGTATCCCTAATGCCTAAGTTGGGGTGGTAATTCTAAACCTAAATAGTTTTTGGCATGCCCGGTGGGACACAAATGATACATGAGTCCAATCCAAACAAGAAGTGTTAAAGAATTTGAGTATTTGCAGTTGTCTTTCACAAGGAGAGATAGAACTATCCAAAGAGAGCCTAGAAGTCCTAGAGAGCTTTTTGTTCAGCTTGTTCAAAGAGATAGGAGACCCGGAAGACCAAGGAAGTTAAGATCTGAGAGAAGTTCAACTCCTTCTTACCACAATGAGTTTCCAGATTTAGAGCAAGAGACTTTTGAAGATCTTGGAGATTCTCAAAGCAAAGCTATTTCCTAATAGCCACTATTATCAAATCAGGCTCCACCATCTAGTTCAAATACAACACATCAAGAAATGGCAAGAAATCTTCCATTTGTGCCTTTTGATCAAGGTAGTCCTCTGAGGATTGCAAATCACAATGACATTTTGTTGGCTGCTTTGAAAAGCTTGCCATCATTTATTGGAGAAGGACAAGTGACAACTATTGAGCATATCAAAGATGTTGCCACTTTGTATAATGTCCATCATATCACAGTAGAAGATGTAGCTTTGAAGCTATTGGTTGTGTCACTAAAGGGTAAAGCTCTTGATTGGTTCATGACACTATCGGTGGATTCTATTGGCACTTGGGATGTCCTGGGAGAGAGGCTTTCTAAATTCTTTGAGGAAAAGTCAGACAACTTATCTTTGGTGGAGTAATTAATGACTATCAAGAGGGTTCAACAAGAGGAAATAAGTGATTTTAATCTCCATTTCCAAAAGACTTGGAATAGGATCCCTATTAAGGTAAGTCCTTCAGCTAAATATGCTTTCTTGTATTATTTTAAAAGTTTGAATAGTGACATCTCTATCATGATTCAATCTATGGGAGGAGTTTCTTTAACCTAAGCTTTTGATATTGCTATTAGGGTAGAAAATAGTCTTATTCAAGCTGGAAAAATAGCTCCTAGGCCACCTATGCCCTTCTTTCCTAACATTCAGTCCAATATGTCATTGGTTTTCCCACCCCTATCTGATGTCCCATCATTTAAAGCCATAGAGGTGGTCCCTACTACCCCTCTAAATCAATTACAGAGTATTAAAGATGGCTAGCAAAAGATAGAGAGCCTGTTGCAATCTTTTGGTAATGAGTTAGTGACCTTAAAAAGGAATCAAGCATAGAAAAATCATGTAGCTCAAAACCAGTTTGTTGGTTCCTCATCCCAATATCCCAATCAGTCTAATTCTTAGGCCAATAGGCAGCAATTCCAAGGCAACAATAATGCAAACAAATAGAATTGGAATCAGAGGCCTAATAAAAAGTACAATCCTACACCTCTTAATATTGTTGAGGATATTGTTCCTATTCAGAATAACATTGCTACTAACTAGTGTTTTCCATGCAATCAAGCTCATTATTAGTCCACATATTCTAATGGGGTTCTTAAGCAAGCTCTTATGGTCCAAAATGTAATGAATTCACAATAAAATGTCCCTGTTGAGGAGGTACATCAGCAATCAGATCAATCTGTTACGGATACTGATTTCTTTAATTGGCAAGAGGAGGAGTTTTGTGGATTGAATGATGATTCACTAGTTTCAGCAAACACTAGAGACACAAAGAGAGCTCTTGAGGCAAATCAATCAGCTGGTAATGTCCCCTCTTCACTAGTTTCAATTTTAACGAATCCATAATATTCATCTAGTAAGGATCAAAGTCAAAAGAGTGTTGATCAAAGTTCTCCTAGATCTCCATAGAAGGTACAATTTTTTGTTCCCTACAATATTGTTGATACTATAAAAAAATGAGTGTAACCTTGTCTGCATGGGAAACTTTAGCTATTCCAAGATAGATTGAAATTTTAAAGGGTTGTCCAAGTTGGCAGCCAGTTCACAGCAAGCTGTACAATAGCCTCCTCAAATGGTTATGACTAATTTTGAGCCTCCTAAGGTTCAGGAAAAGGCACCTAAAGAAGAAAAGAAGCCCACTAAAGTGCAGGAACCAGTAGTACCAGAAAATAAAAGGTTGCAGATTTGAAGCAATCAATGATGACAGCTAATAAAAAACCAATAAATGTTCAAAAGATAGCACAAAAGGAAGGTAAGAAACTTGAAAATAATAAGCCTCCTCCTTTTCATGTCTCATTGATTATTGTAAACAAATTAGTTTTTAATTGTATGGTAGATAGTGTTGCCACCAGCACTGTCATGCCTAATAAAATAGCATATTTGTTGGGTCTTAAGTATGAACCTCTTGAGAAAGGTATGGTCCATCTTGATGGAACTTCATTCAAGACCTTAGGGGTTATTAAAAATCCAAGTTTGACTTTACACTCATGTGCCAATTTTTCAATACCTCAAGATATTTATGTTATAGATTTTCCACCATATTTTGCTATGTGTTTGTCAAGAGACTTTATAGCCAAAATTGATGGCTATTTCTCATCATATTGGTCTCATTTGTATTTCAGAACTAGATATGGTACAAAGGTAACCATAAAATTAGAGCTATTGGCCAATGATCACATAGAGCCTTACAATCCCAGCCCTATTAACGCAAGTTGTGTGATTATGGATTCAGATGAAATTCAAGATTATTCAGCCTATAACACACAAACTAAGGAGTATCTTGATATTGTTTTGGATGAATGGGCCACTGGAAATTATCAGAATGATGATATGCTTGATGTTGGTTTTGGTAACTATATGATTTTAGCGTCTGATGCAGTTTTGCCTAATTTGATTAAAGGTCAAGATTTTGAATCTGAATTATCTAACCAGCTATGGGATTTGTATTTTGATGGATCAAGGAACAAAGATGGTGTTGGTGTAGGGGTTATGTTAGTTTCACCTGATGGTGATAAGTTTTATGTTTCATATAAATTGTCTTTTGCATGCTCTAACAATGTGGTTGAATATGAAAGTCTGATTCAGGGATTAGAGTAGGCAAGGAAAAGAGGAATTAAATGTTTGAGGGAATTTGGGGATAGTGAGCTGATAGTAAATTAGATGAGAGGTATCAATGTTGTTAAGAATGATCTTTTAAAGATGTATAAATCTAGACTATCTGATATTCTAGATGATTTTGATGCTTTTAACTTCATTTCTATTCCTAGAAATAGAAATCAGCATGCTGATAGGTTGGCTGGTATTGGTGCACATGTTTCAATTATAGAAAATAAAGGGTAGATTTTAGACAAGTCACATGTCAAGATTGTTGTTAGGCCATCTATCCCAGATAATGATACTTATTGGTAGGTTTTCAATACTGATGAACATATTTTAAGTTTTTTGACAAAAACAAATGGTTTCTCAGCTTCTAGAAATGATAAAATCAATCAGCAAATGGAAGATCAAATCATTCAGCTAAAGACCAATAAGCTTCCAAAAGGATTGGTTAGCCTAGAGTCGACTTTTAACTCAGATGATCAGTTTAGGAAGAGTAAAACCAGCCTGTTGATCAAAGAAGATCACTATGAAGAAGTGGAGATATTCGAAGATAAGTATTTGAAGGTTGGTACAATTAATTCTCCTAAAGAAAAAGAATTGTTTATTGATCTTTTCAAAGAATATAGTGATGTTTTTGCATGAGATGATGCTAATTTGAAAGGATTTGATCCTCAATTAACCTAGCACACCATAGAACTAGAACCAAATGCTAGGCCAATCAGACAAAGGCAAAGACCCATTAACCTTGAGTTAGAGCCTTTAATGTTGAAAGAGCTGAGAAAACTCCTAGATGCTGGTATTATATTTCCAATCAAGCACACACACTAGGTTTCAAACTTGTTCCAGTAAGGAAGAAGAATGGAGAGATAAGACTTTGTGTGGAATTTAGAGACCTTAATAGGGCATCTCTAAAAGATAGACACCCTCTTCCTTCCATGGAAGAAATTTTACAATATGTTTTAGGTTTTGAGAGATTCTCACTCCTAGATGGGTATTCTGGTTACAACTAGATCTTAGTTAAAGAATTTGATTAGTTTAAAATAGCCTTTAAAACTAAATGGAGTACAATGGCTTACAAAAGAATGCCATTTGGATTTTCAAATGCAGGGGCTACTTTTTAGAAAGCAATGGACATGGCTTTCAAGAATTTTATGTACAAGTTTGTTCTAGTATACCTAGATGATGTTACAATTTACAAAAAGGTTGCAAACCAACATATAGATCATTTGAGACAAATTTTATAGAGATGTAGAGAGTTTGGAATCTCTCTTGACCCAAAGAAATCTATTTTTGTAGTCCATGAAGGTAAACTTTTAGGATACCAAGTATCTTTAAAGAAGGTACAACTATTGATCCTGAAAGGATTCATGCAATTCTAGAGCTTTCATTGAAAAATACAAGAAAGGATTGTAGAGTTTTATTGGGAGAATAAATTTTTTTAGGTGCTTTATCCTTGATATTGCAAACTTATTAAAACCTTTGATTGTTATGCTAAAGAAGGATGTACCTTTCAGCTGGACTGATGAGGGAAAGAGGAGTCTTGAATAGATAAAATAGGCTTTTTCTTTAGCCCCTACATTAGTTAATCTTGATGTCACTAAGGATTTTATTTTATATGCTTATGGTGGTTTTGACATTATTTTAGCAATGCTGGTTCAAAAGAATGAAGAAGAACAGGAGCAGTCAGTTGCATTTTTCAACAAAGGTATGGATGATTATGAGAAAGGGTACAATTTTGTTGAAAAACATGTATTAGCTGTCATTAAAGCTTTAAATAAGTTTAAGCATTTGGTTTCTAGAAATAAAGTACATCTAATAGTTGCACATCCTAGTATTAAAGAGTTCTTGCTGAACAAAGATGTTAATGAAAAGAGAGCAGGTTGGATAACAAGGGTTATGGAATATGATGTGAAAATTCATGTGACCAAGTTGGTTAGAGGAAAAGGCCTATATTCTGAGATGATAGAAGGAGAAGATAAATTTGAAGCCACTAAAGAGGTTGCCTTACTTCAAGGTAATTTTGTGTTATTAATGATTCTACATCCTAGTTATCAGATATGACCAGATTTCTGCAAACTGGACAATGTCCACTAAACCTTGATAAAGCTAAGAGAAGGTACTACATGTTACAATCTATTCCTTATGTTCTCATTGATGATATTCTTTATAGGAAATATTTTTCCAGTATGCTTCTTAAGTACATTGATTTAGTTGATCAAGATAGGATTCTATCTGAATTTCATGATGGATCTTGTGGAGGATATTTCAATCCTAAAACTACAACTTGGAAAATTCTAAGAGTTGGCTATTACTGGCCAGATTTATTCAAGGATGCTCATTCTTGAGTAAGAAAATGTCAAAAGTGTGCTCTATTTGCAAAAAAAACAAAAGATGGCAGCATTGCCATTAAAACCAATTGTTGTGGATCAGCCATTTAATAAGTGGGGAGTGGACTTTATAGGTCCAATAAATCCCAATTCTAGTGTAGGTCATAAATGGATTTTGACTACTATAGAATATTTTAAAAGATGGACTGAGGCCATTGCAATGAAGGAGGCTACTAGATCTGCTATGTTAAAGTTCTATGATGATATTATAACCAGGTTTGGTGTTCCTCAATCAATTATCTCAGATAATGCTTTAGCTTTTGTTGGTTCATCTATAACAGAGTGGGCTACTAAAAATGGAATCTATCTAAATACTTCTTCTAACTATTATCCTCAGGGTAATGGTCTTGTAGAGTATACTAATAAAAACCTAATTATGATTATCAAAAAGACTTTACAAGAAAATAAGAGAGATTGGCACTCTAAACTAAAGGTAGCCTTATGGATGGATAGAATCACACCTAAATAGATTATTGGGAACACGCCCTATATTTTGGTTTATGATAAAGAGGCTAGATATCCAATTTCTACTGGATTTCTAGCTTTAAATCTAGTTGACCAAATTTTGGTGTTTGAAGAGGAAGACCCTCTTAAGCTGAGATATGTTGAATTGCTACAGCTTGAAGAAGAAAGGAAGAAGGCATTGGAAACTATGGAGTTGAGACAAGAAGAGACTAAAAAGTCTTTTGATAGGAAAGCTACACCTAGGGATTTCAAGGAAGGTGATCTAGTACTCAAGTGGGATGTATTAAAGAGAAGACTAGGGCAGTATGATAAATTTGACATTTTTTTGTCAGGCCCTTTTGTTATTATAGCTTGCAAAGAAAATAATGCTTTTCAATTGTCCACAACTAAAGGAGAAGTTATGTAGATTCCAGTTAATGGAATTCACCTTAACCTTTGTTTTGAGGGATACGTTAGGTCGAGTTATTTTTCAATAAGTGTTGTCCAAGCACTAGGTCTCTAGGTTGCATGAGTCTAGATTAGATGCATTTTCATTACAATAATGGTTGCATTCATGGTTTTAGGTTTCCTAACTCTGGTGCCCATTGATAAGGTCTATAGGTCATGTCTAGTAGGCAGACTTCCAACAAAAGTCACAAAAAATGTTATCTAAAACTACAACATACAACAGAATAAACATAAATAGGAAAAGATTGCATCTTTAGGGGTCCAATTAATACTACCTTTCAGGTATTTATTAATTTACATTTTATTATTGCATTCATTATCATATTTCTTTTTGTACTCTAAGTATTGATCACATTTTAAATTTCAAAATTTATAAATGATCATTACTTTGTGCATTCAAACTGAATGTAGTATACAAGTGTCTTTTCATATTTCAAATTTCATGTCAACAATAGAGTACATTTGCAAAATTGAAAGCATGATAGAAGTATGTAGTAGGGGCCCCATGCATTGCCTTGTTGTATGCATGTTGTCAACTAGTTCTCTATCAGGTCCTAAGTCCTCAAGTCTAGGTCTTCATCTGCATTTAGTTGTTTAGGGTTTTCACCTGCATCATGAGAGAGAGAAAGTGGTGTTAGATCCTGTTGGGTCTAAATAATGCATGAAACACAAACAACATACAGTGATAATCAATTCTTTCAATCCTACATATCTATCTGGTAAATTCAATGCAATAAGGAAACTGTATCCACAATAAGTGAAAGATAGTATTAAAGGGACTTATTTTCTAAACATGAAATGTTTTACTATTTATGGTCTTTCTGATATATGTTGTCCTTTTATAAACCAGATATCTAAATGAAAGGGACTTAGTATTTCTAACTGAGAAACCATCTTTAGGTAGTAACAATTTCTTACTAGATTAGTGAACATAATAACCTGAATTTTGATTCATAAGTGTCATTTCTTTTGGAATTTTTCATAAACTTATTATTTATTATGTTCACTAATCTGACAAGTTTGTAGTGTTGTTGTTTCAAGAGCTTAATAGAACATTTTGCAGTGTTTCAACCTGATAGGTTTTCACATTCAGTCAAAGAAAGAAGATGCATAACAAGCTGAGATTTCATAGCAAAGTGCTAAAAGTGTTCCAGAATAGTAATGATCAAATGTCAAGTTACAATCACATAATCACTGGTTTAACATTTCTTTGCTGACTCCAAGGTAAAAATTCAATAAAATTCTTATTGTTGATGATTATAGAAGGAATGCTATAGAATTGTGCTAGAAACTATCATAAAATGTTTACAAAATGTATCTTTGAGTGTCACAAGCCCGTGCTCGAACTTCATTGATAATAAACAAACATTTTTACATCCTATTGTATTTCTTTTAAGGATTCATATTCAGCATTAAAAAAAAAAAAAACTATGTTCAAGCCTGGTAACATATATGAGTGAGGTTTAAAATGTTCACTATTTTCAGCATGGAGTTCAAAATTCAAAATGTCTATTTTCATTTGTCAATTGAAGCATCTAAGATTGAAATAAAATAAAAAGTCTGACAGTGGCTGTGATAAAAGGGCATTAATGTGAGTTTTGGAGATTTGAATTAATCTATAAAGCTATAAGTTCTTTCATTTATATGGGTTCAGTGATCAGTAAACAAGAAATAAAATTGGTGCATTGGTGTTCAAAGTGTAACAGTGGTGATTCTATCAACAAAAGAGAGAATAGCAGTGACTGCTATTCTAAATGTAATAATAGTGAACATGACAATAGTGAACAAATGTATGTAGAATAGTCAAACTGAAGAGTTTAGTAGGTATCTATAGCTAGCTTATAAAATTTACAAATTCATTAAAGAAATTAGCTGTTGGATTACATTTACAAATGGTGAAACATTAGTCTCGGTTCTTTACCAAATGAACTATTTTGAAAGAAAGATGTAATGACTAGTATTGAAATAATTTAAAACATGTCCACTATTTTTATAACAATGAAGTCCTATCATTCATTTTTGGCTAAGTCTTGTGAGGATTGAAATGAGGTGACTAGTGAAATAATATTGGTGACTATGTAGTCAGAAGAGAAAAAAAATTAGTGAGGCTTAATGTGCATCTACAGTCGAGCCTTAATCTCCTTGTATTCATTTGTTCAAGCTATGAGTTTCATTTTACAAATTTTTTAAGTATGCAAGGTATCTACAACTAGGTTATAAAATTTACAAATTCATCAAGGAAATAAACTATAGGATTACTTTTACAAACTATTTTCATCCTTTATCAAATGTACATGTTTGAAAGAAAAGCAAGGTGACTGGAATATTACAACAGTGATTCAAGTTGTGTGTACATGTGTTCATCTAAGCAAGTTGAAATATGGAGGTTCAAATAGTAAGACAATGAGTTTCTTAAATAAACTCTATAAGTCGAGCTAGAAAATTTCTATCATTTGACAAAGCACAAGTTTTTTGTATGGACTGAATAACAAAATGGGATCATTTTATATGCCATCAAAACATTATTCTTATGAGCTTCAAGAAAAAATTAAAAAAATAGAGACAGAAAGATGTATGTAGCTTGCCAACAAAAGTGCACAAGAGAATGAAGAGTAGAATAACTTATATGTATCTCTTTGTAATTCTTGTTGGTGTCTATAGTTGAAGCTCGACACAATTTCTAGATAGCTCGGTAAGATTTGCAAGCTGAGACTGAGAGAGGTTGTAGCTAGTGCAATTTTCATTCTTACATCTCTCAGTTATAGCTTGAGTCATACTGGGCTGGCTAAAGATAATCCACAAGTCATGGTGTTGTCAAAGGTTAAAAACCCACATCAAAAAACATGGTAAAACAAACAAGTTGTATTTATTCACAGTGAGATCAAGATTTCAAAGCCTTACCAGTCAATTCAAGTTGTAATTAAGGAGGAGTGAGCTCAAAGAGTATTTCATGCTTGTGACTCATGGTTTAAAACTCTAAACCATAAACGTGAGTCACAGTCAAATACCCAGAAGCCAAGAATCAATCATCAGCCTTGGCCACATATTCAAAGCAAAGAGAGCTACAATCAAGTCATGACTGATGGTAGAATAATGCAAGGCTAAGTCACGGTCAAATTCACAACCATAGCAGAGGATCATGTTGAGAAATACAAGGGTTCATAGCTGAGTTAGATCTAGGCTATAACTTCATGTTATAAAATGCTCACAGCCATGATCTATTCACACCAGTCAAGTAGTGTCACAGTGAACCCAAGCTCAAGGCCAATTCATAGTCTCGATAGGTGTGACTTTAAGCACAAGGTTCTAATGCAAGTCGTGAAGACATCTAGTCACCACTTCAAACAAAAGAGGGAACCATAAGCAAGGAAATCATCTTGGCCTCATACAAAAGTAAGGATACATCAGTCACATTTCAAATGGATACACAATCACTTACTAGCTGAGGCTGAGAGTTGTTTAAACTTAGGCCGAATTCATAGCTTGAGTCCAAAAGGAAAACACTAGTTAGCCTACAGTCATGAGCAAGGTTAAGAAAAGTAATCACCAGATAAACAATAAGAAGCCCAAGCCTTCAAACTCTCAATCCAAGTCTAATGCCAGAGAATAAACCATCAAAAGCATGGAGCTTCATTATAGTCAAACCAAGCTACATTCATAATTCCTACTAGAAATTCTTCATAGTTAAGGTTTCGTTGTTTCCTGTTTCTTCTCAAGAAAGCTAAAGAATAACACCAGGCTTGAGAATTGAAAGTGGTTTTAGGTTTTTAGAGTCCGCACTGCAGGAGCATTGAATATCATTAATGTGGACATCCACATCTGTAGGCCTCGAAGTAAGCCATGGTGCCACCTCACTACCCCATATCTGCATTGTATGCAAGTGGGAAGAGTGGTCATGTTGACCCTCTTCCACTTAGTATTTTTACACTTTGGATTTCATTTCTTGAGTTAGAGTAGTGTAGGTTTTGTTATTTTGAGTGTTTATTCAAAATCTAAATATTGGTTAAAACAATGTAAAAGGGATTTATATCCTTTATATAAACCAATATTTAAAGTATTTGTTATGGAGTCTTCATAGGCTAAGTTCTTGGCTTAATTTTTAGCCAATTTAGGGTAGATTGCAAGGGCTTTCATTTTCGAATTTGAGGCTAGGGATTTGTATAAAATTGGTTTTCATTATCAGTTTAAGGGGGTTGCAAGTTTTGGAGAGAGGGTAGATAGTGAACTTATTGTTCCTAAATGTTTTGGAGACCATTTTTGTAACCACATTGTCAAATTTTGAGGATAATAAAGCAGATATTTCATTGGCCCATACATTTGGAGTTTTGATTTCAAAATCCTATTTTCATCTTTTCTTGCTAGCGTTTATTCTATTGTTATCCATGAGAAGTGATATAAAGTGTCAAATCTTTAACATATAAGCTGAATTTACTATCTTATCTTTCAAGCAAAGTCTGAATCTATTTTGGTGTATCACCTCTATTTATTTCAGTTTTAAAGTTTCCTTCTTCCCTTTTCCCACTAAGTTACCAATCAGGAGGTGATATTCCATATCTAATAGGAACCGGCCTAGAATCTGAAGACTCCTCCTTATTCAAAGTCCACCCACAACTTGAGGAGGTTTCCATTGTTAGGATAGAACTATTGTGTAGCCCTAATGCATGAGTTGGGGTGGTAATTCTAAACCTAAACACCACTCTTTATGGTATCTAACATAGGTGCACATATAGCACTAAATTGTTTAATGAACTTCATATAGTACTGAGATAGGCCATAAAAACTTCTCACGTCAGTGGCAGTCTTAGGAGTAGGCTAGTTTATGATTGCCTCTACCTTGCTTGGGTCCATTTTGAGATTCCCATGTAACAACACAAAACCAAGGTACACTAGTTCTTGCTTCATAAACTCACACTTGTCTAAGTTTATGATTAGCTTTTCTTGATGCAACTTTTGAAATACAACTTTCAAATACCCAAGATGTTCTTCTTTAGTCTTGCTATAAATTAAGATATCATCCAAGTATACTATCACAAACTTACCAATGAATTCCTTCAATAATTCATTCATCAACCTCATTAAGGTGCTAGGGGCATTATATAGCCCAAATGGCATGACAAGCCATTCATACAATACATCATTGGTCTTAAAGGCAGTCTTCCACTCATCACCTTTCTTGATTCTAATTTGGTGGTATCCACTCTTGAGATCAATCTTGGTGAAGTACTTAGCTTCCCATAAATAGTCCATTAGATCTTCTATCCTTGGAATGGGGAATCTATACCTAATGGTAATTCTATTGATGGCCCTAGAGTCGGTCCATAACCTCCAAGTACCACCCTTCTTAGGAGCTAAGATAGTTGGAAAAAAACATGGGCTAATACTACTCCTAATCAGTCCTTGGTCTTTGAGCTCTTGGATTTGTTTAGCAATCTCCTCATTTTGTTGTGGGGTCATTTTGTAAGATGCCTTGTTGGGGAGTGTAGCTCATGGGATGAAATTTATTTGGTGGCTAATGGCCTTTTTAGGGGCTAAGGTGGCTATTTTTCCATCACTTAAAATGTCTTGATAGTGTTTCAACATCTCTTGTATCTCCTTAGGAAACTTTGTCTTCTTTTATGCCCTATCTTCTTTAGGCTTTAAAACTAATGCAAAACCTACTCCTTCTCCTTCTTCAAGAGTTCCCGAGAACTCTTTCTCACCTACCAAGATTACATTAGGCCATGTTGACCTTTCTTCCCCTTCTTCTAACAAGGACTGTATCTTGAATGTAACTCCATATTTCTTGAATTAATAGGCATTCTTATCCCCATCATGTATGGCTTAGCTATAAAATTGCCAAGGCCTTCTCAATAGGAGGTGGTGGGCATCCATTGGCAAGACATCACATAGTACTCTATCTTTGTACCACCCAATGGTGAAGTCCACCCATGCTTTCTCATTAACTAGGACATGTTGTCCCTTGTTCAACCAAGTGACTTTGTATGGATTATTGTGAGGAATCCTTTGCATCTTGAGTTTACTAACTGCCTCCTATAACAAAATATTGTTAGTTGACCCTGAGTTAGTGATAACTTTACAAAAATTTTGCATGATTTTTCACTTCATTCTAAATATTTCCCTTCTCTGACTAGGCTCTTCTCTGATAGGCTCCTTGATAAGTGTTCTCCTTATCATGAGGTTCTCTCTTTCTTCTGACTCTAAGGGTACCTTTGCATGTTTATTGCTACTTGTCTCTTCTTGAACATAGCTCACTCATTTCTCACTTTCTTGGTATGTAGACCCCTACTCTGGAGACCTATAAGTAGGATGTCCTAACTAGTTGTAGTGGTAACACTTCATGTTTGCAAACTATGAACCTCTTCCTTGCCCACTATTTATTCCTCTTCAATTTATATTCAAATCTCTTCCTTTGTTAGAACCTCCTCTACTTGAGCTACCTTCATGTTTGTATGTCAACTTTATCTCTCCTTGGGCCTTTGGTTTTGAAATCCTACCTCCAAAACTTCATCTATGGCCTCTACCATATCTACCTCTTCCTCTTCCTTTATTATTGCTTGAGTCTTTCTTTTTCCTTAGTTTTTCTTCCACCTTAACAACTAATTGATGACATCTCTGCACTGTGGTAGGAGTCAAGAGACTAAGATAATTTTGAATTTTCCACCTCAAGCCATTTAAATATCTAGCTACCTTCACAATATCATCCTTAGCCACCCTAGACCACATGCATAATCTTTGGAACTCCTCTGCATAAGAGTTAACATCTATGTCTTTTTGTCTAAGACTATCTTTCTTATGCAGCTAGATTTCATAATCCTCGGGTACATATGCTTCTCTAATTTTAGCTACCATAGATTTCCATGTGGCTATAGGATTATTTCCTTCATTCTCCCTCTCATCTTGGATGAACTTCCACCAAGTGAGGGAAAATCCCCTAAGTCTTGACTTTTCTACTTTCACCTTTTGGGCTTCAGTTATTCCATCACACTCAAAGTGATTTTCAAGCCCATCGATCCAATCCATTACCACCCCTAGTTCTATCTTCCCACTGAATATAGGTACCCCCTCCAAAGATTTCCCACTTAGTACTTTCAATTCTTTAAGCAATGGCTATTCAGTAAGGATAGGGTTTGGTTCATGGACTTCATTTTCTAGGGACACTTCCTTGGCCTTCCCTTCCACCTTCTCTTTTACTCCCTCAATAATTTGGGCTAGTCTTTCCCTGAGAAATATATTATCCTCTTCTTAGTCATCCACCTTCTTATCCAACTTGGCATTAGTCACCATTATTGATTCTCCAACTAACTCCTCTAGTTGAAACATCCACCGATAAGCCTTATCTAATAGGCTTTGATACCAATCAGATAGATACACTCCTAGCTTGCTAGCACTTTCTTGATTAGGACCCTCACTATTCCCAATCCTTCCAAGACCCAAACCATAACTCCTAGGATCTTCCAAGCCCTTTTCAATCTAGTTTAGGACTTCTTCAATGCCTCCTTACAAGGTGACAATCTTTACTGCTTCACTAGGGTAGCTATCATCAATGTTGTGACTAATTCTCAACTCCCTTTGGAGTCCATCCAATAACTATTTCCTTCTTAATGGTTTTACTAGTGTTGTTAGGGGTTCCAATGTCTCCCTCCACTCTTTACAAACCCATTTTTATCCCTTTAGCTTTGGTAATCAAGGGCTTGTTCATCTCTTTCAAGAGTCTTGGTTCAATTTTCCTTTTAGGCCTATTAGGTCTATTAGGTCTAATCCCCTAGTTTTCGCCCATTCTTGGAAAATTTCCCCAAACAACCCTATGAATAAATATTGGATTCTAACACCCTTTATGGAATTCTTCAATATTTTCTAGGTCTCCCCTCTTCAAGTTGTCCATACAGGTGATTCTTATAATCAAGGGCTTCTAGGGCAAATAGGGGCTCCACGAACCACTCATGTGTTTCAAGCCTCAAAATGTCTTCAAATGGATTGGCTAGGTGCCAAAATTCCTCAAGGGTCTCTGCAAAAATCCAAAGAAACCTTCTAACCTCCTGCATTCAACTCAACATTTGAACACCTACAATCAAACACTATTCTTCATTTGCAAACACCTAGTAGGGTTTCACTAGACTCACCTAGGGCTTGATTGAAAAAATAGAAAATGCCACTTCTAGGCCTCTACTAGACATATGTACACTTTACATAGGCTCCCCTAACATTTCCCAAGAGCCCGTGATGATTCCATGGTAGGGTTTCATGTCAGAGCCATTTCTTTACACCTCGGTCCTGGACAAACTAGTGATTGACTAGATTTACAAAAAAATTTAAAAAACCAACAAAACTATATACAAGAATCTCCTAACCTATGCACAATGAAAGGAATTAAGCCAAATTTCAAGAATCCAATACAAATAAACTAGATTCAATCCATTACATTCAACTTCTGGGTATGTGCAAGATCATGGTATACCAAGCTATAGCCTTAAGTGGCAATGAAAAATTAGAAAATCAGGGTTAGTCAAATTGGCGTAAAAAGTTGAACATCTTATCAACCTTCTGTGAAAAAGTTGTTGTGCGTGTGAATTTTGTACCTAATTTGTAGACACAACACTTTAGTAAAACATTAGAGGTTAGCTAAAAATCAAAATCATGCAGTGAAATGAAAAACTAAACTAACCAAGTGATTTACTACCTTATAGTAGATGCGAGTATGTATTCTCAGATTATATTGAGATCAGTGACCTTGATGACACCTAAACGAAGGATTTGAATGCAATTAATCTAGATATGGAATGAATGCAATTAATCTTTTTTTTTTTTGGTTTTTCTTGTGCAATTAGATAATGAAAACTTGATATGAATCTATGCTAATATGGAAATTGATATGCTAAATTGATCTAACAATAATATTCTAAATGATATGGATACTATGCAAAAATAATGAAAATCTTACAACAACTCAAATTCTCAAGATCGATTCTTTAGTCTCCAATTCGACAACGTGAGTGTGCAATTCGTGGATGGATCTTAAATGAAGAGTTGAAGCCTTAATTTATAGAAATCTAGGGCTTTGGAGGTGCATGAAAAAAAGCCATAAATCACTCAAATAACTCAGGTTGATTTTTGAGTTATTTTTAAATAAAGGATAATTAACTCACAAAAACATGCAAAAGAAAAGTTTAACTCAAAATAGAGTTTAGATTTGATTGATAATTGATAGTTGTCTACTTTTATGATTGTGCATGTTTTATTTATGAATTAATTTAATAATAAAGTGATTTATTTCCAACTTAACTGATTTTGAAAATAAAGCAATTGATTTATGGGTTAATCAATTATTTTTCAAACTTTTATTCAAAAACAATATTATTAAAAATTGACAACTTCCTTTAATTAATTAAATAAGAATTTAATCAATTATTCATAGGATTTTGGATTTATTGTCAAAATTAAATAATACAATTTAGGAATAAATAGAATTAACTTCAATTAAACAATTAAGTGGCAGAATTAAATCTAATTAATTAAATATTTAGAATATTCAATTAATTAAACTTTAGGATAAATTGGATTTATCGCCAAATAATCATTAAATTAAAGATAATTATGATAAATAGAAATATTGCTAGGAATATTCCCCAATGCAGAATTTTGTTAGGAATAAGGTGTCTCAACCTTGGATAATTCCTATTCTTATTATTTGTTTTGTAAAATGTATTTCTTGCAAATAATGTTGATGTGTCAGCATCTTGAATTGTGTGTAAGGAGATCGTGGCTAAAACGGTTATGATGGATTCCTATGACACGTAAGAGCTATGTCAGGAAGTTTCAATGACAGCTGAAGACATGTGGCAACTGATAAATTTGAGTACTGTAAGCATGATATAAGCATTTTTTAGGGTTGCGAAGAGATATGATGTAAGTGTATTGTTGGAATGTTTTATGCTGTCATGATTTGTCTTCAAGATTTTGAAATCTTCTGAAAGAACTTGCATTGCAAGTGTATTGTAAGCTGCAATAGTTTTGATCAATACATTGTGCAGGTTTTGGAGTGCTAGGGTTTTTACCGAAAGGTTTCCCCAGGGTATATCATTGTGTTAATCTCTATTTTTCTATATGCATGGTATTTGGTTGCAATATCTTTGTTAAAGTAGTTAACGAATTTGAAATTGTAAGGATTTAAAAGAATTTGCACAATACTTTCCTATAGAGATTAGCGTAGGAAGCTGTTTCCGCACCTGAGTTTCCTTAAAAATTTAGGATAATCAATTAGGATTCGATGATGTTCAGATGTGCCTTAGGTTAGGACTTTGATGTCGATTTCATTCGATGTGTTGATATAAGAGGTTAATGAACCTATAGCCCATTTTTGGGGTATTACATTTTGCCCCTCTTTGAATTACTGTGCGAAGCGCAGTGGTTCAAAGACAGTCTGTGTATGATGTTTGAAATTGATGTTTGATATGAAATTGATATGATGTTGATATGAAACAAAAACTTGATTGAAAGATTTTAGATGCGAGGTCCTGAATGACCAAAGCTAATGTTAACTATAACAGTAAATGAACTGATGACTATGAAAAAGTGTCAAAACACCTGATTCCAAACCTTATGATTGCGAAGAAGTGAGTGACTGATTACAGACCCGATTGTCAATAAGATTCACATTGGTATCACATTTGAACCCTTCAATTTCTGAAGAACCAAGGAAATAACACAATTGAACCGATAGTTGCAAAGACTGATACAATTTACAAGATTAAGAGAATACCAGATTGATATGGATCTCGATGAATTTGATATGCCCCAAGTGATGATTGATTTTCCCCAAGTGATGAGGTCTTTTTGATTAATCAACAACTAGATGTGGTTTTTGTCTTGATTACTGAGGAAAGATATGATTTTCAGATAGATTGATAGACTTTAAATATTGTGCAATACCATGCCCCCTTCGGGATTAAAATTGAAATCTAACAAGAAAAGTCAGTGTTAATAGTTTAGGAGTATGTTAATTGATTTGAAAAATGGTTAAACACGTTTGAAAATGCATTCTACATCATTTGGAGGTCCAAAAGACCAATTTTGACTAGGTTGGACCATGAGTTGACCATGGTGAACCAAGTTGAAATTTTGATAGTTTGATGTGAGATAATTAGTTAAGTTGGATTCTAGATTTCTGTGATGATGGAAGGTCGATTATGCAAGCCGTAGACCGTCCTGGCTCCAAAAATTTTAAATTGCAATTTTAACATAGTAAATGATCTCTGATTTTATTTTTGATCCTGAAAATGGATTCTGAATGTTAAAATTAGCCAGGGGTGCAATTTTCATGAAAAACGGAGCACTTTTGAAAATTAGGTCAAAAGCTATATAAAGGCTGGAAGGGTCATTTTCAATTCATTTCAACCTTTTGACTTTAGAAACTTGTGGAGCCCTCTGAGAAAAATGGCAGATAGAGCGGTAGAACCAAAGGTACCTGTGAGTTCGCACTAATTTGAGCACAACCAAAGACACCAGAGACCTCGGCAATACGGACATGCGGTAAGTGGACCTCTGTGCTTCTCTATAAATTCCATTTTTGCATGTTTGTAGCATGTTAGGATCATTTTCGTACATTTTTAACTTTTTCAATTTTTCATTCCATGGAAACTCATACGACCCTCCAGTGAGGCTCGTACAACTTTCTGATAGTAGATAGGTTTTCATTTCATGACCCTCAAAGACTCATACCAGAGGGACCCATGAGTCATATGATGTTTCATTAGGTCCCTCATAACTCGTATGAGGGGAATTCCAGTGTTGTTTGACTATCCTTTGTCATTTGGTTTCATGTGGAAATTCGTACAACTTTTGATGCCAGTCTGTACTGTTGTATGGAAAACAACAAGCTTAAAACTCATATTTTGATCCAAATTTTGAAATTTCTGATGTTGTAGCCTGATGCCTAACCTATTAACCTACCTTCTGAAATGTCAAACTACCCCATGTCTGTACTGGTAACCTGTTCAGTGACCCAATTACTGAGAGGTGTCCCTATTTTGGTTATGTGTAGGTCATATACCCAGATGTGCATGTTCGGATCTCTCATCCTACCACACAGAGATTGTGTGTTTCACTTCTGGATCTGATGAGGGTGCATCTTGCTGCCTACAGTTTTGAGTACTTGATACATTTACATGAGCTTAGCATAAATCATGGTTTATTGACTGCATTGATTGAGAGGTTTCACTCAGAGACCCAAACTTTCCACTTGCCTACCGGGGAGATTATCATTACCCCCAAGGATGTTTATAGGATATTATGGATTTTGTTCCATGCTGCTAGGAGACCAGAGTATGTGAGTTCTGGGAGCTTAGGATTGCTCGCTTTCAGACATGTCTTTGGAGATGATACCTAGATGACCTCATCTATTTCCTGGGAGTTTCTTGTATAGAGATATGGATAGACGCACCGATTAGAGTGTATTATCGCTGGTATGATTGGTGGTATCATTATGTCTGACCATCAGTAGAATGGTCTTTTGATGGGCTGGGCACCCATGGTAGCACATTTGATGGCCACTCCCTTTGAGTTGGCATGGGGCCAATGCCTCCTTGCACACATGTTTTTAGAGATACACGAGATCATGTATCATGATAGTAGATCATTTCTAGCGAGAGCCCTAGTATTTCAGATATGGGTGTGGGAGCACATCCTAGTTGTGAGATCGTGCACCAGACACAGCGGCATCCATAGGAGCCAGTTATATATGTTTACACTAGATATGTTACACAGGTGTAGATGGGTCACCCTGAGTATTGGAGGCGATGCCTTGATGACATGACTTTTGTTCACTGGAGACCTTATGTAGGTATCGAGCCATGGCCTGCTACGTGAGAGTAGTTTAGTTATTTCTTTCAGAGCTAGATATTCATAGGCAGATCCTCTACTATCCTTGAGAGGTTCATTATCACTAGAGTATGGCAACATTACAGGCAGATACAGGATGCCCCTAAGGATTATGCCACATATGCTCAGATAGCTTAGGAGCTTAGGCTTGGTTGGTCAACAAGGCTCTCATATGCCTTATGTGCACAGGAGTATAGTGCTATTGTAGGTAGAGATTTGGAGTACTAACCTTGAGTACTCGATTTAGGTGTCACAAATGGTTTCATTTCATGGCTGGCAGACCATCCCATTCTTAGGTTTTCAGATCTGGTAAAGCTGATTCCCTCCATGGAGGAGGCGATGGATGTTATAGGTGCAATTGTGCCATAGGGACCTAGACCAGCATAGGCTCCAGTGATACATCCCACACCACCTAGACCCAGAGTGATGGCTCCTCCTTAGAGACCATCTATACAGATTAGGCCCTCTCGTCCCACTATTTCCATAGCAGGGAGATCTACCGGCATGTAGAGATGGAGTAGAGGAGAGAGTGGTACATTAGGTGGAGTTGGTTCATCACATGAGGTACTTGCAACTGAGTAGGTGGTAGGTGGTGGTATGGACTTCATAGAGGGGGATACTGGTTTTGATTTAGGTGTAGAGGTCGGACGCCACAAGGCGTAGAGGGTAGAGACTACTGAGTAGGTTGCCCCTGATACTGATATGCTAGATGTTGATCTAGTTGTTCCTCTTACCCCATAGGAGACCATTAGACATCTCAAGGTTCAGGTCAGGGACCTAAAGATACATAGTGCTAGGTGGGAGGAGAGATTCATAGAGGATGATAGGCAGTGCACTACACTCACTAGAGAGGTATAGCATTTACAGGAAGAGGTGATTCATCAAACCTCAAGATCTGCATATTATGTATTGGCTTATTATACTGTAGTTCCTTTAGCACAAAGAGTTCCTAACTACTCACAGTTCATGATGGCATCAGAGGGAGCTAGAGCACCCAGAGCAGAGCTAGTACCTGATGCACCACCTCCACCTCCACTAGATGCAAAGGATCATGTTGATAGCTAATTTGTTTTGATACATTCTAATATAATGTACTCTTTTTGATCATTGATATACTTTTATGATATTGATAGCTCACATGAGCTCATTATTTTGTATATCGTGCCAATAGTGCACCCTTGACTAGTTCAACATTTTTTATATATATGAGATCGATATTTTGGTTTTGATTTATATGTACTTGTCATGTTTCAATTTATGATGATATCATGTGATGTTTATGCTATGAGTAGAGTAGAATGTATGTATGGATCAATGCAATGCAATGATTTCTTTCATATGTATGGATGTTATGAAAATGTATTTGATAATGGAAAGATGTATGTATGATTTATGCTTATGCACATGGATGAATTGTAATGCAACAAATGGTTATGATATGTAAATGCAATGATACACATGATATGTTTTGCAGGTATTAATGAAGACAAGTACTCAGTCTTATGTCAAAAGGGATGTTTAACCCAGGAGGATAACTGCTTGTGATTCTATGAAGAGACCTTCGAGGTAGGTTCAGCTCTTGTTAGATTTGAAGAGATATTGAAGAATCTTTTAAGAATTTGAAGTTTGTTGAGTCATTGTGAGATCATGCAAATAAGAAAAATGCAAAGAGACATGCAGTATGAAATGCAACCTAAGACCTAGGACCTAGTCACTGATCATGTGTCGGTCATTCTCATCATTGAATTTTTAGGTAACTAGATAAATTAATACAATGCCCACTAGTTATGAAACCATAGAAATATAAGTATCGATTTGTATGTGCAGGAATCAATACAACACCCACTGATTAGGAAACCATGGATACATGAATATTGATTGTGTTGTTCAAAATGTCAGATTAGATATAAGCACCAAGGCATAAATGCCAGGATGACTTGAATATTGTGTCCATTTTGATATAGCAATTTGTATAAGCATCAAAACATAAATGTCATGATGACTAGAATACGCCTTGCGGTTCAAAAACATCAAGCAATCAAGAGGTCATTCTAAATCTAGTGTGAATTACCCATAGTGACCCTTTATCATTCACATCCTTGGGTAAGATCGCATTTCACAATAGGAGAAAGAACTCACTCAAAAAGATAATAGTTAGATCAAATGTCCTTGAATTTTCTAGGTATAAATGGTCGAGGTATGCATGGCCATCCAATTCGAGATAGAGGCTCTTACAGTCGGACACCATTTCAATCCAGAATTTTCAAAGTTGTTAGATTTTTACATACAAGAAGAAAACAAAGAAAAGATTATGCCCCCAGTCATCACTCTCTAAATCCTATAAAGGACATCATCAAAGAGCTCATGGGAACAAAATATGCAAAAATCTCAATGCGAATTAGTAAGCATACAAGGAGATAAAAGCATGTCAAGCATAGATTATTTTCATTTTGTGTTGATGTTTGATTGCATTGTTGTAGATGCAAAATCCTTTCTGGAGACATGACTGACTGATTGACTCAGATGAAGCTTCAAAGGACCTTGACTGGATATGACATGTCTCAGATACATTGGAGGCCATAGGATATCACTTTGATTGCCCCCAAGTTTTAACATTGATAGGATACAGATGCTTGAGCTGATTGGTGTATAGACTAACTTATTGAAAACAGGAATGTAGAAACAAACTGGGAGATATGTACAAACTAAAGCAAGATTGAAAGCTGGGAAAGACCAAGATTGCACTGATAGATGGAGCATTTTGAAACAAGTGGTGCTCATTTGCCAGGTTTTCACCATCTTGGCAGAGATTCTATTTTTTCTACCAAGGCGCCTATTTCCAGGTTTTCACCAAGGCAATTTTTCTTTTTCTCATTTTTTTTGTATTTTTCATTTTTTTGTATTTTTCATATTTTAAAGATTTTTTCAGGATATTTTACCATAGATTGAATTCCTTAGGCATAGAATTTCTTCAGATGGAGAACATTGATTGGTTCTCAAAGCTATTCTCCTTTAGTCATTGAGAGTTGATAGGAACTAGAGCCAAAGGTAGCAATGATTACAAAGGGACCCAGCCAATTAGGTTCAAACTTCCCCTTGCATTCTCGATGTGATTGATTTTTAGGATTCTCTCTCAAGACTAGATCACCAACCTGAAATTCTCTATGTCTGATTTTCTTGTTGTAACCTCTAGACATTCTCTTTTGATATACTCTGAGATGATCATATGTTTCTTGTCCGTGTTCATCTAGTAGCTCAAGTTCTTGCAACCTAGACACTATGTAGTCATCATCAGTTACTAGACCATGCATTCTGATTCTTAGTGATGGGATTTCAACCTCAATAGGTAGTACTACTTCAGACCCATAAACTAAAGTGAAAGGTGTAGCCCCAGTGGGCATTTTGATCCTTATTTTGTAAGCCTAGAGAACTGGATTGATCATGAGATGCTAGTCTCTTCTTGTTTTATTAACTGTACGGTGCAATATTTTCAATAGATTCTTGTTAGAAGCCTCTACTTGTCCATTCCCTTGAGGATAGTAGATAGAAGACCAATGTTGTGTAATCTTGAATTTAGCATATAAATCATCTAGATCTTTTTTCTTGAATTGTCCACCATTATCTATGATTATGGAATGAGGTATCCCATATCTTCATATGATATAGTTTAATATGAACATAGATATTTTTTTTCTAGTTGCTTGTGTCAAAGGGACTACTTCTACCCATTTTGTAAAATAATCTATAGCTGTGATTATATGGGTATGTCCATTGGAACAATGAGGATGTATAGCTCCTATAAGATCAAAGGGCCATTGATGAAAAGGCCATTGTGTAGTAAAGGGAATTAGATCTCTCCTTGGAGCATGAATTAAGTTGCCATGCACTTGACACTTTTGACAATTCTTAGCAAATTTGATAGCCTCTTTCTCCATTTTAGGCCAATAGTACCCAGCCCTAATAAGTTTTCAAGATAGTGTTAAACTGTTCAAGTGTGACCCACAAATACCCTCATGGACTTCCTCTAATGCATGTTGAGACTCTTTCCATTCTAAAAATCTAAGTAGTGTACCATCTAGACCTCATTTGTACAGATCATGACCAATGATGACATATCAGGAGGAATTACGGATAAGGTATCTCTTTTCATGGCAGTTGAAGGTATTGGAAATGATTTGGTCTTGGAGATAGGAAAATAGGTTTTTGTATTTGGATGAATCATGACCAACAACAATGCAAATCATGTAGGTTTTAGGGGAATCATATGCAAGATAATAGAGTGCTTCCACTAGGAACTCATAGCATAGCTCATGTTCAGGCTACTATAATAAAGTAGATAATATTTCCATTGCATCGACAGCCTTGTTCTCTATTCTAGGTATTTTCTCAAACATGATAGATACGAAATACTTCTTTAGATCATCTACCATTCTCTTTTAAGGAATGATCTTTTCATCTTTAGTTTGGTACACATCATTGACTTGATGGATAACAAGCTATGAGTCTCCATGAATGTGTAATTTTGTTACTCGCCACTCAATTGCTATTTTCATACCATTCAAAAGGGCTTCATATTCTGCAATATTGTTTGTGCAAGGGAACTTTAATCTAAATGATTTTGGGATTGAGTATCCGTGAGGAGTTATGAACAATATTCTTGCTCCTGATCCATTCTATGTATAGGAGCCATCAAAGAATAACTGCCTATCTCTAGAAGAAAGAGTCATGATAGAGGAATTTGGAAATTCCATTTGCATTGGTGTATCATCAATCATAGGTGCATCTGCTAATTGATTAGAAATAACCTATCCTTTGATAGCTTTTCTTTCTATATATTCAATGTCAAATTCACTTAAGAGCATGATCCATTTAGCTAATCTACCTGTGAGGGAAGCTTTGCTTAGTAGGTACTTGAGTGAATCAATCTTAGCTACCAATTGTGTGGTATGAGCTAACATGTAGTGTCTTAGTTTCTGTGATGCAAAGATCATAGCTAGACAAGCTTTCTCAATCATTGAATAGTTCTCCTCATATGCAACCAATGTTCTACTAATATAGTATATAGCTCTTTCCTTTTTGTTCTCATCATGTTGTGCAAGCAATGCCCCCAATTATGTATCTGTAGTGGAGACATATAAGATCAAAGGCTTCCCTAGAATGGCAAGCATCAAGATAGGAGGATTTGATAGATACTTCTTGATATGGTTAAAGTTGTTCTCACATTCTTCATTCCATGCAAAGGTCACACCTTTATGTAATGTTTTTGTAAAAGGCTGTGATATGTCTGCTAGCTGTGATATAAATTTTCTGATAGATTGGACTCTTACTTGCAATGTCCTCATTTGACTGATATTCTTTGGGGGTTGCATTTCCATGATAGCCTTTACTTTAGCTAGATCAACTTCAATGCCCTTCTTTGAAACTATGTATCCTAAGAGCTTTCCAGAAGTGACACCAAAAGCACACTTCTTAGGATTTAGTCTAAGACTAAATTTTTCCATTCTGTCTAGTATTTTGCTCAAGTCATTTAGATGTTTAGTTCTAATCATAGATTTTGCTAAAGTATCATCAACATAATCTTCCATAGTCCTATGCATCATGTCATGAAAAATAGATGTCATGGTTCGCTGATATGTAGCACCAGCATTCTTAAGACCAAATGGCATGACATTCCAACAGAAGGTGCCCCATGCGCATGTGAAAGTAGTTTTCTCTTGATCCTCTGGAGAAATTTTTATTTGGTTATATCCAGAAAAACCAACCATTAAATAATACATCTCAAAGCCCACAGTAATGTCCACTATCATATCAATGTTAGGTAGTGGAAAATCATCATTAGGGCATGCTCTATTTACATCTCTAAAATCTATGAACACTCTGATTGATTTATCTAGTTTTGAAATAGGTACAATATTAGAGATCCACTCTGCATTGTCAATAACTCGGATGAATCTGGCTTTTAGGAGCTTCTCTAATTTATCTTTTACCAAGAGTGCAACATGAGGATGCATCTTTCTCAATTTTTGCTTGATAGGTTTGACATTTGGAGCTATAGATAAATGATGCATTATAAGATTAGGATCCAACCCTGGCATATCTAAATATTTCCATGCAAAGTTGATCTTCTTTTCTATTAGGAATGTTGTAAATTTTTGCTTCTCTTATTCTGATAAAGATTGTGCTACATGAATCAACTGTGGTTCTTTTGTTGTTCCTAAATTGATGGATTGAGTGAGCTCAATTAGAACTGGAGATCTATCCTATAAATGACTTAGAAGGACATCAAATATCTCATCCTTAGGCACCTCAGAGAGGTTTTCACCTTCGGATACATCTTTTATTTTTACTTTTGTAGGTTCTGAGACTGCCACAAAGTGGTTTTCACCCTCAGAACTCCTTTTCTTTTTATTCTTATTCTTATTTTTCTGACTAAGATACTTGATGTCCGAATCTGTCATGCTAATGCTCAGTTCAATGATGGAAGTCCTCATAGGCTCAACTGCATTGAGGTAGCAAGCAAGGACATAGTCATTCGGGAAGGTATAAATACCATGGCTTGGATTTGTGGAGGTTTGATTAATAAGGTCTAGATATTGGATAGTCAAAGTGGGGAAAGATTGGGAGATAGTGTTTACGGATATGGATCTATCATCATTGGTCCTAACTCAACACTTGATTTTGAAGGTGATATTACAACTTACGACATTTAATTCATGAATAGGCTCAAAGTCATTGTGGGAATCTAATTCAGCCATAGGTGGATCAGACTCGATAGGTTCATCATTTCGCTCTAGACTTGCATTGGGTTCAGGTGCATATTGGTGAATAACATCAACATGTTTCTCTGTAATAAGCTCATCTTCTTCTAGAATAGCTCCCCATTCATAGTCATTAGATTCTTCATCTATGCCTCTAGGAAATCTAACAACATGAGTAAAGTCAGGATCAATACCCCGAGAAGGGTTGCCCTCATATTCGGATTTGAATTCATACTCATGGGAATCTATCTTAGAATAACTACCACCTTCCTCTTTGTCTATTTGATTGTCTTCAATATTAGCTATTTCTTATGTTGCAACTATCTCTTGATTGATAGTAGGTTCTTGTGTTTCTACTACATTAATTCTTTTGATTGGATCATCTTTATCATCAAGAAGGTCTTTGATTTATTTAGGCAAACGCTCATAAGGGATAAGTTCAGAGCTGTCTGAATCACTATCTGATGGTTCATTTTCTTCCTTCTTAAGAAGAGGTTCTCCTAGTGTGATCTACTCTATGACATGAGAACAATTACCTTTGAGGTGGAAGGGTTTCTTTTTAAAGCCTAAGCCAACTTTGTATTTATTTTCTCTACTAGTATGTGGGATAGGTGCCTCAAGACCTTTTCCTCTAACTCCTAGAGGTCCTTTACCTAGATATCCCATCTTAGCTATCAATTTATCTCCTGGGCCATATGACTTAGAAGGATCTTTTGGTACTACTAAGTTACTAGTTTGAATATCATGGGATTCAGATTCATCTTTGTATAGCCATGCAAGCACAGCTTCATCCTCTTCAAATTCTTGCTTGGAGACTTGTTTTGCTACAAAATTCTTTTTATATGCCTCAAGAGGTTCTTTAGAGTCTGGTTTGGACTATTTTAAAGATTGTCCATAAGACTTAGGTGAGATAGGGAGAGATGTCAAAGATAAGATTGGCTCTATAGTGTATTCTCCCATACCATTTTCTTTCATATTGACCTCTTTTACAAGATCTTCCATTTTAGATGTGGATGCTTCTTTAGTTGGCTCAATGGTAGATTCTCTATTATTAGGCACAAGTTTATCTGCACTCTCCTTCAATGTACTTCAAGTGGTGGATATGTTTGCTAGAATAGTGACCCCTACTCCTTCATAAGGAAATTTTAAGCATTGGTGGAAAGTAGAAGGAATAGCCTTCATCTCATGTATCCATGGTCTCCCTAGAAGAATATTGTAAGCCAAAGGTAGATCAAGAACTTGACATATAGTATCTCTGATAACTGGACCTGCTTTGATAGGTAAGACAATGGTGCCTTTAGAAGATCTTTCTTGTTCATCATAGGCTTTTATAGTTATTTTCTTTCTAGGATCAATAGCCAATTTTGAAAATCCCAATTGTGTGACCAAGCTATAAGAACAAATATTTAGGCCAGCGCCTCCATCTATCAACACACATTTGACTCTACAGTTCTGGATCAAGACTTCTATATGTAAGGGCTGATTATGTGGGTGACTCAAGGAGTTGTCATCTTCTTCTAAAAATGAGATATATTGCAGAGATGTAAGATGTCCAACCATAGTCTAGAACCTATCTAAATCAAGGTCATCAAGAACATTGGATCCGAGCAAAGCTTTGTCTAGAATAGCTCTATGAGCTGGAGATATCCAAAGCAACTCAAACATGGAGATTTTTGCATTAGTGTGTTGGAGTTGTTGAACAATGCTATAAGATGTTGGCCTTGTATCTTTAGGATTGGAAGATTTAGAAACAGCCTTCTGTGTGGAAGCAGAAGAAAGATTGAAGGGCATCTTAGGGACATTTGATGAATCTAGGTTTTGTCCATTTAGATGTGCCTAAGCTTGAGATCAAGTAACTGTGTTAGCTAAAGGATGATCTCTATCACTTTGCACAATTGTGATGACATTGCAATGTTTAGAGAGACAAGGTTCAACCATATTGATAACAGCATTATTTCTAGGGTAAGCATAATTGACCTTTGCCCCCATAGTAGGCTAATAAGATGAAACTTCTTGACCATGTTTTGGAAATGGTTATGTGAATGCTATATGATCATTATTTCTCTTATGATTGTAAATGGTGATATCTCCCTTATCAATCAGATCTTGAATAGTATGTTTCAAGCGTAAGAAGTTATTAGTTTTGTGACCTTTACCCCGATGGAAATCACATAATTCATTCTCTCTCCACCATTTTGGTTTAGGATCAGGATTAGATTGTCGAATCTTAGGCAAAGAGATGATGTTATTAGCTAGTAGAGTTCTCATAGCTAATTCTAAAAATTCTCCAAGAGGAGTGAACATTCATTTATTATTAGTAGACCACTTTTTATACTCTAGCTTCTTTTGAGATGATTCAGGCACCTTTTGTTCTAAAGCTTTTATGGCTTGGGTACCAATAGTTAGATTGAAAGCTGGTGCCTTTGATGGGGCATGGATAGTATCAACAACACCATCTATGATGATGCCTTTATTCTTGTTCCAGTTTTTGTTCTTGTCTTTAGAACTGGATCCTGATTCATACTTGTCCTTTTGAAGTGTGATTTCTCCTTTTTTCACAAGTACTTTTTCAATTTTGATCACATTGTCTACCATCTTATCAAAAGATGTATGATCTTGCATTTGTAAAGGGTAGTTGATTTTTGGGATAAGATTATTGATGAAGATTTCTAGTTTCCTAGTTTCTAGAATAGGCCTAGCATATAGAGAGAATTTCTTCCTCCATCTTTTGAGAAATGTCAAGAATGGTTCACCTGGATATTTTTTGAGATTACAGATATCGATCATGGTGACTAGATGTTGAATATTGTAGGAGTATTGCTGATAGAACAATTTGATCAACTCCTCAAAAGTTTTGATAGTAGAAGGCAATCTAGAGAACCAATGAATGGTTGCTCCCCCTAGAGATTGAGGAAAGAGACGCATCAGATAGGTTGGTTTGTGCATGAACTCCATAGATTGTGTACAGAATTCTCTGACATGATCTTGGGGGTCCGAGTGTCCATCATACTTATCATACTTTGGCATCTCCACTCTTTTTGAAAATGGTGGCATGTACAAGTCTTTGTCAAATGGAAAAGGACATAGGGCCTCCATGGAGAACTCCTTGGGTTCCTTTTCCTTCTTAAGATGATTAAGTTTGACTTGCATGGCATGCATCTATTTCATCATAGCTGTGAGTGGAGTTTCTTCCTCATGCGTAATGATATCTTCAACATTAAAGTTGGGAGGAAGTTTCACTCCCTAATGAGCTAATTGTAAAAAGTATGCTTCTCTATCCTCTTTCAAGAAATGCTTCATCATTCTTTTGAAATTATCATCATTTTGATATTGAGCAATTTCTTCAGGTGTGGGTTCCTGATTTGCACCATGTTGAGATTGAGCTCTTTGAGAGCCAAAGTTTGTCCCTGCTTGAGACATGGTAGGAGTTCTCCCTGGGATAGATTAATGTGGAGTTTTTTTATTACCTCTGTGAGTTGATGGAGGAATGTAACTAGTTTTTAATCAAAGATTGCCAACACCATCATCTTCATAAAGACCAGAATTGTAGAGTTGCTCAAAAGTTGGATTTTGGATCTGAGTCAAAGGTAAAGTATGAGATATTTCCCTAGATTTCTTGTGAGAGGAAGCTCTAGTTTCCACCATTAACCTTGGGTGAAACAAAAGAATATGATGAAGACAACTGAAGAAAGATCTGATTCAAGAAGATCAAATGACATAACCTTATCAAGGTTTGATTGATTGAAGCTTGGAGTAGATGTAGATGAAGGAGACTATGCCCTGGGTGTATGGGTAGATTCCCAAAAGATAGCAGACATGAGTTTACAACACTTAGTCATTTTGATAGTTGATTGAAGATTGATAGTTATGACAATGTTTTGACACAAGATGATAAAGACTCAAATTGATTAAACAAAAGGCTAAATCGGATTCAAAAGGCCACTTTAGGAAAATGATTAGATTCTTAGTAATTGCTGCTCTATTCTTGACACAATGATTTGTTTGACAGATTCTGGAAATAGGCTAGAAAATCTGGGTATCTGACAATTCTGACAACTTTTCAAAATTTATCAAATGACTCTCTATAGGCTCGTACGACAGTGAGTATAGCATGAAATGATAATTGACAAGCTCGTACGATAGTTGACAATAGGAAAATTGACTTTTGAAAATGACTGGTAGTGACACTTGTACGACAATATACCAGTTACCATACAACAATCAAGGGGTTATGAAATGACTTTTGACCAAAACTCATACAATTTTATAACCTGATGAGATGACTTTTGACTCCAGAAAGGAATTTTAATTCAATTTTTGCAAATTTTTGGGTTTTCAGTTTTAGATTGTTTGCAAATTTCAATGTCCAAATTTGAGGATTGTAATAGATTTGTTCATTTTCAGTAACCAGATAGATAAGCAAGCATGCAAACTAGAAAGCAAGTGATTTCAAGCATGTCTAAAAATAATGAACAAGGGCAAAAGCAACCTTGCGTATGAACAATAAAGTGACTTATTTGTGCTAATCCTTAGAAGTGCTAATTGTGTATGTTCCAAAAAAGTTTTGCAATAATGCACATATTCCTAGAAAATGAAAATTTGGCCTCACTAGGGTTTTTAGTAATGGTTTGACTCTGCAACTTTTATGATCCAAGAGGGCAAACTCCAATCCAAGCACACTAGGGTTTTCCCACAGTCTGAGAACTTAATCTTCAAGATCTGCTAGGGAGATATGACAACCCAACAAGAGACCACACCTATGGAGATTTCTTCCAATAGGACATTTATATAGCGGTTGTCACTACCACAGTGAAAATGGCTATTACCACTTGAGGTTTTGTCAACGTGGTTGACCCAATTAAGGGAATGTCCACTATAGTTAACCCTCTCTAAAGGTGACTCACAAGATATACCACATGGGGACTAGATCAGATTCAAGGATCTAGGTTTCTAGTACTATCCAAAAAGGAAGTAGAGCATAATCCCTTAGCCTCTTCACTTCACGAAAACAAAGTAGATAGATAAATCTGACACACTAAGACTAAGACTATCTCACAAATATCTATGACATCAACTCCTTATGATCTATCAACCTCTCTAGAGAGAGAATGCAATGATCAAAAGTTGAAGACACGCGGATCTAGTAGAACGTGAGATGCCCTCAGTATCCTCCCTACCTACAAGGGTTCCTTCATTGAGAAGAGTTTCACTAGAAACTCACTCTCTCAAGAGCCATGAATAGTGTTCATAGGGCCTATTTACTATGTGTAACAAAGATGCTAAAAGCAAATCTATGTTCATTTTTAGAGCCTAAATGAAATGTGTGATATGGAAAAGAAAGGCACTCAAGCTAGACACGCAAGATGTTCATTTTAATCCAAATTGAAATGTTATCAACTAAGAAGGTTACCTTAATTCCTCACAACGCACTTAGTAGATTTTTACCTATTTTTAACAATTTTTGCACTTTTTCCAATCAAAAAACCAGTGAAAATAATCAAAAATAAAGAATTTCAATTGTTAGGGTTAGCTGTTAGTCAAAATCTAAAAACCAAATCTAACAAACTACCTAAAAAAGTGAAATGACAATTGAACCCTAGCACTGAATCTCGTACGATAGTGGGTTACCTCCCAGATGATAATCTAGAAGCTCGTATGACAATGGGTATCAGATCACACGACAATAGAGCTTTCAGATGACAGTGGGTTTCTGCTTGTGTGATCCTCGATCAAATCAACTGTCGTACGATAGTGTGTCTCTCCTAGTATGAGTTTCTGACAAAACTCATATGAAAATTATATGGACAGAGAATAAAAATCATAGCTTGGAACAGAAAAAGATAAGAAAATGATAGAAATGGATAAAATTTGAAGGGAAACCCGTTTTAGGGCCCCACAGTGGGTGCCAGAAATGTGTGTGAATTTTGTACCTGATCTGTAGACACAACACTTTAGTAAAACATTACAGGTTAGCTAAAAATTAAAATCGTGCAGTGAAATGAAAAACTAAACTAACCAGATGATTTACTGCCTTCTAGTAGATGCGAGTATGTATTCTTAGATTATATCAAGATCAGTGACCTTGATGACACCTAAAGGATTTGAATGAAATTAATCTAGATATGGAATGAATGCAATTAATCCTTTTTTTTTTTTGGTTTTTCTTGTGCAATTAGATAATGAAAACTTGATATGAATCTATGCTAATATGGAAATTGATATGCTAAAATGATCTAACAATATTATTCTAAATGATATGGATACTATGCAAAAATAATGAAAATCTCACAACTCGAATTCTCAAGATTGATTCTTCAGTCTCCAATTCGACAGCGTGAGTGTGCAATTCATGGATGGATCTTAAATGAAGAGCTGAAGCCTTAATTTATAGAAATCTAGGGCTTTGGAGGTGCATGAAAAAAAGCCATAAATCACTCAAATAACTCAGGTTGATTTTTGAGTTATTTTTAAATAAAGGATAATTAACTCACAAAAACATGCAAAAGTAGAGTTTAACTCAAAATAGAGTTTAGATTTAATTGTTAATTGATAGTTGTTTGCTTTTCTGATTGTGCATGTTTTATTTATGAATTAATTTAATAATAAAGTGATTTATTTCCAACTTAACTGATTTTGAAAATAAAACAATTGATTTATGGGTTAATCAATTATTTTTCAAACTTTTATTCAAAAACAATATTATTAAAAATTGACAACTTGCTTTAATTAATTAAATAAGAATTTAATCAATTATTCATAGGATTTTGGATTTATTGTCAAAATTAAATAATACAATTTAGGAATAAATAGAATTAACTTCAATTAAACAATTAAGTGGCAGAATTAAATCTAATTAATTAAATATTTAGAATATTCAATTAATTAAACTTTAGGATAAATTGGATTTATCGCCAAATAATCATTAAATTAAAGATAATTATGATAAATAGGAATATTGCTAGGAATATTCTCCAATGCAAAATTTAGGATAATCAATTAGGATTCGATGATGTTCAGATGTGCCTTAGGTTAGGACTTTGATGTTGATTTCGTTCGATGTGTTGATATAAGAGGTTAATGAACCTATAGCTCATTTTTGGGGTTTTACAGTTGTAAGAACAAAATTTGTAGGAAATTGAATGTAGTTTCTAAACTACTAACTCTTGTCCTAAAACAAATTAATCTAATTGTTCAAAATTTTAGATTTCAATGCAGTAGTATGAAAATTTTAGAATTAAGATAGAAAGTACGTGTATGTCTGACCACCTTAATCACAATCAAATGATGATATATTTTCACAAGATTCTAGATATAAGTAGTAGATTCATGCCCGTATGTGATGCATATTTTTTTGTAATTTTTCTTGAATAAATAATTTATTATGAATTTTCTGCTACAACTTATTCAGAATAAAAAAATCTCATGTCTGACCACCTTAACTAATTCTAAACTTTACAAAATTGAAAAATAAAATTTTTTATAGTAGGCAAAGCATAGAATGTGACGCATGTTTCGGATTTCAGAAATGTTAAACTATTTGAAAGGTATAGTTTTGATTATGTAAAAGCAAGTTTTGAAAGGACCCAAAACCTTTTACATCAGCATTACAAGATATGCATGAAAGATCCAATAAAACTAGTGCCACAACACCAAAAAAAGAAAAACAAAGGAGTCCAAACACAGAAAAGAATAGAAAAAAAAACAAAGGATAGCAAAAAGATAGCAGGCCAGCAACCTGCTGGTGAAACACATTTCATAATTTCTGCCGCCTGATCAACCAGCAATTGCATGTTAGCTGCGGACACTTTTAGTTCTTCAATATCATTATTTTTATCATCATCCAGCTTCCTAAACCTAGATTTGGTTCTCTTGCTAGGAGCTTGATCATCTTTGACCTCAGTTATCACCTGCTCCCCTTTTCCTTGGTCCAACTTGTCCACCAGTATTTTCACATGCTCAGTCGATGCCTTAAGGATAGCAAAGCTCTATTCTACAATATTCCCCACTATTTTCTCTAGCTTGTCGACTCTATTTTCCATAATCTCCATCCTTTTATTCATCCCTTCACCATTTTCAATTTTTCCTTCCATCGCAATGATTCTATCATTAAAGACAGTGAGCCCCTAAACCCTTCCAACAATCTCAATGAGCTCATCAATAGTTTGGCCCATGGTTTTCTCCCCCAGATTCATTTTAATAAGGACCCCGGTCTCTTTTTGGAGCTGATGGATATGAGACTTCATAGCAGTAATGTCATTTTTCATTATACTAAGGGTAGTCAAAAAAGCCAGACAACCTAGATTCTCAAAATCCTTGTTCCCTCCCTCCGTCTTTTTCTTGGAACTCTCCACCTTTTCCTTCCCTATGTTGACAGTGTCCTTCTCCTGCCCATCCTTCTTAATGTTTCTCATGTCTTGGGAAACATCATGCAAAATATTGTCCTCGACCAAAATATTTTGATCTAGCCCCAAACTTTCTTCCACGGCAGGGTCAATCTCCACTCTTTCATCCTGATTGTCAAGGCTCTTATCTTGAGAAGAAGAGCCCTCATCTGAGGAGATGAAAACCCTCTTAGAAATTTTCTTCCTCCCCTATTTTTCTCTAGTATGCTTACCAATGGGCTCCATTTTTTTCTTATCCTACTTCTTGATGCTTTCCTCCCTGCTCTCTTCTTCCTCCATATCCATCTCCATAGCCGAATCCTTCATTTTAATCTTCTTCTTCTTTCTTTTGGGACTAGGCTCATGATATTCCTCAGAATCACCCACATCCTCCTCAATATCCTCCATGAAGGGCTCCTCTGACTCTTTACTATCAGTGTCATATTCCTCAAGGGCTTTCCTATTCAACCGGGGCCTTTCCACCTTTTTTGATTTCAAAACCTCAAAAATGAGGACCATAAGCCCTTCATGATAGGCATGATCACCTTCTAGATCCCTCTGCTAGCTGAGGATGGAAGCATTCAAAGAGCTTAAAAGGTAAAAGGGGAAGTTTATTTTCACCCCATGCCTAAAATGATTCAGTGTTATCAAATGATGGTTGTAAATTTTGGTATAACGACCATCAAGCGTAATGTATCTTATAATCATAAAAAGAACCAAATGCCATGGCCTGGAAATAATTTTAGGATTAAAGTAAGAGTTTTCCACCTTTACCATGCACTTTCTCTCCTGCTCCATTGGTGCACAAGCCTCCAATGCTTTATCTAAGATCTTCCTATCCCTATAGAATTTGATACCTTCAATTCTTAGACTCGTCACCTCAGCAATTATCTCCTTAGTAACCTCCATGCTCTGCGTACCCACCATGAATTTCCCCTTGTTCCAGGTTTTAATGAAATTATTGGTCATAGCCACTTTCCCTCCATGCAACTTCTCCATGTACACCACCAGACCCCCATCTTTAACTCTCTTCCACAACTCCTGGTTCTAGCTCCATTCACTGTAGTTTCCCAGCTCACATCTTTTCTTCCTGCCTCCCATTGCTCTGTAACAGACCTGAAAGCCCTTTTCAAATTTTATCACAGTACTCCTCAAATTTTTCTTAAAGTTGTAACTAAACCCTCTATTACTATGACTAACCCAAAAATCATGCTAGATGACCTCAATAATCATCTCGAAATCACCCCATTGTCCTTCATAATCTTCACATAAAATTTTGCAATCAATACTTATTAATAGGCTCTTCATTTAGAACGTGTTGCTTTCTATACACTTGATCCTTTTCAATTAATGATAGCCCTTCAAAAGGGAGGGAAAAACCATCATCCCACTTAATATCCACCTATCTTTTACAAGCCACATTCGCTGCTCAGTCAGCCTCCGAGTTGGCCTCCCTAAAGTTATGTGTGATCATACACTCATTAAAGGAGTCAATAATATTTTTATCCTTGCTAATAACATTGGCTATAGTCCATGAGGGGATCATAGTATTAGTAAGACATTTGATAATATTAAGGGAGTCCCCTTCAACCCAAACCTTCCTATAGTTTTTCCTTTTAACTAACAGCAACCCATAAAGAGCGGGGTTAGCCTCAGTAACATGATTAGTATTACAACCTATAGGAATAGCCTCTGCCCCTTTGTAGTTCCCATGATCATCCTGGATAACTATGCCACAACCAACAATACCCGAGTTTCCCTTAGAGGCACCATCAAAATTAACTTTTATCAAACCATTAGGAGGATAGTCCCACCTACCATCATTTCTTAAACTTCCCTTGATATCCTGAACCTTCCTCCCTTCAAGCTTCTAATTAATGTAAACTTTAACCTCCCACTCATTTTTCAAATCCTGATAATTTTTGTCCAAACCAATGTTCTCCAAAAGAGATCTCTTAATATTGTGGAAGATAACTGCCCAAGTAGACTCCTTATTTCTAAAAATTCTATCATTCCTCTCTTTCCAAACCCCCCAGCACATGTAGGGAAGAAAGAAGTTCCAAATATATTGTAAGAGTTTGTTCTTCGTAGGCAGCTTCCAGCAAGTGAACAACTGCTGAATACCCTGGGGAAACACCCAATCCAAATTCATCATATCAAGAAATTTCTCCCATATTTGTCTAGCAAAGGGACAATGGATAGCCATATGGTTGATGTTCTCTTCATCACATTTTCAAAGACAGCACCTATTGATTAGAAAAAGACCCCTTTTCCTAAGATTATCAATAGTAAGAATTTTATCCTGCAACAAAATCCAGAAAAAAATATTAATTTTAGGTGTTAAACCCTTATACCAGACCTTAGCCCAACAAGGTTCAGGGTAATCTTCAAAATTCTGCATGTAGAAAGAGGAAACCGAGAAAGAGCCATTAGCATTATATTTCCAAATAAGAGTATCCTCTTCATCAACAAGGAAGACAACATTTAGATTTTGTTCAAACTACTAAGAGAAGGGTCCACCATAGCTAGATCAATCCACTTATCCCCCTCCCAATAATCAACCACATGATCTCCCACAATCTGCTTACATTGTGTCATCTTTTCTTTCTATATTGAAACCTCATTGAGAGACTAATCAAGAATCTGAACATCTTCCCAAAAAATAATATTCTTACCATTTCCAACCTTCCATTTTATACCCTTCTTGATCATCTCCTTTCTACTCAAAGCATTGTTCTAGATGCTAGACCCTCCTTGAATAGTTTCAAGATTCATAAAATTATTGAAATCATTCCTATCCCTATTATATTTATTGTGCCAAATAGTACTCCATTCTCCTGAGTTCTTAAAAAATCTCCATAGAAGTTTAGCCATCAGAAAATCATTCATACTTCTTATAGTATGGAGACCAAGACCCCCTTTCCTAACAGGTTTACAAACCTTCTCCCAAGATGTGAGAGCCATTCTTTTTTATATTCCACTCTAGACCATAGGAAATTCTTTTGGATTTTCTCTATACTTTCAGAAAACTTCCTAGGGATTTTAAAAAGACTTAAAGCATAGAGAGGGATACTTTGGAGGGTGGCTTTGAGCACCACAATCTTACCAGCCTAGCTAAGGAGGGCACCCTTCCAACCAACTAAATTCCTATGAAAGTTATCAATCATATCTCTCCAAAAAGAGTTCGGAGGAACAAGGCACAAAGGTAAGCCTAAATATGATCCTGGGAGACTATCCACCTCACAACCCAAGACTCTTTTTAACCTTTCTTTTCTTATTTTAGGTACATTAATAAAAAAAATAGAACTCTTGTTCCAATTAATACTTTGACCTGTAGCAGCAGCATAGTTGTCCAGGGATTTTTTTTGATAGTTTTTCCATTCTTTATTGAGGCTTCACCCATAATTATGGAATCATCCATGAACTATTGATGTGAGAAAATAAAATCCTTTGAAGAAGGTTTGAGCCCTATAAATTCACCTTTGTTAACCAGTCTGCCAATATATCTACCCAAGCATTCGACCATGATAACAAACAGGATAGGAGATAGAGGATCCCCCTATCTAAGACCTCTCGAGGACTTGAAAAAAGGGGTAGGAGATCCATTCACAATCACAAAGAAAGTGGTAGAGGAGACCAAACAATGGATAAGATCTCTACTTCTCTTGTTGAAACCAAAAGCCTCTAAAGTATCCTTCAAAAAATCCCAATCAACCCTATCATAGGCTTTAGACAAGTCTAACTTTAGCAAAAAACCTTCCTTCTTAGAGATAGTCAAAGAATGAATATTTTCATGGATAGAAATGATTGAGTCTAGAATCTACCTACTAGGGACAAAGCCATTCTATTGTCCAGAAATGAGGGAGGGAAGAAAAAGAAGAATTCTAGAGGTTAGGACTTTTGATATAATCTTGTACACTGAGTTGCATAAACTTATTGGTCTAAACTAGTCCATACTATCAGCCCCAATTTTCTTTGGAATCAAGGATATAAAGGTGCCATTAAGTTCCTTGAGGATCCTTCTAGCCCCAAAAAATTCTTTAACTGCATTCATTACATCATCTTTCACAATCCTCTAGTACTTTTGAAAGAAAAAGAGAGGGTAACCATCTGGTCCCGGAGCTTTTTTTACTTCAAAGGAAAAGACAGCCTTCTAAATCTCATCCATAGAAGGGATGACAGTAATAGATTTCTTATGATCCTCTTTCAAGATGCAGGGAATACCAACCAACAGTTCCTTTTGGTATTCCTTATCCAGATTATTAGCTTTCTTTACCAGTTCCCCAAAAAAATTAATAGCTTCTTCCCTAAAATCCTCCTCTTTTTCACTGATGTTGCCATTAACTTTAAGTCTGGATATTTTGTTTCCCATTCTAAGTTTCACTGTGGTCATGAAGAAGTATTTTGAATTCCTATCCCCTTCCTTTAAGAAGATCTTTCTAGACCTTTGCCTCCATAAGCATTCTTCTTTTGAAATGATCTCATGGTATTCAATAAGTTTAGAATCTTCCTCACCTTTAGTAAAAAAATTATATCCATCTTTCTGAATACTATCTTGTATCTCCTTCAACTCCTCAACAATTTTCCTTTTGTTGGTAAAGATATTTCCAAAAGTCTCTTTATTCCATTTTTTAATATTTTCCTTCACATTTTTTAGTTTCTTAGCAATTTTGAACATAGCCATTCCATCAATCCTAATACTCCACCATTCCTCAATCAGCTTTTCCAAATTAGGATGAATGGTCCACATTTTCTCAAAATGAAAAGGGAAGTTCCTTTTCAACCCATTGTGCTCAGCAATGATGGTAATCGGGTAGTGATCAGAACCAGCTCTAATATAGGTAGATAAAGTAGAAGAATAACTGTTGAACCACTTGCTACTGGCAAGCACCCTATCAAGCCTGACCTGAATTAAATCATTTTCTAACCTCATGTTGGTCCACGTGTAGTTTATCCCCTACAAATCAATGTCATGAAGCTCTTGGCCATCAATAAAGTCCATAAGATCAGTTCTACTATCCAGATTGGGCTGACTTCCACCAAGTTTATCATTCTCCTTTAATGGAGTGTTGAAATCCCCCATAATAATCCATCCTTCATCAACAAAATCATTTCTAAATCTAGAAACATCCCTCCAAAAAGATTTCATCCCCCATCTAGTGTTGTGTGCATAGATATTAGTCAGCACCCAAAAAGTGCCATCCTTTATATGCCAAAATTTGATATTAGTAACATTATATCCTTGGGATATCAGTTCCCCCTTAATGAAATGGTAGTTCCAACTTGTCACAATACCCCTTGAGGCCCCATCCGCATCACCACCAAGTGACATACCATTGATAAAGAACTGGAGTTTCTCAACTTTATCCTTAGACATCTTAGTCTCCTGAAGTAGAATAATATCTGGCTTGTTATCTCTAATCATATTCTTAATCATATCTTACTTGTGAGGATTGTTTAATCATCTTACATTCCAGGAAATAATCTTCATTGTTTATGAAATGGACCAAACTCTAGGATGGTTTTTTGTCTTCCATCCGCTATGCTCCTACTGGTCTCAAGAGCTCTCATTTTTTGATTTTAGGGCCTACCCGGGGAGACATGAGGGGCTCCCACATCTCCATTTTTACTACTTCTAATACTTCTAAGACTATAGGGGGCATTCTTCATTGTCTTCTGCACCCCTTCTTTATTATTATTATTTTTATTGTTATTAACATTTTTAGTTCTCTTTTTGTTCTCCACTTTTGACCATCCCTCTTCAGTTGATTTTTTAGACCCCAATAGGGAAGCATCAATATCCTCCTCATCACCCCATTTTACAGACTTGGAGAGAAAAGGTGACTTCTTGTCAAATCCCTTAGGTGTAGAAAAAGTCTTATGTGATAAATCCTCTGAATACCCTAGAATCGGACATATTTGAGCATCTTGCCAAATTTCCTTATTTTGAATAGATATGGTTAAACCATTACCTCCTGACATTTCTCTTTCAATCAAGTACACATCAAAATTCTCCTTGCCTTCCATGGCTCCCAAAGGCCTGCTCTGGATTTCTTCTGTGAGAGATTCATTAGATCCTTTTGGCTTAGATTCATTTATTATTTCTATGCTACCCCCCATTTTTTGCACTGTGTCTAATGGAGAAGTGTCACTACCTTCAGTAGACATATTCTTCCCCTCCATCTTTCCTTCTTGCTTCCCATTATCACTAACCCCATTAGAGTTCATTCTAGTTCCTACCTTTCTTACCCACACCTTTTTCATCATCAGTTTCTTTTTTGGGGGTATTTGTTTTGGGCATTTCTTTTCCCAGTGTCCTATTTTCTTACAATGAAAACAAAAAAAAGGAGTCGATTCATACTCTATCTTTTGGATCCATGATCCAAGTTTGGATTAAAGAGTAATACATTCTGGCATATCCACTCCCTGTTGCACCCCAACACAAATCCTATCATATGTTAATCTTCTTCTGGAAACCATGACAGGGTCCATCGACAAGAGTTCCCCAAAGACATTAGTTATTCTCTTAAAAATATCTTCCATCCAGAACTCTAGAGGTAGACCTAGAAGAGTCACCCAGACCGGTGCCTGCACATTCAAATCTTCTTGCATGTTCAGGTTGGGATTCCACTTATGAAGGATCATGGAATACTTTCCTATTACCCACAGGCCATTGCACAAGATATTCCTTAAATCTTCCTCACATGAGAAAGAGAAAGCTAAACATCCTTTAGGAAGATCCACCACCTCCACTTGACCTTTCAAAGCCCATTTTCTTTTAACAAAAGCCCTAACCACCTCAATATTAGGACGAGATCCTAGGAATCTCCCCACGAGTGAGTTAGCCATTTGAGAAATATTTAAATCTATAATTTGATCTGCAATGGTAATAGTAAAGGTACCTTGTACAACGTTGGGCAAGATTTGCATAGGTGGGAGAGATGACTTACCTGTTGGTTTGACGCCAAAGAGGCCTGACCAAATTTTGATAGATTTTCTAGTATTCATCCTATTCTAATAAAAAAGCTTCTTCTTGGGTCCCCCCTGGGTCCCCTATCCCCAGACCGACATCAGGAATCTTACCTTGTGCCTCTTCCTCATCTGTCTCCCCTTGTTGACCTCTAGCTCCCGATGGGCCAGCAACAGATCCACCATTCCCTCTATTGTCCAAGTTTGAAATTTGAATTCCTCCTTTCTCGCTCGTTGTTCCCCCCACTTGCTCTGCCATCCCCCTTGCTAGATTATTTGAAAGGTATAGTTGTTTTTCAATCAATCTATCAATTAGGAATTTAAAGATAACTCAATTAAAAAATAAGTAATAATTACTTACTGAACTCAAAATTTGATAGCAGTTATATTGAAGGAAAGTTGATAATGTCTTTAAGAAACCCTTTTGTTTCATCAATTTCAGGTGAAAAAAAGGTTGTCAGCTACATGGTCGAAGTCTGGAGATCAAAGCAAATATGGTGAACATGTCTTTTGGGTTGACCATTCATGTTTGGCATTGCCTGAGGAAAATACCAAGCCTAATCGGATATCCAATAAAATCAAATATCCGATAAAATCGGATATCTGATAATTTTGGATATTTGATAATATCGGATATTTGATATCTCCCTCCAAATTCAACATTTCAACTTGACTGCTTTTTTCAATTTTAAGTTACATATTACAATTTTTATTATATTAATATTAAATGATAATAGCACAGCATTAGTATTATATAAATTTTTATATTAGTACCATATTATATTATTATTATTTATTTCTCTATTGTATAATAGTATAATATTAGTATTAAATATTTATATTAAATTTTCAATAATACCTAAGGGGGACAGAGGGAGAGAGAAAGAGAGAGAGAGAGAGAGAGAGATTCCAGCAAAATTTGAGTGTGAGATTTTGAATATCCGATAATATCGGATATCTGATAGTTTCAGATATTTGATAGTTTCGGATGTTTGATATTTTTGGATATTCGATTGTTTTTACTGGCATTGAAAAGAAAAATTTTATTTTCTAGGTCCCTCAGTCCAAGAAGCACATTTTTCTATAGAGAATATCATGGGATTGCAATTGTAGAAGACAAAAAATTACCTTTTCCCCCTTCTTGGTTGGAATTTATCTATTATCAAAGGTTTTTGCATCACCTTTTTGGTCTCACTAAGGAGAGTAGTAGTTTTCGAAAGCATAAACAGAAGAGGAAACTCACAAATGAAGAGATTGAAGTGTATAAATAAATGGATAGGGTTGCCTATCGGAACAAGAGACAAGGTATGTTAAATATTAATGAAGATGTGGGAATAGGCCCACCCTTAAATGTGGTTTCAAGTGAAGAAGAACATGAATTTGAAATGATTATGACAATACTATTAAAAATGAGAATGTAGGGATTGAAGATGAAAATGTAGGTTTTAAAAATGAACATGTATATGTGGACAATGGAAGTGTGGACATTGACAATGACAATCCACAGATTGAATATGAAGGATTTGACAATGATAATGGTACACAAGAACCAAATAAATGTAACACATCTCCAAATTATATGAGAAATGAAGTCACTTGGGAGGAAAAAAGACAAACTTCAAAATTGGGACCTTCAAGAACAACAAAATAGTTACTTGAAATTTATGAGAACATAACGAGCAATTTCGATCGCAAGAGATTAGAGAGAACCATTTGGTTGTGGGTTTCAAAACTTTTTGATCAAGTTTTTAGCTACAAGATGTTGGTTGAGAAATGTCAAATGTTTGTGCAATTGTTAAGGATGTAGAAGATGAGACCTATACTAGTTAAATTGAAGATTAGTGTGAACAAGAAAAAGGAGAGGAATTTTATTATTGTGAGAAATATTTTTAGTGCTCTCAATTCCATTGGGAAGACTACCAATGAAAAAAATAAGAGAATTGATAGGAGGGTTATTACAACCTCCTTAGAAAGTCATCATTTTAGAACAGCTCGTTTGATGAGACAAACTTGTGTTGACTTCAACCTAAATCGTAAAACTTTGGATAGAGAACTTGCAAGAAAAGAAAGACTTGATGATCCTCTTCATAATGATACATGGGCTTATGGTGGGAGACTTTCATGTTGTGATAATAAGCTTACCGATGGTGTGAAGGATCAAATTCAACTATTTTAACAATCTACCTCAAGAGTGTCCCCAAATGTGAAGGATGCCTTGAAGTTAAGAATTGGCATTCGAGACCACGCCCCACATCCCAAACATTATTTGGAGGTGAGTCAAACAGTGTTGTTCAAAAAAATTTGTTAGACACATCCAACATTGCAAATATCACAAAGAGCTTTTGAAGCCCTCAAGCCTTTTTTTTGTGTGCCTCTTAAGATCCCAAATACTTGTTGTTGCAAATATCATGTGGAGTTTTCAATGCACCATGAATTGTTATGATCCCTTCATTCTACTTTGCATACTATTGAAATATTGGAGGAGTGTGGCACAAGTGCTCTTCCAAAATCATCAAGAGACTTGCTAGATCATTTTTTATGTCCTAGAGATGATGGATGTTTCTTTTATAGAAAAGATAGCTTAAATGACAAATGCTCAGAGTGAGGTGGCTAGTGAATTTTTTTGAATGTTTTCATGAGGGCTACGAACACAATTTTGGAAAGACAATTTTCCACAAAAGGTATATGAAACTATTAAATATACATTGAAAAGTGGAGGTGAAGGATCTAGATGTGAGTTGGTTACAAAATAATACAATGTAGCTGATTTTATTTTAGATTTCAGGAAGATAATTTTTTACAAGTATGCAAGGCATAGTCACAGGTCTCAGTGGTTGGATCAACAATTTAGGATGTGTAAGGACACTTTCCCGATTAGAACTATTATATTGGTTGTTGAATTTGTAGAGAACTATACATAGTAGCCCCAAAATGAGTTGCAAACTCAATATTACAATTATATTCAAGTTGCTAGTTTTGTGCACATAACATGTAGACATTCCCCTGATAGTACAAAAGATAACTGGAAGATAATCAGAGAGTACCATTTTTATATGAGTGATGATAGATCTCACTCTCATGAGTATGTCCAACATTTCTTTGAGAATTATTTTGAGTGGGTGCAAGAAAATAATATTGCTATGGATAGACATCTCATTTGGTCAGATAAATGGACAGGTCAATTAAAAAATGCTCATATGTTTTATTGGTTATGTGGAATGCATGTAGAGAGAGGTGTACCTCATATTTGGATTTTTTTTTAGGTCGTTCATAGAAAAGGGGAGCATGATGGAGTAGGTGCATGCATAAAGAGAGTTATAATTAAGGAGCAATTAAGGATTTCAGGTGCAGAACTCCTTGATGCTCATTCTATTGTTGATTTGTGTACTTCAAAATTGTCATAGGGGGGGACTCTTGATTCAATGGTGCATAGATTCTTTTGGTTGGTTGAGTTGGGCATAATAAGAGATAGGTTGGATTGTCAAACCGTGAAATATTCTTCAAAAATGCATTCATTTTGAAGCTCAGATGCTAGTACATGGACCATTTGGACATGAGAGTTGGCTTGTTATTGTCTAAGGTGTCTTCAGTGTGATTGGATCAGTGTGAGTCAAGTGAGTGGGTTGATATGTGGGTTCCACATTATCTAACTCCTTTATCTATCATAGTCTCTGTAATAAATGATGACATGGATTATTCACTTGACTTCAACCATATTTCAGATCTTCTACATCCAGAACATGTTTTTGTATTGGTTGCACCACAAGGGAATGATGAGAGATCATATTACTAGTTAGCACGTTGTGTGTGAGGAAAGTACAAAATTGCACAACCGATGATAGATTATGATATGTTCACATATCCAATAGGATCACGTGTTGTTGCAGGAATGTGGTTGCACACATATATGATTAGAAATAATGGCATTCCTATGTTTAAAGACTATGAGAAGCACAAAACCATTCTCATGTATTCACACCTTGTTATAGCAACCAATGTTAATTTATTGAAATGTCAAGGAAAACCAAAGACAAAGGAACTTTGGACTACTAGTATTGTTGATCATGAAGCAATATTGAATACCCTCAAGCAGAGAGATGTCCCTTCAGGAACACTTCACTGGGTAAGTTCAACCCACTATAAGTTTTTCCATGTTTATTACGATTACGTTCAATAAATTAATTGTAGTTTTCTTCTTTATTTATTTGAGCCAATAAACTTGGTTTTGTATGTGGATTGTAAATGTAGTTGGATACATATATGATAGATATAGAAGATCGAGGTGTGAATTTGATTAGCCCATCTTTTATGAAAGTAAACTTCACTATGCATTGATTAGTCATGTTCTTTGGTTTGTTTAGTTACTTATACATTCATAATCTTTTTGTCAGCCTATATAAACTTCTTATATCCTCTATTAAATTTTCTTCTACCTTTCGAATGCAGGGATTGGAATGTAGATGTCATCGAGTACCATGTGTTAAACTTGTATGCTTTAGGAGTGGAAAGGACACTTATTTTTTATATATAGTTATGTATCTAATATTTTGTATGTAAAAAAAAATTGACTGTAATGTGCATATTTAGATGCCAAATTTTGTATATAAAAACAAAAATCAACTGTAATGTGCATATTTAGATGCAAATTTTTTATATATAAACAAAAATGAGCTTCATCATGCATATTAGATGCAAATTTTGAAATATAAAAGTGCCCATGGGGTTGATTTGCAAATATTAAGAGCCCACATTTGTATCATCTTAATGCCATGTAAAGTGCAAAAATTGTGATTCCTTACTATGAATGTTGTATCCTTATATTTCTATCATCTTAATTTTTTATCCTTACATTTGTATTGTCTTGATTCCATGTACATTTGTATCATCAAATGTTGTAATACTTGGAGTCATTGAGTCAAAATTGGTCAAATGTGTCCAAAATAAAATGGTGATTCCCTAGAGTGAATGGATACTGTTGAAGGATTGCATCCTTCAATAACCTCTAAAGGATTTCTATAGGACCATGTTTTTGAGGCCTACAATCACCTCTCTCAATCTTGGGAGATTCAAATTTGTTTGAATTTGGCATGCCAATCTTGCTTGATGCGAAAACTTGTAGTGAGGGTCAGTTAAAAGTTGCACTACTAGGTTTCTTCCAAACCATTCATCATGGAACCAAACAGCCTATGGCATTAGCCTTGGTTGGGTGGTTAAGCACTAGTGACAACCCTGATTCAACCACAGAGTCACTAGAACATTTGCAATCATCCCGGACCAAAGTGTCCCCAAGGTGCACTAAGCACGATTGGGAAATGATCTTTCGAGACTCTTATCTCGAACCTTGTGAGAGTTATCGGCAAACCATGAGATTCTATAGGACTGTGTTTCTAAGGTCTACAATAACCTCTCTCCATTATGGGATATTCAAATTTATTTGAATTTAGAATGCCAATCTCTCTTGATGCCAAAACTTACAGTGAGGGTCGGTTGAAAGTAGCACCATTAGGTTTCTTCCAGACCATTCATCTTGACACTGAATGGTCTACACCATTAGCTCTGGGTTGACGGGTAAATGCTAGTGACAACCCCATTTTGACTACTGAGTCACTATAACATTCATGACCATGCCAGACCAGTGTCCCCAAGGTGCACTAAGCATGATTGGACAACAATATTTCAAGGCTCGTATCTCAAACCCCGTCAAAGGTATCAAAAAACTATGATATACAACAAGACCATATTTCTAAGGTCTACAATAACCTCTCTCCATTCTAGGATATTCTTGTTTGAATTTGGCATGCCAATCGCACTTGATGCCAAAAATTGCAATGAGGGTCAGTTGAAAGTTTCACCACTGGGTTTCTTCCAAACCATTTGTCCTAGCACTAAATGGTATGCAAAATTAGCTCTAGTTGGGTGGGTAAATTCTAGTGACAACCCCATTTCAACCACTAAGCTACTAGAACATTCATGACCATGCTGGACCAAAGTGTCCCCAAGGTGCACTAAGCATGATTGGGAAATGATCTTTTAAGGCTCATTTCTCAGACCCCATGAGAGGCATTGGTGAACCATGAGATGCTACATGACCATGTTTCTAAGGCCTACAATAGCCTCTCTCTATTCTAGGAGATTCAATTTTTTTTTACTTTGGCACGCCAATATTGCTTGATGCCAAAACTTGTAGTGAGGGTTAGTTGAAAGTTGCACCACTAGGTTTCTTCCAAATTGTTCATCTTGGCACCAAATGGTCTGATCCATTAGCTCTGGTTGGGTAGGTAGACACTAGTGACAACCCTATTTTGACCACAAAGTCACTAGAACATTCGTGACCATGCCAGACCAAAGTGTCCCCAAGGTACACTAAGCACAACTAGGTAGTGATCTTTCGAGGCTCATATCTCAGACCCTATGTGAGGTATCAGTGAATTGTGAGATACTAAAGGACCATATTTCTATGGCCTAAAATAAACTCTCTCCATTCTAGTAGATTCAAATTTCTTTGAATACGGCATGCCAGTCTCACTTGATGCCAAAACTTGTAGTGAGGGTCAGTTGAAAGTTGCACCACTGGGTTTCTTCCAAACTATTCATCCTAGCTCCAAATGGTCTGTGCCATTCACTCTGGATGGGCAGTTAAATGCTAGTGACAACCCCATTTCCACCACAAAGTCACTAGAACATTCGTGACCATGCCAGACCAAAGTGTCCCTAAGGTGCACTAAGCACGATTGGACAGTGATCTTTCAAGGCTCGTATCTCGAACCCCATGAGAGGTATCCACAAATTGTGAGATGCTACAAGACTATGTTTTTGATGCCTAAAATAAGTTCTCTCCTTTCTGGGAGATTTGAATTTTTTTGAATTTGGCATGCCAATCTCGCTTGATGCCAAAACTTGTAGTGAGGGTCAGTTGAAAGTTGCACCACTGGGTTTCTTCCAAACCATTCTTCCTAGCACTGAATGGTCTACTCCATTAGCTCTAGTTGGGTGGGTAAACACTAGTGACAACCCCTTTTTGATCATTGAGTCACTAGAACATTTTTGAACATGCCAGACCAAAGTGTCCCCAAGGTGCACTAAGCACCATTGTGTATGTTGGCAAGCATTCTGGTGTGTCAAGAGGCAAAGTGGGACCATTCCTAGGGTAAACATAATGTGATGGAAGCATCGATTTGTGCCCAAAATAAACATATGTTTCTACTCCAAGGGAGATGGGGGCATGCCCATAAAGGGTTATTGGAAAATGTAAAGAGACCAAGGACAGTCATTTGAATGCATTGTGGAATGTGACTATGATTTGAAATGGAGTAAATTGATTGTCTATTGTATTTTTATCACTTCCATGTTTTTATTGCATCATTTCATTGGTATTTGAAGGCAAGGAATTAACTAGTGTCTTGTACAATAGTGTTGGGTTGGAGGGATATGCAGGATATATGGTGGTGGAGAGACCACAAATGGTGGTAAATGTTAATTAAAGGTGTATGAAGCAAGACCAGTCATTATTGCAAGCATATAATCCAATGGATGATTATATTTTTTGATGGATCTATTCTATTGGGGTCTATAGGGATGTGTTAGATCCATTGGGGGGATCTAGAGAGATTTGCAAGAGTCTTTTTGAACAAGCCTTGGCCTAGAGACCCTAGAAAGGAGGGTTTGGTACCTAGAATGATAAGTCATTGCTTTCTCAATAACAATTTGACAAAATCTTGATGTAGAAGCATCATTCCATGAATTTTCTTACTGATTATCATGGAATGATGTGTCTTTGACATGTATAATAGAGTTCTAACATGATACATTGCATAAGCATTGATTTGACAAGGTGATCACCAGATTTGTGAAGTGAACTTTGAAGGATTTTCTTGGTTGAGAGCATCAGATACACATGAATACAATGTAGCACATAAATTTTGAATTGACTTAAATGATGAATTACACATGTGAACACACGTAGTACATAAAGCGTACACATAAATTTTCTTACGTCATGAAGCATACATGCAGCACATAGATTATAAAGCATACACATGAATTCACTTAAGTCATGCACGTAGCCCATACACATGAATTTAGGCTATGAAGAATGTACTTGAATATACATGAATATACTTAAGTCATAAATCCTACACATGAGTACATACACACAAGCATATTTACATACTAACAATGAATAAATGAACACACAATTAACAAATTGGATCAAATATCAAGTTTCATATATATCAAAATGAACAATAATTTTGTACATATTTACAAAATCAACATATCTAGATACAATGTGGCATACACCATCTAAAAATGTGTCATATGGCATCTCAAAATAATAAGTTCAACTATAAATGTTATAGGACATCCTATTCTACTTGTGGATCATCAAAATGTAGCATCTTTGAAGTACTCTTTGGCTTTGATGGATCCTGCATTCAAACATAAAAGTGAAACCCCAAGTTAGATTACTTAATTTATATGGTTTCTACAAATAAAAAATAAAAATTCAAAATCATAGTCAACAATAATAAATAAATAAAATTGAACTCTCTTGTACCTCGCCTCTATGTCTCCTCACATGGATAGGAGACCTAATATATGTCCTTGGTAGCGAAGGGACAATGCCACCAATGTCGACTCCAACCTATATATGTTTGCGAACATGAGATTGATCTACAAGCTATACTATTTAATGTTAAATCCTTGGTATAAAATATATGTTTACAAAATAATTGAATGAACATTATAACTTACTTGTGTTGAAATTTCTTTAGGAAATGCCAAATGAGTCATCAGCAATACAAACCCTTGGCATTCTACCTCCCTCAAACTAGGGGTGACCTACAAAATTCAAATAGATACTTCATACAATCATGACTTGATCAGAGTATATATACTTGATAGTAAACTACATACAAATAACTTTAAAAATATACATACCATGGGGATATCACTATGAATTGAGATGCATGTGACTCTATTGTGGCAAAAGGATCTCACAACATCATCAAACACCACCCTCTGTCAAATAAGCCATGTAAATTAAAAATGAGTATGCACAATTGAAAAGTATACATGTATGCATAAACAATCTAAATTACTTAATTACCTTCCCCTTGTTAATGCCAGATGCCTGAACCCCGTCACTTTCCCCCTAGTGGCAACTAGTGACACCTGCATCAGTATGTAATAAGATGATCATAAAAATTAGAAAATATGTGTACATATACTATTATAATAAAAGGAAACCAATGAGTAAAATAAAACATATGTACTATGGAAGTGTCAAGGCCAAATGATATGGCCGAAAGTGTGGACCCCTCCACCTGTGCCATCTCCTCCTCTATCATCAACTGAACATAAATGTAACACATAAAAAAACATAAGTGGGAAATCATTATAAGAAAATTCTACTAAAAATATGAACATTTAAAATTAAATACAATGTAATGAGTGAAATGCTTACCCTTACCATAATAGTATGATTTCATGACTCTATATGCCCCTAATGTACAGCTTCATGAGGTGCTTCAGTGCCTATAGTGTGTTGTGTATTATCGTCCACCTCAAAGATGTAGTTATATGCATCACTATCATTCAGGGGACCTAAGCATAGATTCTTGTACATATATAATGCAAGTGTGGGGCACACAAAAATGTGAGCTCATGGAGGATGTGGAAGGGCTAGAAACATCAGCACAAGGAGGCAATAATGTCACACTCTACATAACTAGTAGATCACTCAAGGTGTGAATGGATCAAATAGTCTGTGAGCCAGCCTCAACAGTAATATCGGGATGCTGCACTGTAGAAGGTGGTAAAATCTTAGGAGGGGGGACATATGTGTGAGATTTCACCCAGTGTGCCCATGGCCTATCCTAAGGAGTACCTAAGCCTACACCCTTGTTCAGTCTCATGCTCCAATAATTTACCTTGTGAGGGTCCACTTTTAAACCGGTTTTTGGATCCACAAAAAATATTACATATGTCATGTTTTGTTATTTTTAGGTTCATAACTTGATCATAGTCAAGCCCATCGTCAAATTGGGCATGCATGGAATCGTGCCAAAGAAGTGCAACATTATGTTTCTCTATAAGTTTCTTCATGTTTTCAATAATAAAGTTCAACATGGAAAACATGGGGCACAATGTGGGGATATTGGCATATGTGGTCTGATATCCTCTAAGATGATTTAGATTGTCTCCTATGATATCCTTTAAATGTCAAGGGTTTGAGACTGGTTGGTCTTCTGAAAGTGGGGGATTGTTTGGAGGTGGTTTTGGATTATTTGCGGGATCATTGGGAGGGTTTTCTGATTGGTTTGAGTCTATGTTTGATTAAAATTAAAACCCAAATAGACAATTATAATCAATTTAATAAAAAACAATAAAGAATCTCATTTAAACCCTAGTTTTTATATAAAAAACTACAAATTTCAATTAAAAAACAATAAAAATAATACAAAATTAAAAATGTAATGTACCTATTGATCTTGAGCAAATCATATATGAGATTGTATCAGATATCTGAAACCCTTAGAGCTATGTTAAACATTTTCACAATGAAAATTTTGAACACGGTCATGGGCTACAAATATAATTTACTGGTGAAAATCGGATATCTGACATAAAATAAGATATCTGATATCTGATAATATTGGATATTTGACAATATCAGATATCTGATTAGGCCTATGCTTTGGCTTTTGGTTTGGCCAGGAGTACTGACACCCAGGCCTACTAAAAATTCAACAAACTTTTTAGTGCACTTTTGGACAAGTGAAATTTTCATTTTTCATATCGCCACTTTTTGGCATACCATGATCCTGCACAAACCCTTCTATTGAAAACTATTCAAACTATTCAGTAAATAGAGAATTATAGTGCAAAGTAGCTAACTTCAAAAACTTGTAAAAACTTTCAACCTTGGGATTTGGGCTCCTTAGAGATTTTATACTTCCTCCTCATAGGTGTAGGTGGTTTAGATACTGACCATGCCCTAAAATTCTATCTTTTCTTGATTTGGACAATGTTTTCATGCAACTTTGCAAAGTTGTAAATGTTGTCATGACAACATTTTGACAATTTTTGCAAATTTGATTCTAAACAAGTCCAATGACCTTCAAACTTTATCAAATGATGGATTAACATCATATAAGCCATTTTAGGCTCAAATAAACTCTTTCCTAATCATTTGAGGTCTTTTGGCCCAAATTCCAATGTTAAGCCTCAAAAGAGTCCTAAAATCAAAACAACTAACTAAAAGCAAAAATACTCTAGATTAGCTTAAGTGTAACCTAGACCTTCTAAACACAAACACAAAGACCTCCTAGGATCTACCAAAACACCCCTATCCTAGCTAGGGTTAGTACAAGCCAAAACTTGGGTAGGACCTTAAGCAAAGTCCTAGGTGCTCCTAGACCACTGTCTTTAGGATAATCAATATTATTTGTTGTGTAGACCAGAGGGGTCAAGGGTGTGGTCCCATGAACAAAGGAGTAAGGTTTCATTTTGTGTTTGGGTGTAGAGGAATCCAATAATATGTGATAACATAAGTGCCACCAATGTCTCCAAGAATCCTATAATTCATCCTAGAAAAATAACATATTTCTATGTATACCATTTTGGATATATAAGTTAGTGGAATCTATGAAATTTCCTTAATGATCTATGCAAATTATGACATGTCAAATCGCAAGGCATACAATTGATTGGATACAATTTAAAGGTTTTTAAGTTCAACATTTGCCTCTTGTGATATCGCATAGTTACAAAATTTTTGCATGTGATGCTTTCAAAAAAATTAGAAATGTCACATATTAATAACTTCATGTTTTCTAGGCTTGTGTGGGTTTAAATTTTGAATATCCTCTCTACTTTTTGGAAGATTATTGCTATGATGCCATCAACAATGCTATTGATCACTTATTGTTCAATGTTTTCCTTATCAAACTCAACATTTATTTGTTTATATTGGACCCCAACGATTTCATTTTCTAGGTTTGTCACACAAAATCCATATGCAATTTATTCATCTCATACAAAACAAAGAAACTATGCAAGGGTTTCAAACCCTAATTGGGTTACTCGAATTGAGAAATAAAACCACTTCCTAACCCATTATATTGCAAATGGATAGATAGTTTAATAGCTAAACACAACACACACAAAAATGAGAATACTTGTAAGCAGTTCTCTACAAATTCCAAGGGAGGGGAGGAGGAACTACTAGAGAATGGGAGTAATAGCGTCTCTTGTGCAGACCACTTCACAACATAAACTAAATAAAATAATTGATCACAAACAAGGACATTGTTATTCAAAGCTACACAATATAGGGAATTATCATGTACATGTTTAGCATTAGAGTGGCACATTCAGTATTGAAGACTAAGGGCCAAAATGTTTGGTATAGAAATTGCAAAACCTAGGCGGCCTACATCAATGACCATCCCAAGTTTGAATGAAGGAAATAATATTATCAGTTTATAAATGATTCATTGATGCCAACCTAATTTGGTATAAGTCTAAAACAAATCTGCAATCCAAATGTATGTGCAAGGCATTCGTGCCCTCAACCTTCAATTCTTCTTTTCCGTGTAACATAATAAATTGAAATGAAAACTTTTTAAAAAAAGTTATGCCCATGTTCATCTCAATTATGACAAAATGTCCCGGTTGTCGTAATTTTGACCGACACAGGAATGGATTAAAAAAAATTCAAAGTTTTCCTTCTATAATCTAACCAAGCAAAACTATTTTAATGCTCCATCAGAAATGTTGGTCAAAAATTAGGGTCAAATGTACTAGTGATTGTATGCATATGATTTTTTTATATTTGTAGATTTCAAATTCTTCTTTGATGTTTCAACTTTATCAAAGCCTACACCTGTCAGATCCTTGTGTTATTTTTTATTATTCAAAATATCATTTAAATGCATGGTCCTTTCATATTTTTAAATCTATTTTTGTGAAGAACTCACTTTACATTCTAAATAATTAATTTCTTGATCCTTATCAGCAAGAAAATACTTCTGACTGTCAATAACTTGATTTGATGTTTCTAACTCAAATTGCAGAATTTGATTTGTGCTTTCATGAGTAGCTTCAATCTTCTTAATTATTTTGACTTCCTAAAGAGTACAAAGAAGCTCTTCTTCAATATCTACCTCTTCTTCAAGATCTACTTCACTATTTTCAAAATTAGAAATATTTTCTACTTTACTAGAGGTTGCATTTTCAAATGGTTCAATTTATGCCATAAAGATTATTTCATTATCTTCATAGGGTGAGTCATCTGACTCATCCTCAGAGTCTTCTTTAGTAAAGAGAATCCTATTTTTAAGATTAGTGAATTTCTTTTTAGGATTCCAAGTTTTTCTTTTTAATTTTTTTTCTTTTTTATCCTCATCATTGTTTTGATCAATATAAGGACATTTGGAAGCAAAGTGTCCTTTTCCACAATTGAAGCATTTGAAGGGTAATTTACCCTTGTATTTATTTTTTAACTTTTTAACAATAAAAGATTCAAAAGCATCTAAAAGTTTAGATTCACTATCAAATTATTCTTTGTTTTCTTCTTTAAAAGAAGTTTCTTTAGAAGTAGAAGGATTACTTCCAACCCTCATTTCATAGGCTGTAAGTATAACTTGCAGTTTATGAAGATACATATTAGAAATAATTTTCTTTTCTTCTAAGGTTGATATTTTAGTCTCAAATTTAGGCAATAAGGTTCTAACAACCTTCAAGTCACTACATAATATTCAACAATAGTTTCTCGAAGACCTCTTTGAGCATTGACAACTTCATCAATTTTAAGAAAATAATTAGCTATAGTTTCATCGTCTTTCATTTTCAATGAATCAAATTGGTTCTTGAGTGTGAGAAATTTATACTCTTTGACTTTAGCATCTCCTTGATAAATAGTTTCAATTTTTTCCCATATCTCATTAGCAGACTTACAATACATGACTTTCACAAAGACATTTTTCATGAGTCCACACAAGAGAGAAAACTTAGCTCTTGCATTAAGTTCATATTTTGTCTTTTCATCAGGATCTATAGGAATCATAGAGGGAACAATATATTTATTGGTTACTACCTCCCACATCCTAACATAAAGAGAATTCAGGAATGTTTCCATCATATCCTTCTAGAACACATAATGAGAGCCATCAAATACGGGAGCTCTTGTAAGAGAAGCACCTTCTACTTGAGCCTTGAGAACTTCCAAAAGACCAGAATCAATCCCTAGGATAGACCTATATGTAGGGACCCTATGCTTTGATACCACTTGTTGGATGTGAAATCATTCTGAGATGGGGGAGGGGGGGGGGGTGAATCAAAGAGATAATTTTTACCAAGAATGAATAGTGAGTAAATTTTGGACTCCTTTCAATGATATTACAAAATATCAATACTAAAAAATTTACCAATAAGACTTTAAGTGACAAAAATTAAATTCAAGTGATGAGAATAATTACTTTTAAAATAGTGATATATCAAAGTATATATATGATCATTCAATTAATAATGAATGAACATTAAATTTACTTTGTTGTTATAACCACTAATAAGACATATTTTGCAGATTGAAACTCATGTGCATATCATTTAAATTGAAACACAATGATGTAAAAAGATCTTGAAAAACAAATGCACTAATAGAGCACTTACTGAAACTAAATGGACAAATGTACTGAATTAGATGAATCATAAATCAAACTAAGAGACAAACATTTAAATATATAACACCATATTTTTCATGATTGGAAAACCATCTTGGGGTAGAAAAACCACTCGAAACATATTTATCTTATTAATCTAAAGAGTACCAACTCATTACATAAAAGTTTTGAAGCACCCTCTTCAAGGATCACCAACCCCTATCTGCCAATAGATTAAGAATGTTTGATAACAATAATTGATAATTCAACAACTGCACAATACATTTGCAGTTATACAATTATTAGATATAGTGATAAAAAGATATTCAATAGCTCCAACTACAAGGTAATGTTAACATAGTACAAGAAATATCATTTTCAAATCAACTATTTCCAACACCCTTTTACCACAAAAGAAATGTTTTCACTATATACCCAATGCCTTTTTTTTTTTATGTTTTTATCTCTAAAAATATACACACACTTTCTCCCCTTTCAACACATCTATATGTGTACCTATACGCACACATATTTCCCTTCTTTTAAGAAAAATGTGTATGTATTTACATATACAGAAAAATAATAAAAACTGAACAACTGTATGTATTTTTCTATTTAGTATCAAAGAAAATTGTCTCCAAATGGATACCCTCAAAGTAGGGTACCAAACCCTAGGTTAGGGTTAATGATAAACACAAATGCATTTTCTATTTTCCTTAAAACATTCTGTATGATACTATATTCTTTGTAATATCAAAGATAATTGTCTTCAAGGAAACCCTCGTATTAGGGTATCTAACCCTAAAAAGAGTTAACATAAACAACAAAAATATTTCCATTTTTTCACTTTGAATACATCAAAAACTCTATGTACATTGTCATGCTTCCATTCCAATTTATTACATAAAAAAAATTTAGATTGAATAGTTAACCCGTTTAACTAAACTAAATATTTTGAAATGAAAGAATCATGCTATGCAACTTCCTTTTCGAATAAAAAATTCCAATCTTTTGAAAAATAAACAAGAACAATAATTCTTGTGAATCTCAAAAAAATATAGATAAAGATTCAGCCAACTAACATCTTTTATACCCCTTATTAATTGTCATATATAATGTTTAGAACCCACAACTAGTAATCAACAAAAGATGTCATAGAACTAGATCTAACTTCATTCATGTTGGTGTGCCCTGAATAGGGTTTGATAATGAAACAAATATAATGTAGTTATCATAATCATTTTAAGTTCCCAAATGAAATCATATTGCCTTTTGACATTCGAATACAAAAGTCAATTCACCGACATAATGAGTAAGCTTCTTGTGAGTGCCATGTCAATATTGTAACCAATCAAATACCATCAACCCAATATGTAATCATCATATAAACTTCCTAGAAATTCAATTTTACCCATCAATGATTTGAAGCTAGATTCATATGTGCTACTGACTAGTGTTTTCCTTAGCACTTTTGAATTACATGTCCCGAAAGCATTTTATATGTTTTTGTTGTCAAACCTGTAACCCAATAAAACTTAAACTAATGGAAAGTGCATATATATTGTTATGACCATCAAGTTCTTGGTTAGCACTTTAAATATCAACCTCATCAAATATGCTGTGTTTTAAATATATCAATGTAACCAATTGTAGAGATGTAAACACATTCAAACATACTTAATAAGATGATAACAATAATATCCAATAAGCTCTTACAAGTATTGATATCAACCAAATGATTGTGTCACGTTTTCATATTGAGACAACATGAAAATGTGTCATATGTCAACTTATCATCAATTGAGTTAAAAGTTATTAATAGAAATATATGACTTGAAATGAGATGCCCATTCAACAATGTCAAATGAATCACTAAACCATATACCTGAACCCCTGAACATGAGAGAAAAAAGCATGAGAAATGATTTGATCACCTATACCTGTGAGCTCTTCATAGAGAATTAACTTATTAGTAACAAGTAACACTAACATCTGTAAATGCCTATATCACCAAACTAAGTATGGAAAACATATATCTGCATACTTCATCAAGCTATATATATATCTCAAGGTAAATCATGTCACCTCAATATGATCAACTAAGATGATGTCAATGTGTCCTTTTTTTGTCATCAACAACAAACACATACAGAGGGTAACACTTATATTAAATTTTCACTATGAATATATTGAATATACAAGAATAATATTTGAAAAATGAATTTAAAAAATCATCTAACAATAATCAAAAGAATGCCATAATTAATACTTGCAATTGTACCTTGGTATGCAATTGGTACACTGAAAAGGTGTGGAAGGTCAATTAGGAAAAAAATTGGTTTGTTTGTTGCATACATTTGTACTATATGAGGTCTATTAATTAATTATACATCCACTTAGATGCTTCAAGCTTGTGTTATGTTTGCAATAGAGTGTGAGAGAGATATGTGGACCAAAGATAGAGAGGGTTTAGGACATAGATGGGGATGGAGATGGAGATAAAAACATAATGAACATTGTATTTAATTTTTGCATTTTTTAGTTGTATTTTTTCTTGCACAACTACTTAATAAATTGCAACTACAATATGTGATGAATTTCTACTATGGGTGGCTGCAAGAAGTTGAGTCTGACTTTTGGGCAAGAAGTGAAAGTGCTTTCCCTATTTTTCAAATTTCCTATCAATTGATGTCTAAATTTGAGGCACTTAGAGATTGAATCTCAAAAAACTTTAATAATATAAAATGTAGTGGTCAGAGTCTACTTTTCAAATGTGTAATTTCTTTAAATACCCACATGGTATAAATTAATTTTTAGTAGGAATGTTTAAAAACCACTTTTTCAAAATGCATGTTTCACGACCATACCATAGCTGTGTACGACCACCATATTTTGACCTAAATAAATGAAATTTTGCAAATCCTTCTGGGAGAAAATACCTAAGACACCAAATATTGATGATCACATTTTTTCTTATTTTTTATTGAATAATAATTTTTAATTGACTATAAAGTACATTTTCAAAACCTATTGTGTACAACCACCATAATTTGATGAAAATTTCATATTTTTTCAAAATTGATCTTTTTTTTATCTTCAAGAGAATTGTATGTAGATTGATGTCATATAATTTATTTTTCCAAAAAACCTAAAAAAAAAAGTTATTAAAGTTTTAGTGAACCTCACTATTTTACATTTAGGTACCACTTTTAATTAATCAATAATGCAAAAATAGTAAAAATAATCATATCACTATGAAATTTACAAATTTGAAATCAAGATAGTGAGAACTCTAATGGGTTTTTGTTTTGTCAAAAAATACGATCAGGAAGGCCATCAAAAAATTATGACAAGGCAAAAATATGGCATTCAAGTGTCTTAACCAAATTTTTGGAGGTCAACACATAGGCCTAGTTCCACCAAGCCTACACCAAACCTATTTTAAACCGAAATCTAAGGCAGAGGTGCATTTCCTTCTCATGTCTTAAGAAACGAGTGCACCCATTATTTAAAATTCAAAAAAGGGCATTCATTTCTTAAAAAATAAATTGGTGTGTAAAAATACATTTCTAGCCATATTTTAAAAAAAAAATTATAAACGGGCACCTATTTTTCAAAAAATGAGCATTCATTTTTTGAATTTTGGATCAGACATCCGAACCTAAATCAGGTGCCCATTTCTAGCAGCATTTTCCAATTCTACAAGACTTCCACCAAATAGGCACCTAGCTTCTTGCACTTACACCTATCCTTACAATTCCATGATTTGCAATTGGCTCTAAGATTTTTATTTACTTTGGAAAACATGAGGAATAGAGAGATAGTGGTTGAGGAAGTTACCTTGTTTTTAAAAAATAAAAAAATTACACTTGCCAAATGTCCTACAAATTAAAATTAGATCACTGTACACTTTTACCATGAGACTCTCTATGTAACCACATTTCTTTGAGGGATTTTGTCAAATAGTATATATACTTTGTCTATGCACCCATTTTTGCATATGTTCCAACCATTATAGTTGCAACAACATTTTTAAAATTCCCAGTCAATAGCTTTATATTTGCCAATTTACAGTGTTATGATAGTCACTAGAACTAAATATTTTTTCTCTATCTTGACATTCATGCATCCATTTAACTAAATAGCATTAGGTGTATTTGATAAATATTGAAATGAGTAGTTCACAATATTTTTATTATTTCCCTTTGTAGAATTCCAAGATCTATATAAGATAAAAATCAAGAACAATAACAAAATGATATCAAAATTGACATGCAATAAGATGGCGATAAAATATACATATAGGAAGAGTGATTGGGTCAAATTAAAAGTCTAACCCAATACTCAATGAGTGGTGGGGAGTTGCCTCCTACTAAACTAGGATGAGGCATCAAAATAGAATCAACACCTCTCTAATCAACTCTTAAATGTTTACAACTTGATAAACAAGTGTCAAGTATGCATGGACAACTAAGTAGGCATAATAAGCCTAAGTGTAGATAAATGAAATAAATACACTAAAACCCCCCCTTAATCATAACTTAGTAGAAAAATATAACAAATGGGTCTCAGCTAGTAGCCTAGTGAGGTACCAATGTACAATGAAATCTTTCATAAATGAAGAAAGATAGAAAACCCAATGGAAAAGAAACTATCCTCCAAAAAAAAGATAAGAAGAGAAGAAGCCTATAAGGGACCTCCAAAGGATGATGATGTTGTTGATGTAGACCAAACACCAAGAAGAGCTTGTGGCCTTTCCTAAAAATCTACTTGTATATGACTATCATTTGTTGAATCATCTGAATTATCAAGATTGGAATTAGGATTTGAAGAGTCCACATCAAGTTGAGAACCCATATGGTGTGCATCACTAAAATCTATAATCGCTTTAGCAAATTATAAGACCCTAGCTTTCAATTTCTCTTTGTCCTTAGTAATTTCCTAATGTGAAGAAGATATTTTGAGATAATCAATTACCTCAATATTATTCTTTTTGAGTAAAAATGTGAGGTGCTCAATTCACTTTTTCATGTGCTAAATGCTCTTCATGACTAGTTTTGTTACAAAAGGAACATTTGACTCTCTTAGTAGTTGATTTACTTTTTTGAAATGAGTTAAATATCATGATTCTCTCCCAATGAAAATATGGTATTTTTTCTAAACTATTGCATCCTTCAATCCTATGATTCACATTTTTGACACAGTATGGACATCTATGAAATGATAACATAAGGGTTTTTTTTTGTCATGTTAATGTTGAAACTGCTCTGGTAGGCCTATACAGAAAATGTGGAAGTGAATACAAGACATACAACTCTATTGCTACTCATTTATACTTGACCAAGATTTGTTCAATGATATATTTGTTAGGAATGGGAACACTGAGAGGGAGGGGGTGAATCAGTGTTCTATATTATTAATGTCTTTCTGCTTCTTTAAACTTATCCCAATTACTTATATACTGAAATGAATATCAAAGAAAATAAGCATTGAACCATAACACATAACACCAGATATGATTACAGGGAAACCTTGGCCAAAGGAAAAACCCCAGTGGGAATTAATATCCACTAATAATTGTACTTTGTATTATGAACCTGTTAACGTTCCTTTCCCCTATTAGAAGTAGTCTTTACAATGATTAGTACAATGACTTGGTCAAAGGTCAAACCCTATTAGGAGTCTTGAAGTAACAAACCCTATTAGGGGTGGAAGGCTCACTACTCAATAGAGAAGGCTACAACCTCCTGAATATCAGATACACACTATATCTGCAAGGGTGAACTGCTGCTATGACACTACTTGTCTGATCAGTTCATTTTGTGCGCTGATGCTTTAACCTCTTGTAAAGCTCTATATCATTCTTACTTCTCTTCATATACTTCTGCTCTTCTATTACATCTTCTATCCACTCTTCATTCTCAAATACAAAAGTGCATGTATTATATATAGGTGCAACCAAAACTATTTACTAAGTCGGCTTATAACCTATTACATACAACACTTCCAAATGAATTGGCTCAACGTGTTTACATATATTGATATTAACATGTTTACAACACATTTACAATAGGGTCATAGCCTTAACAAAAAAATATATTAATCACTAATCAAAATCTTTCCTGTCGGCTGCATACTCTATTCTATTCTATCGCTCACTATCTATGTCACTTCAACTCACTGTAACTTATTCATACTATCACATCTAACAATGCATTCTTAACCATAGCTTACTAACATACTCAAAATCTTATCTTCAAGAGTGCATACCAAAACTTGAACATACACACGTGCGCTGATGCTCTATTCATCAGGTGCTTCACTGACTGCTCTATTTTCCATACTTAGCCAAATTCTGATCTTCTAAGTTATTGCGCTGACCTCAAATATTCATATGAATTTTTTTCCATAGTGAAAACACTAAACTTAGTCATATACACTAATATAGTCAACTTGCCAGCAATCTCCCCCTTTGTCATTAATGGCAACAAAGGAATATGGCGAAGTTGCTGAACTACATCTTTACACAAAAACTTTTTATCTTATGCTCTTATCTTTTCATGTATACTATACATCATATACTATCTATCTTATATCTCCATTATATCTATACTACTCCATATTACTCTACTCCCCCTTTGACATTAATGAAAAAGGTGCACAAAAATGAATCTTTACTTACATAGATAGGACATATAGGTATGCAATTTAAGGTTTTGGATCTCTTGCTGCCAAAATGCCTTAAGTGCATCTACAGCCTATAGATGGGCGCATAGTGCATAGGTTAGCTTCTCCATCTTTTCCAAATCTATACACAGACCTTGATCATATGTCACAATCGTGGCATCTATCTCTTTGATATTCTAATTCAACACATCTAGAGAGGGTGCAAGTGCATGTCTCAACTGTGCTTGCCTAGCCCTTATCTTAGCAATCTCCTTTTCTGCCTTCTCAATTTTTTCCAACTGTCCTTAATAGAAATTATTAAACATGTTTATATCTTGAGTGGGATCTTCCACTAATTTTTTGATAGTTTCCATCATAGATTCAACTTCCTAAATCTTCTTTGAAAGGTCTAAAGTAAGTTTGTCTTTATTCATATAGTTAGCGATTGTTTTCCTTCCTTTTGCTACTAACTCCTTTAGAATTACTTGACCGACCTTAAGAGAATTAAGGTCAAGTGAGAAATTTTCTATCAATTCACTCAGCCTTTTCTTGAGATATTTCTCTTTTGCAATCTTAGATGTTGATTCTTCAAGACTTGAGAAATTTTCTTTGAAGCTTGTTAGGATGGTGCTAACATCATCAACTGAATGAACACTTGTTACTTTCTTGTCCTTTGGTAGTAGATTGTTCAGTATGTTGATTGATTCAACAAATAGGGGATTTCTCATAAGTTGTTTCTCTTTTTCTTTCTCCATGGCTAATACACTTATCTTTATTAAATCTTCTTCTCCCCAAGAGTCTAGACTAGTTGTATCAAGGGTCAAACTTGACAATAATGAAACTGATGGCGTAGGGGTAAGGAGTGAGCTTTGGCATACTTCCATAATCTCAATCTTTACCTTCATTGGAATCTCAACTAAAGGTTCTTCTTTATGTTCATCTTCTTTCTCACTTTCTTGTCTAGTTAAGTCTTCAACTTGGACTTCTTCTTGCTTCTTAGGTGTTTCTTCAGCACATAGAATTGCTACTTCCTCAGTACTCACAAAAGCTTCCTCAAACTTGTCTAAATTTATCTATTTCTACCATTGATATTTCAACATTATCAATCATGATAGTGTCATCCTTTGATTCAAGCATGGGCGCAGACTCCTATGGACCTATCATAGGCACATTGGGAATCTCATATCCTTTTGCTTGCTTGGAGGGAACTTGGGTTGCAGGCGTAGAAGATGGATACATGTGTCTATCTAGAAATACTTTCTCAAATGCCTTTTTTGTCTCCTTCGCAACCAACTCATACTCTTTTTTCATTATCTACAGAGTTGTGGTTTTGGTTCTTAGGTGAGGCTTCACCAAATCCAGCAATAAAGTTTTCTCTTCCACTAAATAGATAGGAAGGTTTTCATCCAATGTCTTTACCCTTATCCTAAAATCTTCTTCTATGGCTTGTCTCTTCAAAGAATCCAAAATGTTCCATACATTATCTAAAATGACTATTTTAAGTTCCAAAATTATCTTCTTGAACTTGATCATGTGTTTGATAATCATATAACCATGGATTTCTAATTTATCAATCTCATGATACTTGTCATAGAATTTTGCTATTTGATCAATCCTTCCTTCATCTACTACTCTAGTTCTCAACACTTCAAGATTTGGTCTAAATCCTACCTCAGGAGGTGCTTGAGTGTTTCTTCTTTGGCTTCTTGTTGACCTTGTTGATGGATGGCTTGCACTAGACTGCTTCTTCCTTTTAGGCATCTTGCTAGGCTCAAGAGGTGGAGTGGACTCCATATCAATTATGGTTGATGACACAGAGGTGCTATCATTAGTCTTTTTCTTCATTTCCTTCGGATCATCAGATTTCTCTATTTTCACTTCAAAAGAGGGTGTGCTCTCAAGTTTCATTGCAATCTTGGCTTCCCTAGCTTTATCCAATTCTGCTTGTGTAACACCATGAATTTTTAAAATGTTTGAAGTTATCTTGGATGCTTTCCTTTTTGTTGCTACACTGTATAATATAGAGTCTACTTGTCTTGTCTTCTCTTCATAAGTACCCCATCTTGGTTCATTGGGATCCTTAGGCATTGATAAGAGGACTTGTGCATAAGCTTCCAGAATTTTTTCCTCCACTTCATAACCAAGTGGATGAATCCACTTAGTCCTAGGCTCCACTGCTTCCATACATGTGATATCAATTTCTACCATGAAACATATACTGTCCTTATATTTCTCCACTATACTCTCAAGTATCATATACCTTCTCTACATCTTTGTTTTGAATTTCTTAATTTCCAATTCCATGAAGTCTTTCAAGGTGCTCTCTGATGTTGCCTTGAATGAGATTTGTGGCAATGTAGGTAAACTCTTATCAAGGTATAGATTAGAGACTTTACCGACTATATGAAAGTACTTATAGATGATCAATGATCCAAACCTAAATGTTTTTCTCTTATCATGCTTGATATCCCTTATATTATCCAACAACTATGCATGCCAAATTTCACAGAGGTTTAACTCTCCATTTTCCTTCACTATTCTTATGGCTACCAGAATAGTTTTTGCTAACATACTATTAACTCTTTTAGCATGTTGAAACTTGTATCCAAGTATAATCGCCATGAGTTTGATATCCTTCTCCTCAATGGGCTCAATTGTCATGTCATGCTTATCACTCTGAGACTTACAAGCTTGCTCTACTTGTTTTCGGACATCCTTACTAGTAGGAAGAATGGTGCTAGTCTTAGGAAGTCTGGTCATCTCATGAATGAGATCAGTAGTTATCTGAACAGGGACTTATCCAATCCAAAACAAGTCATCATGTATTCTTCTAAGCAATATCTTAATCCATTCAGATTCATAGAACTCATATGCAGTTGCATACTCTATGATAGGGTTGTTTTCTAAGTGCACGAACTCATCCATGAATATCATGTCTGGATTCATCATTGTTTCAATGTGTGACCTAATTCTATCTAACCCTATAGGTTCCTTCTTACATTATATATATGCACATATATCTTCTACGTACATCACTCCCATTGGAGTTCTAGAGAATGCTCCTTCTAGGTCATCTATGATTGACTTAAATTGATGTTTCTTGAAAATATATCTATTCCTCTCTGTAAAATCAAATACAACTAGAGTGGCCATTAATTACTTGATCAATCACTCAAAATAGGGTTCCAAAGGATTTATGAACCATTGCATCCGAACAAGGGTTTCATAACCAACTTAAACTTCTTTTCACCGATTAAAACAACTGCAATCTATCAACACTAACTACTTGATCTCTTGTGCTCTCCAAGGGCTCGATCTCGAATGCAAATGTGTGGATAATGGATCTCCGGTGACTATTAAAACAACTTTCTACAATTAATGCTTGCCGTCATAATATGAAATGTAACAGTGAATTCCAATCTTTGTTCCTACTGACAATCAGGCAATGCGCTCTTGCATATTGCATTAACTAGTATCCAAACATCTAACACCAAAGGTGCATACTCTAAGGGTGAGTATACCATCCATGCAGGGGTCTAGAGCTAATCTAGCTCCCCCTACGACCATGAGGGTCATTTATCCAGAATTAGAAGGTGCATCCATTAAGGATGCATCTACTACATAGTCATCAACATTATCTTTCTTTACTTTCATCCAAATCATGCTTGCACCTTATGTGGCTTTCACAAACTTGACTTCTCCAGATTCATCCAAAATTGATCCTTGAGACTTATTAGGTCTTTCTTATCCTTGCGCTTGTGATTTGCAAAACTTTGAGATGTGTCCAGCCTTGTTACAAGAGTGACAAATAACAGGAGGCCTTATATTCCTTGACGCATTGATGTGAGTTACCATACTGCACTATCTAGATGTATGACCATTGTAATTGCATATCTGACATGTAATTTTCTAAGGACTTCTAACATTTGGCTAAGGATGATTTCTCTAATTATGTTGTGTCTGACTTCTTTGATTTGATCTACAATTCATAGCTTTATGACCAAATTTATTGCATGAATAACAATAACCATTGAAAGGTCTTACCTATTTACAATCTCTTTCTATATGTCCATGGTTGTTACAGACATAAAAAGTTTAGTTTACTAGCTTGTGTTCATCCTTAGATGGTTCTGCTATAGCTTCAGTGTGATTTTCAGTCTTCTTAGCTTCAGTAGATTCTTTTGGTGCTTTCATTCTTTCTCGCATATCATTGATTTGATTTTGTGCTTCATTGAATCTAATACTAGTGGTATCTCATCTTAACTTCCATGCATACAACTGTGACTCTATTAGATCCTTACTTGTGTGCAATTTGTCAATATGATTCTTTGCTTTAGTCAATTCAAATTCCATCTTTTTCTTGATATTTTCTAACTCCAAGATTTTCAGATTTGCTTGCATAAGTTCTTCATCCAACTGTTTGTTTTCTTTGACCTGCTCATCATAGGCTTCTTGATTATTGATTAAATTTTCATCCAATTCTTCAATCTGATCCTTCAGAGACATGTTTTCTTCATTCAAATTTTTTATTATTTTTTCCAAATCATTTGTTGAACAATCTTTTAAATCTTTTCTCAATTTCTTGATGAATACTTGAGAACCACTGAACTTCAATTTCAGTTCTTCAATTTCTTTTTCAGCTTTGTCAAGATCTTCAAGAGTTGCTTCAAGATTCTTCTTCAGATGTTTTGCTTCTTCTAAAACCATGATCTCCTTAAGTGGTTAAACTTATCTTTAAAGGACCAAAGCTCTGATACCAATTGTTAGGAATGGGAACACTGAGAGGAGGGGTGAATCAGTGTTCTATATTATTAATGTTTTTTTGCTTCTTTAAACTTAACCCAATTACTTATATACTGAAATGAATATCAAAGTAAATAAGCATTCAACCATAACACATAACACTAGATATGATTACGGGAAAACCTTGGCCAAAGGCAAAACCATGATAGGAATTGATACCCACTAATAATTGTACTTTGTATTATGAACCTATTAATATTCCTTTGTCTTGTTAGGAGTAGTCTTTACAATGCTTAGTATAATGACCTGGTCAAAGGTCAGACCCTGTTAGGAGTCTTGAAGTAGAAAACCTTGTTAAGGGTGGGAGGCTCACTGCCAGAGCTCACTATTTAATATAGAAGGTCACAACCTCTTGAATATCAGATACACACTATATCTGCAAGGGTGAACTGCTGCTATGACAATGCTTATCTGATCAGTTCCTTTTATGCACAAATGCTTTAACCTCTTTTAAAGCTCTATATCATTCTTACTTCTCTTCGCATACTTCTTCTCTTCTATTACATCTTCTATCCACTATTGATTCTTAAATACAAAAGCACATGTCTTATATATAGGCACAACTAAAACTATTTACTAAGTCGGCTTATAATCTATTACATACAATGCTTCCAAATGAATTGGCTAAATCATGTTTACATATATTACTTTTAACATGTTTACAACACATTTACAATAGGTGCATAGCCTTAACAAAACAAAATATTAATCGCTAATCAAAATCTTTCATGTTGTCAGCATGCTCTATTCTATTATGTCACTCACTGTCTGTGTTACTTCAACTCGTTGTAACATCTTCATAATATCACATATGACCATGCATTCTTAACCATAGCTTACTAACATACTTAAAATCTTATCTTCAAGGGTGCATACCAAAACTCAATCATGCATATGTGTGTTGATGCTCTGTTCATCAAGTGCTTCACTAACTACTCTATTTTCCATACTTAGTCAAATTTTGATCTTCTAAGTTATTGCACTAACCTCAAAAATTCATATGACTTTGTTACCATAACGACAACACTAAAATTAGTCATATACATGTTGAGGTTTAGAATTACCACCCCAAATCAGGCATTGGGGCTACACAATATTTCTATCCTAACAATGGAAACCTCCTCGAGTTGTGGGTGGACTCTGATTAAGGAGGAGTCTCTGAATTCTAGGTCAGTTCCTATTTGATATGGGATATCACCTCCTGATTGAAACTTGATAGGAAAAGGGAAGGAGGAAACTTTGAAACTGAAAGTAAATAGGGGTGATACACCAAAAATGGAATCGAATTCTGCTTGAGAAGTAAGACCACAATTTCAACTCATATATCAAAGGTTTGACACTTTAAATCTATGTTCAACATATAGGCTAAAAGATCTCACTACTAGGGTTGAACCACAAATAGCTTAACCAATCAACATACATACGTTTTCCATACAAGGTTCAAATTATTGCTCACCTTGAGAAGGAATATTGATTCATTCACTTCTCTTAGATAACAACATAATAGACACTTGCAAAGAAAGATGAAATCAAGATTTTGAAAATCAAAACTCAAAATATATGGTCCAATGAATCATATGCTTTATTATCCTCAAAATCTGACAAAGTGGTTACAAAAATAATCTCCAAGACATCAAGGAACAATAAGTTCACTTTCAACCCTCTCTCCAAAACTTGCAACCCCCTAAATTGATAATGAAAATTAGTTTTATATCTAGCCTAAGCCTCAAATTCAAAAATCAAAGCCTTACTTATTTTCCCTAATTTGGCCAAAAATCGTGCCAAAATTCTAGCCTATCACCATGACTAGTGCCCTAAATATTGATTTTTAATAAGGATATAAATCCTTTTAAAATGTTTACCAATTTTTACTTTATTTAAATTGAATGAAAATTCAACATAAATAAAGATCCACACTATCTAAAAACCTCTAACTTAGGAATAAATCTCTAAGTATAAGAAATACAAAATGGGGAAGGTCAACATGACCATTCAACCCACTTGTAGCATGATGCAAAATTATAGGTAATAAAACAATGAGGTGGCACTATTGACAACTTCAAGGCTTGCAAGATGTAGACACCAACATTAATGGCATTTAACTCTATTTATTGTGCAGACTCCAAAATGTCAAAAGCATTTTCATTCTTAAACTTGGTGTTATTGTTCAGCTTCCTTGACAAGAAACAGGAAGAAATTAAACCCCTGCAAGGAAATTCTGTCAAATTTTTAATTCTTCTCGGCATGAACTATATGAAACTCCCAGTTTTGAAAGACTTAATCTTTGGCATCAAATTTGGAGATTTCATGAAGGCTCGGGTTCTCTTCTAATCTGGAGATTCATTTTTTGTTTGACCTTGCTCGCAACTATTCTTCACATTTGAGCCTTGCATGAATGGTGCTATAACTGAAGCTTTCTTCTTGGCCTCGAGCTATGAATCTGATCTGTGTCAAGAAACTTATGGCCTCAAACTGGTAACTCAACTGTGTTTTTTGTCTCGGCATTGGAACTAATGCTTATTTTTTAGCTTGAGACTACAATTGATGACTCCACTATAGGTATGTGTCCATGTTTGTCATTTGGGTTGTGACTGTTACTTCATCTTTTCTTTATGTACACCCTGTGACTAATGCTTATTTTTGTTCCTCTTCAGCTCGTAGCTATAAATGAATGGCTCACGATATGTGCTTAAAACTGGGGCTTGGAATTGCACCAAAGTCATGACTCATTCTTGCACTCCTCTACCATCAGTCACGACTTGACTGTAGCTCTCTATCTTCTCTTTATGTGTATAGATGAGACTGGTGCTTATTTTTGACTTGTGGGTATTTGACTGTGACCTCAACCCTCATGATTTAGAGTTTGAACTGTGAGTTTCCTTCATAGTTTATAGCTTGACTTCAAACAATGAACTTGAGCTATGCTTGGTGTTTGAGTTTCTTCTCAGCTGTAACTTGAAGCTTGAAATCCCGAGCCCACTATGAATGAATACATGACTAACTGGTAAGCTCAAGATCTTGGCATAACAAATGGGTTCATACAGTTTGTTCACTTTACCACTTTTTGATATGGGTTTTTCTTTTATTTAACAACATACCACCATTTGTGGGTTCCCTTCTTCAGTCAACTTGGCAAGGCCTCAACTATGACTGAGAGATGTAAAAATGAAACCTGACATTAGCTATGACCTCTCTCTATCATAGCTTAAGACTCTTAATGAGTTTTCTTGAACTTGATATCAAGCTTCAACTACAGACACAAACTAATACTACAAAGAGATGCAAATAAGTTTATTCTACTCTTCATTTACTTTGAACTCTTTTCAACAGCTTACATACATCTTCTCCATCACTATTTTTACTCCCTTTCTTGAAGCATATGAGAATGATATTTCAATTTGTACATAATAAGAAACCATTTTGATACTCAGCTCTTGTATAAAAGTTGTCATTTCATATCAGTCATTTTATTAATCATTCTCTATTGCTGAAACTCTACTGACAAAATCTTCACAGCTCGGCTAGAAATAAATGAACTTCACTGTCTTACTATTTGAACTTTCATATTTTAGCTTGCTTAGATGAACACATGTACACACAGCTTGAGTATATTGCATCAAACTTCCTTACTATTGAACATATTTCGTGAATCACTGTTGTTATATTTTGAATACCAGTCGCTTTGCTTTGCTTTCAAACATGTGCATTTGATAAAAGGCCATAAACTGATGCTTCACTGTTTGTAAAAGCTCCTTCCATAGCATAGTCACTGTTATTATTTCGCCAGTCACCTCCATTTCAGCTTCACAAGACTTAGCCAAAAATGAATGATAAGACCTCACACTTTGATACTCATTTAGCATGTTCATTGTTATATGATTTTTGATGCTACAGTCACTCTTGTTGTAATGCAGCAATCATTTTATTTTCTTCAACACCATTCATGAATAAGCACAGTTACTTTGAATTGTATTCAATACTGAAAACAAAGAACATTTAAGACTTACTGGTACATATTGTCAGGCTTGAACACAATTTTCTTTTTGATGTTGAATCTAAATTTTAATAAGAAATGCAACAAGATGAAAAATGTTTCTTTACTATCTAAGGAGTTTGAGAATGGGCTTGTGACATCAGAATGTTATTCAATGAAGTTCGAGCATGGGCTCGTGACATCCACTAAATACAAACTGAAAACATTTCTATGATTTTAAAGCTCAATTCTTACCAGCAACAACAATGCATTTATTGAATTTGTACCTTGAATTCAGATAAGATGTGCAATACCAGTGATTATGTAACTGCATCTTATCATTTGATCATGACTATTTTGAAACTTTTGGCACTTTGTTGTGATATTTCAACTTATTTTGCATCTTCTTTCTCTAACTGTGAAGTTGAAACCAGACAGCTCGAAACACTGCAAAATGTTATGTTAAGCTCTTCAAACAACAACATTATAAACATTCAGACCATTATGTTCACTAATCTACCAAGGTCCTACAACTTCTGAAAAAGGTTTCTCAGTTGGAAATACTAAGTCCCTTTAATTCAGATATCTTGTTAATAAAAAGGACAACATACATCAGAATGACCATTAATAGTAAAAGGTTTCATGTTTAGAAAACAAGTCCCTTTAATACTACCTTTCAGTTAGTATGGATGTACATTTCCTTATTGCATTGAATTTACTAGATATATATGCAACATTGAGAATTTGATTGTCATAGTACGTTGTTTGTGTTTAATGCATTGCTTAGATCCAATAGGATCTAACACCATTTTCTCTCTCATGATGCAGGTGAAAACCCTAAAAAACCCTAATGCAGATGAAGATCTGGACCTGAGGACTTAGGACCTGACAGACAACCAGCTGACAAAACATAGACAACAAGGCAATGCATGGGACCCCAACTCCATACTTCTATCATGCTTTCAATTCTACAAATGTACTATATTGTTGACATGAAATATGAAATATGAAAAGACACTTGTATACTACATTTAGTTTGAATGCACAATGTAATAATTAGTTATAAATTTTGAAATTTGAAATGTGATCAATACTTAGAGTACATAATGTTAGGAATAAGGTGTCTCAACCTTGGATAATTCCTATTCTTATTATTTGTTTTGTAAAATGTATTTCTTGTAAATAATGTTGATGTGTCAGCATCTTGAATTGTGTGTAAGGAGATCATGGCTAAAACGGTTATGACGGATTCCTATGACACGTAAGAGCTATGTCAGGAAGATTCAATGACAGGTGAAGACATGTGGCAACTGATTAATTTGAGTACTATACACTCTTCCCCAATCGTGGGGTTCGAGGCATCACCCTGAAAAAAATGTTGGGGTTCCTATTTTCTCGGAGAATGGTAAAACCCTAATACGGTTATCTTTGGGAGTAGCCCTAAAAAGTGAAGCGCATGATATAAGCATGTTTTAGGGTTGCAAAGAGATGTGATGTGAGTGTATTGTTGGAATGTTTTATGCTGTCATAATTTGTCTTCAAGGTTTTGAAATCTTTTGAAAGAACTTGCATTGCAAGTGTATTATAAGCTGCAATAGTTTTGATCAATACATTGTGCAGGTTTTGGAGTGCTGGGGTTTTTACCGAAAGGTTTCCCTAGGGTATATCATTGTGTTATTCTCTATTTTTCTATATGCATGGTATGTGGTTGCAATATATTTGTTAAAGTAGTTAACAAATCTGAAATTGTAAGGATTTAAAAGAATTTGCACAATACTTTCCTATAGAGATTAGCGTAGGAAGCTATTTTCGCACCTGAGTTTCCTTACACATAAAATAAATCTGATAATGAATGCAATAATGAAATGTAAATTAATAAATACCTGAAAGGTAGTATTAATTGGACCCTTAAAGATGCAATTATTTCCTATTTATATTTATTTTGTTGCATGTTGTAATTTTGAGTAACATTTTTGGCAACTTATGTTGGAAATCTGCCTACTAGACATGACCTATAGACCTTATCATTGGGAAATAGAGGTGGGAAACTAGAAACCATGAATGCAACCATTATCGAAATGAAAATGCATCTAAACTAGACTCATCCAACCTAGAGACCAGTGCTTGGACGACACTTATTGAAAAACAACTAGACCTAACCTATCCCTCAAAGAAAAGCTTGAGGTGAATTCCATTAACTGGAATCTATAGAACTTATCCATCAGTTGTGGACAACTGAAAATCATTATTTTGTTTGCAGGCTGAGATAACAAAAGTGCCTGACCAAAAATTGTCAAATTTATCATGTTGTCCCAGTCTGCTCTTTAGCACATCCCACTTGAGTATTAGATCACCTTCCTTGAAATCTGTGGATGTAGCTTTCTTGTCAAAAGACCTTTTAGTCTGTGCTTGTCTTAATTCCATAGTTTCCAATGCCTTCTTCCTTTCTTCTTCAAGCTGTAGCAATTCAGCATACCTCAGCTTAAGAGGATCTTCCTCTTCAAACAACAACATTTGATCAGCTAGCTGTAAAGATGGAAATTCTGTAGAAACTGGCAATTTGGCATCTTTACCATAAACCAAAACATAGGGTGAATTCCCAATAACCTATTTAGGTGTGATTCTATCTAGCCATAAGGCTGCCTTTAGTTTAAAGTGTCAATCTCTTTTATTTTCCTACAAAGTCTTTTTGATAATCCTAATTAGGTTTTTTTTAGTAGATTCTGCAAGACCATTACCCTAAGGATAATAGATAGAAGAAGTATTTAAATAGATGTCATTTTTAATAGCCCACTCTATTATAGTTGAACCAACAAAAGCTAAAGCATTATCTAAAATAATTGACTGAGGAACACCAAACCTGGTTATAATATCATCATAGAACTTTAACACAATAGCTCTAGTAGATTCCTTTAATGAAATGGCCTCAGTCCATCTAGTAAATTAGTCTATAGCAGTCAAAATCCATTTATGACCTACACTAGAATTAGGATTTATTGGACCTATAAAGTCCACTCCTCATTTATTAAATGGTTGATCCACAATAATTGGCTTTAATGGTAATGCTACCAGCTTTTGCTTCCTTGCAAACAGAGCACACTTTTGACATTTTCTTACCCAAGAATGAGCATCTTTGAATAAATCTAGCCAGTAATAGCCAGCTCTTAAAATTTTCCAGGCTGTAGTTTTAGGACTGAAATGTCCTCCATGAGATCCATCATAAAATTCAGATAGAATCCTATCGAGATCTACTAAATCAATGCACTTAAGAAGCATCCCAAAAAAAAAATTTCTATAAATAATATCATCAATAAGAACATAAGGAATAGATTGTAACCTGTATTACCTTCTCTTAGCTTTATCAAGATTTATTGGGCATTGTTTAGTTTGCAGAAATCTAGTCATATCTAATAACCAGGATGTTGAATCATTAAATAACACAGCATTACCTTGGAGTACGAAAAACCTCTTCAGTGGCTTTAACTTCATCTTCTTCTTCTGCCATTTGAGCACAGAGGCCTTTGCCTCTAACTAGCTTGGTCACATGAATTTGTACATCATATTCCATAACCCTTGTTATCCAACCTGCTCTCTTTTCATTAACATCTTTGTTCAGCAAGAGCTCTTTAATACTAGGATGTGCAACCACTAGATGTACCTTATTTCTGGCAACCAAATGCTTAAACTTCTTTAAAGCTTTAATAACAACTAGCACATGTTTCTCAACAAAATTGTAGCTTTTCTCATAATCATCTATACCTTTCCTGAAAAATGCAATTGGCTGCTCCTGTTTATCCTCATTCTTTTGAACCAGCATTGCTGAAATAGTATCAAAACCACCATAAGCATATACAATAAAATCCTTAGTAAAATCAAGATTAACTAGAGTAGGGGTTGAAGATAAATCCTGTTTAATTTGTTCAAAACTCCTCTTTCCCTCATCAGTCTAGTTGAAAGGTACATCTTTCTTCAGCATAGCATTCAAAGGTTTTAATAAGTTTGCAATATCAGGGATAAAGTGTCTAACAAAATTTATTCTCCCAATAAAACTTTGCAATCCTTTCTTGTGTTTTGGTAATGAAAGCTCCAGATTTGCATGAATCCTTTTAAGATCAATAGTTGTACCTTCTTTAGACACTTGGTATCCTAAAATTTTATCTTCATGGACTATAAAAATAGATTTCTTTGGGTTAAGAGAGATTCCAAACTCTCTACATCTCTATAAAATTTGTCTTAAATGATCTATATGTTGGTTTGCAACCTTGTTGTAAATTGTAACATCATCTAGGTATACAAGGAAAAACTTATACATTAAATTCTTGAAGGCCATGTCCATTGCTTTTTGAAAAGTAGCCCCTACATTTGACAATCCAAATGACATTCTCCTATAAGCCATTGTACCCCATTTAGTTGTGAAGGTTGTTTTAAATTGATCAGATTCTTTAACTAAAATTTGGTTATAACCAGAATACCCATCTAAGAGTGAGAATCTCTCTGAACATGAGACATATTGTAAAATTTGTTCCATGGAAGGAAGAGGGTGTCTATCTTTCAGAGATGGCCTATTAAGGTCTCTAAAATCTACACAAAGTCTTATCTCTCCATTCTTTTTCCTTACTGGATCTAAGTTGGAAACCCAGGATGTGTGCTTGATTGAAAATATGATACCACCATCCAGGAGTTTTCTTAGCTCTTTCAACATTAAAGGCTCTAACTTGGGCTTTATGGGCCTTTTTCTTTGTCTGATTGGCCTAGCATTTGGTTCTAGCTCTATGGTGTGCTGGGTTAATTAGGGATCAAATCCTTTCAAATAAGCATAATCCCATGCAAACAAATCACTATATTCTCTGAAAAGATCAATAAACAATTATTTTTCTTTAAGAGAATTAATTTTACCAACCTTCAAATACTTATCTCTAAAAATTTTCACTTCCTCATAATGATCTTCTTTGATCAGTAGGCTGGTTTTACTCTTCCTTAGCTGATCATCAGAATTAAAAGATGACTCCAAGATGACCAATCCTTTTGGAAGCTTATGGGTCTTTAGCTAAATGATCTGATCTTCCATTTGTTGATTATGATTGTCATTTTTAGAAGCTGAAAAACCATATGTTTTTGTCATAAAACTTAAAATATGTTCATCAGTATTGAAAACTTGCCAATTAGTATCATTATCTGAGATAGATGGCCTAACAATAATTTTGACATGTGACTGATCTAAAATCTATCCTTTATTTTCTGTAATTAAAGCATGTGCACCAATACCAGCCAACCTATTAGCATGTTGATTTCTCTTTCTAGGAATTAAAATGAGGTTAAATGCATCAAAATCATCCAGAATATCAGATATTCTAGATTTATACATCTTTAAAAGATCATTTTTAATAGCATTGATACCTCTCACCTATTTTACTATCAGCTCACTGTCCCCAAATGCCCTCAAACATTTAATTCCTCTTTTTCTTTCCCACTCTAATCCTTGAATCAAACTTTCATATTCAGCCACATTGTTAGAGAAAAGAAAAGACAATTTATATGCAACATAAAACTTATCACCATTAGGTGAAACTAACATAACCCCTGCACCAACACCATCTTTATTCCTTGATCCATCAAAATACAAATCCCATAACTAGTTAGATAATTCGGATTCAGAATCTGGATCTTTTATCAAATTAGGAAAAATTGCATCAGACTCTAAAATCATATAGTTACCAAAACTAGCATCAAACATATCATCATTCTAATCATTTCTAGTCGCCCATTTGTCTAAAACAATATCAGGATATTCTTTAGTTTCTGTGTTATAAGCTGAATAATCTTTGATTTCATCTGAATCCATAATCACACAACTAGCATTAATAGGGATGGGATTGTAAGACTCTATGTGATCCTTGGCCAACAATTCTGATTTTATGGTTACCTTTGTACCATATCTAGTTCTAAAATACAAGTGAGACCAATCTGGTGAGAAATAACCATCTATTTTGGTTGTAAAGTCTCTTGACAAACACATAGCAAAATAAGGTGACAAATCTATAACATAAATATCTTGAGGGATTGAAAAATTTGGACATGAGTGTAAGGTCAAACTTGCATTTTTAATAACCCCTAATGTCTTGGCTAAAGTTTCGTCAAGCTGGACCACACCTTTCTCAAGAGGTTCATACTTTAAATCCAACAAATCTACTATTTTCTTAGGCATGACAGTGTTGGTCGCACCACTGTCAACCATACAATTATGCACTAATTTGTTTCCAATAATCAGTGAAACATAAAAATGAGGAGGCTTATTATTTGTAGGTTTCTTACCTTCCTTTTTTGTTGTTTTTTGGTTATTTGCTGGCTTTTTATCAATTGTCACTGTTGATTGCTTCAAATCTACAGCCTTTTCAACTTGTTGTGCTGCTGGTTGCTGAACTTTAGCAGGCTTCTTCTCTTCTGTAGGTTCCTTTTCTTGAGCTTTAGGAGGCTCAGAATTAGTGATAACCATTCTAGGAGGCTATTATATAGCTTGTTGTGAGCTGGCTGTCAACTTGGACAACCCTTCCTTTAAAATCTCAGCCTATCCTGGAATAGCTAAAGTTTCCCACATAGATAAGGTTACATTCATTTTCTTCATAGAATCAACAATATTGTATGGAACAACAAATTTTACCTTTTGTGGAGATCTAGGAGAACCTTGATCAATACTCTTTTGATTTTGATCCTTACTAGAAGAAGAAGATGGATTCTTTAAAATTGAAACTAGTGTAGAGGGAACATTACCAGCTGATTGATTTGACTCAAGAGCTCTTTTTTTGGCTCTGGTATTTGCTGAAACAGGTGAATCCTCATTCAGTCCACAAAACTCCTCTTCTTGCCAATTTAAGAAACCAATATCCATAACAGATTGATCTGATTGTTGTTGTACCTCCTCAACAAGCACATTCTATTGTGAATTCATTACATTTTGGACCATAAGAGCTTGGTTAAGAACCCCATTAGAACATGTTGACTAATCATGAGCTTGATTTCATGGAAAACACCAATTAGTAGCAATGTTATTCTGACTAGGAACAATATCTCTAACAGTATTAAGAGGTGTAGGATTGTATTTCTTATTAGGCCTCTTATTCCAATTTTGTTTGTTTACATTAGTATTCCCTTAGAATTGCTGCCTATTTGCCTAATAATTGGGCTGATTTGGATATTGGGATGAGGAACTAGCAAACTGATTTTGAGCTACAAGATTTGCATGTGCTTTATTCCTCTTAAGGGTTACTAACTCATTGCCAAAAGATTGCAACAGACTCTCTATCTTCTATTGGCTATCCTTAATGCTTTGTAATTCATTCAGAGGAGCAGCTAAAACTACCTATGGGATTTTAAAAGATGGGACAATAGATAGGGGTGGAACTATCAATGGCATATTAGATTGTATACTTGGAAAGAAAGGGGCAGGTGGTCTAGGAGCTATCTTTCTAGCCTAAATAAGACTACTATCTGTCCTAATAGTGGTATAAAAATTTAGGGGCAATGAAATACCCCCCATAGATTGAATCATAACAGAAATATCACTATTCAAACTCTTCAAATAATACAAGAAAGCATATTCAGCTAAAGGCCTTACCATAATAGGAATCCTATTCCAAGTCTTTTGGAAATGGAGATTAAAATCACTCATTTCCTCTTGTGGAGCCCTCTTGATAGTCATTAATTGCTCCACCAAAGATAAGTTGTCAAACTTGTCCTCAAAGAATTTAGAAAGCCTCTCTCCCAAAGCATCCCAAGTAGGAATAGAGTCCACCAGAAGTGTCCTAAACCAATCAAGAGCTTTACCCTTTAGTGATGCTACCAATAGCTTCAAAGCTACATCTTTTGTTGTGATATGATGAACATTGCAAATAGTAGCAACATCTCTGATATGCTCAATAGTTGTCACATGTCCTTCTCCAATATATGATGGCAAGCTTTTCAAAGCATCCAATGGAATGTCATTATGATTTACAATCCTCAAAAGACTACCTTGATCAAAAGGAACAAATGGTAGATTTCTTGCCATTGCTTGATGTGCTGCACCCAAACTGGATGGTGGAGTCTGATTTGATAATGGTGGCTACTCGAGAATAACTTTACTTTGAGAAACTCCAAAATCTTCAAAAGTCTCCTACTCTGAATCTGGAAACTCAGTGCGATAAGAAGGAGGAGTTGAACTTCTCTTAGATCTTAACTTCCTTGGTCTCTCGAGTCTTCTACCTCTTTGAACAGGCTGAACAAAAAGCTCTCTAGGAATTCTAGGCTCTCTTTGGATAGTTCTACCTCTCCTAGTGAAAGACAACTGCAAATACTCAAATTCTTTAACACTCCTTGTTTGGATTGGACTCATGTATCATTCGTGTCCCACCAGGCATGCCAAAAACTATTTAGGTTTAGAATTACCACCCCAACTCAAGCATTGGGGCTACACAGTATTTCTATCCTAACAATGGAAACCTCCTCGAGTTATGGGTGAACTCTGACTAAGGAGGAGTCTCCAGATTTTGGGTTGATTCCTATTTGATATGGGAGATCACCTCCTGATTGAAACTTGATAGGAAAAGGGAAGGAGCAAACTTTGAAACTGAAAGTAAGTAGGGGTGATACACAAAAAATGGAATCAAATTCTGCTCGAGAAGTAAGACCATAATTTCAACTCATACATCAAAGGTTTGACACTTTAAATATGTTCAACATATAGGCTAAAAGATCTCACTACTAGGGTTGAACCACAACTAGCTTAACCAGTCAACAAACATATATTTTCCATACAAGGTTCAAATTATTGCTCACCTTGAGAAGGAATTGATTCATTCACTTCTCTTAGATAACAACAGAATAGACACTTGCAAAGAAAGATGAAATCAAGATTTTGAAAATCAAAACTCAAAATATATGGGCCAATGAATTATATGCTTTATTCTCCTCAAAATCTGACAAAGTGGTTACAAAAATGATCTCCAAGACGTCAAGGAACAATAAGTTCACTTTTAGCCCTCTCTCCAAAACTTGCAACCCCCTAAACTGATAATGAAAATCAGTTTTATATCCAGCCTAAGCCTAAAATTCAAAAATCAAAGCCTTACTTATTTTCCCTAATTTGGCCAAAAATCGTGCCAAAATTCTAGCCTATCACCATGACTAGTGCCCTAAGTATTGGTTTTTAATAAGGATATAAATCCTTTTACAATGTTTACCAATTTTTACTTTAGTTAAATTGAATGAAAATTAAACATAAATAAAGATCCACACTATCTAAAAATCTCTAACTTAGGAATAAATCTTTAAGTATAAGAAATACAAAATGGGGAAGGTCGACATGACCATTCAACCCACTTGCAGCATGATGCAAAATTATAGGTAATAAAATAGTGATGTGGCACTGTTGACAACTTCGAGACTTGCAAGATGTAGACACCAACATTAATGGCATTTAACTCTATTTATTGTGCAGACTCCAAAATCTCAAAAGCATTTTCATTCTTAAACTTGGTGTTATTGTTCATCTTCTTTGAGAAGAAATAGGAAGAAATGAAACCCTAACTACAAGGAAATTCTGTCAAATTTTTAATTCTACTCGGCATGAACTATATGAAACTCCCAGTTTTGAAAGACTTAATCTTTGGCATTGAATTTGGAGATTTCATAAAGGCTCGGGTTCTCTTCTAATCTAGAGATTCATTTTTTGTTTGACCTTGCTTGCGATTGTTCTTCACCTTCGAGCCTTGCGTGAATGGTGCTATAACTGAAGCTTTCTTCTTGTCCTCGAGCTATGAATCTGGTCTGTGTCGAGCAACTTATGGCCTCAAACTGGTAACTCGACTGTGTATTTTGTCTTGGCATTGAAACTGATGCTTATTTTTGAGCTTGAGACTGCAACTGATGACTCCACTATAGGTATGTGTCCATGTTTGTCATTTGGGTTGTGACTGTTACTTCATATTTTCTTTATGTACACCCTATGACTGATGCTTATTTTCGTTCCTCCTCGGCTTGCAGCTATAAATAAATGGCTCATGGCCTGTGCTTAAAAATCAGGCTTGGAATTGCACCAAAGTTGTGACTCATTCTTGCACTCCTCTACCATCAGTCAAGGCTTGACTGTAGCTCTCTATCTTCTCTTTATGTGTATAGGCAAGACTGATGCTTATTTTTGACTTGTGGGTATTTGACTGTGACCTTGGCCCTCATGATTTAGAGTTCAAATTGTGAGTTTCCTTCACAGTCTATAGCTCAACTTCAAACAATGAACTCAAGCTACAATTGGTGTTTGAGTTTCTTCTCAACTATAACTTGAAGCTTGAAATCCTGAGCCCACTGTGAATGAATACATGACTAACTGGTAAGCTTGAGATCTCGGCATAACAACTGGGTTCATACAGTTTGTTCACTTTACCACTTTTTGATATGGGGTTTTCTTTTATCAGACAACATACCACCACTTGTGGATTCCCTTCTTTAGTTAGCTCGGCAAGGCCCAAGCTGTGACTGAGAGATGTAAAAATGAAACCCGACACTAGCTATGACCTCTCTCTACCACAGCTTAAGACTCTTAATGAGTTGTCTAGAACTTGATGTCGAGCTTCAACTACAGACGCAAACTAATACTACAAAGAGATGAAAATAAGTTTATTCTACTCTTCATTTACTTTGAACTCTTGTCGGCAGCTTACATACATCTTCTCCATCACTATTTTTACTCCCTTTCTTGAAGCATATGAGAATGATATTTCGATTTGTACATAATAAGAAACCATTTTGATATTCAGCTCTTGTATAAAACTTGTCATTTCATATCAGTCATTTTATTAATCATTCTCTATTGCTGAAACTCTACTGACAAAATCTTCATGGCTCGGCTGGGAATAAATGAACTTCATTGTCTTACTGTTTGAACTTTCATATTTCAGCTTCCTTAGATGAACACATGTACACACAGCTTGAGTATATTGCATCAAACGTCCTTACTATTGAACATATTTCTTGAATCACTGTTGTTATATTTTGAATACCAGTAACTTTTCTTTGCTTTCAAACATTTGCAATTGATAAAAGGCCATAAACTGATGCTTCATTGTTTGTAAAAGCTCCTTCCATAGCATAGTCACTATTATTATTTCGCCAGTCACCTCCATTTCAGCTTCACAAGACTTAGCCAAAAATGAATGATAAGACCTCACACTTTGATACTTATTTAGCATGTTCACTGTTATATGATTTTTGATGCTACAGTCACTCGTGTTGTAATGCAGCAGTCATTTTATTTTCTTCAACACCATTCATGAATAAGCACAGCTACTTTGAATTGCATTCAAAACTAAAAACATAGAACATTTTAAGACTTACTGGTACATATTGCCAGGCTTGAACACAATTCTCTTTTTGATGCTGAGTCTGAATTTTAATAAGAAATGCAACAAGATGAAAAATATTTGTTTACTATCTAAGGAGTTTGAGCACAGGCTCGTGACATCCACTAAATACAAACTAAAAACATTTTTATGATTTTAAAGCTCAATTCTGAAGCATTTCTCCCTTTTTACCAGCAACAACAATGCATTTATTGAATTTTTACCTTGGATTCAGCAAAGATGTGCAATACCAGTGATTATGTAACTACATCTTAGCATTTGATCATGACTGTTTTGAAACTTTTGGTACTTTGTTGTGATATTTCAGCTTGTTCTACATCTTCTTTCTCCGACTATGAAGTTGAAACCAGTAAGCTCGAAACACTGCAAAATGTTCTGTTAAACTCTTCAAACAACAACATTATAAACTTGTTAGATTAGTGAACATAATAAACAATTTAGTTTATGAAAATGCTAAGAATGACACTTGTGAATCAACATTCAAACCATTATGTTCACTAATCTACCAAGGTCCTACAACTTCTGAAAAAGGTTTCTCAGTTGGAAACACTAAGTCCCTTTAATTCAGATATCTGGTTAATAAAAAGGACAACATACATCAAAATGACCATTAATAGTAAAAGGTTTCCTATTTAGAAAATAAGTCCCTTTAATACTACCTTTCAATTAGTATGGATGCACATTTCCTTATTGCATTGAATTTACCAGATAGATATGCAGCATTGAAAATTTGATTGTCACTGTATGCTGTTTGTGTTTAATGCATTGCTTAGATCCAACAGGATCTAACACCATTTTCTCTCTCATGATGCAGGTGAAAACCCTAATGCAGATGAAGACCTGGACCTGAGGACTTAGGACCTGACAAACAACCAGCTGACAACACACAAACAACAAGGCAATGCATGGAACCCCAACTCCATACTTCTATCATGCTTTCAATTCTGCAAATATACTCTATTGTTGACATGAAATATGAAAAGACACTTGAATACTACATTTAGTTTGAATGTACAATGTAATGATCAGTTATGAATTTTGAAATTTAAAATGTGATCAATACTTAGAGTACAAAAAAAAAATCTGATAATGAATGCAATAATGAAATTTAAATTAATAAATACTTGAAAGGTAATATTAATTGGACCCTTAAAGATGCAATTTTTTCCTATTTATGTTTATTCTACTACATGTGTAATTTTGAGTAACAATACACTAGTATAGTCAACTTGCCAACAATATTTTTAACAAAGAATTTATAAAGTTGTGGTAAATGTAGGGCAAATTTATTTTTTGGCGAGAATGAAAAGGAAGGTAACGATTAATTTAATTGTCTTGCACATCTCTAGCTAACTCTACAGTGATCTCTCAAATCATATCATTTTATAATATAAAGAATACCGAAAAATATTTTATTGATCATCCTTCATTCATTTGATTTATAAAATAGAATCTTGATACTAAAATTTATAGATTGATAATAATAATAATATGAACAATAATTTTCCATCGAAATTAATAGAAAAGAGTACAACATTAATACTAAAATTACAATGTCAACTCATAGATGCAGCGTTACAAAGAGCTTGGAAGAGATGCTTAAAACCTTCAATAACGCACCTTCTCTCTCCAACTATGATCCACTCACCGTGCAGATCGCATGACCGATCGTAGGGAGACTGGTAGGGAGAGGGGAATGTGGAAAACCGATGGTTTACTGATAGTTTAAGACAGCGGCCTGCGTCCTTGATAAGGGAGGAAACTTCTGTCAACACACTTATCACTATCCATTCTCCCCAGCTCAGTCTTACCCTAGTACTTTCTCTTTCGCTGATACCTATTGAATCTACATAATTGGAATCTGCATAATTGGAAACTCCAGAACCGGTTCCTTTACTATCGACAAGATAACATAGGATAGCCGCATTAGACAATTTTGTGTCCCGGCATGTTAAAATCCACCACAAACTAGAGGAGTGATAGTATTCATCGAGATATTTATCCTTGACTGGTTTCACCTGGACAAGCCCAGGAAAAGTGAACGAGTCCAAAATGGACTGAACATCAGTAAAGATACTATCATCATATATTCTGGACGGAACATGAGAGATCCTTCCACATATTGTCATTTCCGATGGCCACTTCTGCAAATTAATTACATTAAAACTCTTCAGTTAAACAAAGCAATTAACTTTTAGAATAAGAATTTCATATTTCTAGCAACGTATATTACCTCCATCTGTATGCTATGAATGCAAGCTTTATAAGCTGATATTTTTTTTTGTACCAGATTCAGGGTCCGCAGTCTCTCCGCGCCTCGCAAACTGTGTACCATCCACAATTTCCCTTGCCCAAACCCCTCCCACTTTGTGCGTATGCGCAAATTCTCCAATGACGTCAAATGCTCTAAACCTTCTATTTTCTTTAATTTATCACAATCTTCGACATGAAGATTATTTAAGGAAAACAATCCTGCCAAACTAGGCATCTCATATAACTCTGGACAGTTTTCAAGTATAAGAGTCACTAAGCTGGACAAGTTTCCCAAAGAAATTGGCAACCTCGTCAAAACCGGCAACTGATAAAATTTGAGCTTTTCCAATTTGTTTAGTTGACCAATGCTAACTGGTAATTCCCTTAAGCTACAAATGGCTGAGAAATTGAGCTTTATCAGAGAAGCCTGATTTGTGATATTGTGAGGCAATTTTTTTAGCTTTTTGCACCCACTAACATCAAAAACCTTCATGTTTGCTATGTTTTCCAGAATACCTGATTCTAAGGTGAGCTCCACACAACCAGATAAATTGAGGTATTCGAGGTGTACCAGCTGCTTAAATGACTCAGGCAAAATCTCTAAACTACTACAACCACTCAAATCTAAATGTCGCAGATTTAGCAAATCCCCAAAACTGTATGGTAGACTTGATAGCTGGACGCATCCATTTAAGACCAAATGCTCCAGCGACCGAAGCCGACAAAACTCTCGTGGCAACAAAAATAGTCTTGAAGAAAAGGACTTCTGCCAAACTAAGGATATGCTTTTCAAATGCTTGAGATGTTCTATTGACCTGGGAAGAGTTTGGAGCTCGTGGCCATTATCAATTAGTAGCTCCCTCAATTGCAAAGGAGGCTGCAGTTGCACACAACCGATTTTTAATTCTATTCAGTTAAACCTAAAAAACATTAGAAAAGAACGTACTCATTCTTTCTAATTGAAAAAAAGTTAGAGCAAGTTTCTTACATGTGCATCGTCCCACAATGCTTCCAATCTGCGAGGATAGACAAACTCTAGAACTCTAATGTTCTCCATTGAGAGCCATGACGGAATATTTCTGTACTGAAAGTCAAACCATCGAAGCCACAAAAGCCCTCTAGATAGCTCCGCACATTCCTCAGTAAAATCGTTTTCTGCGACAGCAAGAAGTTGTAATTTAACCCTAACATTTGAGATTCTCATCATCTCCATGTACTCCTTCAAAGGCGGTGGGAAGTCAAGACGCTCGAAATTCATCCAAGCATCATCCACGGCGGCGGCCGCCATTATCCCCCGAATCGGCATTCCTCGCTAAGTGGAAAAAAAAGAACAACAAAATAACTTCAAAACAATGGGGGGAAAAAACAAGTAGAACTCTGAATGCAAACAAGGTTTCCCTGCTATGATCAATGGCAGATAAGATATAATTTCACCTGAATGTCCACGCACTGTCTCTGAAACCAGAATCGTGATGGTGATCTTGTAGTTGCAATGCCCCTTCCCAAATCCCGGAGGTGATCGTGCATCCTCATAAGCCCTTCCTTGTCCACTTCGACAAGGCACTTGTTGAGAAGTGTTTCCAAACTACAAAGACCACTCCATCCTGATCCATCCCACACAGGAATGGCCACTTTTGTTTCCTCGCCTATGAAAAAGCAAGCAATATCCAAGAATACATTTTGGTCATCTCGATCGAGGGCATCGAAGCTGACTTTTAAAATGGTCTTGATATCCTCTGGCAACATTTTCCGGATCTTATCCAGCTGAGCATACCAGTATTCCAAAGATTTTCTACCATAAAGCTGTCCTCCAATGACCTTCAGAGACAAAGGCAACCCACCACAAACTTTTAAGAAAACATCAACTAATTCATCAAAACCTTCTTGTGGGGAAGCCTGCAAGAAGGCATGCCAACAGAAGAGTTGTTTGGCATGAAAATGCTGCAGTGGCTGCATTGTGTAGATGGATGTGATGCCGCTCTTTGTAAGTATTCTCCCTTCACGTGTTGTGACAATTACCAGACTACCCAATCCGAGGCTCTCCTTTGGGGGCAACAAAGCATCCACTTGATCCTCGTCATCTACATCATCCAAAACTACGAGCATGCAAAGATTTTTCAACCGAGCTGCTACAATTGCCTTGCCTTCCTTCACGTTGTCAAATGATGCAGTTTGAATACGGAGGTCGTCCAGCATTTTCTTCTGCTTGGCATGCAGAGCGTTTTTGGATGCGGCATCTCGCACATCATGCACAAAACTGGAGCGATTGAAGGAAGAGCTTTTCCTGTTATAAAGTTCTGTTGCCAGTGTAGTTTTCCCGGAGCCGCCAAACCCTACTATCCCCACAATCTGTCCATGTTGCTCACTCTGAGTCTGAATACATTTTCCTCGACTTCTTTCAAAGTCTTCTACGATCCCATCCATTGCAACTGGGTGTTTGGCCACCTCCAAAGCCACTTTTTTTATTGTTCCCAAAACAGAATTCACTATGCTCTTGAGAAGCTTCCCTTCGTCACTATCCATTTAAAAACCAAACTAAATACGATGAAACAAACTTCTATAGTAAATGAATATATGTACCATGCAAATGATTTGATGAATGGGAAAGGCAGGAAATTGCATAACTTACTCATTATGGCTGTGGAGCATGTAACCAGAGAGATATGAGACCTTCTGCAGCGCGCTTTTCCAGTCGTCCAGCATGGTTGAGGAGTACCTGCCCTTCTTTTCGTGTTGGGAAAACGCAGGAGCATAACACCCTTTTTCTTGAGCCACCCGTCGGAGATCATCGGGTTTGACATGATAGAAGACGGGTAGTATTTTGGTGCCAGATTTGACCATAAATGCTAGCTCGGCCAGACACCAGGGAGATTCTGCATACCTTTCTGAGAAAATAGCAATATGAAGTCGAGCAGTGCGCATTGCCTCCTCTATCTCATCCGGTATGGAGTCTCCCAAGTCCAGCTCTTTTTCATCTAGAAAAGCACGCAAGCCAAGCAGATCTAAGGTGTGGTAGATAGTACTCGCTAATTTGTGCTTAACATCACAACCTCGATGATTAATAAACACATCGCATGGCCCCTTCTTCGTTGATGTTGAAGATGGTGGAGATGCTTCATGCGCTACAATTCCATCGAAAGCATTTTCTGGGTCTTCTTGACGCCGTTGAGGCATGGAAGTGGAGGGATTTTCCATTGAAAGAAAACAAGAACTTAAAAAATCAAACACCGAGCTCACACAATTTCCCCGGTCTTTAATTGTAACTGAAGAAAGGCAGAGGAGTAATCGCTGAATTCAGAGAAACAACAGAATGGGCAGGGGAAAGGAATGCATCGTCAACTGTTAAAAAATGAATGCAAGTCTTAAAAAATACTTGACAGCTGCGAAGGACAAAGATAAAGTGCTTAAAAATAACCAGAATCCATCTTCAAGTCTTTGTTTTTGGATTAAAATTCAGAATTCTGATGGAGAACAGGTAAAACTAAGAGCAAATAGAACAGAATGGTTGTTAAGTGTATCTTACCCAATCTTGAAAATCTCGGCTGCAATATGTGTATTATATAAGATGAACTTCGTAGCCTTGGTATAAGAGGAAATTCAAGAGATTCTGCAGCAGAAAATACTTGTAGATCGCTGTAAAGATAATTATGAAGGACATGACTGTTGGGGCAATAATTAAAAGAAGAACAGATATTGAATGGTAGAAAGCAAGAGTCAATGGACGATAGAAAATGAATGGTCTTAAATAATAAACTCAATCAATCATAAAGAAAAAAATTAACTGCAATAGATATTAAACTATATTTTTATAAACTATATTCATAAAAATAGAACACTTTATTTTGTTTCAATCAATAAACTGAAAATATATATTATTGTTCCTCACAAAATGAAATACATAGGAAAAACAAGAAAAACAAAGCTAAAGGAATAAAAAAAAAATCTGGCACCAAAATATTTTATTGAATTTATAATTAAAAAAAAAAACAAGAAAACAAAATAATAAAAAATATATTATCAACACGGAGCATCAATTATCAACAGTATAGTCTAGAGTCTTATAAAATGGTTGACAACTGCCCAGGACAAAGATAAATGAAACGTGTCATTGGCATATCGATTGCTTCAAAGTAACGAGAATCTTTCACGGGCCTTCCCCCACGGTGTGGCGGAAATGGACGACATACCTGCCTTTCACATGGATGAATATTTTTTTGCGAAAGTGGAAAACGTATTCCCTCTTTTACAATGATTTCCATTCCTTTTACCTCTTTTTATTTTACATCTATCTTCCATAATTCCAATATTCATTGCCCCCACATCCTCTTTAGTCTTTTGAACGGCTCCCATTTTCCTTTACCTTGGAAAACAAATGTAATACATTTTCTCAACACATGCTTTGTAATACATTTCTTCGAAGAATAAGAATATATGCGTTGAAGAAAGAAATGTATTGCATTTGTGTTCCAAGGTAAAGGAAAATGGGAGTGATTGAAACGATTAAAGAATATGTAGGGGAAAGTTCATTGTTATCTAATTGTAACAAGTGCCATGTAGTGACTAGTACTTGTCGAATTTAATTATAAGTTTCATTTTAGATTAACTTAAATCTATTTTATTATATGTATTATAAATAGTATATATAATTGAATTAATAGTTATTTTATAAAGTGGGCTATGTTTTATAATTAATCAAAATATATTTAATAATTATAATACATGTATTAATATTAGAATTATATTTACATATAAATTAAAATTGATTATAAAACCAAAGGCTACTAGTATATTATTTTAAAAATTTTAATTATTATCATTCATATAAAGATTTTTATCAATTACACATAAAATTATAATTAATTTCATTACTCTTCTAACTAAATTAGACTTCATATATTTATTTATTGCATGTTGATCTATATCTAATATTTAATTCTTATTTTGTAAAAGTATGATATTGTAGGCCACGGTTTTGTATTTGTTACCTGTCTTGAAAGGCTTAAACATTCAAACATTAGATTAAAACATGTATATTACTTCAAAGCATAGACATAAACAAAACCAAGCCACCTCGAGATTGTTGCCAAAACATATGCTATAAATCATTGTTTGATTTGCTTCAATGAGAGGGATGTGGGTGTGCTCTCTAAGCACATGGAGCTTTGTTCCTAATGCATTCTAAAAGAATTTGATATGATACATGAATGATGAGAAAAGCTTGAAAGAACTAGGTTCAATCCATTATTCTAAGCTAAGATGTGTTAGAAAATATGAAAAAATATGAAGAAATCTAACAATTAGGATTTAAGCTAATATGATCTAGCTAAAAATGCTCATGATAAAAATGCACAAATGGTAAAAACTAATCTAATGGATTTCTCTTGGAAGAGAGGGTATTTATAAGATTTCCTAAGGGCTTAGGTTAGGATGGAGAGTTAAGGTTTGGGGTTTGGTTAAGGGTTGAGTCAAAAGGATAAGGATTGACTTTCAAGGGTTGAACGGACCAATAGGATAGGGCTTTAAGAATTTCTAGAAGATTTCTAGGATTTAGGCTTTTAAATAAATGTTAAATTTATTTAAGGAATGTAACAATATTTATCAACCAATAATTAATAAATAGGGATTAAATATTTAAATTAGATTTAAATATTTTGGGGATGGGATATCTTAATTAAATGTGTTTAATTAAAATAGGAGAAGGGATTAATGACATAAAAATTAATTAATTAATTAATTAATGATGATGTCATCAAAAAATTTTAGAAAAATAAAAATACTTTTATTTTCTAATAGATTTTTAGGTGTCTACATTTTGCCCCTCTTTGATGCGATGCCACAAGTGGCGTGGCATCAAAGACAAAAAAATAAGATGCCTTGGACTAGAATTCAGAGGAAAGGGGGATGGACAAAAGAAGGAAGGGAGGGATAAATAACCAAGCTTCCAAGAGAAAAGATGGATGAATGCAAGATGAGATGGAAGGTAGAATGCAGGATGCGGCTATATGAAGATGCAAGATTAATCTATATGATGTTGGATGGGGGATTTAGGGAGCTCCATGCGTTGGATCTTTTAAGAGCACAACCTAGTTTGATATAGCAATGCTAGAGACCTACCAAGGTTACAAAAGAACACGAGGCATTGTCACTAGTGTTGCATAGGACTAATACTAAAAACAAGCATGCAAAGGGTTTCCTCAGCATCACACATGAAACCCGGAGGAGGCATGGTGGAAACAATGTTGGAGAAACCACAAACACGTGACTGACTCACTAGAAAAAGCAAAAGATCAAAAGACCTTGCCCCATATTGTCCTCATTCGTAACGCACCATGATATAAAGGATCGTGGTGACTTTGAGTAAAGAACGACGAGAAGTTGTAAAAGATTAACAAGACCCAAAGGACAAAATCCAAGGTCAAAATGATAACTCCAAAAGACATCCTTTGCTAAGGAGAGCGATTGATGGTTGATTGATGGGGGGAGATTAGGTCTGAACATGGAAAAGGATACATCGTCATGGACCCGGTTCGATTGCTTAGGTCGATCAAAATAGAAGGATACATCTATGCGGACCCAGGTTGATGGGGAGAATGTTGTGTTGCTAATTGACAAATGATGGATCAAGGATAACTATGGTGATCAAGGATAGTCGACAATTGATGTTGTTGAAGTGTAAGGCTAGGTGAGACAAGCTCAAATAATCAAATATTATTGCAGGACTGATGAAGATATGTACAACAAGATGCGGTGATATGTACAAAAGGACGGGGGGATATGTACATGATAACTCAAAAGATAAGTAAAGATCCAAAGGACTACATGAAATAACAAGTATCTTACACACATTTTTCCATAGGTAGGATGATGGAGTATGATTGATTGGATTGATGTTAGGAAGATTTGGTCTGAATGTGAGGAAGGATACATCGTCACAAACTTGGTGTGATTGGTGGAAGATTGTGAAGCATCAGGAATGAGTTGTTGCTTCTAGATGTAGGACCAGAGGATAGGATTAGATTTTCAACCTAAGATAGATTGATGATCTTCGGAATGACTGGATTCTTATCAATGCATGCCAATCTCTTGCTCGAGATGATGAGGCCATACAAAGACAAGTAAGGATTCCCTAGACAATGCTTTGTCAAAGGATAGCACTGGAATTGATTTTTGATTTAGGATAAGGATTAAGAAACTCAAAGGATTGGTGATACGAAGTGGATGGTGGATAAGGATTCCTATGACAAGAGATAGGTAAGATTCTTGAACCTCAAAAGGACCAAGGGATGATCACTAAAGCGTTGAGCTGGATAGGTCAAGATGACCCAAGGGCTAACTGACTCAAAGGATGGGACCTAAAGACATATGTACAAATGAGCTTAGGTGGAGACACAACTGACACTAGGGTACAAGACTCAGGATAGGATGTACAAAGAATCTGGGGATGAAGCCGAAGCTACAAAGATATGCAAGATGATGCCCCAGTTGGGCTGGAAGGCCAAGATAGATTGATGGTGGATAGGCTAATGATGGATGATGTGTCCTGAAATGACACGGATTTGGGAAGGACACATCCCAACAATTATGATTGGATTAAGATCGAGGCTTGCAAATAGGACTAGGGACAAGACTAAGTATGGGATTGGATGTTTTGGCTTGATCTTGGATGTTGAATAGCTAGATGATGTGGATAAGATTTGCAGATGTTGGGAAGATTGCTAGCAATGGTAGATATAAATGAATGGCATTGGATTTCAAGGGGATATCCTATAGATAGATACCAATGACAAGGGAAGATACCAAGTGATGGAAAGGTGGAGGAAATGTTTAGGGATTAATGTTAGAGGGAAATGCTTGGGATTTGGATGGAGGAACTGCTGGGAGATTTTGATGGAGGAATTGCTAAAGGATAAGTGCTGGAGGAAGATGCTTTAGGATATGGATGAAGGAATACTAAGAGATTCAGATGGAGGAACTTCTTAGGATTTGGATAGAAGAACTACTTAGGATTTGGATAGAGGATGAATGCTTAGGGAGATTGGATGGTGGATTTGCTTGAGGATTGGATAGAGGAATGCTTTGGATGGGGAGATGGAAGATAAGGATTTTGGATGGAGGAAGATTTGGATGGGGAGATAGAAGAACTGCTAGGAGATGTGGACAATGGATTTTCTTGAGGATTAGATAGAAGAATGCTTGGATGGGGAGATGGAAGATAAGGATTTGGAAGGTGGATGTGAGAAAGTCTCCAAGGAATAAGATGCCTCTGCTTAGGATAGTTCATACATTTAGAGGACATTAGGATGGGGTATGATTGTATGGAAGAACTACTTGGGATTTGGATAGAGGATTGGTGGCTGAAAGAGGGTGATGGATACCAAGAAGGTGTCCAAAATCATGTATACCTGATGGTCTTTATTTTGTTATCAAGATCCAAAGGAGGATGAAGGGGGTGAGAGACAAATGAGATGGAGGAGATGTTGGATTGGATGTAATAGAAGGGAATGGCCCCCAATTGCAAAGAGGAATTGGGGGGACCTATGCATGAAGCCTATTTGTCAGGTTTTCACCATGGTACTTGTCCAAGGTGCTTGAATTGCCAAGTTTTCACCATTAGATGAATGTTTTTCTTTTTTTGATATTTTTCTCTAATTTTTCCATTTTTTATGGATTGTCTCTGATTTGATGTTGACTTTGTGCTAATCTTTCGTTGATATTTTGATTTGTTTGTTGACCTTCTGATGACTTTTTGCTAAATTTCTGACTTGTTGCTATTGTTGTGCCAATCTTTTGATTCTCTGATTTGTCGTTGACTTTTTGATTTGTCTGGATGTTGATACAGCTTTATTAGGATATATGGATTATGCAAAGGCATGGATGGGATTGGGGAGATGGGAGATATGGTGGTAGAAAGTGTTTGGATGGAATGATGGGAAATGATCATGATAGGGGGATGTTGTCATAACTAAAATTGGCACATGTTGTGAGGAAGATGGATGAAGTGGATGAGATTTGGAAGATAGATGCGGATATGATGGAAGATTTGTGCTAGGAGATCTTGGGACATGAGGATCCAAGATGGATTTAGGAGATGGAGGAGAAGACTGAGTAGCTGGTGGATTAGCAACTTCGGATGCCATTGTGGATGTTTCTTTTAGATGCATTACATCTTTTTGCTTTGGGATCCACATCATCTTTATTTTATCTTTGGTGGGCCTTTGTGGCCATTGGGATGCATTGGATTCTATTTTTTCTTTACTAAGCCTTTATGGCCATGGGGATGCTTCAGATGTTGCTTTTTCTTTGATGGGATTTTGTGGCCATTGGTATGCATTAGATTTTTATTTTTCTTTGCTGAGCCTTTGCGGCCACTAGGATGCATTGGATTGCTTGATTGGATTTTGCTTTGGTTAAGCATGTCGTTTAGACTAGACATGACAATCTTTGGATTTTTGTGGGTATTTTCCTTTATTCATTCTTGAGTTGGCATCCAAATTGCAAGGAGCATTGGAATGAATATGAGGAGATGTGTGGGATGGAGGAAATATGGATGGATAGATGGAAGGAGATTGCCAGATATGAGGTGTGGGAATGTGCCTTTGTTGATCTTGACTAGGGATGTTTGGATTTTGGATGAAGGATTGAGTAGGATAAGGTGGGGGATGATATTTTGGGATGTAATGTCCCAAAATGGATTTGGTATGTAGAGGATATGTGTTGGAAGACTTTGGGACATAGGGCCCCAAAGTAGATTTTGTGGATGGAGGAGGAATGGCATTGTACGCTTTGAAGGGATGATGGGAAGATGCAGTGGTGGTCTTGGAAGGATGATTTAATTTTTCTTTAGTTGTACCAACATTTCTAGAGGAAGTGCCTTCTTCGGATGTGTGACCAATACCACATGATTTTGGATTTTTCTTGTCTTGGATGGGCTCCAGATTTCCTTGTTCATGAGCGCCTAGGCCTTTGCCTTGATAACTCCATTTCTTGAGCATTTTATCCAAACAAGGATATTTCTGACTTGGGGAATATGATAAACATCCAATTTTTGGTGTCGTGGCGGATGATATAGAACTTATTGCTTCTGCTTCAAGTGGGCTACCTTTGACAAATGTAAGTGGACCAAGAGGATAGAGTGACGGTAGTTGGATATTTTGAATTGGAGGATCCTCAAGTGGAGAGGATAGGATGATGGGATTTTGACTGGGATTGGGAGATGGTAATGGATCTTCAGATGGAGGAATTGGGATGATAGGATCTTGGATTAGAGGAATCAGGATTATAAGCTCTATAAGCTCTTGGATTGGAAGAATTGGGATGACAGAATCTTGGATTGGGGGAATTGGAATGCTAGGATCTTGGATTGGGGGTGATGAAAGCAATAGAACATGAAGTGAAGGGATCAGATCTTGATTTAGTTCAATGGATATTTCAACATGCTTTTGGACAATATCTTCACTAGATAGGATTGGTTTGGATAGAGTGATGGGGAATGCATGGATGGACTCTTCATAAGGAGTGGATGGAAAGATGGGAGATTCTGCAATTGTGATGGCAGGAAGAAGGGTGAACTCTTTAGATGGTATGGATGAAAGGATGGGAGATTCTGCAACTGTGATGGCAGGAAGAAGGGTGAAATAATGAGGCTTATTAGATGTGCTTTGGATAATGCTAAGAGTAGGAGATATGGATGGAGAGTGGATGGAGTCAATGCATGGGAATGACTCAATGATGCTAGGATATGGAAGAAGGATAACTGATGGGAGAGGTGGATGGGCCTCATCAATGATGGCTTCAGATGAAGGATTGAGATGGCATGACTCTTCAGCTTTAGGAGATGGGTTTTGTGCAAAGGTAGGTTTGGAGGAAGCTTGTGGACTGGATTGGCTATTCAGTGAGGTAGGAGCGATGGATTGAGGTATACGATATGAAATGATTTGAAGGATGCATTCTTCTTGTGGAAGGGTATTTGTGGCAACATGGGTTTGAATGGAAGATGGTGGGTTGAGATAGGATGGAAGATTAGGGTAATGGATTGGAAGGTTTGGATTTTGGACTTGAGAATGATTTGGAGGATAAGAAGATGGTAGATTTGGATAAAGAATTGGAAGATTGGGATTTTGGATTTGAGAATGATTTGGAGGATAAGTAGATTGAGGTTTTAGATAAGGGAAATACCATGAAGTGTTTTTATGGGAAGATGGTGATTGGGATATCACCATAGCAGGAGATGGAGGTATGAAGGATGTATATGGAGGATATATAGGTTCAAGATAGGAGGAAGGTGTAGATGAATAGGATAATGGACTTCCCTTGCCAAGGACATGAAAGGGAGTGCTAGTGGATAAGTGTGAAGGCATAATAGGATAGTTTGGAGGAATGATTGGATGTTGAAAGGTGTTTGGGGAAAGCTTGCTAAGATTTTCAAATTATTCATTATGATCTACAAGGCTTTCATCGTCATTGGGATAGGATGGAGTGGGAGAAAAGAAGTGACAACCAAACTCATCATAATAGATTTGTTACATACTGACTTGCAGATGAGTTGGATAGGGATGAATGATGAAGATGGATTGGAAGACTAAGGCTTAGATTGGGATGACTAACAAGATCGGACTAGGATGACAGGTTTATGCAAGCTTGGATGACTTCTAGATTTGAAGGATTTGACTAACATGGAAACAAGGATTGATTTGTAGAACTCTTCTCTTTGTGTTTGTTAAGAGATGTTTTGCACTGAGTTTGAAACTTCAAAAAACACAACAAGCAAAACTACCTAAGAGAAGGTGAGTATCAGATTCCTTTCCTACAACTTGATACCCCCTAAGAGGGGATACATATGGTGAGTGTCTTAAGGCAATCTGGGAAACCATAGGGATCGGTCCTTGCACAAGCATTGTGATACTTTCGGGGTAGATCAGGTAGCTTCTATTTTAACAGGTTTGTAGTTGTTCTGTGGAGTCCTCCCAATCGGTTTGTACGTGCATGACTCACTTAAGAGCCTTGTTGAGCATGCTAAAATTGTAGGAATATTCACCTACCTCGGGCTACCATCAACATGTATTGCCCAAGCTTGGGGGGATGAAGTGAGAGTTTTCTCAATGCTTTATTTCTATACCGGTTGGGGAAGGTACCGGTTTGAGGTCGTTCTCCATAGAGGAAGTTCTTTTCTCTCTAGACAGGCCTCTCTAGAAGTAAAATGAATGAACTAGTCCAAGTTCAGATTCACTTTTACGTCACTTATTTAAGAGGATTTTGCGAAAATGGGAAACTTTGCAAGACACATCAAGAACTTTATTCTTTCCCAAATTGATTTTAAGTGTTTAACTTTTGATTTGTTCTTTTCGAAGAAAAGAAAGATTTTTGAAAAGAGATTTTGTGCAATTATTTTAACCTTTCACTCAAGATTTGTGTTTGATTTTAGGGCCCAATTTGATTAGCACAGAAAACTAGTTGATGAAGAAAACTACTTTGAAATTTTTACCCCCCTTGTAGAAGGCATAACTTTCTGCTCACAACTCAAAAATACGCGTCATTTACATCGTTGGAAAGATAATCCAATTATCTAGAGGCAAATTTAAATAGTGTAACACTATTGGAAACAATCATAGCCCAAAAATGCTCTGAAGACCTCCAAAAATGCAATCTACTAAAACATCGAAAAAAATGAAGATTTTTTGTTTATTTTTCTTAGGCATTCAATATTGGATTTGCATAAAACTTTGGGATTTCCTTTGAGATTTTTTCAAAAGAAAGTTCAATCTAGCTTAGAACAAAACATTGATTTAAGACCATTTAGGATGCATTTAGGACTAATTTTGGAACCCTTTAGAAATGAGATGCAGATTTGAGGTTCTTTTTTTATGCACCAAAAAGTGAAGTGTTCTTAGTTTGCATTAAGTGAAAAGCACTCGAGCATTAGGAATGCACCTTATTCGAGACTCAGACTTGGCATTGTACACACTCAAGTAGTGCACTTCTCTAAGTCATTACATCCAAGGGAATCTATGAAGAGGGTACCTTAGAAAGCAACCTAGAGCTCTTTATGTATGGAGTTGCAAGATTATTTTAAGTTTGCTCTCAGCTAGAGCTATTAAGCTAATGACCTTGCTAGTCAACTACACAATGAGATATTCAAATGAAGACAAGGGAAAGAATTCCAATATCCCCAAGAATCAAATGGAATGTAATGCAATGCTATACTATGAATGAAACTACAAGCTAAGCTATAGAAATGAAAGTACAAGCTAAACTATGAAAGAAAAGATGCAAGTATTACAAAGCCTTCTTAATTAAGCTAGATGAAGTAATCTAGAGCATAAAGGAAATCTATACTATGAATGCCATGATAATGAAACTAGAATGCAAGAAATGAACTATGAAAGCATGTAAATTTAAAAGCTAAGAATGCTCCAAATCTTCAAAAGCTCCAAAGTGACCTAGAAAATCTACAGCATAACATTAGTATTCAAAAATGCATATCTAAAATGAGAAGAGAGCTCTTCTTTTATAGGAAATGAGAATCAATGGACGATGGAGATTAAGAGGAAAAAGATTCAATAAAGGGTGAGGCTTGAAGAAGGAGCAATCCATGTGCACAAATATCCACCAATGAGAAAATAAGAGTTGACTTGTGTGTCCATATGAAACAAAAAGTATTTTTTCTCTTTTTATAAAATAAGAACAATACTTTATTTGTGCAACTTGGGATAAGAGGAAAAAGTGGGGCTTTTTATTTATTAAAAGGGGAGGAAATATTCATTTTAATTAAATAAATACTTTAGGATAAAATGGTTAGCCCAAGGAATAATCAAATAAATGATAACATAGGATTTGATCAAGGAAATTGATATTTAGAAAATGCTAATTTTTTAAAATATTGATTCAAGAATTTGATAAATTGCTGAATGGGGGCCCAAAGTCCAGGCAACCATTTTAGGGTGCATACATTTGCCCCTCTTTGACTAATGTGAGATCACATGTGGTCAAATAATGGAATTGAAGTGTGAGATCGATTTGGGATCACAAAACAACCTAGATGTGTGTTCGACGGATGGGAACACATCAGGACAAGCATAAGCCAACAAAGATAAGATGAGAGACAAGATCAACACAGTTGCTATTAAGTGATAATCAAGTTTGAAAATAGGAGATAAAAATTGAAAGACAAGACCAACACTGTTGCTATTAAGTGCTAATCAAGTCTCAAAATAGGAATCTCAAGCTGAACTGAATGATAAGCTAAATCAAGGATTAAAGCTGATAGGTACTGCCCCCTTGGAATCGAAATCAAAATCAGGTAGACGAGAATAGTAAATTGACAAGGTTGATCAAATCACTAGAAATCATGATCGAAGAGGAAGGATAACAGGATAACCATCAAGCCCTAGTTTGACCAAGTTTGACTGAGAAAGATATAGGATCAAGATTAAGTCAAACCGTAGAGAGATGAAGTGAAGGGGATGAATGAAAGACTAGAAGGTTTGAAAGAGATAGAAATGAAGATGTCCCAAGAAGGATCAAAGGGTTAGGCCTCAAATGGTCAGCCAACTGCGCAGAAGAAGGAAAAATTTTAAAACATGATTTTGACTATCAAGATGAACTCAGATTTCAATTTTGAGTCCGAAAATGGATCCAAGACATCGAAATTAGCCAGGGGTGCAATTTTCACAGAATTTCAAAGTATTTTGAAAATTGGCCAAAAAAGTCAAAATGCTATATAAGGAACAAAAAGGTCATTTTCAAAATCATTTGATAGGATTAACCCCTTGTGATGATAGGAACAGGATGTGATGTGAAAGACAAAGAGTGAAAGACATGGTTGAGAAGAAGTGAAAGAGGAGTGCAGTTGACCGACAAGTCCATGAAAGATTAAAAGGAGAGCTCTCTCCATATGCAAGATGCAAAACTAACATGAACCTAGAAATGCAAGCTACTATGAAAGTGGTTGACTTGCAAGGTCACAACGCCAATAGACATCTAATAATCATCATCGAGCTTTATTGGTAGCATCATAAGATCATACAATACTCACTAGTATGACTATGGGTATATGAATATGATCTATATCAAATAGGAATGTGGGAATCCCACCTAGGCACCAAAGACATGTAGGTCAAGATGACTAGTGTAGTGAGATTACCTAAGTTTGATATGGCAAGATTATACTCGCATCAAGACACAAGGAAAGTCAAGATGACTATAAGTATGCACTTGCATAAAAACAATCAAGGATAATACCTTGTAGGTCTTAAGGATCAAATGGATCAAGCATAAATGCTAATGATAGTTAGGACCAACAAAATATACCCACAAGCAGATAAAGAAATAAAACATGTTCTCATTCCCTTAGTCTTCTAGCTATGCATCATCAAAAATTATTTTTGGAGAGAACACTTATCAAAAGAATCATCATAGACAGCAAACAAAAAAATAAAATCAAACAAGTCTCAGCGAGTTGATTGTTTAAGTGCGTGTGTGTAGGTCATAGAGTCAAACTTTGAGTATCACATCTTCTAGTGAGAGATATCATATCATGTTGCACTGTGGGGTAGGATATCTAATAAGTGTTGAGGAACACTTGATGCTAGGGTAGTGTTGAAAAATATTGTTTGGGTGGTGTTAAAAAAACACCGCTTGCAAGGTGTCCTAAAGACCAACGCATCCTAGAGATCAAAGCTAACACAGTGATGCCCCCTAGACAAAGACAAAGACCAATTCCAAACCAAGGCAACAAGGTCAAGGCAGGATGGAGAAAGGTTAAGTGTCGAGGACACATGTTGAGAAACAAGGGTGCAAAGGCCTCAAGTAGCGCCTGCTTCCAAGTTTTCACCACTTGGATTCTTGCTACCAAGGCGCATGTTTCCAAGTTTTCACCAAGGCACTTTTTCTTTTTCTTTTTTGAATTTTTTAAATTTTTTAAAATTTTGATTTTTTTATATTTTTTTGGTGAGACATCAAATTGCTTATTGCTAGGTTTTCACTAAGATGATCATTTTTTTAGGACATTTTCCAATTTTTAAAATTTTTAACAATATATCATTTTTTTGGAATTTTTTCAAGATCAATAAGGTATATACAAAGAATGCCCCTAGACAAAATGGGCATCAAACTCCCAAGGAAGATCACATCATGTAGTCCCAATGTCTAGGAAGGTGGAGGACAAGAGGGATTAGCAAGCTGGTGGAAGAGATGGAAGACAAGAGAATGAAGGAGAATGAAGGGAAGAAATCCTCAAAGGAAAACTCCTCAAGAGTACCCAAGCTAGGGAAAAATTGTCATGCAAAGCACATTTGGACAAGCAATGAAAGGTCAGCATAGGATAAGTCACAAAATCATGATGCAAAAGAAGGAAAGGATGCAGTCCAAAAGAGTAGACATGTCAAGAGACTTCATAGCATTGTGTTTTACTTTTTTTTATTAGATCAAGACCAAAGGGGAAAAGGATAGCGAAAGGCTAGAATGAATGGAGGAAAATAAATATGAAGGCTAAATATGAATGGAATGAAAGCAATATCATCGTAAGATAGCTCACAAGATAGTCAAATGTTCATGTATAGGTCAACATTGTCAAGATCAAAGAGAGAAGACATAATGGATGAAATATGTAGAAGAACTACGCATGATGTCTGATTGCTAGATTTTCATCACAGTACTTATCCAAGGCGCCACAAGGGAGTGATTTTCACCATAGGATGAATTTATTTCTTTTTACTTTTGCTACCAAGGTGCCTGTTTCCAGGTTTTCACCAAGGCACATTTTTATTTTTTTATTTTTTTTTAATTTTTCTTTTTTAATTTTTCTATTTTTTTCTTTTTTTCATTTTGGATGAAGGCAAGCTTTTTAGATAAAGCTCCTTGAAAAGATAAACCATGATATGCAAAGGATTCAAAATGATATGCTCAAAGATGTTGATAGGAAAAGGAAGATGAGATTTTATGTAAAGCGAGTGAGGATGGAAGATAGGAGGAATAGGAAAATGAGGGAAAAGGGTAGAAGGTAGAAGGATAATGAATGAAAGGATTGTGAAAGGGTAGATGGAAAGGAAGGCAAGATCAACATCAACACACACCTTGAAGGGTGGCGAGAGGATAGAGGAAATGTGAATGAAAGAATACATGAAGGAATATGGTGAATGGATAGAAAAGGTTGCAGTTTAAGCACATGGAATGGGAGAATGTTTTTGGAAGAAAATGAAGTGGAAGCCTTTGGAAGCTTGAATGTCAACTTCACTTTTTTCTCAACATCAGACTCTTTCAAGAGAGACTTTGGAATCCATATAGCCATAGGATTTTCATTTCCTTTTGATGATTTAGAGAGAATATCTTCAATGATGGATTTTGGAACCCATACTTGTCTTGTAATTTTCTTCTTAGATATCTCTTTTGACTTTATGCCCCCATGTCAATTAGAGAAGACATGGTGATCTTCTTTTTTTGATGGATTCTTGTATTGCTTCTTTTTCTTGTATTAAACATTCAAGTTACTTCCAAAATACTTGGGACTTGTGGAAGAAGGAGGATATGACTAGTTTAGATGGGTGGGTGGATGAAAAGGATTCAAGGGTATGCATCTATGTTGATCTTGAGGAAAGATAGGAGATGGAGGGATGTAAGGACCCAAAATGGATGACAAATTAGAAGAATTAAGAGGGGAAAGTGAAGGGACATAAGGACCCAAGATGGAGGGAAGACATGAAGCCCTTAGTATTGGTGGAGGAGGTCCAATGATGGATGTGGAAGACGCAAATGGATAATCAATAAGTTTATCAACATCTATATGACAACCAAGGACATCAGCATCTTTAGAGTGAGCATTAAGATTTGCAATAGGATCATGAACATCTTGAATAGGAGCAACTTATCTGATAGGATTGTTCAAAGCTTGCAAAGACTTAGGAAGAGTAGAAAGTGGAAGTGAACATGGAGTGGTAGAACAAGAAGATGGAAGACTTTGATCTTGACAAGGAGATTTGGATAGCATAAGCGTATAATTTTTCTCTTGATTTTCAATAGGCTTAACATTGGAAGTAACAACACTATTTTTAATAACCTTAATGGAAGTATCATCTTTGGAAAGTGCAAGTGTAGTAAGGTTATTTTGATTATCAATAAGCTCAATGGTGTAAGTAGTAGCTTGATCTTGCTTAGGAGAAGACTTAAGACATGGTGGAATGAATGAGAAAGGGAATGCAGATCAAAAGAACCATGAAATGGATAAAAGACATCATGAAAAAGATTGGATGACATGGAGGGTTCTTGATCTTGATCTTTGTTTATGTTATTTTCTTTATCATTTTTAGAGTCCTCTTAACATGGAGCCACTTTTAGGGACAAGGAAGCATGTTGGAACTGTATGAAAGACTTTGGAAGAGGTGGTGAAGGACTAGCTGAAGTAGGCATTATAGCGTATAAAGGCTTAGGATCTTTAGTTTTAGCATTATTGAAAGTATTTGCAGCCAAGTGAAGGTTAGCTTGGGCTTCTTTAGGAGGTAGCTCTTGAGGGTAACTATAGGGAACTACATGAAAAGCATTAGGGTCTTTGTTGGATGAAGGATTTGTGAAAAGTTTGAAATAATTGGAAGCTTTAGGAAATGTATGGTTATTGGATGAAGTAGGGGATGGAAGGGAACCTTCACAAGAAAAAGGTCTATCATCAATATCATCTTGCTCGAGAGTGTAATCTTTATTTTCAGCATGAGATTTCTTAGAGGAGAAATGCTCATAGTATCTACGTTTATAATCAGCATGGAAAGCTTTCTCTTCCTCAATAGAAGTAGATGTATCATATTGTTCACAACAAGTATCATAGTCTCTTTCAAAATCAGAGTCATATGGATCACCATCATGATCTATCCAATGTGACGACCCATTTTCAGTAAGCACGAGCACATGACTAGGACTATGAGGAATAGAGGTGTCATAGGTATGACTATATGGTTCATCATCATAGCCATCATAAGAGTCATCATAGTCATCAAAGACAGGTGTGTCACTCTTCGTGGGAGAGGTATCACAAGGATTACTATATTGCTCATGTTAAGGAGTAAGACTCTTGGGAGAAGTAGAAGAGGAACGAGATTGTGAAGAAGAGGAAAGTAAAGACTTAGTGGAGGAAGAAGAACTAGATAATGAGGAATGTGAATAATGTCTAGAAGAATCATGATAAGACTTGGAAGATGAAGAATTTGAATAATGTCTAGAAAGAGTCATGGTAAGACTTGGAAGATGAAGAATTTGAATGATGTCTAGAAGAGTTATGGTAAGACTTGGAAGATGAGGAAGAATGAGAAGAATGTTTGGAAGAAGGAGATCATGACAAGATCATGAGCATGATTCTACCAAAGGTGGGTGATTCACTTGTTTTTTTCATATTTTTGTCATAAATTTATCATCAATGAGAGTTTTGGAGGAATGATAGTTTTCAAATTGAGCAAGGAGATGAAGATCATCCATTTTCAAGAGAGGTTCCATAGCAAGATAGTTGAAACTCATGGTTTTAGAAGAGGAGGAATCAAGCATGGAAGTGACGAAAGAGATGAAATAGAAGAAGATAGACTAGATAATAAGAGGAAAAGAATCAAGAAGACATGAAGAATTTGGGAAGAAGAGGATGAAACATGAAGGAAGAAGAGAAAGGATGAAAATGAAAGACTAGGAAGACATGAGAGATGTGGAAGAAAGAAGACCAAGAGTCATTTTGTGCAATTTGATACCATTGAAATTTATTTGGATATTGAGCAACATGTCACAGCACCTAAGATCTGAGATTTGTACTGACCAAGGAGGACTAGAAGTGACACAAATCAACTTCGGATTGCAAGTAGTAGTGAGACAGCAAAAGGACTCTATGTGATAGTTTCCAGGCTAACAGAGCGATACAATTTCTCCAGGCGATATTTCGCACAAGGCAATGCGACAGTTTCCAAGTAGCTGGTGCGACAGAATGTATAATAGGTAGGCAATGCAACAATAGTGACAAAGTATCACGCGATAATTCTTAGGAGGGTGTGCAATGGTTTACCAGTATCATACGACTCTTGACCAACGAGTGTGTAAAATGCAGTTTCAATGGTAGTTTAATCAAAATTTCAGTTTGAAGGTTGGTTTTTTCGATTTCAAGCACAGTGACAACAGTAAATAGACAAGTTTGCAAACAGTAGGTGATCAAACATGTCATAAAACACTTGAAACAAGGGAAAAAGCAACCTTGCCAAGACAAGCAATTGTGATATCAAAGCAAGAAAATCTTATGAATGCTACCATGATGTTGAATATGCAAGAACGTTTACACAGGTATATCACAACGAGAACACTTCAAGCACTTACTAGCCTAGAAGGACAAAGGCTCAATACTTAACAACTTGGCCTACACTTGATGTCCCATTGCCTCACATAAATTGGTTACCCACAATAGATATTGGCTTTGTCATGGAAGTGTCAATGACACAACCAAACGAACACATATGGTAAGTAATCTTGGGGTGATCCGGGTTAGTCCACTTGGATCAATCCTTGCACCAAGAAGCTAAGCGGCTAAATAGGGTGGCTTCTAACTATGGTTCTTCATAAGGGCTTATGTTCATAGCACCCCTCTTGCTCCCTAAAGGGACTCCTTACCTTGGGGCAAGTAACAGACCTCGCGGCCCAGTTGGGTCGTTCCTCTTGATTGCTCAAGAACAGGCCCGCTAAAGGATCCTAGACTACACAAAAAGTGGATCAATTTTTGAGGTTCAAGGTTTTTGGTTCACTACAAGGGTGAAAAGCATACTCTCCTATCTCAAAAATTTCTCCCAAACACACCAAGCAAAGATCCAATTACCCCCTTGATTTCAAAATCCCAAGATGGGTCAAGATTTTTTGTTTCACCACAAGGGTGAAGAGCATACTCTCCTATCACCTCAAAATTCGTACAACAAGGTATTATATTCCTATGAAATGAAACAACTAGTAAATGCCACACTTGAAATGAAATAAATAACAAGCATTTTTATTTTTTTTATGCTTTTGGGTAGGCCTGCAAAAATAATTAGTAGCCCTTGTGCATTTGAAGCTTTGATATGCGTTCTTTTGGAAAAATATTTCAAGCAATGAGAGCACCTACAAGCACAACTTGTTAGCCCCACAAAGGTTAGCACATCAAAAATCAAATAATCTGCAAGTAAAATAGCTGATCAAATGGAAATTTTTGAAAATGAAACCAACATGGTTGGATTAGGCTCAGAAAGAGCTTTCCAATGATATATCACACTTAAATTTTTGATACCGTATGTGAAAATTTCTAAAAAATGGGTGCCAGTTTTCCAGAGTATGTACAATATTTCTATCGAAGGAATACTCATGTGATATTTCACCCTATACCAGTGTGATAATATATCTCTACGCGATACTTTACTGTACTTGCAGGCAACAACATGTTTTGAACAGTGCGACAGAATGTCTCTAACAGCGCGATACTTTAAAAGGTAAAGTATCCCACCACCATAAAGAAACTATCGCACGATACTGGATAACTATCACGTGATATTGGGAGACTAAAAAACCAGAGACCCGAAAATGAAGCTAAAAATTGATGCAAAAAAGATGAAAATGCAAAAAATGTAGGACAAAACTATAGTGCGCAGCCCCACAGTGGGCGACAAAAATGTACACCACAAGATAGTGCACTTCTATGGATCGATTTTTGAGACCTCATTCTCAAATGTAATGATCCATAGAAGTCCACTATCTACTTTGTACACGCACCAGTGGGGAGACAGACACGGGTGTCTATCCAGCACTCAGAATGCACCATTAAAATTTGGTTATTGCGAGGATGAGGCACCACTTTTCTCAAAACTCACAAGGATCGAGGACCCAAAAAGTGGGCTCGACGACCGGTTTGGGACCGAAGATGAAAAAAGGGTGCAACACCGGGACTTCTCAGGAGGTCACCCATCCCAGTACTACTCCGGCCCAAGCGCGTTTAACTGCGGAGTTCTGATGGGATCGGGTGCACTAACGCTGGTATGATCGCACCCGACATTGAATTCTTGCACCTTAGACTTAGCACATGCATTAGAATTGCATCGTACATAGAATGTGCGTTATCTAGCACTCAGAATGCATGTTATCCATGTCAAGACTAAGAGTGCACGCGTTATCTAGCACTCAGAACGCACGTTATCCATGTCAGGACTAAGAGGGCACGAGGAAGTGGAAAGCACTCGAGCATTAGGAATGCACCTTATCCGAGACTCAGACTTGGCACCAGCGAGGAGACAGACACGGGTGTCTATCCAACACTCAGAATGCACCATTAAAATTTGGTTATTGCGAGGATGAGGCACCACTTTTCCCAACACCCGCGAGATAAGAAATAGGATAGAGGACCCAAAAAGTGGGCTCGAGGACCGGTTTGGGACCGAAGACAAAAAAAGGGTGCAACACCGGAACTTCCCGGGAGGTCACCCATCCCAGTACTACTTCGGCCCAAGCGCGCTTAACTGCGGAGTTCTGATGGGATCTGGTGCACTAATGCTGGTATGATCACACCTGACATTGAATTCTTGCACCTTAGACTTAGCACATGCATTAGAATTGCACCGTATATAGAATGTGCATTATCTAGCACTCAGAACGCATGTTATCCATGTCAGGACTAAGAGTGCACGCATTATCTAGCACTTAGAACGCATGTTATCCATGTCAGGACTAAGAGGGCACGAGGAAGTGGAAAGCACTCGAGCATTAGGAATGCACCTTATCCGAGACTCGGACTTGGCACCAGCGGGGAGACAGACATGGGTGTCTATCCAGCACTCAGAATGCACCATTAAAATTTGGTTATTGCGAGGATGAGGCACCACTTTTCCCAACACCCGCGAGGATGAAGAACCTAAAAAGTGGGCTCAAGGACTGGTTTGGGACCGAAAATGAAAAAAGGGTGCAATACCGGGACTTCCCGGGAGGTCACACATACCAGTACTACTCCGGCCCAACCGCGCTTAACTGCAGAGTTCTGATGGGATCCGGTGCACTAACGCTGGTATGATCGCACCCGACATTGAATTCTTGCACCTTAGACTTAGCACATGCATTAGAATTGCACCGTATATAGAATGTGCGTTATCTAGCACTCAGAATGCATGTTATCCATGTCAAGAGTAAGAGTGCACGCATTATCTAGCACTCACAATGCACGTTATCCATGTCAGGACTAAGAGGGCATGAGGAAGTGGAAAGCACTTGAGCATTAGGAATGCACATTATCCGAGACTCAGACTCGGCACCAGCGAGGAGACAGACACGGGTGTCTATCCAACACTCAGAATGCACCATTAAAATTTGCTTATTGCGAGGATGAGGCACCACTTTTCCCAACACCTGCGAGATAAGAAATAGGATCGAGGACCCAAAAAGTGGGCTCGAGGACCGGTTTGGGACCGAAGATGAAAAAAGGGTGCAACACTGGGACTTCCCGGGAGGTCACCCATCCCAGAACTACTCCGGCCCAAGCGCGCTTAACTGCGAAGTTCTGATGGGATCCGATGCACTAACACTGGTATGATCCCACCCGACATTGAATTCTTGCACCTTAGACTTAGCACATGCATTAGAATTGCACAGCATATATAATGTGCGTTATCTAGCACTCAGAATGCACATTATCCATGTCAGGACTTAGAGTGCACGCGTTATCTAGCACTCAAAATGCACGTTATCCATGTCAGGACTAACAGGGCACGAGGAAGTGGAAAGCATTCGAGCATTAGGAATGCACCTTATCCGAGACTCGGACTTGGCACCAGCGGGGAGACAGACACGGGTGTCTATCCAGCACTCATAATGCACCATTAAAATTTGGTTATTGCGAGAATGAGGCACCACTTTTCCCAACACCCGCGAGATAAGAAATAGGATCGAGGACCCAAAAAGTGGGCTCGAGGACTGGTTTGGGACCGAAGACGAAAAAAGGGTGCAACACCGGGACTTCCCGGGAGGTCACCCATCCCAGTACTACTCCGGCCCAAGCGCGGTTAACTGCGGAGTTCTGATGGGATCCGGTGCACTAACGCTGGTATGATCGCACCCGACATTGAATTCTTGCACCTTAGACTTAGCACATGCATTAGAATTGCACCGTATATAGAATGTGCGTTATCTAGCACTCAGAACACACATTATCCATGTCAGGACTAAGAGTGCATGTGTTATCTAGCACTCAGAACGCACGTTATCCATGTTAGGACTAAGAGGGCACGAAGAAGTGGAAAGCACTCGAGCATTAGGAATGCACCTTATCCGAGACTCGGACTTGGCACCAGCGGGGAGACAGACACGGGTGTCTATCCAGCACTCAGAATGCACCATTAAAATTTGGTTATTCCGAGGATGAGGCACCACTTTTCCCAACACCAGCGAGGATCGAGGAGCCAAAAAGTGGGCTCGAGGACCGGTTTGGGACCAAAGACGAAAAAAGGGTGCAACACCAGGACTTCCCGGGAGGTCACCCATCCCAATACTACTCCGGCACAAGTGCGCTTAACTGCGGAGTTCTGATGGGATCCGGTGTCCTAAGGCTTGTATGATCGCACCCGACATTAAATTCTTGCACCTTAGACTTAGCACAATCATTAGAATTGCACTGTATATAGAATGTGTGTTATTTAGCACTCAGAACGCAGGTTATCCATGTCAAGACTAAGAGTGCACGCATTATCTAGCACTCAGAACGCACGTTATCCATGTCAGGACTAAGAGGGCATGATGAAGTGGAAAGCACTCAAGCATTAGGGATGCACCTTATCCGAGACTCGGACTTGGCACCAGCGAGGAGACAGACACGGGTGTCTATCCAACACTCAGAATGCACCATTAAAATTTGGTTATTGCGAGGATGAGGCACCACTTTTCCCAACACCCGCGAGATAAGAAATAGGATCGAGGACCCAAAAAGTGGGCTCGAGGACTAGTTTGGGACCGAAGACGAGAAAAGGGTGCAACACCTGGACTTCCCGGGAGGTCACCCATCCCAGTACTACTCCGGCCCAAGCGCGCTTAACTGCGGAGTTTTGATGGGATCCGATGCACTAACGCTGGTATGATCGCACCCGAGATTGAATTCTTGCACCTTAGACTTAGCACATGCATTAGAATTGCACCGTATATAGAATGTGCGTTATCTAGCAATCAGAACGCACGTTATCCATGTCAGGACTAAGAGGGCACGAGGAAGTGGAAAGCACTCGAGCATTAGGAATGCACCTTATCTGAGACTCGGACTTGGCACCAGCGGGGAGACAGACACGGGTGTCTATCCAGCACTCAGAATGCACCATTAAAATTTGGTTATTGCGAGGATGAGGCACCACTTTTCCCAACATCCGCAAGATAAGAAATAGGATCGAGGACCCAAAAGGTAGGCTCAAGGACCGGTTTGGGACCGAAGACGAAAAAAGGGTGCAACACCGAGACTTCCCGAGAGGTCACCCATCCCAGTACTACTCCGGCCCAAGCGCGGTTAACTGCGAAGTTCTGATGGGATCCGGTGCACTAACAATGGTATGATCGCACCAGACATTGAATTCTTGCACCTTAGACCTAGCACATGCATTAGAATTGCACCATATATAGAATGTGCGTTATCTAGCACTCAGAACGCACGTTATCCATGTCAAGACTAAGAGTGCACTTGTTATCTAGCACTCAGAACGCACGTTATCCATGTCAAGACTAAGAGGGCACGAGGAAGTGGAAAGCACTCAAGCATTAGGAATGCACCTTATCCGAGACTCGGACTTGGCACCAACGAGGAGACAGACATGGGTGTCTATCCAACACTCAGAATGCACCATTAAAATTTTGTTATTGTGAGGATGAGGCACCACTTTTCCCAACATCCGCGAGATAAGAAATAAGATCAAGGACCCAAAAAGTGGGCTCGAGGACCGGTTTGGGACCGAAGACAAAAAAAGGGTGCAACACCGGGACTTCCCGGGAGGTCACCCATCCCAGTACTACTCCGGCCCAAGCGCGGTTAACTGCGGAGTTCTGATGGGATCCGGTGCACTAACCCTGGTATGATCGCACCCGACATTGAATTCTTGCACCTTAGACTTAGCACATGCATTAGAATTGCACCGTATATAGAATGTGTGTTATCTAGCACTCAGAACGCACGTTATCCATGACAGGACTAAGAGTGCATGCATTATCTAGCACTCAGACTTAGGAATGCACCTTATCCGAGACTCGGACTTGGCACTAGCGGGGAGACAGACACGCGTCTCTATCCAGCACTAAGAATGCACCATTAAAATTTTGTTATTATGAGGATGAGGCACCACTTTTCCCAACACCCGCGAGACAAGAAATTGGATCGAGGACCCAAAAAGTGGGCTCGAGGACCGATTTGGGACCGAATACGAAAAAAGGGTGCAACACCGAGACTTCACGGGAGGTCACCCATCCCAGTACTACTCTGGCCCAAGCGTGCTTAACTGCGGAGTTCTGATGGGATCCGGTGCACTAACGCTGGTATGATCGCACCCAACATTGCATTCTTGCACCTTAGACATAGCACATGCATTAGAATTGCACCGTATATAGAATGTGCCTTATCTAGCACTCAGAACACACGTTATCCATGTCAGGACTAAGAGGGCACGAGGAAGTGGAAAGCACTCGAGCATTAGGAATGCACCTTATCCGAGACTTGGACTTGGCACAAGCGAGGAGACAGACACGGGTGTCTATCCAGCACTCAGAATGCACCATTAAAATTTGGTTATTGCGAGGGTGAGGCACAACTTTTCCAAACACTCGCGAGGATCGAGGACCCAAAAAGTGGTCTCGAGGACCGGTTTGGGACCGAAGACGAAAAAAAAGTGCAACACCGGGACTTCCCGGGAGGTCACCCATCCCAGTACTACTCCGGCCCAAGCATGCTTAACTGCGGAGTTCTGATGGGATCCGGTGCACTAACGCGGGTATGATCGCACCCGACATTGAATTCTTGCACCTTAGACTTAGCACATGCATTAGAATTGCACCGTATATAGAATGTGCGTTATCTAGCACTCAGAAGGCACGTTATCCATGCGAAGACTAAGAGTGCACGCGTTATCTAGCACTCAGAACGCACGTTATCCATGTCAGGACTAAGAGGGCACGAGGAAGTGCAAAGCACTCGAGCATTAGGAATGCACCTTATCCGAGACTCGAACTTGGCACCAGCGAGGAGACAGACACGGGTGTCTATCCAACACTCAGAATGCACCATTAAAATTTGGTTATTGCGAGGATGAGGCACCACTTTTCCCAACACCCGCGAGACAAGAAATCCCAGAAAGTGGGCTCGAGGACCGGTTTGGGACCGAAGACGGAAAAAGGGTGCAACACCGGGACTTCCCGGGAGGTCACCCATCCCAGTACTACTCCGGCCCAAGCGCGCTTAACTGCGGAGTTCTGATGGGATCCGGTGCACTAACGCTGGTATGATCGTACCCAACATTGAATTCTTGCACCTTAGACTTAGCACATGGATTAGAAATGCACCGTATATAGAATGTGCATTATCTAGCACTCAGAATGCACGTTATCCATGTCAGAACTAAGAGTGCACGCGTTATCTAGCACTCAGAACGCACGTTACCCATGTCAGGACTAAGAGGGCACGAGGAAGTGGAAAGCACTCGAGCATTAGGAATGCACCTTATCCGAGACTTAGACTTGGCACCATTGGGGAGACAGACACGGGTGTCTATCCAGCACTCAGAATGCACCATTAAAATTTGGTTATTGCGAGGATGAGGCACCACTTTTCCCAACACTCGCGAGACAAGAAATACGATCGAGGACCCAAAAAGTGGGCTCAAGGACCGGTTTGGGACCGAAGACGAAAAAAGGGTGCAACACCGGGACTTCCCGGGAGGTCACCCATCCCAGTAATACTCCGGCCCAACCGCGCTTAACTGCAGAGTTCTAAGGGGATCCGTTGCACTAACGCTGGTATGATCGCACCCGACATTGAATTCTTGCACCTTAGACTTAGCACATGCATTAGAATTACACCGTATATAGAATGTGCGTTATCTAGCACTCAGAACGCACGTTATCCATGTCAGGACTAAGAGGGCACGAGGAAGTGGAAAGCACTCGAGCGTTAGGAATGCACCTTATTCGAGACTCAGACTTGGCACCAGCGGGGAGACAGACACGGGTGTCTATCCAGCACTCAGAATGCACCATTAAAATTTGGTTATTGCGAGGATGAGGCACCACTTTTCCCAACACCAGCGAGATAAGAGGACCCAAAAAGTGGGCTCGAGGACCGGTTTGGGACCGAAGACGAAAAAAGGGTGCAACACCGGGACTTCCCGGGAGGTCACCCATCCCAGTACTACTCCGGCCCAAGTGAGCTTAACTACGGAGTTCTAATGGGATCCGTTGCACTAACGCTGGTATAATCGCACCCGACATTGAATTCTTGTACCTTAGACTTAGCACATGCATTAGAATTGCACCGTATATAGAATGTGCGTTATATAGCACTCAGAACGCATGTTATCCATGTCAGGACTAAGAGGGGAGGAGGAAGTGGAAAGCACTCGAGCATTAGGAATGCACCTTATCCGAGACTCAGACTTGGCACCAGTGGGGAGACAGACATGGGTGTATATCCAGCACTCAGAATGCACCGTTAAAATTTGGTTATTGCGAGGATGAGGCACCACTTTTTCCAACACCCGCGAGGATAGAGGACCTAAAAAGTGGGCTCGAGCACTGGTTTGGGACCAAAGACGAAAAAAGGGTGCAACATCGGGACTTCCCGAGAGGTCACCCATCCCAGTACTACTCCGACCCAAGCGCGCTTAACTGCAGAGTTCTAATGGGATCCGGTGCACTAACGCTGGTATGATCGCACCCGACATTGAATTTTTGCACCTTAGACTTAGCACATGCATTAGAATTGCACCGTATATAGAATGTGCATTATCTAGCACTCAGAACGCACGTTATCCTTGCTAGGACTAAGAGTGCATGCGTTATCTAGCACTCAGAATGCACGTTATCCATGTTAGGACTAAGAGGGCACGAAGAAGTGGAAAGCACTCGAGCATTAGGAATGCACCTTATCCGAGACTCGGACTTGGCACCAGCGGGGAGACAGACACGGGTGTCTATCCAGCACTCAGAATGCACCATTAAAATTTTGTTATTGTGAGGATGAGGCACCACTTTTCCCAACACCCGCGAGAAAAGAGGACCCAAAAAGTGGGCTCGAGAACCGGTTTGGGACCGAAGACGAAAAAAGGGTGCAACACCTGGACTTCCTGGGAGGTAACCCATCCCAGTACTACTCCGGCCCAAGCGCACTTAACTGCGGAGTTCTGATGGGATCCGGTGCACTAACGCTGGTATGATCGCACCCGACATTGAATTCTTGCACCTTAGACTTAGCACATGCATTAGAATTGCACCGTATATAGAATGTGCGTTATCTAGCACTCAGAACGCACGTTATCCATGTCAGGACTAAGAGTGCACGCGTTATCTAGCACTCAGAACGCACGTTATCCATGTCAGGACTAAGAGGACACGAGGAAGTGGAAAGCACTCGAGCATTAGGAATGCACCTTATCCGAGACTCGGACTTGGCACCAATGGGGAGACAGACATGGGTGTCTATCCAGGACTTAGAATGCACCATTAAAATTTCGTTATTGTGAGGATGAGGCACCACTTTTCCCAACACCCGCGAGGATCGAGGAGCAAAACAGTGGGCTCGAGGAACGGTTTGGGACCGAAGATGAAAAAAGGATGCAACACCAGGACTTCCTGGGAGGTCACCCATCCTAGTACTACTCCCGCCCAAGCGCGCTTAACTGCAGAGTTCTGATGGGATCCGATGCACTAACGCTAGTATGATCGCACCCGACATTGAATTCTTGCACCTTAGACTTAGCACATACATTGGAATTGCACCCTATATAGAATGTGCGTTATCTACCACTCAGAACGCACATTATCCATGACAGGACTAAGAGTGCACGCGTTATCTAGCACTCAGAACGCACATTATCCATGTTAGGACTAAGAGGGCACAAGGAAATGGAAAGCACTCGAGCATTAGGAATGCACCTTATCTGAGACTCAAACTTGGCAACAGCGGGGAGACAAACACGGGTGTCTATCCAGCACTCAGAATGCACCATTAAAATTTGGTTATTTCGAGGATGAGGCACCACTTTTCCCAACACCCGCGAGACAAGAAATCCCAAAAAGTGGACTCGAGGACCGGTTTGGGACCGAAGACGAATAAAGGGTGCAACACCGGGACTTCCCGGGATGTCACCCATCCCAGTACTACTCCGGCCCAAGTGCGCTTAACTGTAAAGTTCTGATGGGATCCGGTGCATTAACGCTTGTATGATCGCACCCGACATTGAATTCTTACACCTTAGACTTAGCACATGCATTAGAATTGCACCGTATATAGAATGTGCGTTATATAGCACTCAGAACACACATTATCCATGTTAGGACTAAGAGTGCACGCGTTATCTAGCACTCAGAACGCATGTTATCCATGTTAGGACTAAGAGGGCACGAGGAAGTGGAAAGCACTCGAGCATTAGGAATGCACCTTATTCGAGACTCGGACTTGGCACCAGCGGGGAGACAGACATGGGTGTCTATCCAGCACTCAGAAGGCACCATTAAAATTTGGTTATTGCGAGGATGAGGCACCACTTTTCCCAACACCCGCAAGACAAGAGGACCCAAAAAGTGGGCTCGAGGACCGGTTTGGGACCGAAGACGAAAAAAGGGTGCAACATAGCGACTTCCTGGGAGGTCACCCATCCCAGTGCTACTCCGGCCCAAGCGCGCTTAACTGTGAAGTTCTGATGGGATCCGGTGCACTAACGCTAGTATGATCGCACCCGACATTAAATTCTTGCACCTTAGACTTAGCACATGCATTAGAATTGCACCGTATATAGAATGTGCGTTATCTAGCACTCAGAACACACGTTATCCATGTCAAGACTAAGAGTGCACGCATTATCTACCACTCAGAATGCACGTTATCCATGTTAGGACTAAGAGGGCAAGAGGAAGTGTAAAGCACTCGAGCATTAGGAATGCACCTTATCCGAGACTTGGACTTGGCACCAGCGGGGAGACAGACATGAGTATCTATCCTGCACTCAGAATGCACCATTAAAATTTGGTTATTGCGAGGATGAGGCACCACTTTTCCCAACACCCACGAGATCGAGGAACCAAAATGTGGGCTCGAGGACCAGTTTGGGACTGAAGACGAAAAAAGGGTGCAACACCAGGACTTCCCGGGAGATCACCCATCCTAGTACTACTCTAGCCCAAGCGCGCCTAACTGCGAAGTTCCGATGGAATTCGATGCACTAACGCTGGTAGGATCACACCCGACATTGCATTCTTGCACCTTAGACTTAGCACATGCATTAGAATTGCACCGTATATAGAATGTGCGTTATCTAGCACTCAGAACGCACATTATCCATGTCAGGACTGAGAGTGGACGCGTTATCTAGCACTCAGAACACAGGTTATCCATGTCAGGACTAAGAGGGCATGAAGAAGTGAAAAGCACTCGAGGATTAGGAATGCACCTTATCCGAGACTCGGATTTGGCACCAGCGGGGAGACACACACGGGTGTCTATGCAACACTCAGAATGCACCATTGAAATTTGGTTATTGCGAGGATGAGGCACCACTTTTCCCAACACCCGCGAGATAATAAATAGGATCGAGGACCCAAAAAGTGGGCTCGAGGACCGGTTTGGGACCAAAGATGAAAAAAGGGTGCAACACAGAGACTTTCCGGGAGGTCACCTATCCCAGTTTTACTCCGGCCCAAGCGCGCTTAACTGCGGAGTTCTGATGGGATCCGATGCACTAACGCTGGTATGATCACACCCGACATTGAATTCTTGCACCTTGGATTTAGCACATGCATTAGAATTGCACCGTATATAGAATGTGTGTTATTTAGCACTCAGAACGCACGTTATCCATGTCAGGACTGAGAGTGCAAGCGTTATGTGGCACTCAGAATGTAGGTTATCCATGTTAGGACTAAGAGGGCATGAGGAAGTCAAAATCACTTTAGCATTAAGAATGCACCTTATCCGAGGCTCGGACTTGGCTCCAGCGGGGAGACAGACACGTGTGTCTATCCAACACTCAGAATGCACCATTGAAATTTGGTGATTGCGAGGATGAGGCACCACTTTTCCCAACACCCGCGAGAGAAGAAATAGGATCGAGGGCCCAAAAAGTGGGCTTGAGTACCAGTTTGGGACCGAAGATGAAAAAAGGGCTCAATACCAGGACTTCCCCGGAGGTCACCCATCCCCGTAGTACTCCGGCCCAAGCGCGCTTAAATGCGGAGTTCTAATGGGATCCGGTGCACTAACACTGGTATGATCGCACCCGACATTGAATTCTTGCACCTTAAACTTAGCACATGCATTAGAATTGCATCGTATATAGAATGTGCATTATCTAGCACTCAGAACGCACGTCATCCATGTCAGGAATGAGAGTGCACACGTTATCTAGTACTCAGAACGCACATTATCCATGTCAGGACTAAGAGGGCATGAGGAAGTGGAAAGCACTCGAGCATTAGGAATGCACCTTATTCGAGACTTAGACTTGGCACCAGCGGGGAGACAGACACGGGTGTCTATTTAGCACTCAAAATGCACCATTGAAATTTGGTTATTGCGAGGATGAGGCACCACTTTTCCCAACACCCGCGCAACAACAAATAGGATCGAGGACCCAAAAAGTGGGCTCGAGGATCGGTTTCGGACCGAAGACGAAAAAAGGGTGCAACATCGAGACTTCACGGGAGGCAACCCATCCCAGTATTACAACCGGCCAAGCGCGCTTAACTGCGGAGTTCTGATGGGATCCGGGGCACTAACGCTGGTATGATCGCACCCGACATTGAATTCTTCCACCTTAGACTTAGCACATACATTAGAATTGCACCGTATATAGAATGTGCATTATCTAGCACTCAGAACGCACGTTATCTATGTCAGGCTTGAGAGTGCACGCATTATGTAGCACTCAGAATGCAGGGTATCCATGTCAGGACTAAGAGGGCATGAGGAAGTGAAAAGCACTCGAGTATTAGGAATGCACCTTATCTGAGACTCGGACTTGGCACCTGCGGGGAGACAGACACGGGTGTCTATCCAGCACTCAGAATACACCATTGAAATTTGGTTATTGCGAGGATGAGGCACGACTTTTCCCAGCACCCGCGAGACAAGAAATAGGATCGAGGACCCAAAAAGTGGGCTCGAGGACCATTTTGGGACGGAAGACAAAAAAAGGGTACAACACCGAAACTTCCCGGCAGGTCACCCATCCCAGTACTACTTTGGCCCAAGCGCGCTTAACTAGGGAGTTCTCATGGGATCCCGTGCACTAACGCTGGTATGATTGCACCCGACATTGAATTCTTGCACCTTAGACTTAGCACATGCATTAGAATTGCACCGAATATAGAATGTGCGTTATCTAGCACTCAAAACGCATGTTATCCATGTCAGGACTGAGAGTGCACATGTTATCTAGCACTCAGAACGCACGTTATCCATGTCAGGACTAAGAGGGCATGAAGAAGTGAAAAGCACTCAAGCATTAGGAATGCACCTTATCCGAGACTCGGACTTCGCACCAGCGGGGAGACAAACATGGGTGTCTATCCAGCACTCAGAATGCACCATTGAAATTTGGTTATTGCGAGGATGAGGCACCACTTTTCCCGACAGCCGCGAGACAAGAGATAGGATCGAGGACCCAAAAAGTGGGCTTAAGGACCGGTTTGGGACGGAAGATGAAAAAGGGTGCAACACCAGGACTTCCCGGGAGGTCACCCATCCCAGTACTACTCCATCCAAAGCACGCTTAACAACGGAGTTCTGATGGGATCCGGTGCACTAATGCTGGTATGATCGCACCCGACATTGAATTCTTGCACCTTAGACTTAACACATGAATTAGAATTGCACTGTATATAGAATGTGCGTTATCTAGCACTTAGAACGCAGGTTATCCATGTCAGGACTGAGAGTGCACGCGTTATCTAGCACTCAGAATGCATGCTGTCCATGTCAGGACTAAGAGGGCACGAGGAAGTGAAAAGCAATCGAGCATTAGGAATGCACCTTATCCGAGACTCGGACTTGGCACGAGCGGGGAGATAGACACGGGTCTCTATCGAGTACTCAGAATGCACCATTGAAATTTGGTTATTGCGAGGATGAGGCACCACTTTTCCCAACACCCACGAGACAAGAAATAGGATCGAGGACCCAAAAAGTGGGCTCGAGGACCGGTTTGGGACTGAAGACAAAACAAGGGTGCAACACCGGGGCTTCCCGGGAGGTCACCCATCCCAGTACTACTCCGGCCCAAGCGCGCTTAACTGCGGAGTTCTGATGGGATCCGATGCACTAACGCTGGTATGATCGCACCTGACATTGAATTCTTACAACTTAGACTTAGCACATGCATTAGAATTGCATTGTATATAGAATGTGCATTATCTAGCACTCAGAACGCACGTTATCCATGTCAGGACTGAGAGTGCACGCATTATTTAGCACTCAGAACACACATTATCCATGTCAGGACTAAGAGGGCACGAGGAAGTAAAAAACACTTGAGCATTAGAAATGTACCTTATCTGAGACTCGGACTTGGCACCAGCAGGGAGACAGACACAGGTGTCTATCCAGCACTCAGAATGCACCATTGAAATTTGGTTATTGTGAGGATGAGGCACCACTTTTCCCAACACCCGCGAGACAAGAAATAGGATCGAGGACCCAAAAAGTGGACTCGAGGACTGGTTTGGGACTAAAGATGAAAAAGTGGTGCAACACTGAGACTTCCCGTGAGGTCACCCATCCCAGTAATACTCCGGCCAAAGCGAGCTTAACTGCAGAGTTCTGATGGGATCCGGTGCACTAACGCTGGTATGATCGCACCCAACATTGAATTCTTGCACCTTAGACTTAGCACATGCATTAGAATTGCACCGTATATAGAATGTGCGTTATCTAGCACTTAGAACGCATGTTATCCATGTCAGGAATGAGAGTGCATGTGTTATCTAGCACTCAGAATGCACGTTATCCATGTCAGGACTAAGAGGGCACGAGGAAGTGTTAAGCACTCGAGCATAAGGAATTCACCTTATCCGAGACTCGGACTTGGCATCAGCGGGGAGAGAGACACGGGTGTCTATCTAGCACTCTGAATGCACCATTGAAATTTAGCTATTGCGAGGATGAGGCACCACTTTTCCCAACACCCGCGAGACAAGAAATAGGATCGAGGACCCAAAAAGTGGGCTCGATGACCGGTTTGGGACAGAAGACGAAAAAAGGGTGCAATACCTAGACTTCCCGGGAGGTCACCCATCCCAGTACTGATGGAATATGGATGAAGTGACTGAGAGGGGGGGGGGGTGAATCAATCAACCATAAAAACACTTCACAATTAATTCTTTGTAGATCCCTTAGGATATCTTAACAATGTTATCTGTTTCAGCACTCGGTAAATAGATTGTAGTCACTTTGAAGATGCAGAAAGTATTAGCAATATTATCTTTATATATTTATCAGCACATGTATATGATTGAGAAAGCAATTAAGAACACAAGAGACACAAGATTTAACGTGGAAACCCAATATGGGAAAAACCACCAATGTATCTAGATACTGATTTTCACTTTTCTGAAGTGATGCCCAGTTAGAAGCCAACCCGGTAAAAGGTTATAAAACACACTGTTAGGTGTGACCTTGTTAGAGGATTTAAAACACCCTGCTAGGAGTGGCCTGGTAAGAGGTCTTGAAAACAATTCAATGGAATTGTCACCTTGTTAGAGGATTTACATTATGGTTGTTAAACCAACTCGGTTAAGAGATTTAGAATTCACTGTTACAATGATAAGAAGGTAACAATGAAAAATGACCTGTGTAATAATGCAACCGTCTTGCTGATTACAGATCTCTGTTCTGCATAAGTCTGATCCTTTCTGATCGAATAAATCTCTGCTACACCTCAAGGATATCTGAACATCCTTCACAAATTCGCATATACCTTTCCTTCTTTTCTTCTATTAATCTTCTGCTGTATCTATATATTTTTCACATTTGACCTTTTATTTATATGATTTTGGATTAGTCAAATCGACATTATTTAGTATAACAGTCGGCTGAATTAAGTGAACTCTATTTGGAAAAAATCCTTCAGGGGCCGATAGTGCTCGGTGACCATATCTTTCTATAATTTTTCGGTGACCGAGGGAACTCGGTAAACACCAACAATCCTTTACCTTTGATAACCGACTGAACTCGGTAAATACTAACTTTTCTTGATGACCGACTGAACTCGGTAAACACTATCTTTTCCTCGATGACCGACTGAACTCGGTAAACACTATCTTTTCTTCGATGACCGACTGAACTCGGTAAACACTATCTTTCTTTGGCAACCGAGTGAACTCGGTAGACACTGCTTTTCTTCGATAACCGAGTGGACTCGGTAAGCACTAATATTCCTATCTGGCAGACCGACTGAGCTCGGTAGGAACTGATTGCTGCGGACTATGACATAGTGTGACATCAAAGACAATACATAATTGAGTAGCAATTTCCTTCAGACAATTGTTTCCAACAAGTACTACTCCAGCCCAAGCGCACTTAACTATGCAGTTCTGATGGGATCCGGTGCACTAACGCTGGTATGATCGCACCCGACATTGAATTCTTCCACCTTAGACTTAGCACATGCATTAGAATTGCACTGTATATATAGAATGTGCGTTATCTAGCACTCAAAATGCACGTTATCCATGTCAGGACTGAGAGTGCACGTGTTATGTAGCACTCAGAACGCATGTTATCCATGTCAGGACTAAGAGGGCAGAAGGAAGTGAAAAGCACTCGAGCATTAGGAATGCACCTTATCTGAGACTCAGACTTGGCACTAGCGGGGAGACAAACATGGGTGTCTATACAGCACTCAGAATGCACCATTGAAATTTGGTTATTGCGAGGATGAGGCACCACTTTTCCCAACACCTGTGAGACAAGAAATAGGATCGAGGACCCAAAAAGTGGGCTCGAGGACCGGGTTGGGATTGTAGGCGAAAAAAGGGTGCAACACCGGGACTTCCCGGGAGGTCACCCATCCCAGTCCTACTCAAGCCCAAGCGCGCTTAACTACGGAGTTCTTATTGGATCTAGTGCACTAACGCTGGTATGATCGCACCCGACATTGAATTCTTGCACCTTAGACTTAGCACATACATTAGAATTGCACCGTATATAGAATGTGCATTATCTAGCACTCAGAACGCACGTTATCCATGTCAGGACTAAGAGTGCACGCGTTATCTAGCACTTAGAATGCACGTTATCCATGTTAGGACTAAGAGGGCACGAGGAAGTGAAAAGCACTCGAGCATTAGGAATGCACCTTATTCGACACTCAGACTTGGCACCGGCGGGGAGACATACATGGGTGTCTATTCAGCACTCAGAATGCACCATTAAAATTTGGTTATTGCGAGGATGAGGCACCACTTTTCCCAACACCCGCGAGACAAGAAATAGGATTGAGGACCCAAAAAGTGGGCTTGAGGACCGGTTTGGGATTGTAGGCGAAAAAAGGGTGCAACACTAGGACTTTCCGGGAGGTCACCCATCCGAGTCCTACTCCAGCGCAAGGGCGCTTAACTGCGGAGTTCTTATTGGATCTGGTGCACTAACGCTGGTATGATCGCACCCGACATTGAATTCTTGCACCTTAGACTTAGCACATACATTAGCATTGCACCGTATATAGAATGTGTGTTATCTAGCACTCAGAACGCATGATATCCATGTCAGGACTAAGAGTGCACGTGTTATCTAGCACTCAAAATGCACATTATCCATGTGAGAACTAAGAGTGCACGCGTTAGATTGCACTCATGACGCACATTATCCATGTCAGGACTAAGAGGGCATGAGGAAGTGAAAAGCACTTGTGCATTAGGAATGCACCTTATCCGAGACTCAGACTTGGCACCAGCGAGGAGACAGACACGGGTGTCTATCCAGCACTCAGAATGCACCATTAAAATTTAGTTATTGAGAGGATGAGGCACCACTTTTCCCAACACCCGCGAGACAGGAAATAGGATCGATGACCCAAAAAGTGGGCTCGAGCACTGGTTTGGGACTGAAGACGAAAAAAGGGTGCAACACTGGAAGTTCCTTGGAGGTCACCCACCGAGTACTAGTCCAGCCCAAGTGCTCTTAACTTTGGAGTTCTGATGGGATCTGGTGCACTAACGCTGGTATGATCACACCCGACATTGAATTCTTGCACCTTAGACTTAGCACATGCATTAGCATTGCACCGTATATAGAATGTGTGTTATCTAGCACTCAGACCGCACGTTATCTATGTAAGGACTAAGAGTGCATGCGTTATCTAGCACTCAAAATGCACGTTATCCATCTCAGGACTAAGAGTGCATGCGTTATCTAGCACTCAGAACGCAGGTTATCCATGTCAGGACTAAGAGGGCACGAGAAAGTGAAAAGCACTCTTGCATTAGGAATGCACCTTATCCGAGACTCAAACTTGGCACCAGCGGGAAGACAGACACGGGTGTCTCTCCAGCACTCAGAATGCACCATTAAAATTTGGTTATTGCGAGGATGAGGCACCACTTTTCCCAATACCTGCGAGACAAGAAATAGGATCGAGGACCCAAAATGTGGGCTTGAGGACCGGTTTGGGACCGAAGATGAAACAAGGGTGCAACGTCGGGACTTCCCTATAGGTCACCCATCCTAGTACTACTCCGGCCCAAGCGCGCTTAACTGCACTATTCTGATGGGATTCGGTGCACTAACGCTGGTATGAATGCACCCGACATTGAATTCTTGCACCTTAGACTTAGCACATGCATTAGAATTGCATCGTATATAGAATGTGTATTATCTAGCACTCAGAACGCACCTTATCCATGTTAGGACTAAGATTGCATGCGTTATCTAGCACTCAAAATGCACGTTATCCATGTCAGGACTAAGACGGCGCGAGGAAGTGAAAAGCACTTGAGCATTAATAATGCACCTTCTCCGAGACTTGGACTTGGCACCAGTGGGGAGATAGACACGGGTGTCTATCCATCACTCAGAATGCACCATTAAAATTTGGTTATTGCGAGGATGAGGCACAACTTTTGCCAACACCCGTGAGACAAGAAATAGGATCGAGGACCCAAAAAGTGGGCTCGAGGACCGGTTTGGGACCGAAGACGAAAAAAGAGTGCAACATCGGGACTTCCCGACAGGTCACCCATCCCAGTACTACTCCGGTCCAAGCGCCCTTAACTGCGGAGTTTTGATGGGATACGGTGCACTAATGCTGATACGATCGCACTCGACATTGAATTATTGCACCTTAGAATTAGCAGATGCATTATAATTGCACCGTATATAGAATGTGCGTTACCTAGCACTCAGAATGCATGTTATCCATGTCACGACTAATAGTGCATGCGTTATCTAGCACTCTGAACGCACGTTATCCATGTTAGGACTAAGAGGGCACAAGGAAGTGAAAAGCACTCGAGCATTAGGAATGCACCTTATCAGAGACTCAGACTTGGCACCAGCAGGGAGACAGACACTTGTGTCTATCCAGCACTCAGAATGCACCATTAAAATTTGGTTATTGCAAGGATGAGGCACCACTTTTCCCAACACCAGCGAGACAAGAAATAGGATCGAGGACCCAAAAAGTGGGCTCCAGGACCGATTTCATACCGAAGATGAAAAAAGGGTGCAACACCTGGATTTCCCGGGAGGTGACCCATCCTAGTACTACTACGGCCCAAGCACGCTTAACTGCGGACTTCTGATAGGATCCGGTGCACTAACACTGGTATGATCGCACCCAACATTGAATTCTTGCACCTTAGACTTAGCACGTGCATTAGAATTGCACCATATATAGAATGTGCGTTATGTAGCACTCAGAACGCAAGTTATCCATGTCAGGACTAAGAGTGCACGCATTATCTAGCACTCAGAACGCATGTTATCCATGTCAAGACAAAGAGTGCACGCGTTATCTAGCACTCAGAGTGCATGTTATCCATGTCAGGACTAAGAGGGCACGATAAAGTGAAAAGCACTCGAGCATTAGGAATGCACCTTATCCGAGACTCGGACTTGGCACCAACGGGGAGACAGACACGGGTGTCTATCCAGCACTCATAATGCACCAATAAAATTTGGTTATTGTGAGGATGAGGCACCACTTTTCCCAACACCCGCGAGACAAGAAATAGGATCGAGGAACCAAAAAGTGGGCTCGAGGACTGGTTTAGGATCGAAGACGAAAAAAGGGTACAACACAGGGACTTCCCAGGAGGTCACCCATCCCAGTACTACTTTGGCCCAAGCGCGCTTAACTGTGGAGTTCTAATGGGATCCGGTGGACTAACGCTAGTATGATCGCACCTGACATTGAATTCTTGCACCTTAGACTTAGGACATGCATTAGAATTGAACTATTTATAGAATGTGTGTTATCTAGCACTCAGAACGCATGTTATCCGTGTTATGACTAAGAGGGCACGAGGAAGTGAAAAGCACTCGAGCATTAGGAATGCACCTGATCCGAGACTCAGACCTGGCACTAGCGGGGAGACAGACACGGGTGTCTATCTAGTTCTCAGAATGCACCATTAAAATTTGGTTATTGTGAGGATGAGGCACCACTTTTCCCAACACCCGTGAGACAAGAAATAGGATTGGGGACCCAAAAAGTGGGCTCGAGGACCGGTTTGGGACCAAAGATAAAAAAAAGGGTGCAACACCAGGACTTCCCAGGAGGTCACCCATCCCAGTACTACTACGGCCCAAGCGCGCTTAATTGCGGAGTTCTGATGGGATCCGATGCACTAACGCTGGTATGATCGCACCTGACATTGAATTCTTGCACCTTAGACTTAGCACGTGCATTAGAATTGCACCATATATAGAATGTGCATAATCTAGCACTCAGAACGCACATTATCCATGTGAGGACTAAGAGTGCATGTGTTATCTAGCACTCAGAACACATGTTATCCATGTCAGGACTAAGAGTGCACGCATTATCTAGCACTCAGAATGCACGTTATCCATGTCAGGACTGAGAGGGCACGAGTAAGTCAAAAGCACTCGAGCATTAGGAATGCACTTTATCCGATACTCGGACTTTGCACTAGCGGGGAGACAGACACAGGTGTCTATCTAGCACTCAAAATGCACCATTAAAATTTGGTTATTGCGAGGAAGAGGCACCACTTTTCCCAACACCTGTGAGACAAGAAATAGGATCGAGGACCCAAAAAGTGAGCTCGAGAGCCGGTTTGGGACCGAAGATGAAAAAAGGGTGCAACACCGGGACTTCCCGGGAGGTCACCTATCCCAGTACTATGCCAGCCCAAGCGCGCTTAACTGAGGAGTTCTGATGGGATCCAGTGCACTAACACTGGTAAGATCATACTCGACATTGAATTCTTGCACCTTAGACTTAGTACATGCATTTGAATTGCACAGTATATAGAATGTGTGTTATCTAGCACTCAGAATGCACGTTATCCATGTCAGGACTAAGAGTGCACGCGTTATCTAGCACTCAGAACGCACGTTATCCATGTCAAGACTAAGAGGGCACAAGGAAGTGAAAAGCACTCGAGCATTAGGAATGCACCTTATCCGAGACTCAGACTTGCACCAGTGGGGAGATAGACATGGGTGTCTATCCAGCACTCAGAATGCACCATTAAAATTTGGTTATTGCGAGGATGAGGCACCACTTTTCGCAACACCCGCGAGACAAGAAATAGGATCAAGGACCCAAAAAGTGGGCTCGAGGACCGGTTTGTGACTGAAGACGAAAAAAGGGTGCAACACCGGGACTTCCCCGGAGGTCACCCATCCCAGTACTACTTTGGCCCAAGCGCACTTAACTGTGGAGTTTTGATGGGATCCGATGCACTAACACTGGTATGATCGCACCCGACATTGAATTCTTGCACCTTAGACTTAGCAGATGCATTAGAATTGCACCGTATATAAAATGTGTGTTATCTAGCACTCAGAACGCATGTTATTTATGTCAGGACTATGAGTGCACGCATTATCTAGCACTCAGAATGCACGTTATCCATGTCAGTACTAAGAGGGCACTGGGAAGTGGAAAGCAGTTGAAAATGAGGAATGCACATTATCTAAGACTCAGACTTGGCACCAGTGGGGAGACAGACACGAGTGTCTATTCAGCACTCAGAATGCACCATTAAAATTTGGTTATTGCGAGGATGAGGCACCACTTTTCCCAACACCCACGAGACAAGAAATAGGATCGAGGACCTAAAAAGTGGGCTCGAGGACCGGTTTGGGAACGAAGACGAAAAAAGGGTGCAACACTGGGACTTCCCGGGAGATCACCCATCCCAGTACTACTTGGGCCCAAGTGCGCTTAATTGTGGAGTTTTGATGGGATCCGGTGCAGTAACACTGGTATGATCGCACCCGACATTGAATTCTTGCACCTTATTCTTAGCACATGCATTAGAATTGCACCATATATAGAATGTGCGTTATCTAGCACTCATAACGCACAGTATCCATGTCAGGACTAGGAGTGCACGCATTATCTAGCACTCAGAACGCACGTTATCCATGTCAGGACTAAGAGGCTGTATGCAAATTAGATGTCTAATAACTGGAGATGATAAATTAACTATTAAAAGCCAATAAATCAATCTAATGCAACACAATGAAGAATACAAAGTAACTATAAAATGATGAAACTAAATTATTTACCTTCACCTACCATGCAGCGTGTCTCCATTGTCCTCCTAGCTTTGATTTCTTGTAGATGTTGAGGTCTCTGATTTTCAAATGAAGCCTTCTCCCAAGATGCTACCAAAGTGTGGAGATTTTATGAAATGAGTGCGCAATAGGTTATGCAATCTAATGGATGGAATGCAAGTGAAATGATGATAATATGGATTGATTGTTCTTAGAGTGCTTGGATGCTTGAATGCTTGATTGTTTGAATGCCTATTACAAAAATACCTATTAGCTCACAAAGGGGAAATGTGGCTCCTTTTATAGAGTTTTGGAGGATCTAGGCCTAGGTGGCACAATCTTGCGGTTGAGAATGAAAGGTGGAAGATCCTAAGGCTAGGATTGACTTGGTTGAAGGAGTTGAGAGAAAGGGGGATGTAGTTGAAATGTGAGAGGAAGAATAGGGATGATGTTCCTCTCACATTGACATGAAGGAGAACAAGGTGGAAGGGAAAAACACATGTCAAATGTCTCTCAAAGACTTAAGAGAGAAAGAGGGAGAGACCTTTTCCTCATGAGGACTCTTTTTACAAGTGTCCCATGAGTCACCTTTGACCTTTAGAGGTGGCTTGAGAAGCCCCTTAGGAATAGGGAATGTCTCTTGACTTGGTTGTTGAGAGGACATGTGGTCATGAGACTAAGTCCTATGAGGCCACATAGCCCTTAAGAATAGGACATGTGTGGGTGATGATAATTACTAATAAATAATTAATAATAATTATTTATTTTAGCCAAAGTGATGTGTCAGGTGACTAGGTAGGTGAGGTGGACTAGGGGACTTAGTCATATGTGGGTGATTGTGTATTTAATTAAATCACTTTAATAAAACTAATTAGAAGACTTAGGATAGAGGAATAAACTATAGTGAATTCAGTAAATAAATTGAATAATTTATTTAATAAATAGAAGAATAATTATTAATTAAATAATAAATATTTAATTAATTTATTAAGTCAATATCAATTAAATAATAAATATTTAATTAATCAATGAAGCCATTTTTAGGTGTATACATTTTGCCCCTCTTTGAAATAATGTGCTGGTCACATTGTTTCAAAGAAAATTCAAGCATTGTTGCCAGGCATTGTTGCCCCTGCCCCAGATAATGTCTTAGACGACCTATGCATGCCCCCTCAAGAGATTGATTGACAAATTTTTAATTTTATTTTTTTTAAATTTTTTTTTTTTCGAGTTGGATAATCAATCTCATGAAAGAATGGTAGAAAGGAGTAATGAAAATGGGATAGAATGGGAGAAAAATGGGTAGTAGGGTCCATACACCAAGCACATAGGGTCCACAATAAGCTCATTGTGCACACTTGTCATTTGGAGATCAGAGTGCGAGAGAGAGAAGAGTAGAGCCGCCAGGATGCCGTTCCTGTTGTCAGATCACCGCTTCGAGAGGGTCAGACGCTTCCAGCAACCACCCGATTTGGGTGAACCGGTAGGTGACTTGGTCCTACTTTGTGATTTCATGATTCGATGCATGTTAGAGTATAATTTTAGCATATTTAGGGTGAATTAAATGATAGATTAGGGTAGAATTTTTTTTTGTTTTTAGGTGAAGAATGAATGTGCAGTTTCGACGCATCAATGCGCAGAAACAATCAACGTTTGCGCATAAAATCAAAAACTTCTACGCATTCATGTAGGAAAACTGCGCATTCATACTAGGAGAAATTTAGCACTGCGCAAGTATGCAATAAAAGTGAGCATATATTAAAATCTGCGCATTCATGCAGAATTGTTGCGCAAATGTGGAGGAAAACTACGCATTCGTAAAAACCTACGCAAATGTGAAATAAAGTTGCGCATGCATGTTTCAATGCTACGCATGTGTGTTAAGTGGTAGAATATGGTCAAAGGTGATAGTCAATTAGGTCAAACTTGATGTCGATAAGCCAATTTGATCTGTCGGCGGTTGATGTTGATCGATTTGATTAAGATAGGCAACATTGTAGCATGGTCGCTAGTTAACCAGTCTTGTTGGTAGATAATTGATAGAATTGTCTTGTTAAAACACATGATAAAACATGTTTGAAATTGATATGATAAGATAGATAGATTGATAGATCAGTTTATCGAAATCTAATTGGTTGATTGTTGTTGACTTGAATAGGAGGATATTACAGATACTCTGATGTCACAGGAGAGATATCCTGTCACACAGAATCTGAGATCGGCACTGTCAGAGACTAACAGACTGCTGATCGGAGTGTCTGGGTTGTATTACGTGATCTACACGCCCGAGATTTAGGCGAATTTTAGCATGATGATGACATTAGTAGAGCGATGGCACTCGGAGACGAGTACTTTCCATATTTCAACAAGGGAGATGACAGTCACACTAGAGGATGTATATCGCATCCTCCGGCTTCCCATCATAGGTGAGCTGGTTCAGTATGATCGGCACAGCGGAGTCACAGAGTGCAGAGCCGTCTTTAGTGATGATGATATAGAGGATGGAGAGATTAGCTGGGAGGACATGGTTGATGTGTATGACCCTCTTCCAGTAGTGCTAGCAAGAGTGATTGGGGGATTTGTATGCCCTGATCATAGGTCACATGGATTTGCAGTGGGATGGGGCCGCACATTATAATGGATGATGGAGGGGACTCGATTTGCTTAGGGGGTGTGTTTATTAGCACATCTTTATCATGATATGCATCAAGTGGTGTATCATGGGGGTGCATCTCTATCGATAGGGGTGACATTGCTCCATGTTTGGGCCTGGGAGCACATTGCAGTGACGCAACCAGTGGCCATTAAATTTTGGGGTGCAGGGCAGCCCTACATTCATTTATATTCCTTAGTTTTGTCTTAGGCAACACTGGGCCATTTAGAGTTCTGGCAGTATACATTTGATACGTTAGATACAGTGACATGGAGACCATACTTAGGGTGTGAGCCGTGGGATGATGAGCGACAGCTATGTTTTTGTTTTGAGTCATGGTGGTTGATAGGGTGGACGCCCTTTATTTTGGAGAGACAGTTGGTCAGCCGAGTTCTACACCAGTTTGGCAGAGTCTAGGGCATGCTGCAGGGAGTGACAAAGCATGGTCGTACACATTAGGAGAGACAAGACTGGGGACCCATGGCATCATTTGATATGGCCCAACAGGAGTTTGTGGACATGCCATTTCAAGCATGGACCATGAGACAGACAGTGGTAGACCCTAGGATGACTACAGATCTTGAGCAGTTCTTGAGAGACATTCATGTACCACGGATTACAGATCCAACAGCTAGGCCTCTAGAGAGAGATCCTGCAAAGAGACGACGGGGGAGACTCTGAGGGAGAGATAGACGTGGGTGAGGGAGACAAGGCAGCGGTGATGGTGGAGGAGATGGAGGAGGAGATGGTGGAGATGGAGGGAGAGGGGATAGGGCAGGACCACAAATGAGAGGAGGTGGAGTGAGACAGAGGGGATTGATGCCTCCCCCGGCTAGACAGGGATGGAGACAGCCTCCAGCACAGCCAGCACAGCTACCTACAGGAGCTCCATTACAGGTACCAGTCACTCAGGATGAGGTAGACATCTTATTGGCATAGGGCGGTGTTGTACAGGGTGGCCAAGTTCATGATGACGATGAGCCAGATGCTGAGATGGAAGATGTATAGGCATCGGATGAGTAGGCATACATGGATATTGGGGGACAGGATCCCTATTTTCAGAGAGATGTTGCTGAGGAGGAGCCAGATATTGATACACTACTAGTTCGACTAGCAGTTACATAGGTGCAAGCAAACTGGGTTCCAGGTCTAGAGAGATAGATTGAGAGGATGGATAGACAGATGAGAGTATTGAGATAGGAGCGAGATGGAGCGCTTGAGAGACTAGGAGAGGTGGAGATGTTATTGGATGAGTTGCAGCGGACAAAGGAGTTGGGTCCTCATGGAGATAGCATTAAAGCCATGATACATGCTGGGAAGGAGATATCCTACTGGCGAGAGGCATACAGAAAGGCAGTCTCGAGGGATCAGTGGATCAGGAGTTATAGGGAGAGCTTAGTGGCGATCAGGATGATAGTGCATGACAGAGGGGCACTAGCTGGTGGAGAGGGTGTATCATCATGCCCTCTGAGAGCACCAATAGGTTCAGGAGGTCAGGGTGGATCCTCAGCATCAGGGAGTTCAGCAGCATAGGGCCACATTGCATCCCGTAGACAGTGACAGATAGATTCTGGAGGTAGTGGTTCATAGATTTTGAGAGAGCATTGTATACACTGTTGTACCATTATGTTTCATTGTATCATTATATTTTGACTTGATAGACACTGACTATGGTCACATTGTTATTGATTTATATCATTGGACATTTGGACATGTGTGTTTTTTTATTGACTTTATATGATGGATGCTATATGATTGATTCTATATTTACAGTGATGCAGTTCTATCATGATTTGCTTTGATGATTTATATACATGTGCGTACTGACATATGCAGGATGTGATGATTGACTTTAATATGCATAAAATGGATGTCTTAGAATGATTTATATCCAATTTGATATTTTTTTTTATGCTTAATGGTTAATAATCATATGATGGTGATATAAATGCATGTCTTAAATGAGTTTACTAATGCTATGTGATTATTAATGCACTAAAATGTGTTGAACAATGTGGACAATGTAATAAACAATAAAGGCAGGATGATAAAATACATGTAATGGATAATAAATCACAGTGTAATGCAAATGATGGTGAATGTAATAAATGATAATATACCTAAGATGTTTGAATATAACAATTGATAACATGATAATGAATGAGATGAAATGATCACTATAATAATATGATTAAAGTATATGCAAATGAACACTCCTAATGAAGATAACTTATGTCTCTAAATGATTAAGTGAAAAATGTTAAATGCAAAAAGTCTTAATATTTTTGGTTGTCCAAATGTCCTCAACTGAAATAACAATGTATCCGACACAAGAAGAATAGACTAAGAGAATAGATAACCTAATAAGAAAGGTAACCTACAAATCTCTATAAAAGGAGCACTGATATGTAAGTTATGAACTATTTAAATGAAATGCAATATGAATGTATCTCCACAACTTTAGGTAACATCTTAGAACTTCATAATAACTGGAACTTAAGTTTCATCATTGAGCTCGTTATGTTGCAAGAAAATGCAAGCATCATGGTATAATTAAACCAAGATGACTTGAGCACTTCTTGCAAGGAGTTTAATATTGCAAACTTGACAAGCATCTAGGTATAATTGAACTGAGATGACCCGAGTTTCATTTGCGTAACAGATAAGGAATATTCCCTCCTCTATCAAGGAACAAATATTTGGAGTCGAGGTATGTGCTAGCGTATCATCATAAATAGCATATGTAGAACAACATGATTGGGATGTTGTCAATACTATCAAATGAATGAAGGCTCTTATGTGCCGACACCCCAATTATTTGTTCCTTCGATTTCATGGGGAAATATCCCACAAACAGCAACCAAAGAAAATACCATGCCCCGTCATGGCTATCCTAATCAATGACATTTTAGAGTTTCAAACTCATGTCAAAGATATCATGGAATAGCATAGGAAACATGATAACAATGAAATCTAGATATGAATGCATAATTTACAACAAATCATTCTAACATGCTTGTCATGAATATACATTTCTTTTGCCAAAAAGATAGTGTAAGATATAGTGATCAGTTCAAGTGATGATGTATAGTCAAGATTCGATAGATAAACAGTCATGTTTCGAAGGATAGATTACAGATTCTGATTCATCATAAAGATATCATCGTGAAAGAACATTTGATTGCATTTGCTTTGTCTGGTGAAAATCACTCCATTGTGTCCTCTAAGAGTCATGACTATCATAGGTCCACTTCCTAAACTAGGTCAAGGACATGCCCCCAGCTAGGTGATGGACTAACTTATTATGGATGAAGAAAAATGCAATAAGACTAGGATGAAGACCATGACAAATGATCAAGCTATGATGGAATTTTATTATGGGTAGATACAATGGATGGTTTATGAACTAGTCATTTTATGATGATATATACATGGCAGGTATGGGGACTAACTAGCTATTTTATTGTGGATATATACAATGAATGGACACACTAGAAGAATCCTAATAGATAAAGGAGCTAACTTGATACACATGGCGCATGTTTCCAGGTTTTCACCACACACTTTTATTGTAGTTTTCTTTTGATTTTTTGATTTTTTTTTTTGTATTTTTATGATTTTTTGTATTTACAAAATATATACATAGCCATTGCATTGAGATTTCAAGGAAAGAACTTCTTGAGATGGATGTTGTTAAGAGGTTCATCTAAGGGATCTCCCTTAGGTGTTGACAATTGATAAGCCCCAGAACCATATACTGCTGTAATCACAAAAGGACCTAACCAATTGGGTTCAAACTTGCCCTTCTTTTTACAGTGTTGTTGATTCTTTGGATTTTCGCGAAGGACTAAGTCACCCAACTAAAAGTCTCTGATCTTTACCTTGCTATTATACTGATGAGACATACGCTGCTGATAGAATTTCAAATGATCATAAGCTTTTTGACGATGTTCATCCAGTAGTTCTAGTTCAGTCAATCGTGCAACTCTATAGTCTTCATCAGGAATCAAATCTTTGAGAGTGACACGAAGTGAAGGCAACTCGACCTCGAGGGGTAGGACTACTTCAGATCCATAGACAAGGGAGTATGGGGTGGCTCTAGTAGGAGTACAGATGGAGGTACGGTAAGCCCATAAGGCTAGATTTAGTTGGATATGCTAGTCACAGCCAACGTCATTGACAGTATTTTGTAGGATTTTAACAATAGTTTTATTTGACACCTCAGCTTGGCCGTTCCCTTGGGGATAGTATATGGTAGAATAGTTATGGGTAATATGGAAGTTTGCACACAGTTCATCCATGTCTTGATTTTGAAACTATTTCCCATGATCAGTAATGAGATACATAGGTATACCATATCTACAAATGATATAATTTAAGATAAACATAGATATTTGTTTCCCTATGGCGGTAATTAATGGAACAACCTGAATCCATTTAGTAAAGTATTCCGTGGTAGTGAGAATCCATTTGTGACCATTGGAAGATGCAGGGTTGATAGTGCCCATGAGGTCGATCCCCCACCGACTGAATGGAAAGGTAGTTGTAAAAGGATGTAACTCTTGTGCTAGAGCATGAATAAGGTTTCCATGTATCTGACATTTCTTGCATGCTCTAGAAAAATGAAAGGAATATGTTTCCATGGTAGACAAATAATAACCCATACACATGAGTTTCTTAGCCAAAGAGGGACCACTCAAATGTGTCCCACAAATACCCTCATGTACATCTCGCAAGGCAGTTTGAGCTTCATCATGCTTGAGACATCGAAGGAGAGTACCATCAAGACCTCGCTGATAAAGGGTATCAGATATTAGGACATAGCAGGAGGCTTGGCAAAGGAAGGTTCATTTTTTATTACAAGATAAGTTAGGGGGTAGGATGTCATTTTTCAGATAGGAATAAATGTTTCCATAGATTGGGGAGTCATGTCCAATTAGATGACATATAATACTCATATCAGAATCATCATATGCAAGACAAGTCAGGGATTCCACCAAGAACTCAAAACGGACCTTGGTATCTTCTGTATCAAACAAAGAAGCAATCATTGCCATGGCATCGACATCCTTGTTATCATTGTGAGGAATCTGCTCAAAAGTGATGACTGAGAAATATTGTTTGAAGTCATCAACCATATGTTTATATGGTAATAACTTATCATCTTTAGTCTGATAATCATCATTAACCTGGTTTATAATCAACTGAGAATCCCCATAAAAATTTATTTCAGTTACTTTCCATTATAAAGCCATCTTTAACCCAATCAGCAAGGCTTCATACTCTACTACATTGTTGGTGCAAAGAAAGAGAAACTTGTAAGATTTTGGAATGGTGTATCCTTGTGGTGTGACAAAAAGAATACTAGCTCCTGAACCCTGTTGAGTATACGATCCATCAAAATATAGTTGCCAGGTTTGTGTAGATAAAGCCAAAATGTGTGCATTAGGAAAATCTGTATGGATAGGTTGGTCATCCATTAATGGAGCATCTACTAGCTGATCTGCTATCACTTCACCTTTAATAGCCTTCCTGTCTACATATTCAATATCAAATTCACTAAGTAGCATGACCCACTTAGCCAATCTGCCTGTCAGTGCTGTTTTGCTTAATAGATACTTTAAAGGATCAATCTTTGCGATGAGCTGGATTGAGTGTGACAACATGTAATGTTGCCATTTTTGTGATGCAAAAACAATGGCCAGACATGCTCTTTCTATAGGAGAATAGTTTAGCTCATATCCCACTAGGGTGCGACTGATATAATAGATGGCTTTTTCTTTTCCTTTATGATCTTGCTGAGCCAGTAGAGCACCTAGTGAAACTGTCGTAGCTAAAATGTAGAGCAAGAGTGGCTTGCCTGAAATTGGTGACATCAGAGTTGGAGGATTCACTAGATATTGCTTGATTTTATTGAAAGCTGCTTCACACTGATCATCCCATTGGAATAAGATATTTTTATGCAACAAATGTTGAAAGGGATGACTTCGATGTGCTAGTTGAGAAACAAATCTTCAGATGGATTGGAGAAGTCCCTGTAAGGATCTTAACTGATTGATGTTAGTGGGGGAAGCCATCTCCAATATTGCTTTAACTTTTTCTGGATCCACTTTGATTCCCTTGGCTAAGACAATGTACCCTAATAGTTTACCGGATGTAACTCTAAATGCACATTTCTTCAAATTAAGTCGAATCTGATATTTTTCCATCCGGGTGAATATTCTGTCCAACACTCTCAAATGACCAGCTCTGTCTTTGGATTTTGCTAAAATGTCATCAACATAATCTTCCATAATGGTGTGCATCATATCATGAAAGATTGTGTTCATTGCTCTTTGGTAAGTTGCTCCAGCATTTTCGAGGCCAAAAGGCATCACATTCTAGCAGTATGTACCCCATGGACAAGTAAAAGTAGTCTTTTCTTGATCTTTTGGTGCAATCTTGATTTGGTTATAGCCAAAAAATCCATCCATTAATGATAACATCTCATGCCCAGCTGTCAGGTCAACAATAATGTCAATATTTGGCAGAGGAAAGTCATCTTTCGGACAAGCTCTATTAAGATCTCGAAAATTAATACAAATCCTAATAGATTTGTTTGGTTTTGAGACGGGGACAGTATTTGAAATCCACTCAGCATAATCAATAGCCTGAATGAATCCAACATCTAGGAGCTTCTTCAATTCTGCTTTAACCATTAGTGCAATATGGGGATGCATTTTGCGGAGCTTCTGCTTAATTGGTTTTACGCCTAGTCTAATAGATAAATGATGCATAATGAGATTTGGATCTAGGCCAGGCATATTAGCATAGGACCAAGAAAAGTTGATTTGTCTCTCTCTAAATTTTTTTGCAAAAGCTTCTTTCTCTGATTTCGTCAAGGATGCTGCTACTTTGAGGATGCGCGGAGACTCTTTTGTGCCAATGTTAAGTGGTACTGTTGGTTCTATAAGAATAGCAGATTGATCTTGATACAAATAGTTGGGAAGAGTGTCAATCCTTCCATCATCAGGTGCCTCAGAGAGGTTTTCACCATCAGATGCATCATTTATTTTTACTATTTTTGGATCTAATACTGCCACTGAGTGGTTTTCACCATTAGATCTGTTGATTATTTTTATATTTTTATGACTGAAAGGATTGGCACTCTCACCAAAATAGGCCATGTCATTGATTTCTATCAGAAATCCTAACTTGTGATCTCCTAGTGGTAAATTATCTCTGATTCCATGATGATCAATGATTGCATCATCATTATGGAATACATCAAGTTTTGGATGATCAGGAGAATCCCAATCAATAAGTTCAGGATGTAAAAGGAGCATTGGATCATTCAGGTCAATTTCAAAGGTAGAGATGGTATTGATGGAAAAGTTGTCAAGGTTTATGATGGTATCAGCGAGGTCTATTTCCATACTCTCATCCGATTCATCTATCGCAAAATAATGCTCACTTCCCTCATGATCGACAAGAGTAGTATTATGTGGGACCAATCCTAGTGAGTCACTCCTTGAACTCTCTCCCTCATGGTAATCATTACTATAGTGATGGACAACATCAAATCTTATTTTTGTAGTACAATCAGATAATGAATCCCATTCATAATCATTTGAGTCAGAATCATCATTATCCCCAAGTTTATCAATGATTCTTTGTGCTATCCTTTGTTTCTCTGGATCTACATACATACCATTCTTTCTGAATTGCAAAGTAGGAGCTTTAGATATTTCATGAAAAGGTGTGATCTTTGCTTTTCATTTTGGTTCTCTTGGTCCTTCTCCTTTATATCCTAATCATGTAGTGTCTCTTTGATAGTCTGGATTTTGCAAGATCGGTTTGATAACACCTTCTCTTTGTAACCCTATAGGTCCAGCACCTTGGTATCCCATCTTTTGTAATAAAGTATACCCTTTACCATAGACATCAGGTGATATATATTCATGCTTGATATCCTCTTCATTCTTCTATGATTTAAGCAAATGAGTATCATAACACTCAACTACCTCTTTGGATATTGTGCCCCCACTTATAAATGTGTCATAAACAAGTGTGGAAGGGGGTTCTGATTGTTGTTTAGTGATCAAAGATCGACCATATGATCTAGGAGATAAAGGTAACTCTGTGATACAAAGAGATTGACCTAAAGTGTATTCTGCCATACTTCTTTCTTTTATATCTATCTTGATCCCATTTGATTTTGATGTGGACACGATATTACTAGGATCAATGGGTGTAGTTGTAGAAGATCCAGTACGATTATAAGGTATCAAAGAATCAGATGTCTTCATAGAACTGCAATACTAGAACAGATTAATATCTCCCTTGATAGTGACTTCTTGACCATTATGAGGGAATTTCAAGCATTGATGATAGGTTGATGGTACAGCTTGCATGGAATGAATCCATGGTCTTCCCAAGAGAATGTTATAAGCAAGATCCATGTCTAGGACTTGGCAAGGTACATCTTTGATTATAGGACCTACTCTGATTGGTAAAACAGCAAACCCCTTGGATGACCGCTCTTCCTCATCATAAGCTTTTATTGTGATTTTCTTCTTGGGATCAACAACATTTTCAGAGAATCCCAATGCAAGGACTAGTTTCAATGTACAGATATTTAAGCTAGCTCCTCCATCTATTAGTACTCATTTGATTTTGTGACTCTGGACAAGGACTTCGATATGTAGGGGAGCATTATGAGGTTGGGTAATAGCTAAGTCATCATTCTCAGTGAAGGATAGGTAATGTGGGGTTGTTAAATGGCCCACCATAGCTTGAAATTGATCATGATCTAGATTTGTGGGTACTTGGGTTTCTAAAAGAGCTTTTTCAAGGATATCTTTGTGAGATGGGGATAGACGCAAAAGCTCTAAGATGGATATCTGGGCAGGTGTTTTCTTGAGTTGTTCCAAAAGGTTGTATTGGTTGGAAATATTCATTGTAGACTTTGGGACATAAACAGACTTGTTGTGAGGTGCATTTGGTTTAGACTGAATGCCTTGGAGAGTAACTTTGGAGTGAGCATGAGTAGTAACATGGACTGGGTGACTCTCTGATTTTCCTTTGATGGTAATGGCATTGGCATAATACATAGAAGGATGACATTCAAAAATCTTACCAACATATCGATAAGGAGTGGAATTATAATTGGCTTGATTGTCACTCTTAGTATTGGAAGAACCTCCTTTTTCATGCTCAGGAAGTGGATCTTTGAAAGCTGTATGTGACTCATTTGAGGTATGTCCATCAACACTAATTTCATTGCTTTCAATTAGATCTTGAATTACATTTTTGAGCCTTTTGCAATCATTGGTTTTATGTCCTTTGCCTTCGTGAAATTCGCAATAATCATGCTCATCCCACCAAGAAGGCTTCACTCTAGGTTTGAAATCTTTTGTTTCAGGAAGCGTGATGAGTTTCTTTGTGATTAACTTCCGTAAGGCTGATTCGAGAGATTCCCCTAAAGGAGTAAATTTTCTTCGAGGTGACCTGAAAGGCAATCTTGGTTTAGATGAATCTTTGTTGGTATTTTGATTTGATGATTGATTGTTGTAGGTTCCTTGAGTAGCATTGGCCTGACTGGTGAGATTGAGAAGGGGTTGTGTTGGTTTGACATTATGATTATCAACAATCCCATCATTGACAATATTTTTGTTTTTATTCCAAAATTTCGATTTATCATTGTTATAGTTGTTGGAATTGGAGTTTGAGGATCTAGCATTGTCTTTAGAATAAAGTTTGATCTCACCTTTTTGGACCATGGCTTCCTCAATCTTGATACCATTTTCTATGAGCTTATTGAAGTTTGGTGGACATTGCAATTGTAACCTATAACTCATTTCTGGTGTAAGGTTATGCACAAAAATATCCATCTTTTCTTGTTCAGGAATCATTCATGGATATTTGGTAAACAATTGACACCATCTTTGCAAAAAAGTAAGGAAGGGTTCTCCATTCTTTTGATGTGCATTGCAAAGATCAAGCATAGTGACTTCATGTTTGATGTTATATGAATAATGAGTTACAAATTTGTCAAGAAGCTCATTGAAAGATTTGATGCCTGGGGGTAGTTTGGAGAACCATTCCATGGCTTGTCCTCCTAAACTTTGTGGAAATAGTCACATAAGATAAGTGTCATTATGAGCGACTTCAATACAAGCAGCACAAAACTCACAAATGTGGTTTTGTGGATCCGGATTCCCTTTGTATTTGTCAATTTTGATACCTCAAAATGAGGAGGGAATGGAATCATTGCTAAATTCTTATCAAAAGGATAAGGACATATATCATCCAAGGAATACTTCTTTGTTGATGATCCAGTTTGGATGTCATAGAGTTATTGTTGAAGCATCTAGATTTGTTGTAGAATGGGATCCAAAGATAACGTGTTTCCTTGAGAATTTTGGGAAACATTGTTTTGTGAAGCATGATTTTGGGAAGCACGGTTTTGCTGATCATTTTGAGAAATAGTGTGTTGTTCATGACTATGAGAAGCATTGGATTGCTGATTGGTTTCTTTTGCTCCATGAGTATCTTGAGAACCTTTAGGGATTTCTTGACTATTTGTGTGAGCTAGTTCTCTAAGATAGGAAACATCAAAATCACTTGGTAACTTAGCTCCTTGTTGAGCAAGCATGAGGAAATACATCTCTCTATCCAAGCCTAAGAGTCTTTCCATAACATGATAAAATTGAGGATCTTGTGAAGCTTCTCTAAGTTTGTCATCGATGGGTTCGTCGGTGGATGTAAAAAGTGAAGTTTTCTTAGGAGCTTCAGGCCAAGGATTTTCTTCGTTGCTAGTATTTCCTTCCATCTTGTCTAGAGATTCTGGATTAATAGCTTGTTTAAGTTTCTGAGATCGAGTTTGAACCATAAAATTGAAAAAATTGATTGTGGGATGAAAGATTCTTGATGAGAAGATATGGAAAGTGAAACATGTTGAAAAAGTGATAAGACAACTTGATAAACTCCAAGTCAATAGGAGGTATAGATCTCACTATGATATGACAAAGGGAAATCAAGAGATAATAACCTAAGTAAGTTTGGTGGTTTGAGGATGATATATCCTGATATGGTAAACTCACAAAGATCAAAATCTGATAGATAAGGTAATGTTTCAACACTGAATTGAGAATTTCAAAGATTGGAAGAAAATGACTTGATGAGTCTTAATGAAGGAATGATGAAAAGTGATGAAAATGGTCAAACTAAAGATTAGAGGTCTGTGTAACTCGACTATTTTTCCAGAATCTTACTAAAGATGAAAATGGGTATCTGAAAAAGTGATTTGGAAAATTGCAAAGTTGGTGGAAATGCTCATTATTGTAAATGCACAACAACAAATGTGCAAGACAGATTGATAAATGTGCAACAAGATGAGACAGATGTGCAGAAAAATTTGACAGATGCGAACTGATAAAACCAAAAGCGCCGACAGTCTGGACAGATGCGCAATAAATTTGATCAAATGCACAGCAAAATGTGATATATGCGCAGGTTTTGAAGTTTTGATCTGAATTGAAATTTTTTGGATATTTCTGATGTTTTCTGGTTTTTGAAAAAGTGAAAAATGCATAAACACACGCACGTAAGATAGAAATGATTTTAATCTAACTTTTCTAATATGAATGCACAAACTCACTTACAATCCTATGGTAGGCAAGGACGATATCTGCTGAATCCCCACTAGGATAATAAAATCCAACCATGCAAATCCATAGCGGATAGCCTAGGAACTTGGAGGCATAGGCTCCTCCTTACAGTGCACTCACTTCTCAGGCACACCAAGTTCTAAATTCAATGGGTCATTACTTCCCAAAGAACTACTATCTCTATTATGAACCATGAGTAATGTGGGGTGTCTTCACGAGCTTGGGTGACTCCTTGAGCCAATAGATAGAAGGTTTTTGGCCACTAAAAAAAAGCTTTTAGTAAGGACATCCGTTCAGGTAGTTGTGATCAAGTCATTTTCCCAATTAAGGGGGCTCTCCCAATCTTTTCAAAGCAAGGCATTCACCTCTACTAAGTAAGACTTTAATGCACCACTAGGGTACTGGAGGAGATTTTGGTTGCCACAATGAATTCACACCTGTCTAATGTGAGACTAATCACACTAGAATTTTTTATATACTGGTTTGGAAGGGCTTGGCTTTAGCCTGTTACCGGTTGGGTCGTTCCTTGGGGTGAGTACCTCTTTTCCCACCAAAGACCACCCTATAAAAATTATAACAGTTTCTCTTACACCCAAGGTCCACGAATGGTGAGGGGAGAGGATACGTTGTTATAATTTTAGGATTACAGATATGCTATTAAACAAGACACAACAAACACTTGAGCTATTCTAAAGAAAACACACAAAACAAAGACATGCCTTTTTTTAAGCCCAAACGAGATTATGGTTTATTTTGCAAACCCCTTAGCAATCTGCAATCAAACCATCAGAAAATTTGTTTAGCAATGGGGTCTTCAAAAACAACGTCTTGCAAAACAACCTAAAAGCTACCAGAGCAAACAAAAATTTGTTAAAGGTTAGCTAAAATCAAAATAAATAAAAAATGTAAACCTAACTACTATAAATAATAGATGCACAATAACAGTGGATAAATGCACATACTAATTAAATAGATGTGCAGAATAGAATGATGGATGTGCAGAAAATTGATATGGATGTGCAGGAAATCTTAACAGATGCACAGATGTTAATTAAAAACTGAAAATGAAAAAGACAGCAAATGACAGATTTGATCGAAAATGCATGCGCATAATAGATGAATGAATGCGAAGTATTCATAAACGAATGCGCAGTAAAAACCTGGACACATCTGCACATGGAAAACTAAAAAAATAGAATGTTAAAAATGGAGGCTGGCCCTCCTTCTAGCACCAAAAATGTATGCAAATCAGATGTCTAATAACTGGAGATGATAAATTAACTATTAAAAGCCAATAAATCAATCTAATGCAACACAATGAAGAAAACAAAGTAACTATAAAATGATGAAACTAAATTATTTACCTTCACCTACCATGCAGCTTGTCTCCATTGTCCTCCTAGCCTTGATTTCTTGTAGAGGTTGAGCTCTTAGATTTCCAAATGAAGCCTTCTCCCAAGATGCTACCAAAGTGTGGAGATTTTATGAAATGAGTGCACAATAGCTTATGCAATCTAATGGATGGAATGCAAATGAAATGATGATAATATGGATTGATTGCTCTTAGAGTGCTTGGATGCTTAGATGCTTGAATGCTTGAATGCCTATTACAAAAATACCTATTAGCTCACAAAGGGGAAATGTGGCTCCTTTTATAGAGTTTTGGAGGATCTAGGCCTAGGTGGCACAATCCTACGGTTGAGAATGAAATGTGGAAGTGTAATACCCCAAAAATGGGCTATAAGTTCATTAACCTCCTACATCTACAAATCAAACGAAATCAACATCGAAGTCCTAATCTAAGGCACATCTAAACATCATTGAATCATAATTGATTATCTTAAATTCTGCATCGGGGAATATTCCTAGTAATATTTCTAATTATCTTAATTATCTTTAATTTAATGATTATTTGGCGATAAATCACATTTATCCTAAGTTTGATTAATTGAATATTTTCATATTTAATTAATTAGATTTAATATCTTGCCACTTAATTGTGTAATTAAATTTAATTCTATCTATTATTAATTGTATTATTTAATTTTGACAATAAATCCAATATCCTATGAATAATTGATTAAATTTTTATTTAATTAATTAAAGCAAGTTGTCATTATTTAATAATATAGTTTTTAATAAAAGTTTGATTAAATAATTGATTAACCCATAAATCAATTATTTATTTTAAAAAATCAGTTAAGTTGAGCATAAATCACTTTATTTATTTAATTAATTCATAATTATTATGCACATTCAAAAGAAATAGTTAAACTCCAAATTAGAAAATCAATGCAAAGTGTTGACTTTTTAGAACTCAACATCCTTTTGGAGTTCAAAAAGCTGATCTAAACTCTAATTTGAATTAAAAAGCTATTTTTGCATGATTTGCATGTTTTTGTGAATTAAATTATCTTTATTATCAGATAACTCAAAAATCAAGCTGAGTTAATGTGAGTGATTTATGGCTTTCTTCCATGCACCTCCAAAGCCTTGGATTTCTATAAAAACAAGGCTCAGCTCTTCATAATTCATCTCTCAAATCCGCAAAATCTCATAATTGTGCAAACTTATGCTGGAGAATCGACATCTAGAGAATCAAAGCTTCTTGCGAATCAACATTGTTGTGAGATCAATCTTGTTTTTTTTACATTCATTTAGATTTTTTTTCATATCATTCTTAGATCAATTTATCATATCAGTTTTTACTTATCATAGATTTCATATCATTTTTCATCTTATTGCATAGAAAATACCAAAAAAAAATAGATTAATTGCATTCATATTTCATATCAGTTTTGCATTAAAATCTTTCATTTAGGTGTCATCTAGATCACTGATCTCGATAGCAATCTGAGAACATCAATCTCACACCTATTAGAAGACAGTAGATCACTTGGTTAGATTAGATTTTAATTTCGCATGATTTTTGCTAACTTCTAATATTTTACTGAAGTGTTGTGTCTATAGATCAAGTACAATTTTCACACACACAGGAAGATCCTAAGGCTAGGATTGACTTGGTTGAAGGAGTTGAGAGAAAGGGGGATGTATTTGGAATGTGAGAGGAAGAATAGGGATGATGTTCCTCTCACATTGACATGGACGAGAACAAGGTGGAAGGGAAAGACACATGTCAAATGTCTCTCAAAGACATAAGAGAGAAAGAGGGAGAGACCTTTTCCTCATGAGGACTCTTTGTACAAGTGTCCCATGAGTCACCTTTGACCCTTAGAGGTGGCTTGAGAAACCCCTTAGGAATAGGGAATGTCTCTTGACTTGGTGTTGAGAGGACATGTGGTCATGAGACTAAGTCCTATGAGGCCACATAGCCCTTAAGAATAGGAAATGTGTGGGTGAGGACAATTACTAATTAATAATTATTAATAATTATTTATTTTAGCCAAAGTGATGTGTTAGGTGACTAGGTAGGTGAGGTGGACTAGGGGACTTAATTATATTTGGGTGATTGTGTATTTAATTAAATCACTTTAATAAGACTAATTAGAAGACTTAGGATAGAGGAATAGACTATAGTGAATTTAGTAAATAAATTGAACAATTTATTTAATAAATAGAGGAATAATTATTAATTAAATAATAAATATTTAATGAATTTATCAAGTCAATCTCAATTGAAAAATAAATATTTAATTAATCAATGAAGCCATTTTTAGGTGTATACAGAGGGCACGAGGAAGTGAAAAGCACTCGAGTATTAGGAATGAACCTTATTCAAGACTTAGACTTGGCACCAGTGGAGAGACAAACACGGGTGTCTCTCCAGCACTCAGAATGCACCATTAAAATTTGGTTATTGCGAGGATGAGGCACCACTTTTCCCAACACCTGCGAGATAAGAAATAGGATTGAGGACCCAAAAAGTGGGCTCGAGGACCGGTTTGGGACCGAAGATGAAAAAAGGGTGCAACACCGGGACTTCCCAGGAGGTCACCCATCCCAGTACTACTCCAGCCCAAGCGCGCTTAACTGCGGAGTTCTGATGGGATCTAGTGCACTAACACTGGTATGATCGCACCCAACATTGAATTCTTGCACCTTAGACTTAGCACATGCATTAGAATTGCACCATATATAGAATGTGTGTTATCTAGCACTCAAAATGCATGTTATCCATGTCAGGACTAAGAGTGCATGCGTTATCTAGCACTCAGAACAAATGTTATCCATGTTAGGACTAAGAGGGCACAAGGAAGTGAAAAGCACTCGAGCATTAGGAATGCACCTTATCTGAGACTCAGACTTGGCACCAGTGAGGAGACAGACACATGTGTCTATCCAGCACTCAGAATGCACCATTAAAATTTGGTTATTGCGAGGATGAGGCACCACTTTTCCCAACACCCGCGAGACAAGAAATAGGATTGAGGACCCAAAAAGTGGGCTCGAGGACCGGTTTGGGACCGAAGATGAAAAAAGGGTGCAACACAGGGACTTCCCAGAGGTCACCCATCCTAGTACTACTTCAGCCCAACCGCGCTTAACTGCGGAGTTCTGATGGGATCCGGTGCACTAACGCTGGTATGATCACACTCGACATTGAATTCTTGCACCTTAGACTTAGCACATGCATTAGAATTGCAACGTATATAGAATGTGTGTTATCTAGCACTCAGAACACATGTTATCCATGTCAGGACTAAAAGTGCATGTGTTATCTAGCACTTAGAATGCACGTTATCCATGTCAGGACAAAGAGGGCACGAGGAAGTGAAAAGCACTCAAGCATTAGGAATGCACCTTATCCGAGACTCGGACATGGCACCAGCGGGGAGACAGACACGGGTGTCTATCCAGCACTCAGAATGCATGATTAAAATTTGGTTATTGCGAGGATGAGGCACCAGTTTTCTCAACAACCGTGAGACAAGAAATAGGATCGAGGAACCAAAAAGTGGGCTCAAGGACTGGTTTGGGACCGAAGATGAAAAAAGGGCTCAACCCCGGGACTTCTCGGGAGGTCACCCATCCTAGTACTACTCCGGCCCAAAAGCGCTTAACTGCGGAGTTTTGATGGGATCTGGTGCACTAACGCTGGTATGATCACACGCGACATTGAATTCTTGCACCTTAGACTTAGCACATACATTAGAATTGCACCGTATATAGAATGTGCATTATCTCACACTCAGAACGCACGTTATCCATGTCAGGACTAAGAGTGCACGCGTTATCTAGCACTCAGAACGCACATTATCCATGTCAGGACTAAGAGGGCACGAGGAAGTGAAAAGCACTTGAGCATTAGGAATGCACCTTATCCGAGACTCAGACTTGGCACTAGCGGGGAGAGAGACACGGGTATCTATCCAGCACTCAGAATGCACCATTAAAATTTGGTTATTGCGAGGATGAGGCACCACTTTTCCCAACACCTGCGAGACAAGAAATAGGATCGAGGACCCAAAAAGTGGGTTAAGGACAGGTTTGGGACAGAAGATGAAAAAAGGGTGCAAGAGTGGGACTTCTCGGGAGGTCACCCATCCGAGTACTACTCCAGCCCAAGCGCGCTTAACCGTGGAGTTTGATGGGATCTGGTGCACTAACGTTGGTATGATCGCACCCAACATTGAATTCTTGCACCGTAGACTTAGCACATGCATTAGAATTGCACCATATATAGAATGTGCATTATCTAGCACTGAGAACACACGTTATCCATGCCAGGACTAAGAGTGCACGCATTATCTAGCACTCAGAACGCACGTTATCCATGTCAGGACTAAGAGGGCACAATGAAGTGAAAAGCACTCGAGCATTAGGAATGCACCTTATCAGAGACTCAGACTTGGCACCAGCGAGGAGACAGACACGGGTGTCTATACAGCACTCAGAATGCACCATTAAACTTTGGTTATTGCCAAGGTGAGGCACCACCTTTCCCAACACCCACGAGACAAGAAATAGGATCGAGGACCCAAAAAGTGGGCTCGAGGATGGATTTGGGACCGAATACGAAAAAAGGGTGCAACACCGGGACTTCCCGAGAGGTCACCTATCCCAGTACTACTCTGGCCCAAGCGCACTTAACTGCGGAGTTCTGATGGGATCCGGTGAACTAACGCTGGTATGATCGCACCCGACATTGAATTCTTGCACCTTAGACTTAGCACATGCATTAGAATTGCGCCCTATATAGAATGTGCATTATCTAGCACTCAGAATGCACGTTATCCATGTCAAGACTAAGAGGGCATGATGAAGTGAAAAGCACTCAGGCATTAGGAATGCACCTTATCTGAGACTTGGAGTTGGCACCAGTGAGGAGACAGACACGAGTGTCTATACAGCACTCATAATGCACAATTAAAATTTGGTTATTGCGAGGATGAGGCACCACTTTTCCCAACACCTGTGAGATAAGAAATAGGATCGAGGACCCAAAAAGTCAGCTCGAGGACTGGTTTGGTATCGAAGATGAAAAAAGGGTGCAACACCGGGACTTCCTGGGAGGTCACCCATCCCAGTACTACTTCGGCCCAAGGGCACTTAACTGCAGAGTTCTGATGGGATTCAGTGCACTAACATTGGTATGATCACACTCGACATTGAATTCTTGCACCTTAGACTTAGCACATGCATTACAATTGTACCGTATATAGAATGTGCGTTATCTAGCACTCAAAACACATGTTATCCATGTCAGGACTAAGAGTGCACGTGTTATGTAGCACTCAGAATGCACGTTATCCATGTCAGGAGAAAGAGGGCATGATGAAGTGAAAAGAAAATGAGCATTAGGAATGCACCTTATCCGAGAGTTGGACTTGGCACCAATGGGGAGATAGACACAAGTGTCTATCAAGCACTCAAAATGCACCATTAAAATTTGGTTATTGTGAGGATGAGGCACCACTTTTAACAACACCCGTGAGACAAGAAATAGGATGGAGGACCCAAAAAGTGGGCTTCAGGACTGGTTTGGGACCGAAGAAGAAAAAAGGGTGCAACACCAAGACCTCCATGGAGGTCACCCATCCTAGTACTACTCCAGCCCAATTGCGCTTAACTGCGGAGTTCTGATGGGATCCATTGCACTAACGCTGATATGATCGCACCTGACATTGAATTCTTGCACCTTAGACTTAGCACATGCATTAGAATTGCACTATATAGAGAATGTGCGTTATCTAGCACTCAGAAAGCATGTTATCCATGTCAGGACTAAGAGGGCACGTGTTATCTGGCACTCAGAACGCACGTTATCCATGTCAGGACAAAGAGGGCACGATGAAGTGAAAAGAAACTGAGCATTAGGAATGCACCTTATCCGAGAGTCGGACTTGGTACCAGCGAGGAGTCAGACACGCGTGTCAATCCAGCACTCAGAATGCCCCAATAAAATTTCATTATTGTGAGGATAAGGCACCAATTTTCCCAACACCCGCAAGACAAGAAATAGGATTGGGGACCCAAAAAGTGGGCTTGAGGACCGGTTTGGGACCGAAGACGAAAAAAGGGTGCAACACTGGGACTTCCCGGGAGGTCACCCATCCCAGTACTACTTCGGCCCAAGCACGCTTAAATGCGGAGTTCTGATGGGATCCGGTGCACTAACGCTGGTATGATCACACCCTACATTGAATTCTTGCACCTTAGACTTTGCACATGCATTAGAATTGCACCGTTTATAGAATATGCATTATCTAGCACTCAGAACACACGTTATGCATGTCAGGACTAAGAGGGCACGAGGAAGTGAAAAGCACTCGAGCATTAGGAATGCACCTTATTCAAGACTCGAATGTGGCACCATTGGGGAGATAGACATGGGTTTCTATCCAATGCTCAGAATGCACCATTAAAATTTGGTTATTGCAAGGATGAGACACCACTTTTCCCAACACCCGCGAGACAAGAAATAGGATCAAGGACGCAAAAAGTGGGCTCAAGGACTGGTTTGGGACTGAAGATGAAAAAAGGGTGCAACACTGGGACTTCCCGGGAGGTCACCCATCCTAGTACTACTCTGGGGTGAGTGCACTTAACTGTGGAGTTCTGATGGGATCCGGTGCACTAACGCTGGTATAATTGCACCCGACATTGAATTCTTGCATCTTAGACTGAGGACATGCATTAGAATTGCACCATATATAGAATGTGCATTATCTAGCACTCAGAATGCACATTATCGATCTCAAGACTAAGAGTGCACACGTTAGCTAGCACTCAGAATGCATGCTATCCATGTCAGGACTAAGAGTGCACGTGTTATCTAGCACTCAGAACACACGTTATCCATGTCAGAACTAAGAGGGAACGAGGAAGTGAAAAGCACTCAAGCATTAGGAATGCACCTTATCCGAGACTCAGACTTGGCACTAGCAGGGAGACAGACACAGGTGGCTATCCAGCACTCAGAATGCACCATTAAAATTTGGTTATTGTGAGGATGAGGCACCACTTTGCCCAACACCTGTGAGACAAGAAATAGGATCAAGGACCCAAAAACTGGGCTCGAGGACCACTTTGGTACTGAAGATGAAAAAAGGTTGCAACACCGGGACTTCTCAGGAGGTCACCCATCCCAGTACTACTCTGGTCGAATTGTGCTTAACTGCAGAGTTCTGATGGGATCCGGTGCACTAAAACTAGTATGATTGCACCCGAATTTGAATTCTTGCACCTTAGGCTTAGCACATGCATTAGAATTGCACCGTATATAGAATGTGCATTATCTAGCAGTCAGAACGCACGTTATGCATGTCAGGACTAAGAGTGTACATGTTATCTAGCACTCAGAATGCATGTTATCCATGTTAGGACTAAGAGGGTGAGAGGAAGTGAAAAGCCTCGAGCATTAGGAATGGACCTTATCCGAGATAGACACGGGTGTCTCTCCAACACTCAGAATGCACCATTAGAATTTGGTTATTGCGAGAATGAGGCACCACTTTTCCCAACACCCGCAAGACAAGAAATAGGATGGAGGACCAAAAAAGAGGGCACGAGGGCCGGTTTGAGACCGAAGATGAAAAAAGGGTGCAACACCAGGACTTCCGGGGAGGTCACCCATCCCTATACGAATCCAGCCAAAGCGCGCTCAACTACGGAGTTCTGATGGGATCCGGTGCACTAACACTGGTATGATCGCACCCGACATTGAATTCTTGCACCTTAGACTTAGCACATGCACTAGAATTGAACCGTATATAGAATGTGCATTATCTAGCACTCAGAACACACGTTATCCATGTTAGGAATAAGAGTGCATGTGTTATCTACAACATAGAACATACGTTATCCATGTCAGGTCTAAGACTGTACACGTTATCTAGCACTCAGAACGCAAGTTATCTATGTCAGGACTAAGAGGGCACGAGGAAGTGAAAAGCACTCGAGCATTAGGAATGCACCTTATCTAAGACTCGGACTTGGCACCAGTGGGGAGATAGACACGAGTGTCTATCCAGCACTCAGATTGCACCATTAAAATTTGGTTATTGGGAGGATGAGGCACCACTTTTACCAACACCCGCGAGAATAGAAATAGGATCGAGGACACAAAAAGTGGGCTCGAGGACCGGTTTGGGACCGAAGATGAAAAAAGTGTTGAACACTGAGAGTTCCTGCAAGGTCACCCATCCCAGTACTACTCCAGCCCAAGTGCACTTAACTGTGGAGTTCTGATGGGATCTGGTGCACTAACAATGGTATGATCGCACCTGACATTGAATTCTTGCATCTTAGACTTAGCACATGCATTAGAATTGAACTGTATATAGAATGTGCGTTATCTAGCAGTTAGAACGCACATTGTCCATGTCAGAACTTAGAGTGCATGCTTTATCTAGCAATCAGAATGCACGTTATCCATGTTAGGACTAAGAGTGCACGTGTTATCTAGCACTCAGAATGCACATTATCCATGTCAGTACTAAGAGGGCACGAGGAAGTAAAAAGCATTCTAGCATTAGGAATGCACCTTATTCGAGACTCGGACTTGGCACCAGTGGGGAGACAGACACGGGTGTCTATCCAGCACTCAGAGTGCACCATTAAAATTTGGTTATTGCGAGGATGAGGCACCACTATTCCCAACACTCGTGAGACAAGAAATACGATCGAGGATCTAAAAAGTGGGCTCGAGGACCGGTTTGGGTTCGAGGATGAAAAAAAGGTGCAACACAGGGACTTCTTGAGAGGTCACCCATACCAGTAATACTCCGGCCCAAGCGCGCTTAACTGCAGAGTTCTGATGGGATCCGGTGCACTAACGCTGTTATGATCGCACCCGAATTTGAATTCTTGCACCTTAGACTTAGCACATGCATTAGAATTGCACCGTATATAGAATGTGCATTATCTAGCACTTAGAATGCATGTTATCCATGTTAGGACTAAGAGTGCATGCATTATCTAGCACTCAGAACGCACGTTATCCATGTCAGGACTAAGAGGGCACGAGGAAGTGTAAAGCACTCGAGCATTAGGAATGTACCTATTTCGAGACTCAGACTTGGCACCAGTGGGGAGACAGACAAATATGTCTATCCAGCACTCAAAATGCACCATTAAAATTTGGTTATTGCGAGGATGAGGCACCACTTTTCCCAACACCCACGAGACAAGAAATAGGATCGAGGACCCAAAAAGTGGGTTCGAGGATGAAAAAAGGGTGCAACACCAGGACTTCCTTGGAGGTCACCCATCCTAGTACTAGTCCGGCCCAAGCGCGCTTAACTGAAGAGTTCTGAAGGGATCCGATGCACTAACACTGGTAAGATCACATTCGACATTGAATTCTTGCACCTTAGACTTAGCACACGCAATAGAATTGCTCCATATATAGAATGTGCCTTATCTATCACATAGAATGCATGTTATCCATGTCAGGACTAAGAGTGCATGCATTATCTAGCACTCAGAACGTATGTTATCCATGTAAGGACTAAGAGTGCATGCATTATCTAGCGTTCAGAACGTACGTTATCCATGTTAGGACTAAGAGGGCATGAGGAAGGGAAAAGAACTTGAGCATTAGGAATGCACCTTATCCGAGACTCAGACTTGGCACTAGCGGGGAGACAGACATGGGTGTCTATCTAGCACTCAGAATGTACCATTAAAATTTGGTTATTGCGAGGATGAGGCACCACTTTTCCCAACACCCACGAGACAAGAAATAGGATCGAGGACCCAAAAAGTGGGCTCGAGGACCGGGTTGGGACCGAAGATGAAAAAAGGGTGCAACACCGGGACTTCCCGGGAGGTGACCCATCCCAGTACTACTCCTGCCCAAGCGTGCTTGACTGTGGAGTTCTGATGGGATCCAGTGCACTAATGCTGGTATGATCGTACCTGACATTGAATTCTTGCACCTTAGACTTAGCAAATGCATTAGAATTGCACCGTATATAGAATGTGTGTTATCTAGCACTCAGAACGCATGTTATCCATCTCAGGACTAAGAGTGCACGCGTTATCTAGCACTCAGAATGCACATTATCCATGTCAGGACTAAGAGGGCACAAGGAAGTGAAAAGAACTTGAGCATTAGGAATGCACCTTATCCAAGACTTGGACTTGGCACCAGTGGGGAGACAGACACAGGTGTCTATCCAGCACTTAGAATGCACCATTAAACTTTTTTTATTGTGAGGATGAGACACCACTTTTCCCAACACCCGTGAGAGAAGAAATAGGATCAAGTACCCAATAAGTGGGCTCGAGGACGGGTTTGGGACCGAAAAAGAAAAAAGGGTGAAACACCAGGACTTCCCGGGAGGTCACCCATCCCAGTACTATTGCGGCCCAAGCACACTTAATTGCAGACTTCTGATGGGATCCGGTGCACTAACGCTGGTATAATCGCAACCGACATTGAATTTTTGCACCTTACACTTAGCACATGGATTAGAATTGCACCGTATATAGAATGTGATTTATCTAGCACTCAGAACACACATTATCCATGTCAGGACTAAGAGTGCACGCATTATCTAGCACTCAGAAAGCACGTTATCCATGTCAGGACTAAGAGTGCATGCATTATCTAGCACTTATAACGCATGTTATCCATGTCAGGACTAAGAGGGCACCAGGAAGTTAAAAGCACTCCAGCATTAGGAATGCACCTTATTTGAGACTTGGACCGGGCACCAGTGGGGAGACAGACACGGGTGTCTATCTAGCCCTAAGAATGCACCAATAAAATTTGGTTATTGCGAGGATGAGGCACAACTTTTCCCGACACCGGCGAGACAAGAAATAGGATCGAGGACTCAAAAAGTGGGTCGAGGACTAGATTTGGACCGGAGACGGAAAAAGGGTGCAACATCAGGACTTCCTGGGAGGTCACCCATCCCAGTACTACTCCGGCCCAAGTGCACTTAACTACAGAGTTCTGATGGGATCCGGTGCACTAATGCTGGAATGATCACACCGGACATTGAATTCTTGCGCCTTAGACTTAGCACATGCATTAGAATTGCATCGTATATATAATGTGCGTTATCTAGCACTCAGAATGCATGTTATACATATCAGGAGTATGGGTGCACGTGTTATCTAGCACTCATAATGCACATTGTCCATGTCAGGTCTAAGAGTGCATGCGTTATATAGCACTTAGAATGCACGTGATCCATGTCAGGACTAAGAGGGCACGAGGAAGTGAATATCACTCGAGCATTAGGAATGCACCTTATCCGAGACTCAAACTTGGCTCCAGCGGGGAGACAAACACAGGTGTCTATCCAGCACTCAAAATGCAACATGAAAATTTGGTTATTACGAGGATGAGGCACCACTTGTCCCAACACCCACGAGACAAGAAATTAGATCGAGGACCCAAGAAGTTGGCTTGAGGACTGGTTTGGGACCGAAGAAGAAAAAAGGGTGTGACAACGGGACTTCCCAGGAGGTTAACCATCCCAGTACTACTCCGGCTGTAGTGCGCTTAACTACGGAGTTTTGATGGGATGCGGTACACTAACGCTGGTATGATCATAGCCGACATTGAATTCTTGCACCTTAGAGTTAGCACATGCATTAGAATTGCATCGTATATAGAATGTGCATTATCTAGCACTCAGAACAGACCTTATCCATGTCAGGACTAAGAGTGCATGCATTATCTAGTACTCAGAACGCACGTTATCCATGTCAGGACTAAGAGGGCACAAGGAAGTAAATAGCACTCGAGCATTAGGAATGCACCTTATCCGAGAATCAGACTTGGCACCAGCGGGGAGATAGACAAGGGTGTCTATCCAGCACTCAGAATGCACCATTAAAATTTGGTTATTGCTAGGATGAGGCACCATTGTTCCCAACACTTGTGATACAAGAAATAGCATTGAGGACCCAAAAAGTGGGCTCGAGGACCGGTTTGGGTTCGAAGACGAGAAAAAGGTGCAACACAGGGACTTCCCGAGAGGTCACCCATGCCAGTATTACTTCGGCCCAAGCGTGCTTAACTGCAGAGTTCTGATGGGATCCGGTGCACTAACACTGGTATGATCGCACCCGAATTTGAATTCTTGCACCTTAGACTTAGCACATACATTAGAATTGCACCGTATATAGAATGTGCATTATCTAGCACTTAGAATGCACGTTATCCATATCAGGACTAAGAGGGCATGAGGAAGTGAAAGGCACTCGAGCATTAGGAATGCACCTATTCTGACACTCAAACTTGGCACTGGTGGGGAGACAGACACAAGTGTCTATCTAGCACTCAGAATGCACCATTAAAATTTGGTTATTGCGAGGATGAGGCAACACTTTTCCCAACACCCGCAAGACAAGATATAGGATCGTGGACCCAAAAAGTGGGGTCGAGGACCGGTTTTGGACGGAAGTTGAAAAAAGGGTGCAACACTGGGACTTCCCGGGAGGTCACTGATCCCAGTACTAGTCCGGCCCAAGCCTGCTTAACTGCTGAGTTCTGATGGGATTCAATGCACTAACGCTGGTATGATCGCACCCCACATTGAATTCTTGCACCTTAGACTTAGCACATGCAATAGAATTGCTCCGTATATAGAATGTACATTATCTAGCACATCAAACGCATGTTATCCATGTCAGGACTAAGAGTGCACATGTTATCTAGCACTCAGAATGCATGTTATCCATGTTAGGACTAAGAGTGCACGCGTTATCTAGCATTCAGAATGCATGTTATCCATGTCAGGACTAAGAGGGCACAAGGAAGGGAAAAGCACCCGAGCATTAGGAATGCACCTTATCCGAGGCTCAGACTTGGCACCAGCGGGGAGATAGACACGGGTGTTTATCCAGCACTCAGAATGCACCATTAAAATTTGGTTATTGCGAGGATGAGGCACCACTTTTATCAACACCCGCCAGACAAGAAATAGGATCGAGGACCCAAAAAGTGGGCTCGACGACCGATTTGGGACCGAAGATGAAAAAAGGGTGCAACACCGAGACTTCCCGGGAGGTCACCCATCCCAATACTACTCCAGCCCGAGCGCGGTTAACTGCGCAGTTCTCATTGGATCTGGTGCACTAATGCTGGTATGATCGCACCCGACATTGAATTCTTGCACCTTAGACTTAGCAAATGCATTAGAATTGCACCGTATATAGAATGTGCGTTATCTAGCACTCAAAATGCACGTTATTCATTTCAGGACTAAGAGTGCACGCGTTATCTAGCACTTAGAATGCATGTTATCCATGTCATGACTAAGAGGGCACGAGGAAGTGAAAAGCACTCGAGCATTAGGAATGCACCTTATCCGAGACTCGAACTTGGCACCAGCGGGGAGACAGACACGGGTGTCTATCCAGCATTGAAAATGCACCATTAAAATTTGGTTATTGCGAGTATGCGGCACCACTTTTCCCAACACTCACGAGACAAGAAATAAGATCGAGGACCCAAAAAGTGGGCTCGAGGACCTCTTGGGACTAAAAACACAGTAAGGGTTTTTGAATGTACCATATTAAAATTTTGCAGTTTGAGGCCTTTTAGGTGCTTTTTGAGCCTACTTTCCCGGTTTCATGTCTGAAGTTTCCCATGCATGTCAGGTGTTCATTATGCTTATTTTATCATTAGAAGACATCCCTGGTCATTAATTTCAAGTTTCAAATTGTTTCGTGATGTCTTGTTTTGAGCACTTGTCAAAATCTGCAAATATGCCTAAGTTTCAAACAGAGTACAGTAGCCCAGTTTGCTTTTTAATATCTTGCATCCAGAAATTTTTCATGACCCACCTCTTTGAGGTTGTTTAGTATGCATAACAAAGAACCTATGTTCCAATTTTCAAGTCTTTCCGAATTTGTTTGATTAGGTTTCGAACCTCTCAAAGTTGGTAGTTTGTTGTTGTCATGCACTTGTGTAACTGTTCAAATTTCTGGAAGGGCATGTTTGACCATTCATATCTTTGACCCAGTTGACCCTATGGAGAAAATTCCTTTTGTATCATATTCCAGATGTCAAATATCTCCAATGATCCAATTTTGAGGACATGACGAATCCGTTTGCTCAGTTTGCAAATGTGATTCCAAACACAACTTTTGTTGTTTTGCAAGTTGTGAAATGTGCAGATTGATCGGTACCCCTGTTCGTGATGCTATAACTTTTGATCCATGATCGATGAGCCTGAACGGGTTGTACCACTGTGTTCTATTCTGAAAATACTATAAGTATGCCAAGTTAAAGGTCTTGGTGAATCTTTTAGAATAGTTTCCCAGGGTCTTTCCATATGCACAAATCACTGTTTTACTGTGTTTTCCAGTTTGCAATTCGAAGAGCCTATCTTTGGCTGATTTCCAAATGTACTCGGTGATTCATCATGAGCCTTAATTGTGGAATTATACTCTTTATATGACAAAGAATAAGTGCCCCTGTTTCTAGATCTTGATATCATGTCTGGCCTAGTTTTCAAAGCCAAATCCGAACCCAGTTTCTATGTTTTTTACTGTTTCTTATCCTGATTTTTACTAACGGGTTGACTTTGATGATTAATTGCAATTGGTCATTTGATCATTTTGGCAAATTGATTATGGATTCACAATCCCTGTATGAAGGTGATTCTGTGTCTTGGATGCCAGGTCTTGAAAGTTTCATCTGGTCAGTTTTAGAAGACAGTTCTAGAGCCAATTTGTGTGAGCTTGGACATTGCGGACATGATTTGTTTCTAAGTGGCAACTTTGATTGGTTTCATCTTTTGGCTCATGTCTTTCTGAGCGATCTTCTTTGGCAAGCATATTACAATGTTGGAGGTAAACTTGTGTTTCTGATGGTACTCCCCGGTGAGGCTATCTGATCAGTTTTCAAAGCCATTTTTTTGGGCAAGTTAGTGTGATGAGTCAATGTTGCAGAAGTGCAAAGAAATGGATATTGTGTTTAAATATCTGATGCATTGTGGTTACATTTCATCAAGTATTTGCATCTGGATGCTGCTCATGGGCTGAATAATCGGATCTCTGACATTGCAATAAATTGGGCTGGTGGTCTTCATCATGCTAAAAGGTGATGTTAAGGAGGTTGGAGAAAGAGAAGGCAAGTATTATACTATCAATGTCCCACTTAAAGATGGAATTGATGATGCCAGTTCTACACGGCTCTTCAAAACTATAATTTCCAAGGTAGTGGAAGCGTATTAGCCAGGTGCTATAGTTCTTCAATGTGGAGCTAATTCACTCACCGACGATCACCTTGGCTGCTTCAACCTTTCCATTGATGGTGCTTATCTCCCTGACATGCACAATGTGTGAGAATAGTGAAGAAATTAAATTTGCCACTATTGGTTATAGGGGGAGGAGCTTACACAAAAGAGAATGTTGCTCGTTGCTGGGCAGTAGAAACTGGAGTACTTCTTGATACAAAGCTTCCTAATGAAATCCCCGATAATGATTACATCAAGTACTTCTCACCAGATTTTTCTTTAAAGATCAACACTGGGAATATGGAGAACATGAATAGCAAGACATATTTGAGCACAATTAAAATGCAGGTTCTTGAGACTTTAAGGGTTATTCAACATGCTCCGAGTGTATAGATGCATGAAGTGCCACCTGACATATATATTCTGGATTTTGATAAAGATGAAGTCACAGACCATTTTGGGGCTTGTATAAAGTATAGTCTACACCAGTTTGCGCCCAGTGAAGGAAGAAGAGGGCATGATATATAAGAGAAATCTAGGTATGAAGAGGCTGAATAAATGTAGAATGCATAAAGAAAACTGAAGAAACTTTCCATGCAATGAGAAGTTATTGTATTTATGAAGAACCATGTTCCATATAGATGCTCTGTGTAAACCAAGTGGGGCACTGCCAATCCATGAAAATGAAGATGTGTAGGAAGGTAAGTGCCAACAGTGGTTTGGAAATCATGCATTGAACAAGTGGGGATTGTAAGGGAAGATATGAGGTCCCACATATTTGTTTATCTAAGAGATCAAAACCAGGAAAAAGACAATAAAGGAGGATTCACACTAATTTAAAGAGGATCCTTTTACATTACTAAAAGTTGCAATGTTTGTTTGTAAAGTTTTGTTCCTTGTTAGACATACTACTATTATGAATTTCTCAGAATGAGAGTGTAGATTTGTTCTATGTCTTTGAGTATTACTCATCGGAGCTTGTGGCTTATGTGTGCACGGTACTGGACATAGTTCCTGTAGGCTCTCTAGAATACATAATGAATGGAGATTTTCTTCAAAAGATGGTAATTTTGATGAAATTCAAAGATTGTCAAGGCAGTCCAGCCACTTCCTGTTCGATCGTTCTTTCCAAAGGAGATGTTGTTCTTCATATTGCGCAAGGAATAGAAAGAGATTGCCTCATGTAAAATGAAGGCTCATGTGTATATAACTTGAGGCCTCATGTGAGTAGCCAAGGACCGGTGTATACAAAGCAGGAGTGTGCGTAGGATTAGATGTGCTTGGTATTTAGATTGCCAGCACACAAATAAGTAAGGCAGCGTGAGTAAGGGAAGCTCACGCTCTAGGAGGAGGTTGCTACTTGAATTGGAAGGCAATGCACATAATGGACTGGGCTGCAGATGTTAAGGGGTTGCCATGGGTATTAGAAATCCTTACACATTTGAAGTACCCAGGCCATAGGGAATTACCAGCGCGTGAATAACCATGGAGGGGCCTCACAAGATTTAATGTGTATGCCAGTCTCAAAACAAAGACATAGGGGCCTCATCCATTAAATGTGAGCAAATAAATAGAGGGGGCATGTTAATGGAGGAGACCACCAATGCTCAGCTCGGCAAGGTTAAGCCTTTGCGTAAATACAAACAGAGAATGGTATAATGAGAAGAGGTTGTGCAGTGTCAAAATCAATATATCTCACATTGATTGAAAAGCGGCCTTCTAGAGAGTTTAAATACATCAACACTTAGTATGCAATGTAAAGAAGGAAGCTAGGGGCGCTTGGTGGGCCCGCTAGTTTGGTTGGAGTACTCTATGCGGCGATAGGCCCACATAGTTTGAGCTAAGATGCTAGAAGGCATTTAAAACTGTGAAATGAATAATCCCACATTGATGCCGAAATAGGTATGTTAGATGTTTAAATACAAGGCAACATACAATGAAGGTAAATTGAAATGGAGGAGGCTCTGCCTGTCTGCATGACTGCCCAAAGATGCCTTGATTTTTGTGCCTGCGCCTAGTAGGTAATTTTGTAGGAATGGATGTAGGGAGGTGAGGTTCAGAGGGTACATGTGGCATGCATTCACGCAGTCGTGAGAAGGAGCATGCAGTCAGCTGAACATCTGGCGACCTGGAGATGACCGCAGTTGCTGATTCGCTAAATACTTGGTAGTCAAGACTAAACAATCTGCGATTCAGAGATTAGTGCGATCACGTGGTCGCTAGAAAACTAGCGGTTAGAGGCTAACATTCAGCGATTCAGAGATTAGTGTAGTCACCAGTTCTCTGAGTAATGATTGTTAAGCCCAGACAATTTGGAGAATTGGAGAATGGGCTTAGTCTCCCATTCTCCGAATGTAACCTGTGATTAAGACTTCATTCTGAGAACTTGAGAATTGCCTTATTCACCAGTTCTCTAGATTAAACTACGGTTAAGGATTTGATTCAGAGACTTAGAGAGTGCATGTAGTTGCGGATTCTCCCAATCAGTGGGTCAACTTGAGGTTTGTTCGAGGATGCAATAGCATGATGACACTTGTCAATTTCTGGTGCTTTCTGTTGCAGGTAATTTAAAATGATTAAAATGCCAGGATTTAAAAGAATTTGAAAAACTGATATAGTCGAAACATTTGAATAAAATTCAAAAACTTAAAAGATAGAGTTGTTCACAAAAAAGGGGCTTGGAGATTCATTTTTTATCCAAAATATGAAGTGTTATATATCGCCAGAAAGGTCTCGAAATGAGGAATCTAATGGTGGTAATATTTTTCAATTTCAGGATAGTTGATGAGAGCAGTTAAGGTTTGAAGTCCGAGAATCAAGATCAGATCAGATCAGATCGAACATGATTATAGATGTGGATCAGTTTGGAAAATCAGTTGTAGATCAGAGAAGAGGAAGGCTGAAGATATTTTATGCAAGATGGACAGCTGTCAGTTGGTTTCCAGCTGATTCAATTCTGCTATATCTCAATTTTCTTTTGATTGTACAAGGATGTTGAAAATTTATGCTGCTAGGACAGATTCAGGCTTCTGAGTCTTATATTTTGTGTTCATAGTTTTGTAATGTACAATTTCAGATAACTTTTAATGAAAATAATGGAATCCCTATTCAATTCTTGTTGATGTCTTTGTGTATCTGTCTTAGTTCTTGCGTGTTAGCTTGTAAGGCATTTTGATGCACTGGCTATAAGGTAATTGTGATCTTGTTTTTAAGTTTCTTTCAAGGAGAGAGTCAATCTTGAATACAAGTTCTGAGAATTTAAGGTTTATACATGAATTTGATGTCTAGGTATTGAAGCGAGAGGAATGGTTTGCAAGGCATTTCATTCAGGGTTTTGAGTTGGTGTTAAGGTTTTTTGGGATTGCATATTTGTTTGACTCTATTGCCCAATAGATAAGGCACTGGTTTTGGTTTGAATAGTAGTTTTCTTCATCAATCATAAATTTAAACCACTTTACATTTCCAGTTTAAGAGCATTAATGTACGTAAGTTGCATTGAATAATGCAAATGCTTTTGGTGATTCCTTGTAGAAGTGAATCTGATAGGTTAGCCTGCCTGAGCCTCTGGGTTTGAATAGAAGAAGGGTGAATATCCTTGTCATAATTGTTAGATTAGGTGAAAAACTAATCTCCCAAGAACACCTACATGCATAACCCTGTCACATGGAAGAAGCAAAGAACAGAAAGCAAGAAAATCATGGAGGCCAAAAAGCCAGAGACATCATATGCACAATCAAAAAACAATCTATTATGAATAATGCATTGAGTTGCTGAAAAATACAAAGAGGGAATCCTTATAAAAGGATACCAAAACCCTAAAGGAGAAAACCCTAAAGAATAATAAGATGCCTAAGTCTAACTTAAGTGTAGAGAATAATAGACTAATAATTAAATAAATTAATTATTAGCTATAATATGACTACTCTAACACCCCCCCTTAAGTGTAACTTAGGGAGAAGCTAAACAACTAAGGACTAAAAGATGCATGAAAAAAAAAATGTATGAAAGAGCTATAGGTCCCGGCAACAAGGCCTGATCAGGTACCCAAGTACAAGAAATAAACTAGATGAAGGAAACAAAGCCTCCAATCTAGGGAATGTCCCAAAGAAAGGAACAAGAAAGAGCATGAAGCATCTCCGAAGCATGAAGCTGCAAACACTGTCAGAAGAAACTGCTGGAACCCCCACTGAAGTAGTGCATGACCAGGTAGAGAAGACAAAGTCTGAAGAGCTGATCAATCAAAGAGGTGGCCTCCAAAAGTAGGAATGAATGAGTGTCTATATAGTAGATGATCCATCTCACCGAAATGCATAGGTGCCTAGCCACTGCATTTGCCTAGTACATAGGAACAAAAATTGTATATGTAGATCACTCAATCGAACCAAGGAAGTAATAGAACCAACAGGTGAACCCCCCCCCATAATGCTAAATAGGGAGAGGGGTGACAGGAACACTGAAATGCAATGCCAGAAACATCTGCAAGAAGAAGAATCAGGAACACCAACAGTGCAATAGAAGTACAAGCATAGGATAAAAGGCAGTGTCATAGACACACAACATGGGCTAATGTCATGGAAGGTACACTCACTTGACAAAGGTGGATGAGCACAAAAGGCAAAACATCATAACCCCCCATGGCACTTTATAACTAAGTGTGAGTACAAACAAACATAAGGAGTACAAGATCCCAGTTATGCAAAAGTAGGCACTTTATCTCAGTGCATTTACAGAAAAAAGGAATGCAACAGAAGAGAAGCATACAATGCTTAGAAGTCAGAAAGAAGAGTGAGCTAGAAGAACAGAAGAAGAGATCCTAGGACCTGTAGAACCTAAGTAATCCACCAGAGTGCGAAAGTGCAAAACTTAGAGGAGAGAAAACTTGGAGCAGAATCTGGATAAAAGACCCTTGCAACTGAATAACTCACAAAACCAGCTTTCCAACGATATAGGGTGAGCCCAAAAAAGAGTCCAGATGAGCGAGATATGGCTCCCGGAAGGCAAAAAATAAATATCACCATTGATAGAAAAAAAAATATCAAAATAGCAAATTCAAAAACTCTAACCTCCATAATTGGAAAGAGCTCGGAAAGAGCTTTCTGATGATATAAAGAAGTCCAAAAAAGACCTCCGTATGCTCCAAATAGAGCAAAAAAGGCCCAAGTACCCTTTAAAAGCTCCAAAAAAAAAATTTAAGCCCTTGGGGCTAGAAAAAATAGAGCCCTTGGGCGCATGGCGTGCGCAGGGGGCTAAACTCAGAGCATGGCCCTCGGTCATCCATGTGACCGCTGCAAAGGGCCGCGGGGCTTAAAACCCCGCCAGGTGGCCGGGGGGCGGAGCTGGGCGCTGGCGGAGCGGAGCGCTGGGAGTGGAGAGCTGGGAGCTGGGCGCAGGCCGGCGGAGCGGAGAGCTGGGCGCGGAGCGGCCGGTGGTGGCGGAGCGGAGGGAGCCCGGTGGCCGGTGATGGGGGTAGCGGCGGGGGCCGCGGCAGCGCTTGCAGCTGCTAGCGGCTCGGCAGAGGCCGCGGGGTGGCGCCCGGGTGGCCGCCGGGTGGCGCCCGGGAGGCCGCCCCCTAGTAAAAAAAATTTTAATTTTTGAAAATCATCGTCTCGATCCACGTGCCAAGTCATACGACCTGGTACCCAAAAATTTTTGCCTCAAATTGCAAAGGTGTCCAAAATGGACAAATTTTATATGGATTCTGGGGTTTTTGGGCTTTCTGGATGCAATGGTGGCATCCGTTTTTGCTCAAAATACCCCCAAAATTTTTTTTTCTTTTTTGCAAGCAAAAAAGAAACAAAAAATAACATCCTGCAGAGAATACCAGAACTGAAATTTTTTTGAAACCCTCCTGCTTCTGAATCACTTCAACAAGACACGAACAGTGAGCAACAAGATGACTCTGATACCATGTTAGATTAGGTGAAAAACTAATCTCCCAAGAACACCTGCATGCATAACCCTGTCACATGGAAGAAGCAAAGAACAGAAAGCAAGAAAATCATGGAGGCCAAAAAGCCAGAGACATCATATGCACAATCAAAAAACAATCTATTATGAATAATGCATTGAGTTGCTGAAAAATACAAAGAGGGAATCCTTATAAAAGGATACCGAAACCCTAAAGGAGAAAACCCTAAAGAATAATAAGATGCCTAAGTCTAACTTAAGTGTAGAGAATAATAGACTAATAATTAAATAAATTAATTATTATCTATAATATGACTACTCTAACAATAATCCATTATTTTTCATGTCTACATAAAGGGTTTAGTGAGAAAGTGTTGTGTATGTAGATTTAATATGTATTAGGTACACCTGCCTGGGTTTGTGGAGCCCAAAGTGTAGAAGGAGTTTCTCCTTGTCAATTAGTCTTTTCTTGCTCGGAATCATGAGTTTAGGAATCATAGAGTTCAATTGAAGCATTTAAGGCTTGTAACAGGATTCTTGCAAGAAAAATAGATAACAAATTGGTGACTCTACTAGGGATGAAATAAATGATAGCAAGTTGAAGATGTCCAATTCCTTGCTTTGTTGAATCATCCCAGGGTCTGGTCCAGTTTGGATATAGAGTTAGTTGTTTTCAAAAATTGTTATATCTTCTCACTCAATGTGAGTGGCAACTCTGAGTCTCTGTTTGATCAGTGTTTTGTAATTTGAAGTTGTGATGTATTCTATGATCCTGACAAACAGAAATCTTGTGAAGTTGTTTTGTGTTTGCTGATAAAGATGGTCCAGATTTGAGAGAAGGTTCTCAGCTGGTTCCAATTTTGTCCTCTGAAAAGAGGTGGCGGCTCTACAAAGATTTTAAAGGTGATTTGAGGAAGGTTTTCGATCATTATTTTACACCAGCAACAACACTTCCAGGTAATCTTTTATCAAAGTACAAAAAGTCCCTTAATAAGTGAATCAATCACCAAAAAAAAAGGAAAAAAATTGTTTCAAAGTTTGTCATACTTTCTAGTTGAAGTTTCAGTTTCAAGAAGTCAGAAGTATGCTATGGTTATGTGAAGATAATGATTGCATAAAGTCAGATAAAAATTTCTGTGACCGAATATGATGTGTTGATCAAATAAATGGTTAAAATGGAAATTCTAGCATTCATGAAGCAAGATATTTTTTCTAAATCTGAAGTTTATGAGCAAGATCTTGGAAGTACTAATATAGAAAAAGATACTGCATCGAGTTGGCAAAGAGTCCAAGATAAAGCCCTATTGATTTTGAGAAAAATGGTAGGAGAAAAGAAAGAAGATTCCACATATTCATTTTATCAAAGGTTTTCTAGTACAGTTGATAAGCTTATAGTGGATATTGATTTCCCAGAGTTAGAATGGGTGCAATTATTTGTAGAGCTTTGTGTGCCGGAATCTTGTGATTTGTCAGCTTCTTGTATAGAAGAAATATCTAAATGTGTTAGAACATGGATATATGACATTGAAGATGTTGAATCTAAACTTAGTTCTACTGATGCTGAGTCTACTTGTGCTAGTAGTGTTGATTATAATGCCGACATTGAAGTCTATGAACAACAAAACAATGAGGAAGAATCTGTAACTAGAAGTGATTCTATTGAGTTTGTAGAATTCACTTATTCTCAGCATATAGATGATGATTTCTTGTTTCAACTTGAAAATGACTCATGTGAACAACAAGATTTTGAATATGATGCAGATGAAAGTGATACTGAATCTTTTGCACAAAATGATATAAATCAAGAAGTCTTGTCTCTTGTTTCCAACAAGGAAGATGTATTCAACTTTGAGCAGGAGATCAAAGAAAATGGACAAGAAGTTCAATGCCCACTAAGTAGTGAGAAGATTTCAAAACTCCTAGATGCTAATTTTCAAAGATATGCACACACATTTGATTTTAGAGTTTCATGACTGTCAGACATATGTTTTGATAAAGAGAGTATTAGCGAGGGCATGAAATGTGAAAAATGTGATGGGTGTCTTTCTCCTATTTTTGAAGTTCATGACGTGCAAGTTAAGAGTACATATGATTATGATGGATTTTTTACTATCATGTATGATGAGTATGAGGATGTATGTGCTGCTATAGATTCAGGTTTTCATGAATCTACTCTCACTAATTCTTGTTTGGGCCATGATGTTGAGGAGAAAGACAAATCTAAATGTGTAGTTTCAGATTTACAACTAAATGATGAACCATTATTTGATGATGCTATCCCTTGTGTACAATATGCTGATAGGAGTTATGATCAGCAAGATTTCTTTGATTTATTGCAATTAGTTTTTTGTTTAGAGGCATTCTATTTGAGTTTGCAAACTAATGTTCAGAATGTGGATGTTTCCTGCCATGAGAGTGGGCTGGATTGTTTCTTTTTCCAGCAAGTCAGCAATAGGGAAGGGTGTGATGATGTGATGTCACACAATTATCATCATTCTTAGTACTTCGGTGACTTTGTTTTGCCAAGTAATGATGAGTTTTCTGATTGTCTTTTGTTTGATGTGCTAAAGGTGAATGATAGTGTTTTTGATCAAGCACATGGAAACAATAATTTGAGTTTACCTCTAATGCATGGAGATGAAAATAAGATGTTTGAAAGAGGTAAGAACTAAATTCAGTTTTGGGGATTTGAGCATTTTTAAATAATCTTCATGTTTGTACAGTTGTTTTCTTTCCCTTCAGTTGTGTGTCATCTTTTCTTTCAATAAAGGGATTCCAGTTTGAGAAGAGAATAAGGGAAAAGAGAGAGAAAATAAAAGAGAAAAATTTGATTTCAAGTTTGATTGGTCTACTTCTACCAAAGATTCTGATGTTCTCTATGTGCCCACATGGGGCACATGTCCATAGTCAGAGCCACTATTGGGACTAAAAACACAGTAAGGGTTTTTGAAAGTACCATATTAAAATTTTACAGTTTGAGGCCTTTTAGGTGCTTTTTGAGCCTACTTTCCCGGATGCATTTATGAAGTTTCCCATGCATGTCAGGTGTTCATTACCCTTGTTTTATCATTCGAAGACATCCCTGGTCATTAATTTCAAGTTTTAAATTGTTTCGTGATGTCTTGTTTTGAGCACTTGTCAAAATCTGCAAATCTGCCAAAGTGTAAAACAGAGTACAGTAGCCCAGTTTGCTTTTGAATATCTTGCATCCAAAAATGTTTCATGACCCGCCACTTTGAGGATTTTTAGTATGCACAACAAAGAATCTATGTTCCAATTTTCAAGTCTTTCCGAATTCGTTTGATTAGGTTTCGAACCTCTCAAAGTTGGTAGTTTGTTGTTGTCATGCACTTGTGTAACTGTTCAAATTTTTGGAAGGGCATGTTTGACCATTCATATCTTTGACCCAGTTGACCCTATGGAGAAAATTCCTTTTGCATCATATTCCAGATGTCAAATATTTCTAATGTTCCAATTTTGACGTCATGATGAATCCGTTTGCTCAGTTTGCAAATGTGATTCCAAATGCAACTTCTGTTGTTTTGCAAGTTGTGAAATGTGCAGATTGATCCATACCCCTGTTCGTGATGCTATAAATTTTGATCCATGATTGATGAGCCTAAATGGGTTGTACCACTATGTTCTACTCTGAAAATACTATAAGTATGCCAAGTTAGAGGTCTTGACAAATCTTTTAGGATACTTTCCCAGGGTCTTTTCGTATGCACAAATCATTGTTTTACTGTGTTTCCCAGTTTGCAATTCGAAGAGCCTATCTTTGCCTGATTTCCAAATGTACTTGTGTGTGTGAAAATTGTACCTGATTTGTAGACACAACACTTCAGTAAAACATTAGAGGTTAGAAAAACTGAAATCGTGCAATGAATTGAAAGCTAAACTAACCAGGTGATTTACTGTCTTCTAATAGGTGCGAGTATGATGTTCTCAGATTGTATCGAGATCAGTGACCTTAACGACACCTAAATGAAGGATTTGAATGCAAAAGATGGATATGGAATGAATGCAAAGTAATCTATTTTTTTTGGATTTTAGATGCAATAATATGAGAAATCTGATATGAAATCTAATCTAGAATGAATTGATATGAAATTGATCCAACAATGATATGAAAAAGAATCTAAATGAATGTAAAAACCAAATTGATCTCACAATAGCCTTGATTTGCAATAAGCTTTGATTCTCCAAATTCCAATTCTTCAAAATAGTTGTGCAATTCATAGACGACTTTGGCAGAGTAAGCTCAAAAAATTATGAGATTCTGTGGATTTGAGAGATGATTTGTGAAGAGCTAAAGCCTTGATTTTATAGAAATCCAGGGCTTTGAGGATGCATGAAAGAAAGCCATAAATCACTCAAATAAACTCAACTTGATTTTTTAGTTATTTGAAAATAAAGATAATTTAATTCACAAAAACATGCAAATCATGCAAAAATAGCTTTTTAACTCAAATTAGAAGTTTAGATCAACTTTAAAACTAAAAAATGATGTTGAGTTCCAAAAAGTCAATAACTTGCATTGATTTTCTGATTTGGAGTTTAACTACTCTTTGATTGTGCACATGGATAATTATGAATTAATAAATAAATAAAGTGATTTATTCTCAACTTAACTGATTTTGAAAAATAAAACAATTGATTTATGGGTTAATCAATCATTTAATCAAACTTTTATTCAAAAACAATATTATTAAAAATTGACAACTTGCTTTAATTAATTAAATAAGAATTTAATTAATTATTCATAGGATTTTGGATTTATTGTCAAAATTAAATAATACGATTTAGGAATAAATAGAATTAACTTCAATTAAATAATTAAGTGGCAGTATTAAATCTAATTAATTAAATATTTAGAATATTCACTTAATCAAACTTTAGGATAAATAGGATTTATCGCCAAATAATCATTAAATTAAAGATAATTATGATGATTAGGAATATTACTAGGAATATTCTCCGATGCAGAATTTAAGATAATTAATTAGGATTCGATGATGTGCAGATGTGCCTTTGGTTAGGACTTTGATGTCGATTTCGTTCGATGTGTCGATATAGAGGTTAATGAACCTATAGCCCATTTTTGGGTTATTACATTTTGCCCCTCTTTGAATTACTGTGCGAAGCACAATGGTTCAAAGACAGTCTGTGTATGATGTTTGAAACTGATGATCTGATATGAGATTGCAATTGATATGAAAAAAAAACTATGATATGAGACAAAGATTGATTGAAAGATTCGAAGATATTAGGTCTTGAATGACCAAAGATAGTGGAAACTATAAAAGTAATGAACCAATGATTGCAAAGAAGTGTCAAAATGCCTGATTTCGAACCTTATGATTGTGAAGAAGTGAGTGACCAATTCCAAACTTGATTGTCCTTAGAAGAATCATGTAGGTATCACATCTGAACCCTTCAGTTACCGAAGAATCAAGGAAATAAAACAATTGAACCAATAGTTGTAAAAACTGATACAATTTACAAGATTAAGAGAATACCTGATTGATATGGATCTTGATGAATCTGATATGCCCCGAGCGATGATTGATTTGCCCCAAGCGATGAGGTTTTTTTTTTTTTTTTGATGAATCAGTAACTAGACGTGGTTGTTGTCTTGATTACTAAAGAAATATATGATTTCAGCAAAGATATGATTTCAAATTAGATTACAGACTTTGAATGATGTGCAATACCATGCCCCCTTCAGGATTAAAATTGAAATCTAACAAGAAAAGTCAGTGTTGATAGTTTAGAAGCATGTTAATTGATTTGAGAAGTGGTTAAACACATCTGGGAACACATTCTACATCGTATAGAGGTCCAGATGACCAAGTTTGACTAGGTTTGACCATGAGTTGACCATGGTTGAAATTTTGATAGTTTGATGGAAGATAATCAGTTAAGTTGAAAAATGGATTTCTACTATGATTGAAGGTTGATTATGCAAGTAGTTAATAATATAAACAATCTCAGATTTTGATTTTGATCTCGAAAAAGGATTCCACTTGTTTCGTTGGAGGAACCTTCATGTGAGATTCGACTCTTGTTAGATTTGAAGATGCGATTTGAAGAATCGTTTAAGCATTGAAGTTCATTTAATCATTGTGAGATCATGCACAGTGCAAAATGCAAAGAGACATGCAGAATGAAATGCAACCTAAGACCTAGGACCTACTCACTGATCATATGTCAATTTGTTATCATCATTGAACTTTTAGGTAACCTGATAAATCAATACAATGCCCACTAGCTATGAAACCATAGACATATGAATATTAATTTGTATGCAGAAGAATCAATACAACACCCACTGGCTAGGCAACCATGGACATATGAATATTGATTTTGTTTTCGGAATGTCAGATTAGATATAAGCACCAAGGCACAAACGCCAGGATGACCTGAATATCATGTCCATTTTGATATAGCAATTTGTATAAGCATCAAAACATAAACATCATGATGACCTAAATACGCCTTGTGTTCAAACACATCAAACAATCAAGAGATCATTCTAAATCCAATTTGAATTACCCGTAGTGACCCTTTATCATTCACATCCTTAGGTAAGATCACGTTTCACAGTAGGAGAAAGAACTCACTCAAAAAGACAATAGTTAGATCAAACTTCCTTGAATTTTCCATGTATCAATGGTCGAGGTACGCATGGCCATCCAATTTGAGATAGAGGCTCTTACAGTCAGACACCATTTCAATCTAGAATTTCCAAAGTTGTTAGATTTTCACATACAAGCAGAAGACAAAGAAAAGATTATGCCCCCAGTCATCACTCTCTAAATCTTGTAAAGGACATCATCGAAGAGCTCGAAGGGACACAATATGCAAAAATCTCAATGCGAATCAGTAAGCATATAAGGAGATAAAAGCATGTAAAAAGAATAGATTGTTTTCAGTTGAGTTTTGATGTTTGATTGCATTGTTGATGCAAAATCCTTTCTGGAGACAAGATTGACTGACTGACTCACATATAGCTTCAAAGGACTCTGACTAGATATGACACGTCTAAAGTATACTGGAGACCATAGGATATGATTGTGATTGCCCCCAAGTGTTAAACATTGATAGGATACATACGCTTGAGCTGATTGGTGTACAAACTGACTTATTGAGAACAAGAATGCAGAAACAAACCGGGAGATATGTACAAACTAAAGCAAGACTAAAAGCTGGGAATGACCAAGATTGCACTGATAGATGGAGCATTTTGAAACAAGTGGTGCCTGTTTGCCGGGTTTTCACCATCTTGGCAGAGATTCTATTTTTGCTACCAAGGTGCCTGTTTCCAGGTTTTCACCAAGGCACTTTTTTTTTTTCTCATTTTTTTGTATTTTTCATTTTTTTGTACTTTTGATATTTTTTTACTTTTTTTTTGCGAATCATCAAGGTTCCTATTGCTAGGTTTTCACCAAGATGTTCATTTTTTCAGGACTTTTTCTAATTTTTATAATTTTTTCAGAACATTTTGCCATAGACTGAATGCTTTAGGCATAGAATTTCTTTAGATGGAGAATGTTGATTGGTTCTCAGAGCTGTTCTCTTTCAGTCGTTGAGAGTTTATAGGCACCAGAGCCAAAAGTAGCAGTGATTACAAAGGGACCCAGCCAATAGGGTTCAAACTTCCCATTGTGTTCTCGATGGGATTATTTTTAAGATTTTCTCTCGAGACTAGATCACCAACTTGAAATTCTCTGTGTCTGACTTTCTTGTTGTAGCCTCTAGACATTCTCTTCTGATATAATCTGAGATGATCATACGCTGCTTGTCTGTGCTCATCTAGTAGTTCAAGTTCTTGCAACCTAGACACTCTGTAGTCATCATCAATTACTAGACCATGCATTCTGATTCTTAGTGATGGGATTTTGACCTCAATAGGCAATACCGCTTTAGACCCATAAACTAAAGTGAAAGGTGTAGCCCCATTAGGTGTTCTGATACTTGTTCTATAGGCCTAGAGAGCTGGATTGATCATGAGATGCCAGTCTCTTCTTGCTTTATTAATTGTTCAGTGTAAGATTTTCAATAGATTCTTGTTAGAAGCTTCTACTTGTCCATTCCCTTGAGGATAGTAGATAGAAGACAATGTTGTGTGATCGTGAATTTGGCACATAAATCATCTAGGTCTTTGTTCTTGAATTGGCGACCATTATCTGTGATTATGGAATGAGGTATCCCATATCTGCATATGATATAGTTCAATATGAACATAGATATTTTCTTTCCAGTTGCTTGTGTCAAAGGAATTGCTTCTACCCATTTTGTAAAATAATCTGTAGTTGTGATTATATGGGTATGTCCATTAGAAGAATGAGGATGAATCATCCCAATAAGATCAAATGCCCATTGATGGAAAAGCCATTACATTGTAAAGGGGATTAGATCTCTCCCTGGAGCATGAATTAAGTTGCCATGCACTTGGCACTTTTGACAATTTTTAGCAAATTTGATAGACTCTTTCTCCATTTCAGGCCAATAGTACCCAACCCTAATAAGTTTTTGAGCTAGTGTTAAACCATTCGAGTGTGACCCACAAATACCATCATGGACTTCCTCTAACACATGTTGAGACTCTTCCCATTCTAAACATCTAAGTAGTGTACCATCTAGACCTCATTTGTATAGATCATGACCAATGATGACATATTGGGAGGCATTACGGATAAGGTATCTCTTTTCATGGCGGTTGAAGGTATCAGGAATGATTTGGTCTTGAAGACAGGAACATAGGTTTTTGTATCTGGATGAATCATGACCTACAATAGTGCAAATCATGCAGGTTTTGGGGGTGTCATATGCAGGATAAGATAGTGCTTCCACCAGGAACTTGTAGCGTAGCTCATGTTCAGGCTGCTGTAATAAAGTAGATAGTGTTTCCATTGCATCAGCAGCCTTGTTCTCCATTCTAGGAATTTTCTTAAATGTGATAGATATGAAATACTTCTTTAAATCATCTACCATTCTCTTGTAAGGAATGAGATTTTCATCTTTAGTTTGGTACACATCATTGACTTGATGAATAACAAGTTGAGAGTCTCCATAAATGTGTAGCTCTGTCACTCTCCACTCAATTGCTAGTTTCATACCATTCAAAAGGGCTTCATATTCTGCAATATTGTTTGTGCAAGGAAAATTTAATTTGAATGCTTTTGGGATTGAGTATCCTTGAGGATTTATGAACAATATGCCTGCTCTGGATCCATTTTGTGTATAGGAGCCATCAAAGAATAATTTCCATTCTCTAGAAGAAAGATGCATGATAGAGGAATCTGGAAATTCCATTTGTAGTGGTGTGTCATCAATCATAGGTGCATCTACTAATTGATCAACAATAACCTATCCTTTGATAGCTTTTCATTCCACATATTCAATGTCAAATTCACTTAAGAGCATGACCCATTTAGCTAATCTACCTGTGAGGGCAGCTTTGCTTAGGAGGTACTTGAGCAGGTCAATCTTAGCTACCAATTGTGTGGTATGAGCTAACATGTAGTGTCTCAATTTATATGATGCAAAGATCATAGCTAGACAAGATTTCTCAATCATTGAATAGTTCTTCTCATATGCAACCAATGTTCTATTGATATAGTATATAGCTCTTTCCTTTTTGTTCTCATCATGTTGTGCTAGCAATGCCCCCAGTGATGTATCTATTGCGGAGACATATAAGATCAATGGCTTCCCATGAATAAGAGGCATCAAGATAGGAGGATTTGATATATATTTCTTGATATGGTCAAAGTTCTTTTCACATTCTTCATTCCATGCAAAGGTTACACCTTTATGTAATGTTTTTGTAAAAGGTTGTGATATATCAGCAAGCTGTGATATAAATCTTCTGATAGATTGAACTCTTCCTTGCAAGGTCCTCATTTGACTAATATTCTTTGGAGGTTGCATTTCCATTATAGCCTTTACTTTAGCTGGAGATTGAACTCTTCCTTGCAAGGTCCTCATTTGACTAATATTCTTTGGAGGTTGCATTTCCATTATAGCCTTTACTTTAGCTGGATCAACTTCAATACCCTTCTTTGAGACTATGTATCCTAAGAGCTTTCTAGAAATGACACCAAAAGAACACTTCTTAGGATTTAGTCGGAGACTAAACTTTTCTATTCTATCTAGGATCATGCTCAAGTCCTTTAGATGTTCAGTTCTGATCATAGATTTTGCTAATGTTTCATCAACATAATCTTCCATGGTTTGATGCATCATGTCATGGAAAATAGATGTCATTGCTCTTTGATATGTAGCACTAGCATTTTTAAGCCCAAATGGCATGACATTCCAATAGAAGGTACCCCATGCACATGTGAGAGAATTTTTCTCTTGATCCTCTGGAGCAATTTTTATTTGGTTATATCCAGAGAAACCATCCATTAAGGAATACATCTCGAAACCCATAGTCATGTCCACTATCATATCAATGTTAGGTAGTGGAAAATCATCCTTAGGGCATGCTCTATTCACATCTCTAAAGTCTGTGCATACTCTGATTGAACTATCTAGTTTAGAAATAGGTACAATATTGGAGATCCACTCAGCATAGTCAATAACTCAGATGAATCCAACTTTTAGGAGCTTTTCTAATTCAGCTTTTACCAAGAGTGCAATATGAGGATGCATCTTTCTCAATTTTTTCTTGACAGGTTTTACATTAGGAGCTATAGATAAATGGTGCATGATAAGATTAGGATCCAACCCTGGCATATCTGAGTATTTCCATGCAAATTTGATCTTCTTTTTTGTTAGGAATGTAGTAAATTTTTCTTTTCTTCTTCTGATAATGATTGTGCTACATGTACCAATTGTGGTTCCTCTGTTTTACCCAAATTGATGGATTGAGTGGGCTCAATTAGAACTGGAGATTTGTCCTGTAAATGACTTAGAAGGACATCAAATATCTCATCCTTAGGAACCTTAGAGAGGTTTTCACCTTTGGATACATCTTTTATTTTTACTTTTGTAGGTTCTGAGACTGCCACAAAGTGGTTTTCACCCTCAGAACTCTTTTTCTTTTTATTCTTATTCTTATTTTTTTGACTAAGATATTTGATGTCTGACTCGGTCATGCTAACACTCAGTTCACTAATGGAAGTCCTCATAGGCTCAACTGTATTTAGGTAGCAAGCAAGGGCATAGTCATTCAGGAAGGTATAAATACCATGGCTCAGATTTGTGGAGGTTTGATCAATAAGGTCTGGATATTGGATAGTCAAAATAGGGAAAGATTGGGAGATAGTGTTTATGGATATGGATCTATCATCATTGGTCCTAACCCGATGCTCGAGTTCAAAGGTGATATTACAACTGAAGACATTCAATTTGTGAATAGGCTCAATGTCATTGTGGGAGTCCAATTCCACCATAGGTGGATCAGACTCAATAGGTTCATCATTTCGCTCTAGACTTACGTTGCGGTTAGGTGCATATTGGTGAATAACATCAACATGTTTCTTTGTAATCAGCTCATCTTCATCTGGTTCTGGAATGGCTCCCCATTCATAGTCATTTGATTCAGCTTCTGATTCAGGATCTCTAGGAAATCTTAGAACATGAGTAAAGTCAGGGTGAATACCCCAAGAAGGGTTACCCTCAGTTTCTGATTTGAATTCATACTCATGGGAATCAGTTTTAGAATAACTACCACCTTCTTCTTCTTGATTATTTTTGAGATTAGCTGGTTCTTGTGTTGTAACTATCTCTTGATTTATAGTAGGTTCTTGTGTTTCTACTACATTAATTCTTTTGATTGGATCATCTTTATCATCAAGAAGGTCTTTGATCTCCTTAGACAATTTTTCATAGGGGATGAGTTTTGAGTTATTTGAATCACTATCTGATGGTTTTTTTTCTTCTTTCTTAAGAAGAGGTTCTCCTGGTGTGATCTACTCTATGACATGAGAACAATTACCCTTGAGGTGATAGGGTTTCTTTGTAAAGCCTAGGCCAAAAGTATTCTTATTTTCTCTACCAATATGTGGGAGAGGTGTCACAAGACCTTTTCCTCTAACTCCTAGAGGTCCTTTACCTGAATATCCCATCTTAGCTATCAACTTATTTCCTGGACCGTATGACTTAGAAGGGATCTGTGGTGTTGTAGAGTTGCTAGTTTGAACATTGTGGGACTCAGTTCATCTTTGTATAGCCATGATAGCACAACTTCATCCTCTTCAAACTCTTGCTTGGATACTTGTTCTGCCACAAAATTCTTTTTATATGCTTCAAGAGGTTCCTTAGGTTCAGGCTTGGATTGTTTCAAAGATTGTCCATAAGACTTAGGTGAGATAGGGGGAGATGTCAAAGATAAGATTGGCTCCATAGTATATTATCCCATACTATTTTCTTTGATATTAACCTCTTTTGCAAGATCTTCCATTTTAGATGTGGATACTTCTTTAATTGATTCAATGGAAGATTCTCTGTTATTAGGCACAAGCTTATTAGTACTTTCCTTTAATGTATTGCAAGTTGTATTTAGATAGTAACCTCTACTCCTTCATAAGGAAACTTGAAACATTGATGGTATGTAGAAGGAATAGCTTGCATTTCATGTATCCATGGTCTCCCTAGGAGGATGTTGTAAGCCAAAGGTAGATCAAGCACTTGACAAATGGTATCTTTGATAACTAGATCTGCTCTAATAGGTAAGACAATGGTGCCTTTACAAGATCTTTCTTGTTCATCATAGGATTTTATGGTTATCCTCTTTTGAGGATCAATAGCCAATTCTGAAAATCCCAATTGTGTGATCAAGCTGTAAGAACAAATGTTTAGGCTAGCACCCCCATCTATCAACACACATTTGACTCTACGGTTCTAGATCAAGACTTCTATATGCAAAGGCTAATTATGTGGGTGACTCAAGGAGTTGTCATCTTCCTCTGAAAAGGAGATATATTGTGGAGATGTAAGATGTCCAACTATACTCTAGAACCTATCTAAATCAAGGTCATCAGGAACATTGGAACTGAGCAAAGCTTTGTCTAGTATGGCTCTGTGAGCTGGAGATATTTGAAGCAACTCAAACATGGAGATTTTGGCATTAATGTGCCAGAGTTGTTGAACAATTCTATAAGATGTAGGCCTTGTATCTTTAGAATTGGAAGATTTGGAAGCAACCTTCTGTTTAGAAGCAGATGAAAGGTTGAAGGGCACCTTAGAGACATTTGATGAATCTGGGATTTGTCCTTTCAGATGTGCTTGGGCTTGTGATCGAGTAACTGCATTGGTGGATTGATTTTGTCTATCTATTCTTACAATTGTGATGACATTGCAATGTTCTGAGAGATAGGGTTCAACCATATTGATGACAACATTATTTCCAGGGTAGGCATAGTTGACTTTTGCCCCCATATTAGGCTGAGAAGTTGAAACTCCTTGACCATGTTGTGGAAATGGTTCTATAAATGCCATATGATCATTATTTCTCTTAGGATTGTCAACTATGATGTCTCCATTATCGATCAGATCTTGAATGGTGTGTTTCAACCAGAAGCAGTTATACGTTTTGTGACCTTTACCTCAATGGAAATCACATAATTCATTTTCTCTCCACCATTTTGGCTTAGGCTTAGAATCAAGTGGTCAGATTGCTGGCAAAGAGATGATGTTATTAGCTAGTAGGGTTTTCATAGCTGATTCTAAATATTCTCCAAGAGGAGTGAACTTTCGATGTTTATCCCAAGATTTGTATTCTGGCTTCTTTTGGAATGGTTCAAATGACTTTTATTCTGAAGCTTTTATGGCTTGGGAACCAAGAGTCAGATTTTAGGTTGGTGCCTTTGATGGGGCATGGATAGTATCAACAATACCATCTGTGATGATGCCTTTTTTCTTGTTCCAATTTTTGTTCTTGTCTTTAGAACTGGATCCTGATTCGTACTTGTCTTTTTGAAGTGTGATTTCTCCTTTTTTCACAAGCACTTTTTCAATTTTGATAGCATTATCCACCATCTTATCAAAAGATGTATGATCTTGCATTTGTAGAGGATAATTGATTTCTGGAACAAGGTTATTGATGAAGATTTCTAGTTTTTCTATTTCTGGAATAGGTCTAGCATATAGAGAGAACTTCTTCCTCCATCTCTTGAGAAATGTTAGGAATGGTTCTCCTGGATATTGCTTGAGATTATAGATATCAATCATGGTGACTGGATGTTGAATATTGTAGGAGTATTGCTGATAAAATAATTTGATCAACTCCTCAAAAGTTTTGATAGAAGGCAATCTAGAGAACCAGTGGATGGCTGCTCCACCCAGAGATCTAGGAAAGAGGCGCATCAGGTAGGTCAGTTCATGCATGAACTCCATGGATTGTGTACAAAATTATCAGACATGATCTTGAGGATTTGAGTGTCCATCATACTTATCATACTTTGGCATCTCCACTCTTTTCGGAAATGGTGGCATATACAAGTCTTTGTCAAAAGGAAAAGGGCATAGAGCTTCCATGGAGAACTCCTTGGGTTCCTTTTATTTCTCAAGGCTGTTAAGTTTGACTTGTAAAGCATGTATCTGTTTCATCATAGCCATTATCAGAGTTTCTTCCTTATGTGTGATGATAGCTTTGACATTAAAATTAGGAGGAAGCTTAGCTCCTTGATGAGCCAATTGTAAAAAGTATGCTTCTCTGTCTTCTTTCAAGAAATGCTTCATCATTCATTTGAAGTTATCATCATTTTGATATTGAGCAATTTCTTCAGGTGTGGGTTCCTGATCTGCACCATGTTGAGATTGAGCTCCTTGAGCCAAAGTTTTTCCCTGCTTGAGACATGGTAGGAGTTTGTGGAATCCCTGGAATAGATTGATGTGGGGTTTGTTGGGTACCTCTGTGAGTTGATGGAGGAGGAATGTAACTAGTTTTTAATTGAAAGTTTCCAATACCGTCGTCCTCATAAAGACCAGAATTGATGAGTTCCTCAAGAGCTGGACCCCTGGTAGTGGTTATAGGTAAGGTCTGGGATGCTTCTCCAGATTTCTTGTGTGAGGAAGCTTTGGTTTCCACCATCAACTTTGAGTGAAACAAATAATAAGATCTAGATGACTGAAGAATGAATTGAATCAAGATGATCAGATGATGCAACCTTGTCAAGGTTTGATTGATTTGAAGATTCAATTAGACATGGGTGAAGGATACTATGCCTTGGATGTATGGGTAGATTGCCCAAAAGATAGCGGACACGAGTTCACAACACTTTATCTATTTTTGAAGATTTGATAGAAGATTGATAGTTATGACAAGGTTTTGACACAAGATGATAAAGACTCAAATCGATTAAATAGAAGGCTGAATCAGATTCAAAAGACCACTTTTGGAAAATGATAGGATTCTCAATAGCTACTGCTCTATTCCTGACACAGTGATTTGTTCGACAGATTCTGAAAATAGGCTGAAAAAGCTAAATATTTGGCAATTCTGACAATTTTCTGACATCTTAAAAAAATTTCCCAAATGACACTCTGCAGACTCATACGATAGTGGGTATACTATGAAATGATAGTTGAAAAACTCATACAATAGTTTAAAAACTCACACGACAGTGGGTATGTTATGAAATGATAGTTGAAAAACTCGTACGATAGTTGCTAGTAGGATTTGACTTTTTGAATTTAACTGGCAGAAAGACTTGTATGACATTGGGTTCTTTACCATACGACAGTTGGGTAGTAATGAAATGACATTTGATAGAAACTCATATGACTTTCTGACCTCCTGAGATGACTTTTGACTCTAGAAAGGAATTTCACTTCAAATTTTGCAAATTTAGGGTTTTCAGTTTCAAATTGTTTGCAAATTTCAATGTCCAGATTTGAGGATTGTAACAAATTTGTTCATTTTTAGTAACCAGATAGATAAACAAGCATGCAAAATAGCAAGCAAGTGATTTCAAGCATGTCTGAAAATAATGAACAAGGGCAAAAGCAACCTTGCATATGAACAATCAAGTGATTTTATTCGTTCTAATCCTCAGAAGCGCTAATTGTGTATGTTCCAAAAATGTTTTGCAATAATGCACATATACCCTAGAAAATAAAAATTTGGCCTTGCTAGGGTTTTTAGTAATGGTTTGACTCTGCAACTTTTATGATCCAAAGGGGTGAACTCCAATCTCAACGCACCAGGGTTTTGACACAGTCTAAGAATTTAATCAATCAGGAGCTGCTAGGGAGATCTGACAACCCAACAATGAACCACACTTGATTGATTTCTTCCACAAGGACATTTATATAGTAGTTGTTACTACTACATCTAAAATGGCTATTACCACTTGAGGTTCCATCAACGCAATTTTCCCTGTGAAGGGATCATCCGCTACGGTTAACCCTCTCTAAAGGTGACTCACAGTATGATACCACAAGGGGACTTGGCTCCAGATCCAAGGTTTTGATGCCTCTTCACTTTTAACCCAAACAAAGCAAGAAGATTAATCTGACATGCTAAGACAAAGTTTGTTTCACCAAGGTCTGTGATGTCAACCCCACGTGATCTATCAGCCTCTCCGGAGAGAGAATGTATCGATCAATAAGAGAAGACACACTAACTAAGTAGAACATGAAATGCACTAAGTATCCTCCCTACCTACAAGGATTCCATCATCAAGAAGGATTTCACTAGGAATCCAATCTCTCAAGAATCACAAATAGTGTTCATAGGGCCTAATTACTATGTGAGCACAGATATATTTTCAAAAGTAAATCTACCGAAAGTACCCAAAAGTAGAAAGAGGAACACTTAATGCTTAAAGAAAATATGAGGTGAGTCCACAAGGTGGAACAATTAACCCCTCACACAAGCTAAAAATGAGTCCACAACTTAGAAAATAAGTGAGTTCTAAAAAGCACAAAAGGTTTGCCTGGTGGAACAATTAACGCTTCTATCCTCTAGACCCCTCCCCTTTATGGCGTTGAGATTGAAACCACGGGGTGGAATGAGGGGCCAGTGGATTAGTGAGTCTAATAACCCAAGATAGCAATCTAGATCAATCACAAGTATATAAGACTACTTAAATGAATACCTAAGGTGTCACAACCTAGTATCAATTATGCAAGTGTGTAAAACAAAAGCATGAAAAGAAGCACTCAAGCTAGACACACGAGAGATTTATTTCAAGTCCAAATCAAAATATTATCAGAACAAGTAGAATACCTGAGATTCTTGTGACGTGCTTAGTAGATATTTACTTGATTTTTTATCTTTGTTAAGCAATCCCGCGCAAGCAAACAACAAACTCTCCGATAAGAAAACAAGCAAACAAGCAAACAAGATGCAACGTATCTTCAACTTATGAAAACCCTAGGGTTAGCTCTAAAAATTAATTATTATCAGCAATAATAACTATAAATTAACCCAAATGACAACTCATATCATTAATTGAACCATATAAAAAAAATAAGTGCATACCCATCACAAAATTTTATTTTTTTTGCTGCATTTAACCTAGTCAACAAGATCTGATTTTTTTGATATGATTTTAGCCACAAAAATAAAAATTTATAATAGAGACCCCTACTAAAAAATAGAGAGATTTCCAAAAATGTAAATTTTTTAGAAAAATCTCTTCATTTGTGCCCTAGAGACCCATTTTACCAAAACAGACCAGTTTTTATAAATTGACTATTTGAGCTATTATATTGCGTCCAAATTTAAAATACAAAGAATGGACCCCCTGTAGAATTTAAAGAGCTTTCCAAAAATATAAAAATTTCCAAAAAATATGCTGATTTATGTCAGATATTGATTTTTTCCATAATTTTAAGAAAAAATTATTAAAAATTCAAAACATCTCAGAAAATTCTAAATTTTTACTATAGCTTCCCTGATATGTGTCCAACCTAAAATAATTTTTAGAGAAAAAATCCAAGTCATTTGGGAGATAAAATTAAATCTTTGAAACTTTAGGGTTTTAGCTCCCCAAAAAAATCAAAACTAGCATGTAAAGGTGGGTTGCCCCATGGTGGGCGCCAGAAATGTGTGTGTGAAAATTGTACCTGATTTGTAGACACAACACTTCAGTAAAACATTAGAGGTTAGCAAAAATGAAATCATGCAATAAATTGAAAGCTAAACTAACCAGGTGATTTACTGCCTTCTAATAGGTGCGAGTATGATGTTCTCAAATTGTATCAAGATCAGTGACCTTGACAACACCTAAATGAAGGATTTGAATGCAAAAGATGGATATGGAATGAATGCAAAGTAATCTATTTTTTTAAGATTTTAGATGCAATAATATGAGAAATCTGATATGAAATCTAATCTAGAATGAACTGATATGAAATTGATCCAACAATGATATGAAAAAGAATCTAAATGAATGTAAAAACCAAATTGATCTCACAATAGCCTTGATTCGCAATAAGCTTTGATTCTCCAAATTCCAATTCTTCAAAATAGTTGTGCAATTCGTAGATGACTTTGGCAAAGTAAGCTTGCATAATTATGAGATTCTGTGGATTTGAGAGATGATTTGTGAAGAGCTAAAGCCTTGATTTTATAGAAATCCAGGGCTTTGAGGATGCATGAAAGAAAGCCATAAATCACTGAAATAAACTCAACTTGATTTTTTAGTTATCTGAAAATAAAGATAATTTAATTCACAAAAACATGCAAATCATAAAAAAATAGCTTTTTAACTCAAATTAGAAGTTTAGATCAACTTTAAAACTCAAAAATGATGTTGAGTTCCAAAAAGTCAATAACTTGCATTGATTTTTTGATTTGGAGTTTAACTGCTCTTTGATTATGCACATGGATAATTATGAATTAATAAATAAATAAAGTAATTTATTCTCAACTTAACTGATTTTGAAAAATAAAACAATTGATTTATGGGTTAATCAATCATTTAATCAAACTTTTATTCAAAAAAAATATTATTAAAAATTGACAACTTGCTTTAATTAATTAAATAAGAATTTAATTAATTATTCATAGGATTTTGGATTTATTGTCAAAATTAAATAATATGATTTAGGAATAAATAGAATTAACTTTAATTAAATAATTAAGTGGCAGTATTAAATCTAATTAATTAAATATTTAGAATATTCACTTAATCAAACTTTAGGATAAATAGGATTTATCACCAAATAATCATTAAATTAAGGATAATTATGATGATTAGAAATATTACTAGGAATATTCCCCGATGCAGAATTTAAGATAATCAATTAAGATTCGATGATGTGCAGATGTGCCTTTGGTTAGGACTTTGATGTCGATTTCGTTCGATGTGTCGATATAGAGGTTAATGAACCTATAGCCCATTTTTGGGGTATTACAGTACTCGGTGATTCATCATGAGCCTTAATTGTGGAATTATACTCTTTATATGACAAAGAATAAGTGCCCCTATTTCCAGATCCTGATATCATGTCTAGCCTAGTTTTCAAAGCCAAATTCGAACCCAGTTTCTATGTTTTTTATTGTTTCTTATCCTAATTTTTACTAACAGGTTGACTTTGATGATTAATTTCAATTGGTCATTTGATCATTTTGGTGAATTGATTATGGATTCACAATCCCTGTATGAAGGTGATTCAATGTCTTGGATGCCAGGTCTTGAAAGTCTCATTTGGTCAGTTTTAGAAGCCAGTTCCAGAGCCAATTTGTGTGAGCTTTGACAGTGCGAACATGATTTGTTTCTAAGTGGAAACTTTGATTGGTTTCATCTTTTGGCTCATGTCTTTCTGGGCAATCTTCTTTGGCAAGCATATTACAATGTTGGAGGTAAACTTATGATTCTGATGGCGCTCCCCGATGAGGCTATCTGATCAGTTTTCAAAGCCATTTTTTGGGGCCAGTTAGTGTGATCAATCAGTGTTGCAGAAGTGCAGAGAAATGGATATTGTGTTTAAATATCTGATGCATTGTGGTTACATTTCATCAAGTATTTGCATCTAGATGCTGCTCATGGGCTAAATAATCGAATCTCTAACATTGCAATAAATTGGGCCGGTGGTCTTTATCATGCTAAAAGGTGATGTTAAGGAGGTTGGAGAAAGAGAAGGCAAGTATTATACTATCAATGTCCCACTTAAGGATGGAATTGATGATGCCAATTCTACACGGCTCTTCAAAACTATAATTTCCAAGGTAGTGGAAGCGTATTAGCCAGGTGCTATAGTTCTTTAAGGTGGAGCTGATTCACTCACCGACGATCACCTTGGCTGCTTCAACCTTTCCATTGATGGTGCTTATCTCCCTGACATGCACAATGTGTGAGAATAGTGAAGAAATTAAATTTGCCACTATTGGTTACAGGAGGAGGAGGTTACACAAAAGAGAATGTTGCTGATTGCTGGGCAGTAGAAACTAGAGTAATTCTTGATACAAAGCTTCCTAATGAAATCCCTTATAATGATTACATCAATTACTTCTCACCAGATTTTTCTTTAAATATCAACACTGGGAATATGGAGAACATGAATAGCAAGACATATTTGAGCATAATTAAAATGCAGATTCTTGAGAGTTTAAGGGTTATTCAACATGCTCCGAGTGTACAGATGCATGAAGTGCCACCTAACATATATATTTTGGATTTTGATAAAGATGAAGTCACAGACTATTTCGGGGCCTATATAAAGTATAGTCTAGACCAGTTTGTGCATGGTGAAGGAAGAAGAGGGCATGATATATAAGAGAAATCTGGGTATGAAGAGGCTGAATAAATGTAGAATGCATAAAGAAAACTGAAGAAACTTTCCATGCAATGAGAAGTTATTGTATTTATGAAGAACCATGTTCCATATAGATGCTCTACGTAAACCAAGCGGGGCATTGCCAATCCATGAAAATGAAGATGTGTAGGAAGGTAAGTGCCAGTAGTGGTTTGGAAATCATGCATTGAACAAGTGGGGATTGTAAGGGAAGATATGAGGTCCCACGTATTTGTTTATCTAAGAGATCAAAACCAAGAAAAAGGTAATAAAGGAGGATTCATGCTAATTTAAAGAGGATCCTTTTACATTACTAAAAGTTGCAATGTTTGTTTGTAAAGTTTTGTTCCTTGTTAGACATACTACTGTTATGAATTTCTTAGAATGAGAGTGCAGATTTGTTCTATGTCTTTGAGTATTACTCATCAGAGCTTGTGGCTTATGTGCGCACGGTACTAGACATAGTTCTTGTAGGCTCTCTAGAATACATAATGAATGGAGATTTGCTTTGAAAGATGGTAATTTTGATGAAATTCAAAGATTGTCAAGGTAGTCCAGCCACTTCCTATTCGATCATTCTTTCCAAAGGAGACATTGTTCTTCATATTGTGCAAAGAATAGAAAGAGATTGCCTCATGTAAAATGAAGGCTCATGTGTATATAACTTGAGGCCTCACATGAGTAGCCAGGGATCAATGTATACAAAGGAGTGTGCATAGGATTAGATGTGCTTGGTATATAGATTGCCAGCACACAAATAAGCAAGGCAACATGAGTAAGGGAAGCTCACACTCTATGAGGAGGTTGCTACTTGAATTGGAAGGCAACACACATAATGGACTGGGCTATAGATGTTAAGGGGTTGCTGTATGGTGAAAATGTGACCACACTTCTATGAATCTTTACATGCAAGAAAACTCAACAATGAGCCCTCACAAATTGATTCATAGCTCTTTATGCATGGAGTTGCAAGATTATAGATTTTCTCTCAGTTAGAGCTATGAATCATATGACCTTGCTAGTCAACCACACAATGAGAGATTCCAAATCAAAGACAAGGGCAACAATGCCAATAGCTCTAATGAAATCCAAATGAAAATGCAATGCAAGTAAACTAAGAATGAAGATGCAAGCTAAGCTAAATGATAACAATGCAATGCTTGAATGAAAATTTAATCTATGAAAGGAAAATACAAATTATACTATGAAAAAGAAATTGCAAGTGTTACAATCTCTCCTAATTAAGCTAGATGAGATTAATCTATTACATAAAAGAAATCTAAGCCATGAATGCCATGATTATGCAACTATGAAAGCAAACTAAATGAGATGCAACAATAATGTCTTCAAAGCTTGAATGCAAGAATGTCTTCAAAGATCTCCAAATGACCTAGAAAACCTATAGCATAACATTAGCATAAAACATGAATGGATCCCAAAATGAGGAGGAGAGCTCTTCTTTTATAGGGAATAAAGAGGAATGGACCATGGAGATTAAGAGGCAAAAGACTTAATCAATAGTGGAGCATCAAAGAGGAGCAATCCATGTGCACAAATATCCTCCAATGAGAAAATAAGAGTTGACTTTTGTGTCCATATGAGACAAAAAGTACTTTTTCACTTTTTATAAAATAAGAATAATGCTTTATTTGTGCAACTTAGGATAAGAGGAAAAGTGTGGGCTTTTTATTTAATAAAAGGGGAGGAAATATTCCTTTTAAATAAATAAAAACTTAGGATAAATTGGTTAGCCCAAGGCAAATAATAAAAAATGATAAAATAAGACTTGATCAAGGGAATTGATACAATTGATAAAATGCTGATATTTGAAAAGATTGATTCAAGGATTTGATAAATTGCTGAATGGGGGCCCAAAGTCTAGGCGACCATTTTAGGGTGCATACATTTGCCCCTCTTTGAATAATGTGTGATCATTTTGGGAACACATGCAGTCAAAGAAGAATTAAAATGTGAGATCAAATTGGGATCACAAAATAACCCAGATGTGTGTTCGACAGATGGGAACACATCAAGACAAGCATAAACAATAGCTGAAAGACAAGACCAACACCATCGCTACTAGGTGCAAATCAAGCCTTAGATAAAACTATCACTGATGCTACTAGGCAATAATCAAGTCTGAAAAATAGGAGATAAAAATTGAAAGACAAAATCACCACCATCGCTGCTAGGTGATAATCAAGTCTAAAAATAAGAATCTCAAGCTGAGCTGAATGATAAAGCCGAGTCAAAGATTAAAGCTGATAGGTACTGCCCCCTCAGAATCAAAATCAAAATCAGATAGAGGAGAACAACAAATTGATAAACCTAATCAAGTCACAATAAATCATAATCAAAGGATGGAGCATGATAGGATAACCATCAAACAGTGAAGATATGCCCCAAGTTGACTAGGTTTGATTGAAAAAGATATAGGATAAAGATTAAGTCAAACCTCAGAGAGAGGAAGCGAAAGGGGTGAATGAAAGACTAGAAGTTTGGAAGACATGGAAAGGAAGAAATTCCATCAAAGATCAAAGAATTATGCCTCAAAAGGTCAGTCAACTGTGTAGAAGAATGAGAAAACTTGGAAACATGACTCGGATTTTGATTTTGAGTCCAAAAATGGATAGAAAATGATGTGATATGAAAGATCAGAAATGAAAGATATGAACAAGAAGAATTAAAAAATGAGCACAGCTGACCAACTAGTCCGTAGATGATAAAAAGGAGAGCTCTCTCCATATGCAAGATGCAAAAACTAAACTATGATGAACCTAAGAATGCAAGCTACTATGAAAGTGGTTGACTTGCAAGGTCACAACACCTATAGACATCTAATAATCATCATCGAGCATTATTGGTAGCGTCGTAAGATCATACAATGCACACTAGCATAACTATGTGGATATGAATATGATCTTTATCAGATAGAAATGTAGAAATCCCACCTAGGCATCAAAGACATGAAGGTCAAGATGACTAATGCAGTGAGATTACCTAAGTTTGATATGGCGAGATTATGCTTGTATCAAGACACATGAAATTTGGGATAACTAGAAGCATGCACTCGCAAAACAGTCAAAGATAATACCTTGTCAATCCATAGTGTCAAGTAAGACCAGCATAAATGCTCATGATAGTTAGGACCAACAAAATATACCCACAAGCAGATAAAGAAATAAAACATGTTCTCATACCCTCAGTCTTCTATCTATGCATCATCGAAAACTTCTCAGGGAGAGACCACTCATCAAAGAAATCCTCATAGACAGCACACAAAGAAAAATAAAGTCAACATATCTCAAGCGAGTTGATTGTCTAAGTGTGTGTGTGTTGGTCATAGAGTCAAAATTTGAGTATCACATCTTCTTAATGAGAAATATCACATCGTACTTAGACTATTGGGTAAGACATCTGATAAGTGTTAAGAAACACTCGACGCAAGGGTAGTGTTGAAAAACACTGTCTGGGGTGGTGTTGAAAAATAGCTGTTGTGAAATTTCCTAAGAGACAAACGCACCTAAAGGACCTATGCTAATAGGTATGCTTCCTAGACAAAGATAAAGACCAATTCTAGAATACACCAAATAAGGTCAAGACATGATGGAGAAAGGCTAAGTGTCGAGAGCGCATGCTAAAAGACAAGGGTGCAAAGGCCTCAAGTAGCGCCTGTTTCCAAGTTTTCACCAGTTGGAGATTTTTTGATTTGTTTTCTTTTTTTTTTGTATTTTTGCTACCAAGGCACCTGTTTCCAGGTTTTCACCAAGGCACTTTTTCTATTTTTTTTGAATTTTTGAATTTTGTGACTTTTTGTATTTTTTTTTAGGACTTTATATGCTTTTAAAGATTTTTTCAGCATCATATATCAATTTTTTTGGTATTTTTTCAGGATCATAAAATATGTACAAAGGATGCCCCCAGATAGAATGAGCATCAAACTCCCAAGCAAGATCACATCGTGTAGTCTCAGTGTCTAGTAAGGTGGGGAACAAGAGGGATTAGCAAGCTAGTGACTGAGATGGAGGAAAGGAGAATGAAGGCAAATGGAGGGAAGAAATCCTCAAGGTCAAACTCCTCAAGAGTACCCAAGCTAGGGAAAAATTATCATGAAAAACATATTTGGATAAGCAATGAAAGGCCAGCATGGGATAAGCCACAAAAGTGCAATGTAAGAGCACGAAAGGATGTAGTCCAAAGAGGGTAGACATGTCAAGAGACCTCATAGCATCATATTTTACTCTTTTTTTATTAGATCAAGACCAAGGGGGAAAAGGATAGCGGAAGGCTAGAATGAATGGAGAAAAATGAAGATTAAGGCTAGACATGAATGAAATGAAAGCAAGATCATCGTAAGATAGCTCACAAGATAGCCAATTGTTCGTGTATAGTTCAACCTTGTCAAGATCAAAGAGAGAAGATGGAATGGATGAAAAATATAGAAGAACTACGCATGATGCCTGATTGCCAGGTTTTCATCACGGTACTTATCCAAGGTGCCACAAGGGAGTGGTTTTCACCATAGGACAAATTTATTTCTCTTTACTTTTGCTACCAAGGTGCCTTTTTCTAGGTTTTCACCAAGGCACATTTTTAATTTTTTCATTATTTTTTTGTTTTCTTTTTGAATTTTTTTATTTTTTGAATTTTATTTATTTTATTTATTTTTTTTTGGAAGAAGGAAAGCTTTTTAGATAATGCTCCTTGAAAGGATAAACCATGATATGTCAAGGATTCAAAATGATATGCTCAAAGATGCTGATAGGAAAAGGAAAATGGAGGATAAGGCTTTATGTAAAGTGAGTGAAGTTGGAAGATAGGAGGAATAGGAAAATGAAGAAAAATGATAGAAGGTAGAAGGATAATGAATGGAAGGATTGTGAAAGGGTAGATGAAAAGGAAGGCAAGATCAACATCAACACACACCTTGAAGGGTGGGGAGAGGGTGGAGGAAATGTGAATGAAGGAATACGTGAAGGAATATGATGAATTTTTAGCAGAGGTTGCAGTTCAGGCGCATGAAATGGAAGAATGTTTTTGGAAGAAGATGAAGTGGAAGCCTTTGGAAGCTTGAATGTCAACTTCACTTGTTGTTCAACATAAGAATCTCTTAAGAGAGACTTTGGAATCCATATAGCCATAGGCTTTTCATTTCTTTTTGATGATTTAGAGAGAATATCTTGAATGATAGATTTTGAAACCCATACTTGTCTTGTAGTTTTCTTCTTAGATATCTCTTTTGACTTTATGTATCCATGTCGATTAGAGGAGACATGGTGATCTTCTTTTTTTGATGGATTCTTGTATTGCTTCTTTTTCTTGTATTGAACATTCAAGTTACTTCCAAAAGACTTGGAACTTATGGAAGGAGGATATGACTGGTTTAGATGAGTTGGTGGATGAAAAGGATTCAAGGGTATGTATCTATGTTGATCTTGAGGAAAGATAGGAGATGGAGGGACGTAAGGACCCAAGATGGATGAAAAATTAGGAGAATTAGGAGGGGAAAGTGAAGGGACATAAGGACCCAAGATGGAAGGAAGACATGAAGCCCTTAGTATTGGTGGAGGAGGTCCAAGGATAAATGTGGAAGATGCAAAAGGAGAATCAGTAAGTTCATCAACATCTATATGACAACCAAGGACATCAGCATCTTTAGAGTGAGCATTAGGATTTTCAATAGGATCGTGCACATCTTGAATAGGAGCAACTTCGTTGATAGAACCATTCAAAGCTTGCGAAGACTTAGGAAGAGTAGAAAGTGGAAGCGAACATGGAGTGGTAGAACAAGAAGATGGAATTCTTTGATCTTGACAAGGATCTTTGGATAGCATAAGCACATTATTTTTTTCTTGATTTTCAATAGGCTCAACATTGGAAGTAATAACACCATTTTTAATAACCTTAATGGAAGTATCATCTTTGGAAAGTGCAAGTGTAGTAAGGTTATTTCATTTATCAATAAGCTCAATGATGTGAGTAGTAGCTCGATCTTGCTTAGAAGAAGATTTAAGACATGGTGGAATGAATGAGGAAGGGTATAAAGGATCAAAAGAACCATGAAACAAATGAGAGATATTATGAATAGGATTGGACAACATGGAGGGTTCTTGATCTTGATCTTTCTTTATGTTCTTTTCTTTATCATTTTTAGAGTCCTCTTGACATGGATCCACTTCTAAGGACAAGGAAGCAGGTTGGAATTGTATGGAAGACTTTGGAAGAGATGGTGAAGGACTAACTGAAGTAGGCATTATAGCGCATGAATACTTAGGCTCTTCAAGTTTAGCATTATTGAAAGTATTCAAAGCCAAGTGAAGGTCAGCTTGAGTTTCTTTAAGAGATAGCCCTTGAGGATAACTATAGGGAATGTCATGAAAAGCATTAGGACTTCTGTTGAATGAAGGATTTGTGAAAGATTTAGAAGCTTTACTAGATGTATGGGTATTGGATGAAGTAGGGGATGGAAGGGAACCATCACAAGACAAAGGTTTAGCATTAACATGATCTTGCTTGAGAGTGCAATCTTTATTTTCAGCATGAGAGTTTCTAGAGGAAGGATTCTTATAATATTTACGTTTCAAATCAGCATGGTGCATTTTATATTCCTCAACAGTAGTAGCTAGATTATAATCAAGGTATTGTTCACAAAACTCATCAAAGTTTTTTTCAAAATCTGAATCATATGGATCACCATCACGATCTTTCCAATATGAGGACCCATTTCCAGTAAGCACAAGGACACAACTAGGAGGACTCTTAGGAATAGAGGTGTCATAGGTATCACTACATTGTCCATCATCATAGTCATCATAGGTGGGTGCATCACTCTTAGTGAAAGAGGTATCATAAGGACTATCACATTGCTCATTATGATATGTCTTGCAAAGAGAATTAAGACTCTTTGAAGAAGTAGAAGGAGAATGAGATCGTGAAGAAGAGGAAATTGAAGACTTGGCGTAGGAAGAGGACTTGGATAATGAGGAATTTGAATAATGTTTAGAAGAGTCATGATAAGATTTAGAAGATGAAGAATGTGAATAGTGTTTAGAAGAATTGTGATAAGATTTAGAAGATGAAGAATGTGAATAATATTTAGAAGAATCATGATAAGATTTAGAATGTGAGGAATGATGAGAAGATTTAGAAGATGAAGAATATTTGGATGAGATCATGAGTATGATTTTAGCAAAGGCATCTGATTTAATCAATTTTTCTTTTATTTTTGTCATAAATTCGTTACTCATGAGAATTTTGGAGGAACAACACTTTTCAAATATGTCAATGAGCTCAAGATCATCTATTCTTAATAAAGGTTCCAAAACCAGATATTTGAGATTCATGGTTCTAGAAGAAGAAGTATCAAGCATAGGAGCAATAAAAGAGATAAAAAAAAAAAAATAGAATAGATAATAAGAGGAAAAGAATCAAGAAGAAGAAGAAGAAGAATTTCCCATGGGAATAGAAGACTTCAAAGGAACATGGGAAAGGGAGAAGAAAGAAGAAGACTAAGATTCATCTTATGAAATCGATACCATAAAGTTCATTGAGATGTTGAGCAACATGACAACACCTAAGATCTTATTTGGACTGACCAAGGAAGACCAAGCTTCTAAGGAAAACTCACTACAGCAGGATGAAACTCAGTTTCAATATTCCAATTAGATCTTTCAAAATATTTTGTAATGATGATCAAGCACATAAAACAACAACCAGGGAGTTCAAGCAAACAGTCTTCAAGCAATGGGCAAGGGAAAAAGCAACCTTGTGCATGAACAGAGATAGTGACTGAGTATTCTACTCCTTAAAGATTCTACTTGTGTATGTTCTTGAAGATGTTTTAGAAGGCACTTAGAACACAACAACACCTTATCAAGCTATCTACAAGGATATACATGGATTTTCTAAGGAGTCCTTGATATACGCAAGGTACTTGAGGCCCAAATCTATAGATGAGAAGAATTCAAAATCAAACAGCCGAGGGGAGACGATAACCCAAATCTCCTCCTTCACTTTTCAAAGGTATAAAGTTCTTTGAGGCTTAGCCAAGAGTGATATCAAACTCAATTCCCAAGAGTTACCTCCCGCTATTTATACTCCACCGAAACATAGGAGTTAAGGTCATCCCTTGAGGTGGTGTGTCCCCAAGCAGGCCTTCTAGAAATAAAAAGTAAGTAATTCACTATGAAAAACATTTAAAGCACTAAAGGTGGAACACTTAACTCTTCAAGTAAAAGTGAAGTGAGTCCAAAAGTGGAACATTTAACCCTTCAAGTGAATGTGAAGTGAGTCCACAAGGTGGAACATTTAACTCCTCACACAAACTCAAAGTGAGTCCAAAAGTGAAACATTTAACTCCTCACAAAAACTCAAAGTGAGTCCAAAAGTGGAACATTTAACTCTTCACACAAACTCAAAGTGAGTCCACACCTTAGAAAACTCATGAGATCAATAAAACATAAAAAGGGGGAAAATTTGTGAAACACGTAATGCTCTTTTCAAGTAGACCCCTCCCCTATATATGAATGCTGATATTGCATCCAAAGGGTGGAAACAAGGGGTGATTAGAAATAAGCAAGTCCAACAACCCAATTTAGCCAACAAGATCAATCAAAAGTACTCTAAAATTGCTTATCAATACTACTCACAAATGAAAAAGGGTTGAATCAATGGAATATTTAACTTTCCAAGCAAACATAGAGTGAGTTTACAAAGTGGTGCATTTAACTCTCCATGTAAACAAAGAATGAATCCATGCCCTCAATCACTCAATAAGATATTTGATATTAGAACCAAGAATTACTTAAGGTTTAAACACAAGCATTCACTTATATAAACTTGTAAAAATAAATCTATGTTCTTTCATTTCCTATTAAGAGCATCAATTGAAATGTGTTCTATGAAAGCATGTAAACACTCAAGCCAAACACATGAGAGGTTCAATTTTAATCTCAAAATCCAAATTTTGTAGAGATGGAACAAAGTACCTCAAGTCCAATGCAACACGCTTAGTAGATTTTAAGCATTTTCCATGAAAGCAAGAGCACCTTCAAAACAACTTGTTAGACCAACAAAAAGTTAGGAAAATCCAAAATCTAACAATGGTTAGCACATAAAAAAATCAGATAATCTACAAGTAAAATAGATAATCAAATGATAAAATATGAGAATGAAACTAGTATGGTTGGATTAGGCTCAGAAAGACCTTTCCAACGATATATCACACTTTGATTTTTGATGCCATTTGCAAAAAATTTTCAAAAATGGGTGCCCGTTTTCCAACCTGAAACTTGCAAGATAGCAGAGAACCTGAAACTTGGAAGATAAATAAAATAGCTCAAAAACAACTCAGTGTCAGGTAGAAGTGATAGTACAATCACCATAAATGTCACACGACACTTTACAATATATGGGAGCGACACTTTATCACTGTGCAACAGTTCACCCTACTGCAGGCAACAAAACTAATCAAAAAGTGTGACACTTTCTATCTAATGGGGTGACACTTTTAACTGGTAATGTATCACGCTGCTATACAAAGAATTGTCGCACAACACTGGTAAAATGTCATGCGACACTCTGAGATAGAAAAAATAGAGACCGAAAATAAAGCCAAAAATTGATAAAAAATTTGACAGAAAATGCAGAATTAAAGGACAAAGCTAATCTACTCTGCCCCATGGTGGGTGCCATAAATGTATGGTGAAAATGTGACCACACTTCTATGAATCCTTACATGCAAGAAAAATCAACAATGAGTCCTCACAAATCGATTCATAGCTCTCTATGCATGGAGTTGCAAGATTATGGATTTGCTCTCAATTAGAGCTATGAAGCATATGACCTTGCTAGTCAACCACACAATGAGAGATTCCAAATCAAAGACAAGGGAAATAATGCCAATATCTCTAATGAAATCTAAATGAAAATTCAATGCAAGTAAACTAAGAATGAAGATGCAAGCTAAGCTAAATGATAACAATGCAATGTTTGAAAGGAAATTTAATCTATGAAAGGAAAATGCAAATTATGCTATGAAAAGGAAATTGCAAGTGTTACAATCTCTCCTAATTAAGCTAGATGAGATTAATCTATTGCATAAAAGAAATCTAAGCCATGAATGCCATGATTATGCAACTATGAAAGCAAACTAAATGAGATGCAACAATAATGTCTTCAAAGCTTGAATGCAAGAATGTCTTCAAAGAGCTCCAAATGACCTAGAAAACCTGTAGCATAACATTAGCATAAAACATGAATGGATCCCAAAATGAGGAGGAGAGCTCTTCTTTTATAGGGAATAAAGAGGAATGGACCATGGAGATTAAGAGGCAAAAGACTTAATCAATGATGAAGCATCAAAGAGGAGCAATCCATGTGCACAAATATCCTCCAATGAGAAAATAAGAGTTGACTTTTGTGTCCATATGAGACAAAAAGTAATTTTTTCACTTTCTATAAAATAAGAATAATGCTTTATTTGTGCAACTTAGGATAAGAGGAAAAGTGGGGGCTTTTTATTTAATAAAAAGGGAGGAAATATTCCTTTTAAATAAATAAAAACTTAGGATAAAATGGTTAGCCCAAGGCAAATAATAAAAAATGATAAAATAAGACTTGATCAAGGGAATTGATACAATTGATAAAATGCTGATATTTGAAAATATTGATTCAGGGATTTGATAAATTGCTGAATGGGGGCCCAAAGTCTAGGCGACCATTTTAGGGTGCTTATAGTTGCCATGGGTGCACATTATCCATGTCAGGACTAAGAGGGCACAAGGAAGTGAAAAGCACTCGAGCATTAGGAATGCACCTTATCCAAGACTTAGACTTGGCACCAGTGGGGAGACAGACATGGGTGTCTATCTAGCACTCAGAATGCACCATTAAAATTTGGTTATTGCAAGGATGAGGCACCACTTTTCCAAACACCCACAAGAATGGAAATAGGATCAAGGACCCAAAAAGTGGGCTCGAGGACCGGTTTGGGACCGAAGATGAAAAAAGGGTGCAACACCGGGACTTCCCAGGAGGTCACCCATCCCAGTACCACTTCGGCCCAAGCGTGCTTAACTATGGAGTTCTGATGGGATCTAGTGCACTAACCTTGGTATGATCACACCTGACATTGAATTCTTACAGCTTAGACTTAGCACATGCATTAGAATTGCATTGTATATAGAATGTGCGTTGTGCGTTATCTAGCACTCAGAATGAACATTATCCATGTTAGGACTAAGAGGGCACGAGGAAGTGAAAAGAACTCAAGCATTAGGAATGCACCTTATCTGAGACTCAGACTTGGCACTAGTGGGGAGACAGACACGGGTGTCTATCCAGCACTCAAAATGCACCATTAAAATTTGGTTATTGCGAGGATGAGGCACCACTTTTCCCAACACTCGAGAGATAAGAAATAGGATCGAGGACCCAAAAAGTGGGCTCGAGGACCGGTTTGGGACCGAAGATGAAAAAAGGGTGCAACACTGGGACTTCCTGGGAGGTCACCCATCCCAGTACCACTCCGGCCCAATCGCGCTTAACTGTAGAGTTCTGATGGGATCCGGTGCACTAACGCTGGTATAATCACACCCGACATTGAATTCTTGCACCTTAGACTAGCACATGCATTAGAATTGCACTGTATATAGAATGTGCATTATCTAGCACTCAAAATGCATGTTATCCATGTCAGGACTAAGAGTGCATGCGTTATCTAGCACTCAAAACACACATTATCCATGTTAGGACTAAGAGGGCACAAGGAAGTGAAAAGCACTCGAGCATTAGAAATACACCTTATTTGAGAATTGGACTTGGCATTTGTGGGGAGACAGACACGGATGTCTATCCAGCACTCAGAATGCACCATTAAAATTTGGTTATTGCGAGGATGAGGCAACACTTTTCCCAACACCTGTGAGACAAGAAATAAGATCGAGGATGCAAAAAGTGCACTCGAGGAGAGGTTTGGGACCGAAGATGAGAAAAGCGTGCAACACCGGGACATCCCAGGAGGTCACCCATCCCAGTACTACTCCGACCCAAGCATGCTTAATTGCGGAGTTCTGATCGGATCCGGTGCACTAATGCTGGTATGATCACACCTGACATTGAATTCTTGCACCTTAGACTTAGCACATGCATTAGAATGCACCGTAAATAGAATGTGCATTATCTAGCACTCAGAACACACGCTATTCATGTCAGGACTAAGAGTGCACGCGTTATCTAGCACTCAGAAGGCACGTTATCCATGTTAGGACTTAGAGGGCATGAGGAAGTGAAAATCACTCGAGCATTAGGAATGCACATTATACATGACTTGGACTTGGCACCAGTGGGGAGACAGACATGGGTGTCTATCTAGCACTGAGAATGCACCATTAAAATTTGGTTATTGCCAAGATGAGGCACCACTTTTCCCAACACCTACGAGATAATAAATAGGATCGAGGACCAAAAAAGTGGGCTCGAGGTCTGGTTTGGTACCGAAGATGAAAAAAGGGTGCAACACTGGGACTTCCTGGGAGGTCACCCATCCCAGTACTACTCTGGGTCAAGCGTGCTTAATTGCAAAATTTTGATGGGATTCGGTGCACTAATGATTGTATGATCGCACCTGACATTGAATTCTTGCACCTTAGACTTAGCACATGCATTAGAATGCACCGTATATAGAATGTGCATTGTCTAGTAGTTAGAACGCACGCTATCCATGTTAGGACTAAGAGTGCACGCATTATGTAGCACTCAGAACACATGTTATTTAGGACTAAGAGGGCATGAGGAAGTGAAAAGCACTTGAGCATTAGGAATGCACCTTATCTGAGACTCAGACTCAGCACCAGTGGGGAGACAGACACGGGTGTCTCTCTAGCACTCAGAATGGACCATTAAAATTTGGTTATTGCGAGGATGAGGCACCACTTTTACCAACACCCTCGAGGACCAAAAAAGTGGGTCGAGGACCAGTTTGGGATTGAATATGAAAAAAGGGTGGAACATCAGGACTTCCCGAGAGGTCGCCCATCCTAGTACTACTCCGGCCCAAGCGCGCTTAACTGTAGAGTTCTGATGGGATCTGATGCACTAACGCTGGTATGATCACACCCGACATTGAATTCTTGCACCTTAGATAGAGCACATGCATTAGAATGCACAGTGTATAGAATGTGCATTATCTATCACTCAGAATGCACATTATCCATGTCAAGAATAAGAGTGCACGTGATATCTAGCACTCCATACGCATGTTATCCAAGACTAAGAGGGCACAAGGAAGTGAAAAACACTCGAGCATTAAGAATGCACCTTATCTGAGACTTGGACTTGGCACCAACGGGGAGACAAACATGGGTGTCTATCTAGCACTCAGAATGCACCATTAAAATTTGGTTATTACGATGATGAGGCACCACTTTTCCCAACACCTAGGAGACAAGAAATAGGATCGAGGACTGATTTGGGATTGAAGACGAAAAAAGTGTGCAACACCGGGACTTCCCGGGAGGTCACCCATCCCCGTACTACTACAGCCCAAGCACCATTAACTGTAGAGTTCTGATGGGATCCGGTGCACTAACACTGGTATGATCACACCTGACATTGAATTCTTGCACCTTAGACTTAGCACATGCATTACAATGCACCGTATATAGAATGTGCTTTATCTAGCACTCAGAACATAGGCTATCCATGTTAGGACTAAGAGTGCATACGTTATGTAGCACTTAGAATGCACATTATCCAGGACTAAGATGGCATGAGGAAGTGAAAAACACTTGAGCATTAGGAATGCACCTTATCCGAGACTTGGACTTAGCACCAGCGGGGAGATAGACATGGGTGTCTATCTAGCACTATGAACTTACCATTAAAATTTGGTTATTGCATGGATGACGCACCACTTTTCCCAACACCCGTGAGATGAGAAATAGGATAGAGGACCCAAAAAGTGGGCTCGAGGACCGGTTTGGGACCGAAGATGAAAAAAGGGTGGAACTTTGGGAGGTCACCCATCCTAGTACTACTCGAGCCCAAGCGCGCTTAAGTGTGGAGTTTTGATGGGATCCAGTGCACTAACGCTGGTATGATTGCACCCGACATTGAATTCTTGCACCTTAGACTTAGCACATGCATTAGAATGCACCATACATAGAATGTACATTATCTAACACTTAGAATGCACATTATCCATGTCAGGGCTAAGAGTGCACATGTTATCTAGCACTCAGAACGCATGTTATCAAGGACTAAGAGGGCATGAGGAAGTGAAAAATAGTTGAGCATTAGGAATGCACCTTATCTGAGACTCAGACTTGGCACCAGCAGGGAGACAGACATGGGTGTCTATCCAGCACTCATAATGCACCATTAAAATTTGGTTATTGCGAGGATGAGGCACCACTTTTCCCAACTCTCGCGAGACAAGAAACATGATCAAGGACCCAAAAAGTGGGCTCAAGGACCGGTTTGGGACCGAAGATTAAAAAATGGTGGAACACCGGGAGGTCACTCGTCCTAGTACTACTCGGGCCCAAGCGCGCTTAACTGCGGAGTTCTGATGGGATCCGGTACACTAACATTGGTATGATCACACCCGACATTGAATTCTTGTAACTTAGACTTAGCACATGCATTAGAATGCACCGTCTATAGAATGTACGTTATCTAGCAGTCAGAACGCATGTTATCCATGTCAGGACTAAGAGTGCACGTATTATCTAGCACTCAGAACGCACGTTATCCAGGACTAAGAGGGCATGAGGAAGTGAAAAGCACTCAAGCATTAGGAATGCACCTTATCCAAGACTCGGACTTGGCACCAGCGGGGAGATAGACATGGGTGTCTATCCAACACTCAGAATGCACCATTAAAATTTGTTTATTGCGAGGATGAGGCACCACTTTTCCCAACACCTAAGAGACAAGAAATAGGATCAAGGACCCAAAAAGTGGGCTCGAGGACCGGTTTGGGACCGAAGATGAAAAAAGGGTTCAACACTGGGACTTCCCAGGAGGTCACCAATCCTAATTCTACTCGAGCCCAAGCGTGCTTAACTAAGGAGTTCTGATGGGATCCGGTGCACTAATGCCTGTATGATCGCACCTGACATTGAATTCTTGCACCGTGGGCTTAGCACATGCATTAGAATGCACCGTATATAGAATGTGCATTATCTAGCACTCATAATGCACATTATCCATGTTAGGACTAAGAGTGCACGTGTTATCTAGCACTCAGAACGCATGTTATCCAAGACTAAGAGGGCATGAGGAAGTGAAAAGAACTTGAGCATTAAGAATGCACCTTATCCGAGACTTAGACTTGGCACCAGCGGGGAGACAGACATGGGTGTCTATCCAGCACTCATAATGCACCATTAAAATTTGTTTATTGTGAGGATGAGGTACCACTTTTCCCAACACTCGCGAGACAAGAAATAGGATCGAGCACCCAAAAAGTGGGCTCGAGGACTAGTTTGGGACCAAAAATGAAAAAAGGGTGCAACACCGGGACTTCCCGGGATGTCACCCATCCTAGTACTACTCCGACCCAAGACCACTCAACTGTGGAGTTCTGATGGGATTCAGTGCACTAACGCTAGTAAGATCGTAGCCGACATTGAATTCTTGCACCTTAGACTTAGCACATGCATTAGAATGCACCGTATATAGAATGTGCATTATCTAGCACTCAGAATGCACATTATCTATTTCAAGACTAAGAGTGCACATGTTATCTAGCACTCAAAATGCATGTTAACCAGGAATAAGAGGGCATGAGGAAGAGAAAAGCACTCAAGCATTTGGAATGCACCTTATCTGAGACTCAAACTTGGCACTGGCGGGGAGACAGACACGGTTGTTTATCCAGCACTAAGAATGCACCATTATAATTTGGTTATTGTGATGATGAGGCACCACTTTTCCCAACACCCACGAGATAAGAAATAGGATGGAGGACCCAAAAGGTGGGCTCAAGGACCGTTTGCGGACCGAAGATGAAAAAAAGGGTGCAACATCGGGACTTCCCGGGAGGTCAACCATCCGAGTAATACTCTGGCCCAAGCGTGCTTAACTGCAAAGTTCTTATGGGATCCGGTGCACTAAAGCTAGTATAATCGCACTTGACATTGAATTCTTGCATCTTGGACTTAGAAGATGCATTAGAATGCACTGTATAAAGAATGTGCATTATCTAGCACTCAGAAAGCATGCTATCCATGTCAGGACTAAGAGTGCACGCGTTATCTAGCACTTAGAACGCATGTTATCCAGGACTAAGAGGGGAAGAAGAGGTGAAAAGCAATAGAGCATTAGGAATGCACCTTATCCGAGACTCAGACTTGGCACCAATGGGGATACAGACACGGGTGTTTGTCCACCACTCATAATGGATGATTAAAATTTGGTTATTGCGAGGATAAGGCACCAATTTTCCAACACCCGTGAGACAAGAAATAGGATCAAGGATCCAAAAAGTGGGCTTGAGGACCGATTTGGGATCCAAGATGAAAAAAGGGTGCAACATCAAGACTTCTTGGGAGCTCACCCATCCCAATACTACTCCGGCCCAAGCGCGCTTAACTATGGAGTTCTGATGGGATCCGGTGCACTTATGCTGGTATGATAGCACCCGACATTAAATTCTTGCACCTTAGACTTAGCACATGCATTAGAATGCACTGTATATAGAATGTGCATTATCTAGCACTCAAAATGCATGTTATCCATGTTAGGACTAAGACTGGATGCGTTACCTAGCACTCAGAATGCATGTTATCTAGGACTAAGAGGGCACAAGGAAGTGAAAGCACTCGAGCATTAGGAATGCACCTTATCTGAGACTCAGACTTGGCACTAGTGGGGAGACAGACATGGGTGTATATCCAGCACTCAAAATGCACCATTAAAATTTGGTTATTGCGAGGATGAGCCACCACTTTTTCCAACACTCGGGAGACAAGAAATAGGATTGAGGACCCAAAAAGTGGGCTCAAGGACCGGTTTGGGACTGAAGATGAAAAAAGGGTGCAACACCAGAATTCTTGGGAGGTCACCCATCCCAGTACTACTCCGGCCCAAGTGCGCTTAATTGCTGAGTTCTGATGGAATCCAGTGCACTAACGTTGGTATGATCACACTCGACATTGAATTCTTGCACCTTGGACTTAGCACATGCATTTGAATGCACCGTATATAGAATGGGCATTATCTAGCACTCATAATGCATGTTATCTAGGACTAAGAGGGCACAAGTTACTAAAAAGCACTCGATCATTAGGAATGCACCTTATGCGAGACTCAGACTTGGTACTAGTGGAGAGACACACATGGGTGTCTATCCAGCACTTAGAATGAATGCATCATGAAAATTTGGTTATTGCAAGGATGAGTCACCACTTTTCCCAACACCCGCAAGAAAAGAAATAGGATTGAGGACCCAAAAAGTGGGCTTGAGGACCCATTTGGGACCTAAGACAAAAAATGGGTGCAACACCGAGACTTCCCGAGAGGTCACCCATCCCAGTACTACTCCGGCCCAAGTGCACTTCACTGCAGAGTTCTGATGGAATCCGGTGCACTAATGCTGGTATGATCACACCTGACATTGAATTCTTGCACCTTAGACTTAGCACATGCATTACAATGCACCGTATATAGAATGTGCGTTATCTAGCACTTAGAACGCATGTTATCCATGTCAGGACTAAGAGTGCACATGTTCTCTACCACTTGGAACGCACATTATCTAGGACTAAGAGGGCACGAGGAAGTGAAAAGCACTCGAGCATTAGGAATGCACCTTATTCGGCAGCAGCAGGGAGACAAACAGGGGTATCTATCCAGCACTCAGAATGCACCATTAAAATTTGGTTATTGCGAGGATGAGGAACCACTTTTCCCCACACTCGCAAGACAAGAAATAGGATCAAGGACCCAAAAAGTGGGTTCAAGGATCGGTTTGGGTCTGATGATGAAAAAAAAGGGGGTAACACCGAGACTTCGTGGGAGGTCACCCATCCTAGTTTTACTCCGACCCAATTGCGCTGAACTGCAGAGTTCTAATGGGATCTGGTGCATTAACACTGGTATGATCAAACCCGACATTGAATTCTTGGACCTTGGACTTAGCACATGCATTAGAATGCACCGTATATAGAATGTGCATTATCTAGCACTCAGAAAACATGTTATCCATGTCAGGACTAAGACTGCACGCGCAAACTAGCACTTAGAACACATGTTATCCAGGACTAAGAGGCCACGAGGAAGTGAAAGGCACTCGAGCATTAGGAATGCACCTTATCCAAAACTCAGACTTGGCACCAGCGTGGAGACAAACATGAGTGTCTATCCAGCACTCAGAATGCACCATTAAAATTTGGTTATTTCGAGGATGAGGCACCACTTTTCCCAACACCCGCGAGACAAGAAATAGGATCGAGGACCCAAAAAGTGGGCTCGAGGACCGGTTTGGGACCAAAGATGAAAAAAGGGTGGAACACTAGGACTTCCCGGGAGGTCACCCATCCTAGTACTACTTTGTCCCATGCGCGCTTAATTACGGAGTTCTGATGGGATACGGTGTACTAATGTTGGTATGATCGCAACTGACATTGAATTCTTGCACATTATACTTAGCACATGCATTAGAATGCACCGTATATAGAATGTGCATTATCTAGCACTCAAAATGCATGTTATCCATGTTAGGACTAAGAGTGCATGTGTTATCTAGCACTCAAAATGCAGATTATCCAAGACTAAGAGGGAAGGAAGAAGTGAAAAGCACTCAAGCATTAGAAATGCACCTTATGCAAGACTCATAATTGGCACCAGCGGGGAGACAGACACAGGTGTCTATTCAACACTCAGAATGCACCATTAAAATTTGGTTATTGCAAGGATGAGGCACCACTTTTCCCAACACCTGCGAGACAAGAAATAGGATCGAGGACCCAAAAAGTGGCCTCGATGACCGGTTTGGGACCGAAGATGAAAAAATGGTGAAACACTGGGACTTCCCAGGAGGTCACCCATCCCAGTACTACTTTGGCCCAAGCGCACCTAACAGCGGACTTTTGATAGGATCCGGTGCACTAATGTTGGTATGATCATACCCGACATTGAATTCTTGCACCTTAGACATAGCACATGCATTAGAATGCACCGTATATTGAATGTGCGTTATCTAGCACTCATAAAGCACTTTATCAATGTCAAGACTAAGAGTGCAAGAGTTATCTAGCACTCAGAACGCATGTTATCCAGGACTAAGAGGGCATGAGGAAGTGAAAAGCACCTGAGCATTAGGAATGCATGTTATCTGAGACTCAGACTTGGCACCAATGGGGAAACAGACACGAGTGTCTGTCCAGCAGTCAGAATGCACCCAAGAAGTGGGCTCGAGGACCGGTTTGGGACCGAAGATGAAAAAAGGGTTTAACACCTGGACTTCCTGGGAGGTCACCCATCCCAGTTTTACTCCAGTCCAAGCGCACTTAACTGTGGAGTTCTAATGGGATCCAGTGCACTAATGCTGCTATGATCGCACCTAACATTGAATTCTTGCAACTTGGACTTAGCACATGCATTAGAATGCACTGTATATAGTGCACGTGTTATCTAGCACTCAGAATGCATGTTATCCATGTAGGGACTAAGAGTGCACTCATTATCTAGCACTTAGAATGCACATTATCCTGGACTAAGAGGGCACGAGGAAGTGAAAAGCACTCGAGCATTAGGAATGCACCTTATCCGAGACTCAGACTTGGCACCAGCGGGGAGACAGACACATGTGTCTATCGAGCACTCAGAATGCACCATTAAAATTTTGTTATTGTGAGGATGAGGCACCATGTTTCCCAACACCTGTGAGATAAGAAATAGGATCGAGGACCCAAAAAGTGGGCTCGAGGATCGGTTTGGGATCGAAAATGAAAAATAGATGCAACACTTGGACTTCCCAGGAGGTCACCCATCCCAGTACTACTCTGGCCCAAGCGCGCTTAACGACAGAGTTCTTATGGGATCCGGTGCACTAACGCTGGTATGATCACACCCGACATTGAATTCTTGCACCTTAGACTTAGTATGTGCATTAGAATGCACCATATATAGAATGTGTGTTATCTAGCACTTAGAACACACGTTATCCATGTAAGGACTAAGATTGCACACATTATGTAGCACTCAGAATGCACATTATCGAAGGCTATGAGGACATGAGAAGTGAAAAGCACTCAAGTATTAGGAATGCACCTTATCCGAGACTCGGACTTGGCACCGGCGGGGAGACAGACACGAGTGTCTATCTAGAACTCAGAATGCACCATTAAATTTTTGTTATTGCGAGGATGAGGCACCACTTTTCCAAACTCCCGCAAGACAAGAAATAGGATTGAGGACCTAAAAGGTGGGATTGAGGATCAATTTGGGACTGAAAATGAAAAAAGTGTGCAACACCAGGACTTCCTATTGTGTGTGTGAATTTTGTACCTAGCTGTAGAACACAACACTTCAGTAAAACATTAGAGGTTAGCAAAAATCAAAATCATGCAAGTAATTGAAAACTAAACTAACCAGGCAATTTACTACCTTCTAGTAGGTTCGAGTATGATCTTCTCAGATTAGACCGAGACCAGTGACATTGACGACACCTAAATGAAGGATTTGAATACAAATCTAGATATGAAACAAATGCAAATTATGCTATTTTTTTGTATTTTCTATGTAATAAGAATGAAAAATCTGATATGAATCTATGCTAGAATGAATGAAATGATATGTAAATTAAGCTAACAATGATATGAACTGATCTAAGATGAATTTCTAAATGATATGCAATGCTCAAAACAAATGAAATTCTCACAACAGCTTGGATTCGCAAAGATGATTATTCAGTCTCCAATTTGACACCGTGAGGATGCAAATTCATGGATCCAAATGAAGAGCTGAAGCCTTGATTTTATAGAAATCCAGGGCTTTGAGGATGCATGAGAAAGCTATAAATCACTCTTGATGAACTCAGGTTGATTTTTGAGTTATCAGAAATAAAATGATAGTTAATTTATAAAATCATGCAAAAGCAAGACTTTTAACTCAAATCAGAAGTTTAGATCAACTTTTGAACTCAAAATAGATGTTGAATTTCCAAAAGTTAACAACTTGCATTATTTTTTTGATTTAAAGTTTAACTGCTTCTTTGAATGTGCATAATAATTATGAATTAAATAAATAAATAAATTGATTTATTCTCAACTTAACTGATTTTTGAAAATTAAAACAATTGATTTGTGGGTTAATGAATTATTAAATCAAACTTTTATCAAAAATAATATCATTAAATATGACAGCTTGCTTTAATTAATTAAATAAGAATTTAATCAATTAATGAGAGGAATTTTGATTTATTTGTCAAATTTGAATAATAATACTTAGGAATAAATATAATTAAATTCAATAAAATAATTAAGTGGTAGGATTAAATCAATCAATTAAATATTCATCATATTCAATTAATCAACTTTAGGATAAATGTGATTTATCGCCAAATAATCATTAAATCAAAGATAATTAGATAATTAGGAATATTGCTAGGAATATTCCCCGATGTAGAATTTTAGGATAATCAATTATGATTCAATGATGTGCAGATGTGCCTTAGGTTAGGACTTTGATGTCAATTTTATTTGAATTGTTGATGTAGGAGGTTAATGAACCTATAGCCCATTTTTGGGGTATTATATTTTGCCCCTCTTTGAATTACTGGGTGAAGCGCAGTGGTTCAAAGATAGTTTGTGTTTGATATGAAACTGATTCGAAAGATATGATGAATGAAAGATTTGAAGATATTAGGTCCTGAATGACCAAAGATAATGTTCACTATAGCAATGATGAACCAATGAAGCAAAAGCGTCAAAACGCATGATCTCAAACCTTATGGTTGCGAAGAAGTGAGTGACCGATTCTAAACTCGATTGTCCTTATATTGAATCACATTGGTATCACATCTGAACCCTTCAGTTACTGAAGAACCAAGGAAAGAACACTAATGAACTGATGGTTGTGAAAAGCTGATACAGTTTACAAAATTAAGAGAATACCAGATTGATATGGATCTCGATGAATCTGATATGCCCCAAGCGATGAGGACTTTTGATGAGTCAGCAACTAGATGTGGTTGTTGTCTTGATTACTAAAAGAAAGATTGATTTACAAATTTGAATGATGTGCAATACCATGCCCCCTTCGGGATTAAAATCAAAATCTGACAAGAAAAGTCAGTGTTAAATGGTTTAGAAGCATGTTAATTGATTTGAGAAGTGGTTGTACACGTTCGAGAATGCATTTCGCATCATTTAGGGGTCATGAAGACTAAGTTTGACTAGATATGACCATGAGTTGACCATGGGTGACCAAGTTAAAATTTTGATAATTTGATGTAAGATAATCAGTTAAGTTGAATTCTAGATTTCTGTGATGATTGAAGGTCGATTATGCAAGTAGTTAATAATATGAATGATCTCAGATTTTGATTTTGATCCCGAAAAAGGATTGTCCTTGCTATTTTGTTGGAGGGACCTTCATGTTAAGTTTTAGCTCTTGTTAGATTTGAAGAGGTGATTGAAGAATCATTTAAGCATTGAAGTTTTATCCAAATGTTGTGAGATCATGAAAATATGGAAAATGCAAAGAAACATGCAGAATGATATGCAACCTTAGACCTAGGACCTAGTCACTAATCATGTGTCGGTCATTCTCATCATTGAATTTTTAGGTAACCAAATAAATCAATACAATGCCCACTAGTTAGAAAACATAGACAAATGAATATCAATTTGTATGTGCAAGAATCAATACAACACCCATTGGCTAGACAACCATGGACATATGAATATTGATTTTATTTTCGAAATGTCAGATTAGATATAAGCACCAAGGCACAAATGCCAGGATGACCTGAATATCATGTCCATTTTGATATAGAAATTTGTATAAGCATTAGAACATAAATGTTGTGATGACCTGAATACGCCTTGCGTTACAAACACACCAAATAGTGAAGAGATCATTCTAAATCCAGTGTGAATTACCTGTAGTGACCCTTTATCATTCAAATCCTTAGACAAGATCGCGTTTTGCAGTAGGAGAAAGAACTCACTCAAAAAAAAATAATAGCTAAATCAAAATTCCTTGAATTTTTTGGGTATCAATGGTCGAGGTACGCATGGCCATCCAATTCGAGATAGAGGCTCTTACAGTTGGACACCATTTCAATCTAGAATTTCCAAAGTTGTTAGATTTTCACATACAAGAAGAAGACAAAGAAAAGATTATGCCCCCAGTCATCACTCTCTAAATCTTGTAAAGGACATCATCGAAGAGCTCGAAAGGACATAATATGCAAAAATCTCAATGTGAATCAGTAAGCATACAAGGAGATAAAAGCATGAAAAGCACAGATTGTTTTCAGTTTTTTTTGATGTTAGATTGTTGTTGTTGATGCAAAATCCTTTCTGGAGAGGAGATAGACTAACTGACTCAGATGAAGCTTAAAAGGACTCTGACTGGATATGACTCATCTAAGATATACGGGAGGCCATAGGATATGACATTGATTGCCCCCAAGTGTTAAGCATTGATAGGATATAGACGCTTGAGCTAATTGGTGTACAGATCGACTTATTGAAAACTAGAAATGCAAAAACAAACTGGGAGATATGTACACACTAAAGCAAGACTGAAAGTTGGGAAAGACCAAGATTGTACTGATAGATGGAGTGTTTTGAACAAGTGGCACCCATTTGCCGAGTTTTCACCATCTTGGTTGAGATTCTATTTTTGCTACCAAGGCACCTGTTTCCAGGTTTTCACCAAGGCACTTTTTCTTTTTCTCTTTTTTTTTGTTTTGCTTTTTTCATTTTTCCAATTTTTTTGAATTTTTCATTTTTCCAATTTTTTTGATATTTTTGATATTTTTCATTTTTTTTTCATTTTTGATATTTTTCAATTTTTTTTGTGAATCATCAAAGCGCCTATTGCTAGGTTTTCACCAAGATGTTCATTTTTTAGGACTTTTTCCAATTTTAAAGATTTTTTAAGACATTTTACCATACACTGAATGCCTTAGGCATAGAATTTCTTCAGATGGAGAACGTTGATTGGTTCTTGGAGCTGTTCTCCTTCAGTCATTGAGAGTTGATAAGCACTAGAGCCAAAAGTAGTAGTGATAACAAAGGGACCCAACTAGTTGGGTTCAAACTTCCCCTTGCATTCTCGATGTGATTGATTTTTAAGATTCTCTCTCAAGACTAGATCGCCAACCTGAAATTCTCTGTGTCTGACTTTCTTGTTGTAACCTCGAGACATTATTTTCTAATATACTTTGAGATGATCATACGCTACTTGTCTGCGCTCATCTAGTAATTCAAGTTCTTGCAACCTAGACACTCTATAGTCATCATCAGTTACTAGACCATGCATTCTGATTCTCAGTGATGGGATTTCAACCTCAATAGGCAGAACCGCTTTAGACCCATAAACTAAAGCAAAAGGAGTAGCCCCAGTGGGCATTCTGATACTTGTTCTGTAGGCCCAAAGAGCTGGATTGATCATGAGATGCCAGTCTCTTCCTATTTTATTAACTGTGTGATGCAAGATTTTCAATAGATTCTTGTTGGAAGCCTCTGCTTGTCCATTCCCTTGAGGATAGTAGATAGAAGACCAATGTTGTGTAATTTTAAATTTGGCACATAGATCATCTAAGTCTTTGTTCTTGAATTGTCCACCATTATCTGTGACTATGGAATGAGGGATCCCATATCTGCATATGATATAGTTCAATATGAACATATATATTTGTTTCCCAGTTGCTTGTGTTAAGGGAACTGCTTCTACCCATTTTGTAAAATAATCTGTAGTTGTGATTATATGGGTATGTCCATTAGAAGAATGAGGATATATGGATCCTATAAGATCAAATGCCCATTGGTGAAAAGGCCATTGTGTAGTAAAAGGGATTAGATCTTTCCCTGGAGCATGAATTAAGTTACCATGTACTTGGCACTTTTGACAGTTCTTAGCAAACTTGATTGCATCTTTCTCCATTTCAGGCCAATAGTACCCAGCCCTAATAAGTTTTCAAGCTAGTGTTAAACCATTCAAGTGTGACCCACATATACCCTCATGGACTTCCTCGAGTGCACATTGAGACTCTTCCCATTCTAAACATCTAAGTAGTGTACCATCTAGACCTTGTTTGTATAGATCGTTACCAATGATGACATATCGAGAGGCATTATGGATTAGGTATCTCTTCTCATGGAAATTGAAGGTATTAGGAATGATTTGGTCTTGTAGATAGGAGAAAAGGTTTTTGTACTGGGATAAATCATGACCCATAATAGTGCAGATCATTCGGGTTTCAGGTGAGTCATATGCAGGGTAAGATAGTGCTTCCACTAGGAACTCATATCATAGCTCATGTTCAGGTTGCTACAATAAAGTAGATAGCGTTGCCATTGCATCAGTAGCCCTTTTCTTTGTTCTAGGTATTTTCTCAAATGTGATAGATATGAGATATTTCTTTAGATCATCTACCATTCTCTTGTATGGAATGAGCTTTTGATCCTTAGTTTGGTATACATCATCGACTTGATGAATAAGAAGTTGGGAGTCACCACGAATGTGTATCTCTGTCACTCTCCACTCAATTACCATCTTCATGCCATTAAGAAGGGCTTCATATTCGACAATGTTATTTGTACAAGGAAACTTTAATCTGAATGCTTTTGGGATTGAGTATCCTTGAGGAGTTATGAATAAGATGCCTGCTCCAGATCCATTCTGTGTATAGGAGCCATCAAAGAACAACTACCATTCTCTAGAAGAAAGAGTCATGATAGAGGAATCTAGGAATTCCATTTGCATTGGTGTATCATCAATCATAGGTGCATCTATCAATTAATCAGCAATAACTTGACCTTTAATAGCTTTTCTTTCAACATATTCAATGTCAAATTCACTTAAGAGCATAACCCATTTGGCTAATCTACCCGTGAGAGTAGCTTTTCTTAGTAGGTACTTTAGTGGATCAATCTTAGCTACCAAATGATTGGTATGGGCTAACATATAATGTCTCAATTTTTGTGATGCAAATATCATAGCTAGACAAGCTTTCTCAATCATTGAATAGTTCTTTTCATATGCAACCAAAGTTCTACTGATATAATAGATAGCTCTTTCCTTTTTATTCTCATCATGTTGTGCTAACAATGCCCCCAGTGATGTATTTATCATGGAGACATATAGGATCAATGGATTCCCTTGAATAGGAGGCATCAAGATAGGAGGATTTGATAGATATTTCTTGATATGATTAAAGTTTTTCTCACATTCTTTGTTCCATGCAAATGTGACACCTTTGTCCAATGTTTTTGTAAATGGCTATGATATGTCTGCAAGGTGTGATATGAATCTTCTGATAGATTGTACTCTCCCTTGTAATGTTCTCATTTGACTAATATTCTTCGGGGGTTGCATCTCTATTATAGCCTTTACTTTTGTTGGATCAACTTCAATGCCCTTCTTTGAAACTATGTATCCTAAGAGTTTTCCAGAAGTGACACCAAAAGAACACTTCTTAGGATTTAGTCTGAGACTAAATTTTTCCATTCTATCAAGTATCTTGCTCAAGTCATTTAGATGTTTATCTCTAATCATAGATTTTGCTAAAGTATCATCAACATAATCCTCTATTGTTTTATGCATCATGTCATGAAAAAAAGATGTCATGGCTCTTTGATAGGTAGCACCAGCATTTTTAAGCCCAAATGGCATAACATTCTAGCAAAAGGTACCCCATGCACATGTGAAAGTAGTTTTCTCTTGATCTTCTGGAGTAATTTTTATTTGATTATAACTAGAGAAACCATCCATCAAGGAATACATCTCAAAAGCCGCAGTTATGTCCACTATCATATCAATGTTAGGTAGTGGAAAATCATCCTTAGGGCATGCTCTATTCATGTCTCTGAAGTTTGTGCATACTCTGATTGATTTATCTGGTTTTGAAATAGGTACAATATTAGAGATCCACTCAGCATAATCAATGACTCGGATAAATTTGGCTTTTAGGAGTTTCTCTAATTCAGCTCTTACCAAGAGTGCAACATGAGGATGCATCTTTCTCAACTTTTGTTTAATAGGTTTTACTCCAGGAGTAATAGATAGATGGTGCATTATAAGATCTGGATCCAACCCTCGCATATCTAAATATTTCCATGCAAACTTGATCTTTTTCTCTATTAAGAATGTTGTAAAATTTTTCTTTTCTTCCTTTGATAAGGATTGTGCAACATGTATCAACTATGGTTCCTCTTCTATTCCCAAGTTGATAGATTGAGTGGGCTCAACTAGAACTGGGGATCTGTCCTATAAATGACTTAGAAGGACATCAAATATCTCATCCTTAGGCACCTTGGAGAGGTTTTCACGTTCGAATATGTCATTTATTTTTACTTTTGTAGGTTCTGAGACTGCCACAAAGTGGTTTTCACCCTCATAACTCTTTTTCTTTTTATTCTTATTCTTATTTTTCTGACTAAGATATTTGATGTCTGACTCTGTCATGCTGACACTCGGTTCATTGATGGAAGTCCTCATAGGCTCAACTGCATTTAGATAGCAAGCAAGGGCATAGTCATTTGGGAAGGTATAAATACCATAGCACGGGTTTGTGGAGGTTTGATCAAGAAGGTTTGGATATTGGATAGTCAAGGCGAGGAAAGATTCGGATATGGTGTTCACAGATATAGATCTGTCATCATTGGTCCTAACCCAACGCTCAAGTTCAAAGGTGATATTACAACTTAAGATGTTCAATTCATGAATAGTCTCAATGTCATTGTGGGAGTCCACTTCAGCCATCGGTGGATCAGACTCATTAAATTCATTATTTCTCTCTAGACTTACATTGGGTGTAGGTGCATATTTGTGAATAACATCGATATATTTCTCTGTGATAAGCTCATCTTCTTCTGGAATGGCTCCCCATTCATAGTCATTTGATTCCTCATCTATACCTCTAGGGAATTGAAGAACATGAGTAAAGTCAGGATGTATACCCCAAGAAGGGTTACCCTCAAATTCTGATTTAAATTCATACTCATGGGAATCTATTTTAGAATCACTAGAATGCTCCAAATGCTTAGCTATGGTGATAGGATTTTCTTCTCTATTTTGATTACCTTCGGGATTAGCTAGTTCTTGTGTGGCAACTATCTCTGGTTTGATAGTAGGTTCTTGTGTTTCTACTACATTGATTCTCTTTATGGGATCATCTTCAGCATCAAGGAGATCTTTAGCATAAGGGATGATCTCATCAAATTCATCACTATCAGATTGTTCTATTTCTTCCTTCTCAAGGAGAGCTTCTTCTAGTTTGACTTGTTCTATGACATGTGGGGAATTGCTGCTAAGATAGAAGGGTTTCTTCTTGTACCCTAGACCTATTGTATTCTTGTTTGCTTGACCATGATGGTCAAGAGGAGATATAAGACCCTTACCTTGTAGTCCTAGAGGTCCTTTCCCTATGTATCCCATCTTAGTAATTAATTTATCCCCTGGACTATATGTCTTAGAAGGAATCTTAGGCAATGTAGAACCACAGGATTGATCAACTTGAGATTTGGGTTCTTCTTAGTAAAGCCATGCAAGTACAGCTTCATCTTCTTCAAATTCTTGTTTGGGCACTTGCTCTGCAACAAATTTTCCTTTGTATGCCTCAAGAGGTTCTTTAGGTTCTGGTTTGGAATATTTGAGAGTCTATCTGTAAGATTTAGGCGAGATAGGGAGAGACGTCAAAGATAAGACTGGTTCCATAGTATATTCTCCCATACCTCTTTCTTTGATAGTTACCTCTTTAGCAATGTCTTCCATCTTGGATGTTGAAGCAATATCTGATGGTTTATTAGAAGACTCTTTGTTATTAGGAATAAGTTTATCAACACTTTCCTTCAATGTATTGCAAATGGTGGATACGTCAGATGGGATAGTCACCTCTAGTCCTTAATAAGGAAATTTCAAACACTAATGGTAGGTAGAAGTAATATCTTTCATTTAATGTATCCATGGTCTCCCTAGAAGGATATTGTAAACCAAAGGTATGTCAAGAACTTGACATGTAGTATCTTTGATAACAGGACGTATTCTGATAGGCAAGACAATTGTTCCCTTGGAAGATCTTTCTTCTTCATCATATGCTTTGATAGTTATTTTCTTTCTAGGATCAATAGAAATTTCTAAAAATCCCAATTGTGTGATCAAGATGTAAGAAAAAATATTCAGACTAGCGCCCCCATCTATCAACACACATTTGACATGATGGTTTTGGATTAAGACTTCTATGTGCAAGGGCTGATTATGCGGATGACTCAAAGAGTTATCATCTTCCTCTGAAAAGGAAATATACTATGGAGATGTAAGATGACCAACCATAGTCTAGAACCTATCTAAATCAAGGTTATCAGGAACATTGGATCTAAGAAAAGCTTTGTCTAGAATGGCTCTATGAGCTGGAGATATCCGAAGCAACTCAAACATTGAGATTTTTGCATTAGTATGCTAGAGTTGTTGAACAATACTGTATGATGTAGGCCTCGTGTCTTTAGGATTTGAAGATTTTGATGTAGCCTTTTGTTTAGAAGCAGAAGACAAATTGAAAGGCACCTTAGGGATGTTTGATTGATCTGGGATTTGTCCTTGCAGATGCGCCTGAGCCTATGATCGAGTAACCACGTTAACTGCTTGATTTTCTCTATCTCTTCTTACAATTGTGATGACATTGCAATGCTCAGTAGACTTGGTTCGACCATATTGATAACAACATTATTTCCAAAATAAGCATAATTAACCTTAGCACCCACATTAGGCTGAGAAGATGAATCACCTTGGCCATGCTTTGGAAATGGTTTTGTGAATGCGGTATGATCATTATTGCTTTTATGATTATCAATCATGATGTCACCATTATCAATCAAGTCTTGAATAGTATGCTTCAAGCACAAGCAGTTATTAGTTTTATGACCCTTACCACGATGAAAGTCACATAATTCATTCTCCTTCCACCATTTTGGTTTAGGATCAGGATTAGATTGTCAGATCTCAAGTAGAGAGATGATGTTATGGGCCAACAAGGTTTTCATAGCTGATTCCAAAGATTCTCCAAGAGGAGTGAACTTGCATTTATTATCAGTGGACCAAGATTTGTAAGTTTTTGGCTTTTGAGATGGTTTGGGCACCTTTTGTTTTGAAGCTTTGATGGCTTGGGTACCAACGGTTAGATTGAAAGTAGGTGCTTTAGATGGAGCACAGATATTATCAACAACACCATCTATGACGATGCCTTTTTTCCTATTCCAGTTTTTGTTCTTATCTTTAGAACTAGATCCAGATTTGTACTTGTCCTTTTGAAGTGTGATGTCTCCTTTTTTCACAAGTACTTTTTTAATTTTGATCGCATTGTCTACCATCTTGTCAAAAGATGTATGATTTTGCATTTGTAATGGGTAGTTGATCTCTGGAACAAGGTTATTGATGATCTCTAGTTTTTCAGTCTCTGGAATAGGTTTGGCATATAAAGAGAATTTCTTCCTCCATCTTTTGAGAAACATCAAGAATAGTTCTCTTGGATATTGTTTGAGATTACATATGTCAATCATGGTGACTGGATGCTGGATGTTGTAGGAGTATTGCTAATAGAATAATTTGATCAACTCCTTAAAAGTTTTGATAGTAGGAGGCATTCTAGAGAACCAATGAATGGCTGCTCCTCCCAAAGATCGAGGAAAGAGATGCATCAAATAGGTGGGTTTGTGCATGAACTCCATAGATTGGGTACAAAATTCTCTGACATGATCTTGAGGGTCAGAATTTCCATCATACTTATCATACTTCAGCATTTCCACTTTCTTAGGGAATGGTGGCATGTACAAGTCTTTGTCAAATGGAAAAGGACATAGAGCTTCCATGGAGAACTCTTTGGGTTCCTTTTCTTCTCAAGTTTATTAAGTTTGACTTGCATGGCATGCATCTGTTTCATCATAGCTATGAGTGGAGTTTCTTCCTCATGTGTAATGATATCTTCCACATTAAATTTTAGAGGAATCTTAGCTCCTTGATGAGCTAACTGTAGAAAGTATGCTTCTCTATCTTCCTTCAAGAAATGCCTCATCATTTTTTTGAAGTTATCATCATTTTGATAGCGAGCAATTTCAAAAGGTGTAGGTTCTTGATCCCCACCATGTTGAGAATGAGCTCCTTGAGAGCCATGATTTGTCCCTACTTGAGACATGGTAGGAGTTTTAGGACTCCCTAGAATAGATTGAGGTGGAGTTTGTTGATGACCTCTGTGAGATGATGGAGGGGGTATGTAACTAGATTTCAATCAAAAATTGCCAAGACCGTCATCTTTGTAAAGACCAGAATTATAGAGCTGCTCAAGATTTGGATCCATGTGAGTTGAAAAAGGTAAGGTGTGGGACACTTCTCCAAATTTATTGTGTGAGGAAGCTCTAGTTTCCACCATTAACCTTGGGTGAAGCAAAAGAATAAGATGAAGACAACTGAAGAATGATTTGATTCAAGAAGATTAGATGACTCAACCTTGTCAAGATTATGATTGATTGAAGATTTTATTTGACTTAGATGAAGGATACTATGCCCTGGATGTATGGGTAGATGCCCAAAAGATAGTGGACATGAGGTCGCAACACTTAGTCATTTTGAAGATTGATTGAAGATTGATAGTTATGACAAGGTTTTGACACAAGATGAACAAGACTCAAATTGATAAAATAGAAGGCTAAATATGACTCAAGAGGCCACTTTGGGAAAATGATCAGATTCATTCTAGTTTCTGCTCTGTTCCTGAAACAGTGATTTGTTAGACAAATTCTGGAAATAGGCTGTAAAAGCTGAGTCCCTGGCAGTTTTGACCACTTTCTGACACTTTTTCAAAATTTCCCAAATGACTTTCTGCAGACTCATACAATAGTGGGTATGCTATGAAATGATAGTTGACAAACTCGTACGACCATTGCAAAACTCGCACGATAGTTGATAGTAGAATTGGACTTTTTTGACTTTATTGGTAGCAAGACTCGTATGACACTGGGTCATATACCAGATGACAATCTAGAAACTCATACGAAAATGGGTATAGGATCATACGAAAAATTCAAAAACTCATATGACTCTTTGAATCTGTGGGATGACTTTTGACTCTAGAAAGGTATTTCACTTCAAATTTTGCAAATTTTTGATTTTCAGTTTCAGATTGTTTACAAAATTGTTTGTCCAGATTTGAAGATTATATTGGATCGATTCATTCTTAGTAACCAGATAGATAAACAAGCACGTAGAACAGCAAGCAAGTGATTTCAAGCATGTCTAAAAACAATGAACAAGAGCAAAAGCAACCTTGTGCATGAACAATTAAGTGATTTAATTGCGCTAATCCTTAAGAGTGCTAATTGTGTATGTTCCAAAACATTTTGCAATAATGCACATATTCCTAGAAAATGAAAATTTGGCCTCTCTAGGGTTTTTAGTAATGATCTGACTCTGCAACTTTTATGACCCAAAGGGGAAAAATCCAATCCCGACACACTAGGGTTTTGACACAGTCCGAGAATTTAATCAATTAGGAGCTGCTAGGGAGATCTGACAACCCAACAATGAACCACACTTGTGAAGATTTCTTCCACAAGGATATTTATATAGCAGCTGTCACTACCATGGTGAAAATGGCTATTACCGCTTGAGGTTTTGTCAATGTGGTTGGCCCAATTAAGGGAATGTCCACTATGATTAACCCTCTCTAAAGGTGACTCACAAAAGATACCACATGGGGACTAGTTCCAAATTCAAGGATATGAGTTTCTGATACTACCCAAAAAGGGAGTAGAGCACATTCCTCTAGCCTTTTCACTTTTAACCAAAACAAAGCAGACAGATAAATCCGACATGCTAAGACTAAGATTATCTCACAAAGATTTATGACATCAACTGCTCATGATCTATCAACCTCTTCGGAGAGAGAATGTATCAATCAAAAGTTGAAGACATGCAAATCTAGTAGAACATGAGACTCTCTTAGTATCCTCCCTACCTACAAGGATTCCTTCATTGAGAAGAGTTTTACTGGAAACTCACTCTCTCAAGAACCACAAATAGTGTTCATAGGGCCTAATTACTATGTGTAACAAAGATGCTGAAAAGAAAATCTATGTTCATTTTTATAGCCCAAATGAAATATGTGATATGAAAGCAATAAAAGTTCACACAAGCTTGACACGTGAGAGTTCTTTTTAATCCAAATTGAAATGTTATCAGCTGAAAAGATTACCTGAATTCCTTGCAACACGCTTAGTAGATTATTACCTATTTTTAGCAATTTTTGCACTTTTTCCAATCCAAATCAGCATGAATCAATCAGAAACAAGAGATCTCAATTGTTAATGTTAGCTGTTAGCCAAAATCTAGAAATCAAATTTGACAAATGACCAAAAATAGTGAAACGAAAATTGAAACCTGGCACCGAAACTCATACAACAGTGGGTCTCTTTCTAGACGACAGTGCAGAAACTCATACGATACTGGGTGTCTGATCATACGATAGTTGAGCTTCCAAATCATAGTGTGTACTGTCTGAAATGATCCTCAATCAAATACACTATCGTATGATAGTGGGTACAGTTTGGTATGACTTTTATCAGAAACTCGTACAAAAATTGTATGGATAGAAATTAAAAATCACAATTTTGGAATAGAAAATGACAAGAAGATGATAGAAATTGATAGAATGTGAAAGGAAACCCATCTTAGGGCCCCACAGTGGGTGCCAAAAATGTGTGTGTGAATTTTGTACCTAGCTGTAGAACACAACACTTCAGTAAAACATTAGAGGTTAGCAAAAATCAAAATCGTGCAAGTAATTGAAAACTAAACTAACAGGTGATTTACTGCCTTCTAGTAGGTGCGAGTATGATCTTCTCAGATTATACCAAGACCAGTGACATTAACGACACCTAAATGAAGGATTTGAATGCAAATCTAGATATGAAACAAATGCAAATTAAGCTATATTTGTGTATTTTCTATGCAATAAGAATGAAAAATCTGATATGAATCTATGCTAGAATGAATGAAATGATATGTAAATTAAGCTAACAATGATATGAACTGATCAAAGATGAATTTCTAAATGATATGCAATGCTCAAAACAAATGAAATTCTCACAACATCTTGGATTCGCAAAGATGATTCTTTAGTCTCCAATTCAACAGCATGAGGATGCAAATTCGTGGATCCAAATGAAGAGCTGAAGCCTTGATTTCATAGAAATCCAGGGCTTTGAGGATGCATGAGAAAGCCATAAACCACTCTTGATGAACTTAGTTTTATTTTTGAGTTATAAAAAATAAAAGGATAGTTAATTTATAAAATCATGCAAAAGCAAGGCTTTTAACTCAAATCAAAAGTTTAGATCAACTTTTGAACTCAAAATAGATGTTGAGTTTCCAAAAGTTAACAACTTGCATTGTTTTTCTGATTTAAAGTTTAACTACTTCTTTGAATGTGCATAATAATTATGAATTAAATAAATAAATAATTTGATTTATTTTCAACTTAACTGATTTTTGAAAATTAAAACAATTGATTTATGGGTTAATCAATTATTAAATCAAATTTTTATTCAAAAATAATATCATTAAATATGACAACTTGCTTTAATTAATTAAATAAGAACTTAATCAATTAATGATAGGAATTTTGATTTATTTGTCAAATTTGAATAATAATACTTAGGAATAAATATAATTAAATTCAATAAAATAATTAAGTGGCAGGATTAAATCAATTAATTAAATATTCATCATATTCAATTAATCAACTTTAGGATAAATGTGATTTATCACCAAATAATCATTAAATCAAAGATAATTAGATAATTAAGAATATTGCTACGAATATTCCCTGATGCAGAATTTTAGGATAATCAATTATGATTCGATGATGTGCAGATGTGCCTTAGGTTAGGACTTTGATGTTGATTTCATTTGAATTGATGATGTAGGAGGTTAATGAACCTATAGCCCATTTTTGGGGTATTACACCCGGGAGGTCACCCATCCTAGTACTACTCGGGCTCAAGCCCACTTAATTGCAGAGTTCTGATGGGATCTGATGCACTAATGCTAGTATGATCACACCTGACATTGAATTCTTGCACCTTAGACTTAGCACATGCATTAGAATGCACCGCATATAGAATGTGTGTTATCTAGCAATCAGAATGCAACTCCGGTCCAAGCCTGCTTAACTATGGAGTTCTGATGAGATCTAATGCACTAACGCTGGTATGATCACACCCGACATTGAATTCTTGCACCTTAGACTAAGCATGTGCATTAGAATGCACATTATATAGAATGTGCGTTATCTAGCACTTAGAATGCACATTATCCATGTCAAGACTAAGAGTGCACATGTTATCTAGCACTCAGAATGCACGTTATCTAGGACTAAGAGGTCATGAGGAAGTCAAAAGCACTCAAGCAGTAGGAATGCACCTTATCCGAGACTTAGATATCACACCAATGGGGAGACAGACACGGGTGTCTATCTAACACTATCAATGAACCATTAAAATTTTATTATTTCAAGGATGAGGCACCACTTTTCTCAACACCTACGAGACAAGAAATAGGATCGAGGACCCAAAAAGTGGGCTCGAGGACTAGTTTGGGAGTGAAGACAAAAAAATGGTGCAATATCAGGACTTCCCGAGTGGTCACCCAACCAAGTACTACTCCAGCCCAACAATGCTTAAGTGCGGAGTTCTTATGGGATCCGGTGCACTAACACTGGTATGATCGCACATGACATTGAATTCTTACCCCTTAGACTTAGCATGTGCATTAGAATGCACCGAATATAGAATGTGTGTTATCTAGCACTCAGAATGCATGTTATCCATGTCAGGACTAAGAGTGCACATGTTATCTAGCACTCAAAATGCACATTATCCAAGACTAAGAGGGCATGAGGAAGTGAATTGCACTTGAGCATTAGGAATGCACCTTATCCAAGACTCAGACTTGGCACCAACAAGGAGATAGACACGGGTGTCTATCTGGCACTCAGAATGCACCATTAAAATTTTGTTATTGCGAGGATGATACAACACTTTTCCCATTATTTTGAGACAAGAAATAGGATCAAGGACCCAAAAAGTAGGCTCGAGGATTGGTTTGGGACCGAAGATGAAAAAGGGTGCAACACCGAGACTTCCCGGGAGGTCACCCATCCCCGTACTATTTTGGCCCAAGCACGCTTAACTGTAGAGTCTGATGGGATCCAATGCACTTATGCTAGTGTGATCAGATCTGACATTGAATTCTTGCACCTTAGACTTAGCACATGCATTATAATGCACCGTATATAGAATGTGCATTATCTAGCACTTAGAACGCATGTGATCCATGTAAGGACTAAGAGTGCACGCGTTATCTAACATTGAAAATGCATGTTATCTTAGACTAAGAGGGCATGAGTAAGTGAAAAGAACTTGAGCATTAAGAATGCACCTTGTCTGAGACTCGGACTTGGTACCAATGGGGAGACAAACACGGTGTCTATCCAGCACTTAGAATGCACCATTAGAAATTTTATTTATTGCGAGGATGAGGCACCACTTTTCCCAACACTTGTGAGACAAGAAATAGGATCGAGGAACCAAAAAGTGGGCTCGAGGACCAGTTTGGGACCAAAAATGAAAAAAGTGTGCAACACCGGGACTTCTCGGGAGGTCACCCACCCTAGTACTACTCTAACCCAAGAGCACTTAACTGCGGAGTTCTGATGGGATCCGGTGCACTAACGGTGGTATGATCACACCCAACATTGAATTCTTACACCTTAGACTTAGCACGTGCATTAGAATGCACTGTATATAGATTGTGCGTTATTTAGCACACAAAACACACATTATCCATGTCAAGACTAAGAGTGCACGTGTTATCTAGCACTCAGAATGCATGATATCCGAGAGTAAGAGGGGATGAGAAAGTGAAAAGAACTCAAGCATTAGGAATGCACCTTATCTGAGACTCAAACTTGGCACCAGAGGGGAGACAGACACAGTTGTCTATTTAGCACTCAGGATGCAACATTTAAATTTTTTTATTGCGAGGATGAGGCACCACTTTTCCCAACACACGTAAGACAAGAAATATGATCGAGGACCCAAAAAGTGGGCTCGAGGACCAGTTTAGGACCGAAGATGAAAAAAGGGTGCAACACCAAGACTTCTAGGGAGGTCACCCATCCCAGTACTACTCCGGGCCAAGCGCGCTAAACTCTGGAGTTCTGATGGGATTCGGTGCACTAACACTTGTATAATCACACCCAACATTGAATTCTTGCACCTTAGACTTAGTGCATGTGTTAGAATGCACCGTGTATAGAATGTGCATTATCTAGCACTCAGAATGCATGTTATCCTGAACTAAGAGGGCATGAGGATGTGAAAAGCACTCGAGCATTAGGAATGAACCTTATCTGAGACTCAGACTTGGGACCAGTGAGGAGACAAACATGGGTGTCTATCTAGCACTCATAATGCACCATTAAAACTTTGTTATTGTGAGGATGAGGCACCACTTTTGCCAACACCCACGAGACAAGAAATAGGATCCAGGGCCCAAATAGTGGGGTCAAGGACTGAGTTGGGATCGAAGATGAAAAAGGGGTGCAAGACTGGCAATTCTCGGGAGGTCACCCATTGCAGTACTACTCCAGCCCAAGCACACTGAACTGCAGAGTTCTGATGGGATCTGGTGCACTTATGCTGGTATGATCACACTAGACATTGAATTCTTACACCTTAGACATAACACGTGTATTAGAATGCACCATCTATAGAATGTGCATTATTTAGCACTCAGAATGCACATTATCCATGTCACGACTAAGAGTGCACACATTATCTAGCACTCAAAATGCACATTATGTAGGACTAAGAGGGCACGAGGAACTGTAGAGCACTCAAGCATTAGGAATGCACCTTATTCGAGACTCGAACTTGGCACTAGCGGGGAGATAGATAAGGGTGTCTATCCAGCACTCAAAATGCACCATTACAATTTTATTTATTGTGAGGATGAGGCACCACTTTTCCCAACACCTCCAAGACAAGAAATAGGATTGAGGACCCAAAAAGTGGGCTCAAGGACTGGTGTAGGACCGAAGATGAAAAAATGGTGCGACACCTGGACATCCCCAGAGGTCATCCATCCTAGTACTACTCCGGCCCAAATGCACTTAATTGCAAAGTTCTGATGGGATCTGGTGCACAAATGCTGGTATGATCACACCTGACATTGAATTCTTGCACCTTAGACTTAGCACGTGCATTAGAATGCATCATATATAGTATGCGCTTTATATAGCACAAAGAACGGAGGTTAGCCATGTCAGGACTAAGAGTGCATGCATTAACTATCGCTTAGAATGAATGTTATCTAGGACTAAGAGGGCACAAGGAAGTGGAAAGCACTCGAGCATTAGGAATGCACCTTATTCGAGACTTAGACTTGGCATGAACTGGGAGATAGACACGGGTGTCTATCCAGCACTCAAAATGCACCATTAAAATTTTGTTATTGCGAGGATGAGGCAAGAATTTTCCCAACACCCGCGAGACAAGAAATAGGATCAAGTACCCAAAAAGTGGGCTCAAGGACTGGTTTGGGACTAAAGATGAAAAAGGGTGCAACACTAGGACTTCCCGGTTGATCAACCATCCTAGTACTACTCCGGGCCAAGCACGTTTAAGTGCAGATTTTTGTTGGGATCCGGTGCACTAACACTGGTATGATCACACCCGACATTGAATTCTTGCACCTTAGACTTAGCGCATGCATTAGAATGCCTCGTATATAGAATGTGCGTTATCTAGAACTCAGAACACCCGTTATCCATGTCAGGACTAAGAGTGCATGCGTTATCTAGCACTCAAAGAAAACATTATCCAGAACTAAGAGGGCACAAGGAAGTGAAAGCACTCAAGCATTATGAATGCAACTTATCTGAGACTCAGGTGTGGCACCAGCAGGGAGACAAACATAGGTGTCTATCCAGCACTCAGAATGCACCATCAAATTTTCTTTATTGGTAGGATGATGTAGGACTTTTCCAAATACCTGCAAGAGAAGACATAGGATCGAGGACCCAAAAAGTAGGCTCAAGGACCGGTTTGGGACCGAAGATGAAAAAAGGGTGCAACACTGAGACTTCTCGGGAGGTCACCCATCCCAGTACTACTCCCGCCCAAGCACGCTTAACTGTGGAGTTCTGATGGGATTCAACGCACTAATGCTAGTATGACTGCATCTGACATTGAATTCTTCCAGCTTAGACTTAGCACGTGCATTAGAATGCACCGTATATAGAATGTGTGTTATCTAGCACTTAGAATGTAGGTTATCCATGTTAGGACTAAGAGTGCACCCATTATCTAGCACTCAGAAGGCATGTTGTCAAGGACTAGGAGAGTAGGAGGAAGTGAAAAGCACTTGAGCATTAGGAATGCACCTTATCTAAGACTCAGACTTGGGAGCAGTGGGGAGACAGACACAGGTGTCTATCCAGCCCTCAGAATGAACCATTAAAATTTTATTATTCCGAGGATGATGCACCACTTTTCCCAACACTTGCGAGACAAGAAATAGGATCGAGGACCCAAAAAGTGGGCTTGAGGACTAGTTTGGGACCGAAGATGAAAAAAGGTGCAACATTAGGAGTTCTTGTGATGTCACCCATCGCAGTACTGCTCTGGCCCAAGCTTGCTTAACTATAGAGTTCTGATGGGATACAGTGCACTAACGCTAGTATGATCTCACCTGATATTGAATTCTAGCACCTTAGACTTAGCACGTGCATTAGAATGCACTGTATATAGAATGTGCATTATCTAACACTCAGAACACATGTTATCCATGTCTGGACTAAGAGTACACACATTATCTAGCACTCAGAATGCACATTATACAGGACTAAGAGGGCACGAGGTAGTGAAAAGCACTCAAGCATTAGGAATTCACCTTATCCAAGACTCAAACTTGGCATCAGTGGACAGATAGACACAGGTGTCTTTCCAGCACTCAGAATGCACCATTTAAATTTTGTTATTGCGAGGATGATGCACCACTTTTACCAACATGTGTGAGAGAAGAAATAGGATTGAGGACCAAAAAAGTGGGCTCAAGGACCTATTTGTGATTGAAGATGAAAAAAGTGGTGCAACACCAAGACTTTCCGGGAGGTCACCCATCCTAGTACTATTCTAGCCCAAGCGCGCTTAACTGTAGAGTTCTGATGGGATCCAGTGCACTAACGCTACTATGAATGCACTTGATATTGAATTCTTGTACCTTAGACTTAGCATGTGAATTAGATGCACCGTATATAGAATGTGTGTTCTCTAGCACTCAGAATGCACGTTATCCATGTTAGGACTAAGAGTGTACATGTTATCTAGCACTCAGAACACATGTTATCTAGGACTAAGGGGGCACGAGGAAATGAAAAGCACTCAAGCATAAGGAATGTAGCTTATTCAAGAGTTTGACTTGGCACTAGTGGGTAGACAGACACGGGTGTCTATCCAGCACTCAAAATGCACCATTAAAATTTTATTATTGCGAGGATGGGGCACCACTTTTCCCAACACCTGGGAGACAAGAAATAGGATTGAGGACCCAAAAAGTGGGCTCGAGGACCGGTTTGGGATCGAAGATGAAAAAAGGGTGTAACACCAGGACTTCAAGGGAGGTCACCCATCCCAGTAGTACTCTGGCTGAAGTGTGCCTAACTATGGAGTTCTAATTAGATACGGTGCACTAATGCTGGTATGATCACACCCGACATTGAATTCTTGCATCTTAGACTTAGCACGTGCATTAGAATGCATCGTATATAGAATGTGCATTATCTAGCACTCACAACACAAGTTATCCATGCCAAGACTAAGAGGGCATGAGGAAGGGAAACACACTCGAGCATTAGGAATGAACCTTATGTGAGACTCAGACTTGGCACTAGCAGGGAGATAGACACGGGTGTCTATCTAGCACTCAGAATGCACTGTTAAATTTTTTTTATTGTGAGGATGAGGCACCACTTTTCCCAACACCCGTGAGATAAGAAATAGGATCGAGGACCCAAAAAATAGGCTCAAGGACCGGTTTGGGACCGAAGACAAAAAAAGAGTGCAACACTGGGACTTCATGGAAGGTCACCCATCCTAGTACTAGTCTAGCCCAAGTGCGCTTAACATCAGAGTTCTGATGTGATCTGGTACGGTAACACTAGTATGATCACTCATGACATTGAATTCTTGCACCTTAGACTTAGCACGTGTATTAGAATGCACCGTATATAGAATGTGCATTATCTAGAACTCAGAATGCACGTTATCCATGTCAGGACCAAGAGTGCACGTGTTATCTAGTACTGAGAATGCACATTATACAGGACTAAGAGGGCATGAGGAAGTGGAAAGCACTTGAGCATTATGAATGCACCTTATCCGAGACTCAGACTTGCCACCAGTGGGGAGACAAACATGGGTGTCTAAACAACACTTAGAATGCACCATTAAAATTTTGTTATTGCGAGGATGAGGCACCACTTTTCCTAACACCCGCAAGAAAAAAAATAGGATGAAGGACCCAAAAAGTGGGCTTGAGTATCGGTTTGGGACCGAAGATGAAAAAAGGCAACAACATTGGTACTTCCCGGGAGGTCACCCATCCTAGTACTACTCCGGCCCAAGCGCGCTTAACTGCGAAGTTACAATAGGATCCGGTGCACTGATGTTGGTATGATCACACCTGACATTGAATTCTTGCACCTTAGACTTAGCATGTGCATCTGAATGCACCTTGTATAGAATGTGCATTATCTAGCACCTAGAACGCACGTTATCCATGTAAGGACTAAGAGTGCAAGTGTTATCTAGCACTTAGAATGCATGTTATCCAGTACTAAGAGGGAGCGAGGAAGTGAAAAGCACTCGAGCATTAGGAATGCACCTTATCTGAGACTCAGACTTGGCACCAGCGGGGAGACAGACATAGGTATCTTTCCAGCACTCAGAATGCACCATTAAAATTTAGTTATTGTGAGGATGAGGCACCACTTTTCCCAACACCCGTGAGACAAGAAATATGATTGAGGATGCAAAAAGTGGGCTTGAGGACTTGTTTTGGAGAGAAGACCAAAAAAGGGTGCAACACCGGAACTTCTCGGGAGGTCACCCATCCTAGTACTACTCCAGCCCAAGTGCTCTTAACAGTGGAGTTCTGATGGGATCCGGTGCACTAATGCTGGCATGATCACACCTGACATTGAATTCTTGCAATTTAGAATTAGTACGTGCATTAGAATGCACTATATATAGAATGTGTGTTATCTAGCACTCAAAATGCATGTTATCCATGTCAGGACTAAGAGTGCACGCATTATCTAGCACTCAGAATGCACGTTATCTAAGACTTAGAGGGCATGAGCAAGTGAAAAGTACTCAAGCATTAGGAATGCACCTTATCCAAGACTCGGACTTGGCACCAGTGGGGAGATAGATGAGGGTGTCTATCCCGCACTCAGAATGTACCATTAACATTTTGTTATTGCGAGAATGATGCACCACTTTTCCCAACACCCACGAGAAAAGAAATTTGATCGAGGACCCAAAAATGGGCTCGAGGACTAGTTTGGGACCGAAGACAAAAAAAGGGTCCAACACTAGGACTTCCATGGAGGTCACCTATCCCAGTACTACTTCGGCCCAAGCATGCTTAATTGTGGAGTTCTAATGGGTTCTAGTGCACTAAAGCTGGTATGATCACACTCGACATTGAAATCTTGCACCTTAGACTTAGCACGTGCATTAGAATGCACCATATGTAGAATTTGTGTTATCTTGCACTTAGAATGCACATTATCCATGTCAAGACTAAGAGTGCATGCGTTATCTAGAACTCAAAATGCATGTTATCCAGGACTAAGAGGGCACGAGCAAGTGAAAAGAACTCAAATATTAGTAATGCACCTTGTTTGAGACTCAGACTTGGCACCAGTGGGGAGACAGACATGGTGTCTATCTAGCACTCAGAATGCATGATTAACATTTTGTGATTGCGAGGATAAGGCACCACTTTTCCCACCACCCATGAGACAAGAAATTGGATCAAGGATCAGTTTTGGACCGAAGATGAAAAAGGGGTACAACACCGAGACTTCCTGGGTGATCACCCATCCCCATAGTACTCTGGCCTAAGCACGCTTAACTACGGAGTTCTGATGGGATTCAGTGCACTAATGCTAGTATGATTGCACCTGACATTGAATTCTTGCACCTTAGACTTACCATGTGCATTATAATGCACAGTATATAGAATGTGCGTTATCTAGCACTCAGAATGCATGTTATCCATGTCAGGACTAAGAATGCACGGATTATCTAGCACTCAGAGATCATGTTATCCAGGACTAAGAGAGCGCGAGCAAGTGAAAAACACTTGAGCATTAGGAATGCACCTTATCCGAGACTCAGACATGGCACCAGTAGGGAGATAGACGCGAGTGTCTTTCCAACACTTAGAATGCACCATTAAAAAAATTTTATTGTGAGGATGAGGCACCACTTTTCACAACACCTGTGAGACAAGAAATAGGATCGAGTACCCAAAAAGTGGGCTCGAGGACCGGTTGGGTGTTGAAGACCAAAAAAGGGTGCAACACTAGGAGTTCCTGTGAGGTCACCCATCCCAGTACTACTTCGGCCCATGCGTGCTTAACTACAGAGTTCTGATGGGATCTGATGCACTAATGTTGTTATGATCACACCTGATGTTGAATTCTTGCACCTTAGACTTAGCACGTGCTTTGGAACGTGTAATACCCCAAAAATGGGCTATAAGTTCATTAATCTCCTATATCAACAATTCGAATGAAATCAACATCAAAGTCCTAATCTAAGGTACATCTAAACATCATCGAATCCTAATTGGTTATCTTAAATTTTGCATCGGGGAATATTCCTAGCAATATTCCTAATTATCTTAATTATCTTTAATTTAATGATTATTTGGCGATAAATCACATTTATCCTAAGTTTGATTAATTGAATATTTTCATATTTAATTAATTAGATTTAATATATTACCACTTAATTATTTAATTAAATTTAATTCTATCTATTATTAATTGTATTATTTAATTTGGACAATAAATCTAATATCTTATGAATAATTGATTAAATTCTTATTTAATTGATTAAAGCAAGTTGTCATTATTTAATAATATAATTTTTAATAAAACTTTGATAAAATAGTTAATTAACCCATAAATTAATTATTTTATTTCAAAAATCAGTTAAGTTGAGAATAAATCACTTTATTTATTTATTAAATCATAATTATCCATGTGCACATTCAAGGACCAGGTAAACTCAAATTGGAAAATCAATGCAAGTTGTTAGCTTTTTGAAACTCAACATCTTTTTGAGTTTTAAAGTTGATCTAAACTTCTAATTCGAGTTGAATTGTGCTTTTGCATGATTTTTGTGACTTAATTATCTGTTATTTAAAAATAACTCAAAAATCAAGCTGAGTTATTTGAGTGATTTATGGCTTTTTCTCATGCACCTCCAAAGCCCTGGATTTCTATAAAACCAAGGCTCAGCTCTTCATAATTCATCATCTCACAAATTGCAAACTTACTCTACAAGAATCATAGCATATCAGATTTGGAGAATTTGCACAATTGGAGCTTGAAAGATAAATTTGAGGATTCGAAGCTTTGTGAGATCAATTTCAAATTCATAGCTTTCCTATTATTGTTATAATTTTGATTCTCATATCATATCATTTCTAGATTAGCATTGCATATCAATTTTCATATTAGCATAGATTCATATCAGTTTTTATCATTCTTATTGCATAGAAAATCCAAAAAAATAGCTTAATTGCATTCAATTCATATCTAGATCAATTGCATTCAAATCCTTCATTTAGGTGTCATCTAGGTCACTGATCTCGATAACAATCCGAGAACATTAATCTCGCACCTACTAGAAGGTAGTAAATCGCTTGGTTAGATTAGATTTCAATTTTGCACGATTTTGATTTTTGCTAACCTCTAATGGTTTACTGAAGTGTTGTGTCTACAGTTCAGGTTTCAACTGTCGTATGAGTTTTGGTATCAGGTTTCAACTTTTGTATGGTAAGAGACCCACTTTCATATGAGTTTCAGCATTAGGATTTGACTATCGTATGGTAAGAGACCTACTGTCGTATGAGTTTTGGTATCAAGTTTTAACTTTCATTTCATTTTTGCAGGCAGTTTGTCAGATTTGATTTTTGGATTTTGACTAATAGCTAATCTTAACAATTGGAATTCTCTATTTTTGATTGACTCTTGCTGGTTTTGATTGGAAAAAGCATAAAGTTTACTAAAATCAGGTAAATTCTACTAAGCGCGTTGTGAGGATCTCAGGTATTCCACTTGTGCTGATAATATTTTGATTTGGGGCTTAAAATAAATCTCTCGTGTGTCTAGCTTGGGTGATTCTTTTCATGCTTTTGTTTTAAACACTTGCATAATTGATACTAGGTTGTGACCCCTTAAAGATTCATTAAGTAGTCTCAAATACTTGTGATTGATCTTGATTTCTATCTTGGGTTATTAGACTCGCTAATCTGCCAGCCCCTCATTCCACCCCGTGGTTGCAATCTCAACGCCATAAAGAGGAGGGGTCAACAGGATAGAAGCGTTAAGTGTTCCACTTGGCAACCCTTTTGTGCTTTTAGGAACTCACTTGTTTTCTAAGTTGGGGACTCATTTTCAGCTTGTGTGAGGTGTTAAGTGTTCCACCTTGTGGACTCATCTCATATTCGCTTTAAGCGTTAAGTGTTCCTCTTTCTACTTTTTGGATACTTTTGGTAGATTTTCTTTTGGAAACATACATCTGTGCTCACATAGTAATTAGGCCCTATGAACACTATTCATGATTCTTGAGAGATTGGATTCCCAGTGAAATCCTTCTTGATGATAGAATCCTTGTAGGTAGGGAGGATACTTAGTGCGTTTCACATTCAACTTGGTTAGTGCGTCTTCTCTTATTGATTGATACATTCTCTCCTAGGATAGGTTGATAGATCATGTGGGGTAGACATCATGAGCTTTGGTGAATCAAAATTGGTTAGTGCATCTTCCCTTATTGATTGATACATTCTCTCTCTGGAGGGGTTGATAGATCACATAGGCTTGATATCATAGACCTTGCTGACATAAACTTTGTCTTAGCGTGTCAGATTAATTTGCTTGCTTTGTTTGGGTTAAAAGTGAAGAGGTATCAAAATCTTGGATCTGGAGCCAAGTCCCCTTGTGGTATCATACTGTGAGTCACCTTTAGAGAGGGTTAAATTTAGTAGACAATCCCTTCACAGGGTAAACTACATTGATGGAACCTCAAGCGGTAATAGCCATTTTCGCCATGGTAGTGACAGCTGCTATATAAATGTCCTTGTGGAAGAAATCTCCATGGGTATAGTTCATTGTTGGGTTGTCAGATCTCCCTAGCAGCTCTTGAAGATTAAGTTCTCAGACTGTGTCAAAACCCTGGTGCACCGGGATTGGAGTTCACCCCTTTGGATCATAAAAGTTGCAGAGTCAAACCATTACTAAAAACCCTAGAGAGGCCAAATTTTCATTTTATAGGGTATATGTGCATTATTGCAAAACATTTTTGTAACATACACAATTAGCGCTTCTGAGGATTAGAACAAATAAGTCACTTGATTGTTCATGCGCAAGGTTGCTTTTTCCCTTTTTCATTGTTTTTAGACATGCTTGAAATCACTTGCTTTCTATTTTGCGTGCTTGTTTATCTATCTGGTTATTGAAAACGGACAAACCTATTACAATCCTCAAATATGGACATTGAAATTTGCAAATGATTCAAAACTAAAAACTCAAAATTTGCAAAATTTGAAGTAAAATCCTTTTCTAGAGTCAAAAGTCATCTCAAGAGGTCAGAAAGTCATATGAGTTTCCATTAAGTGTCATTTCATTACAACCCATCTGTCGTATGATTGAGTACCCAGTGTCATACGAGTTTCCATGCCAGCAAATTCTCAAAGTCAAAATCTTGCAACTGTCGTATGAGATTTTCAACTGTCGTTTCATTGCTACCCAACTGTCCTATGAGATTTTCAACTGTCGTTTCATTGATACCCAACTGTCATATGATAACCAACCCAGTGTCATATGATTTTTGATGCCAGAAAATTCTAAGAGTCAAAATATTGCTTGTAATTGTGCTACGAGTTTTGTAACTATTGTTTCATAGCATACCCACTGTCATACGAGTCTGCAGAGTGTTGTTTGGGAAATTTTTGAAAGTTGTCAAAAAATTGTCAAAATTGTCAGATATTTAGCTTTTTCAGCCTAATTTCAAAATCTGTCGAATGAATCACTATGTCAGGAACAGAGCAGTAGCTATTAAGAATCCAATCATTTTCCTAAAGTGGCCTTTTGAATTCGATTCAGCCTTCTATTTAATCGATTTGAGTCCTTATCATCTTGTGTCAAAACCTTGTCATAACTATCAATCTTCAATCAATCATCAAAATGACTAAGTGTTGTGATATCTTGTTCGCTATCTTTTGGGAACCTAAACATACATCCAGGGCATAGTATCCTTCATCCACATCTAATCAAATCTTCAAATCAATCAAACCTTGACAAGGTTGCATCATTTGATCATCTTGATTCAATTCATTATTCGGTTATCTGGATCTTATTCTTTTGTTTCACTTGAGGTGAATGGTGGAGACTAGAGCTTCCTCTCACAAGAAATCTATCACCACTCTCCAAACTCCAACTCTTGAGCAACTCATCAATTTTGGTCTTTACGAGGACGACGGTCTTGGCAACTATCGATTGAAATCTGGTTACATACCCCCTCCATCAACTCACGGAGGTACTCAACATACCCTTCATCAATCTAATCCAGGGAGTCCACAAACTCCTACCATGTCTCAAGCAGGGACAAATTTTGTCTCTCAAAGAGCTTAATCTCAACATGGGGCAGATCAGGAACCCACACCTGAAAAAATTGCTCAATATCAAAATGATGATAACTTCAAACGAATGATGAAGCATTTCTTGAAAGAAGATAGAGAAGCATACTTTTTACAACTAGCTCATCAAGGAGCTAAACTTCCTCCCAACTTTAATGTTGAAGATATCATTACACATGAGGAAGAAACTCCACTCACAACTATGACAAAACAGATACATGCTTTACAAGTCAAATTTAATAGCCTTGAGAAAGAAAAGGAACCCAAAGAGTTCTCCATGGAAGCTCTATGCCCTTTTCCTTTTGACAAAAACTTGTATATGCCACCATTTCCAAAAAGAGTGGAGATGCCAAAGTATGATAAGTATGATGGACACTCTAATCCTCAAGATCATGTCAGAGAGTTTTGTACACAATCAATGGAGTTCATTCATGAACCGACCTATCTGATGCATCTCTTTCCTAGTTCTCTGGGAGGAGCATCCATTTAGTGGTTTTCAAAATTGCCTCCTACGATCAAGACATTTGAGGAATTGATTAAATTGTTCTACTAGAAATACTCCTACAATATTCAACATCCTGTCACCATGGTTGATATTTGTAATCTCAAGCAATATCCAGGAGAATCATTCCTAACTTTCCTCAAGAGGTGGCGAAAGAAGTTCTCTCTATATGCTAGACCAATTCCCGAAATGGAGAAACTTGAAATCTTTATCAATAACCTTGTTCCAGAAATCAATTATCCCTTACAAATGCAAGATCATACATCTTTTGACAAGATGGTGGATAATGCTATCAAAATTGAAAAAGTGCTTGTAAAAAAATGAGAAATCACACTTCAAAAAGACAAGTACAAATCAGGATCCAGTTCTAAAAACAAGAACAAAAATTGGAACAAGAACAAAGGCATCGTCATAGATGGCATTGTTGACACTATCTGTGCCCCATCAAAGGCACCAGCCTACAATCTCACTCTTGGCACTCAAGCCATTAAAGCTTCAGAGAAAAAGTCTTCTCCACCATCTCAAAGGAAGCTAGAATACAAAAAATGGGATAAACATCAAAAATTTAATCCTCTAGGAGAGTCTTTAGAATCAGATATGAAAACTCTACTGGCTGATAACATCATCTCTTTACCACCAATCCGACCGAATGCTCAGGACCCTAAACCGATATGGTGGAAGGAAAATGAATTCTATGATTTCCATCGGAGTAAAGGTCACAAAACTAGTAGTTGCTACCACTTGAAGCATATCATTCAAGATCTGATCGATAGTAGAGACATCACAATTGACAATCCCACAAGCAATAATGATCATATAGCATTCATAGAACCATTTCTGAAACATGGTCAAAAAGTTTCAACTTCTCAGCCTAATATGGGGGCAAAAGTCAACTATGCCTACCCTGGAAATAACACTGTCATCAATATGGTTGAGCCATGTCTCTCTGAAAGTTGTAATATCATCACAATCATATGAAGAGATAGAGATCATTCCTTAGCTAACATAGTTACTCGATCACAAGCTCAAACGCATTTGAAAGGACAAATCCCAGATTCATCAAATGTCCCTAAGGTGCCCTTCAATCTTTCATTTGCTTCTAAATAGAAGGCTGCTTCCAAATCTTCCAATCCAAAGGATACAAGGCCTACATCTTATAGAATTGTTCAACAACTCCAACACACTAATGCAAAAATCTCCATGTTTGAGTTGCTTCAAATATCTCTAGCTCATAGAGCCATTCTCGATAAAACTTTGCTCGGTTCCAATGTTCCTGATGACCTTGATTTAGACAGGTTCCAGAATATGGTTGGACATCTTACATCTCCGCAATATATCTCCTTTTTAGAGGAAGATGACAACTCCTTGAGTCACCAACATAATTAGCCTTTGCATATAGAATTTTTGATCTAGAACCGTAGAGTCAAACATGTGTTGATAGATGGGAGCGCTGGCCTAAAAATTTGTTCTTACAACTTGATCACACAATTGGGATTTTTAGAATTTTCTATTGATCCTAGAAAGAAAATAACTATCAAGGCCTATGATGAACAAGAAAGATCTTCTAAAGGAACCATTGTCTTACCTATCAGAGTGGGTCCAGTTATCAAAGATACCATTTGTCAAGTGCTTGATCTACCTTTGGCCTACAACGTCCTTATAGGGAGACCATGGATACATGAAATGCAAGCTATTCCTTCTACATACCATCAATGTTTGAAGTTTCCTTATGAAGGAGTAGAGGTTACTATCCTCACGGATCTGAATACAACTTGCAACACCTTGAAGGAAAGTGTAGATAAGCTTGTACCTAATAACAGAGAATCTTTTATTGAATCAACTAAAGAAGCATCCACATCTAAAATGGAAGATCTTGCAAAAGAGGTTAATATCAAAGAAAATAGTATGGGAGAATATACTATCGAGCCAGTCTTATCTTTGACATCTCTCCCTATCTTGCCTAAGTCTTATGGGCAATCTTTGAAACAATCCAAACTAGACTCTAAAGCACCTCTTGAAGCATATAAAAAGAATTTTGTCATAGAACAAGTATCCAAGCAAGAATTTGAAGGGGATGAGGCTGTGCTATCATGGCTATACAAAGATGAACCTGAATCTCAAGTTGTTCAAACTGGTGACTCTGCAGTCTCCAACCTCCCTTCCAAGTCATATGGTCCAGGAGATAAATTAATAGGTAAGATGGGATATTCAGGTAAAGGACCTCTAGGAATTAGAGGAAAAGGTCTTGAGGTACCTCTCCCACATACTGGTAGAGAAAATAAAAACAAAGTTGGCTTAGGATTTATGAAGAAACCCTATCACCTTAAAGGTAATTGTTCCCATGTCATAGAGCAGATCGCACCAGGGGAACCTCTTCTTAAGAAAGCAGAAACAGAACCATCAGATAGTGATTCAGATAGTTTAGAACTCATCCCCTATGAAAAATTGCCTAAAGAGATCAAAGACCTTCTTGATGATAAAGATGATCCTATCAAAAGAATTAATGTAGTAGAAACACAAGAACCTACTATCAATCAAGAGATAGTTGCAACACAAGAACTAGCTAATCTCGAAAACAATCAAGAAGAGGGAAGTAGTAGTGATTCTGAGATAGATTATCATCAGTATGAATACAAATTAGAATCTAAGGGTAACCCTTCTTGGGGTATTCACCCTGACTTTACTCATGTTCTAAGATATCCTAGAGATCCTGAATCAGAAGATGAATCTAATGACTATGAATGGGGATTCATCCCAGAACTAGATGAGCTTACCAAAGAGAAACATGTTGATGTTATTCACCAATATGCACCTCAAACCAACGTAAGTGTAGAGCGAAATGATGAACCTATCGAGTCTGATCCACCTATGGCTGAATTGGAATCCCACGATGACATTGAGCCTATTCATGAATTGGATGTCTTAAGTTGTAGTATCACCTTTGAACTCGAGCATTAGGTTAGGACCAATGATGACAGATCCATATCCATAAACACTATCTCTCAATCTTTCGCTACTTTGACTATCAAATATCCAGAACTTATTGATCAAACCTCCACGAATCCAAGCGATGGTATTTATACCTTCCCAAATGACTATGCCCTTGCTTGCTACCTCAATGCTGTTGAGCCTATGAGTACTTCCATCAGTGAACCGAGCGTCAACATGACCGAGTCGGACATCAAATATCTTAGTCAGAAAAACAAGAACAAAAAGAAAAAGAAAAAGAGTTCTAAGGGTGAAAACCACTTTGTGGCAGTCTCAGAACCTACAAAAGTAAAAATTAAAGATGTATCCAAAGGTGAAAACCTCTCTGAGGCACCTAAGGATGAGATATTTGAAGTCCTTCTGAGTCATTTACAGGACAGATCTCTAGTTCTAATTGAGCCCACTCAATCCATCAATTTGGGTACAACAGAGGAACCACAATTGGTACATGTAGCACAATCATTATCAGAAGAAGAGAAGCAAAAATTTACAACATTCCTAATAGAGAAGAAGATCAACTTTGCATGGAAATATTCAGATATGATAGGATTGGATCCCAATCTTATAATGCATCATTTATCTATTGTGCCAAATGTCAAACCTGTCAAGTAAAAATTAAGAAAGATGCATCCTCATGTTGCACTCTTGGTAAAAGCTGAATTAGAGAAGCTCCTAAATGCCAAATTCATCTGAGTTATTGACTATGTAGAGTGGATCTCTAATATTGTACCTATTTCTAAACCAGATGGCTCAATCAGAGTGTGCACAGACTTTAGAGATGTGAATAGAGCATGCCCTAAGGATGATTTTCCACTACCTAACATTGATATGATAGTGGACATGACTGCGGGTTTCAAGATGTATTCCTTAATGGATGGTTTCTCTAGATATAACCAAATAAAAATTGCTCCAGAGGACCAAGAGAAAATTGCTTTCACATGTGCATGGGGCACCTTTTGCTGGAATGTCATGCCATTTGGGCTTAAAAATGCTAGAGCTACATATCAAAGAGCAATGACATCTATTTTCCATGACATGATGCATCAAACTATGGAAGATTATGTTGATGATACTTTAGCAAAATCTATGATCATAACTGCGCATCTAAAGGACTTGAGCATGATCCTAGACAGAATGGAAAAGTTTAGTCTCCGACTAAATCCTAAGAAGTGTGCTTTTGGTGTCACTTCTGGAAAGCTCTTAGGATACATAGTTTCAAAGAAGGGCATTGAAGTTGATCTGGCTAAAGTCAAGGCTATAATAGAGATGCAACCTCCCATGAATATTAGTCAAATGAGGACGTTGCATGGAAGAGTTCAATCTATCAGAAGATTCATATCACAGCTAGCGGGCATATCACAACCCTTTACAAAAACATTACATAAAGGTGTGACCTTTGCATGGAATGAAGAATGTGAGAATAACTTTAACCATATCAAGAAGTATCTATCAAATTTGCCTATCTTGATGCCTCCTATTCATGGGAAGCCATTGATCTTATATGTCTCCACAATGGCTACATCATTGGGGGCATTGCTAGCACAACATGATGAGGAGAAAAAGGAAAGAGCCATTTATTATATAAGAAGAACATTGGTGGTGTATGAAAAGAACTATTCTATGATTGAGAAAGCTTGTCTCACTGTCATCTTTGCATCATAGAAACTGAGACACTATATGTTAGCTCATACCATGCATCTAGTAGATAAAAATGATCCACTAAAATACCTACTAAGCAAGGCTGCCCTCACAGGTAGACTGGCTAAATGGGTCATGCTTCTAAGAAAATTATACATTGAATATGTTGAAAGAAAAGCTATAAAAGGTCAATTTATTGCTGATCAACTAGCAGATGCACCCATGTTTGATGACACACCAATGCAAATAGAATTTCCAGACTCCTCTATTATGCACCTATCTTCTAGAGAATGGCAATTGTTCTTTGATGGCTCCTATACACAGAATGGATCTGGAGTAGGCATATTGTTCATAACTCCTCAAGGATACTCCATCCCAAAAGCATTCAAACTGAAGTTCCCTTGCATGAACAATATTGTGGAATATGAAGCCCTTTTGAATGGTATGAAACTAGCAATTGAATGGAGAGTAACAAAGCTACACATTCATGGAGACTCTCAACTTGTTATTCATCAAGTCAATGATGTGTACCAAACTAAAGATGAAAAGCTCATTCCTTACAAGAGAATGGTAGATGATCTTAAGAAATATTTCATATCTATCACATTTGAGAAAATTCCTAGAACGGAGAACAAGGTTTCTGATGCAATGGCAACACTATCTACTTTATTATAGCAGCCTGAACATGAGCTAAGCTAGGAATTCCTGGTGGAAGCACTATCTTATCCTGCATATGACTCCCCTGAAACCCGCATGATCTACACTGTTGTAGGTCATGATTCATCCTGATATAAAAACCTATTTTCCTATCTCCAAGACCAAATCATTCCCGATACCTTCAACTGCCATGAAAAGAGATATCTTATCCGTAATGCCTCCTGATATGTCATCATTGGTAATGATCTATACAAATGAGGTCTAGATGGTATGCTACTTAGATGTTTAGAATGGGAAGAGTCTCAACGTGCATTAGAGGAAGTCCATGATGGTATTTATGGGTCACACTCAAATGGTTTAACACTAGCTTGAAAACTTATTAGGGTTGGGTACTATTGGCCTGAAATGGAGAAAGAGGCCATCAAATTTGCTAAGAATTGTCAAAAGTTCCAAGTGCATGGCAACCTAATTCATGCTCCAAGGAGGGATCTAATCCCCTTTACAACACAATGGCCTTTCCATCAATGGGCATTTGATCTTATCGAGATGATTCATCCTCATTTTTCTAACGAACATACTCATATAATCATAGCCACAGATTATTTTACAAAATGGGTAGAGGCGGTCCCTTTGACACAAGCAATAGGGAAATAGATATCTATGTTCATATTGAACTATATTATATGCAGATATGGGATACCTCATTCCATAATCACAGATAATGGTGGGCGATTCAAGAATAAAGACCTAGATGATCTATGTTCCAAATTCAAGATCACCCAACATTGGTCTTCTATCTACTATCCACAAGGGAATGGCCAAGAAGAGCTTCTAACAAAAATCTATTAAAGATCTTGCACAGAACAGTAAACAAAACTGGTAGAGATTGGCATCTCATGATTAATCCAGCTCTATGGGCCTACAGAACAAGTATTAGAACACCTACAGGGGCTAAACCTTTTGCTTTAGTTTATGGGTTTGAGGTGGTACTACCTATTGAGGTTGAAATCCCATCACTAAGAATCAGAATGCATGGTCTCATAACTGATGATGACTACAAAGCATCTAGGTTAAAAGAACTGGAACTACTAGATGAGCACAGACAAGTAGCGTATGATCATCTCAGAGTATATCAGAAGAGAATGTCTATAGGCTACATTAAGAAAGTCAGACATAGAGAATTTTAGGTTGGTGATATAGTCTTGAGAGAATCCTAAAAATCAATCACATCAAGAATGCAAGGGGAAGTTTGAACCCAACTGGTTGGGTCCCTTTGTAATTACTGCTACTATTGGCTCTGGTGCCTATCAACTCTCAACGACTGAAGGAGAACAGCTCCGAGAACCAATCAACGTTCTCCATCTGAAGAAATTCTACGCCTAAGGCATTCAGTCTATGGTAAAATATCCTGAAAAAATTATAAAAATTGGTAAAATGTCCTGAAAAAATGAACATCTTGGTGAAAACCTAGCAATAGGCGCCTTGATGATTCACAAAAAAATATCAAAAGTACAAAAAAATTGAAAAAATGAAAAATACAAAAAAAAATGAAAAAGAAAAAAAGTGCCTTGGTGAAAACCTGGAAACAGGCAATCTAGTATTCAACTTAACTGATTGATATTACATCAAACAATCAAAATTTCAACTTGGTTAACTATGGTCAACTCATGGTTTCACCTAGTCAAACTTGGTCTTTTGGGACCTTTTGACAATGTAGAATGCATTCTTCAATGTGTTTAACCATTTTTCCAATCAATTAACATGCTTCTGAATTCTCAACGTTGACTTTTCTTGTCAGATTTCAATTTTAATCCCGAAGGGGGCATGGTATTGCATATCATTCAAAGTTTGTAATCAAATTTGAAATCATATCTTTATGGAAATCATATCTTCCTTAGTAATCAAGACAACAACCATGTCTAGTTACTGATTCATCAAAAGTTCTCATCGCTCGGGGCAAATCTATCATCACTTGGGGCATATCAAATTCATCAAGATCCATATCAATCTAGTATTCTCCTAATCTTGTAAACTGTATTAGTTTTTGCAACCATCAGATCATAGTGTTCTTTCCTTGGTTCTTCGGGCAATTGAAGGATTCGGATGTGATGTCTGCTAGTTCTACTAAGACAATCGAGTCTAGAACCGATCACTCACTTCTTCGCAATGATAAGGTTTGGAATCAGGCATTTTGACACTTTTTTGCAATCCTCAGTTCATCGCTGCTATAGTGAACATTATCTTTGGTCATTCAGGACCTATTATCTCCATATCAAATCAATATCAATCAGCTTCTGTCTCATATCAATTATCAATTTCAAACATCAGTTTCATATCTTTATCAAACACAGACTATCTTTGAACCACTATGCTTCGCACAGTAATTCAAAGAGGGGCAAAATGTAATACCCCAAAAATGGGCTATAAGTTCATTAATCTCCTATATCAACAATTCAAATGAAATCGACATCAAAGTCCTAATCTAAGGCACATCTAAACATCATCGAATCCTAATTGATTATCTTAAATTCTGCATCAGGGAATATTCCTAGCAATATTCCTAATTATCTTAATTATCTTTAATTTAATGATTATTTGGCGATAAATCACATTTCTCCTAAGTTTGATTAATTGAATATTTTCATATTTAATTAATTAGATTTAATATCTTGCCACTTAATTGTTTAATTAAATTTAATTCTATCTATTATTAATTGTATTATTTAATTTGGACAATAAATCTAATATCTTATGAATAATTGATTAAATTCTTATTTAATTGATTAAAGCAAGTTGTCATTATTTAATAATATAGTTTTTAATAAAATTTTGATAAAATAGTTAATTAACCCATAAATTAATTATTTTATTTCAAAAATCAATTAAGTTGAGAATAAATCACTTTATTTATTTATTAAATCATAATTATCCATGTGCACATTCAAGGACCAGGTAAACTCAAATTGGAAAATCAATGCAAGTTGTTAGCTTTTTGAAACTCAACATCTTTTTGAGTTTTAAATTTGATCTAAACTTCTGATTTGAGTTGAACTGTGCTTTTGCATAATTTTTGTGACTTAATTATCTGTTATTTAAAAATAACTCAAAAATCAAGCTGAGTTATTTGAGTGATTTATGGCTTTTTCTCATGCATCTCCAAAGCCCTAGATTTCTATAAAACCAAGGCTCAGCTCTTCATAATTCATCATCTCACAAATTGCAAACTTACTCTACAGAAATCATAGCATATCAGATTTGGAGAATTTGCACAATTGGAGCTTGAAAGATAAATTTGAGGATTCGAAGCTTTGTGAGATCAATTTCAAATTCATAGCTTTCCTATTATTGTTAGAATTTTGATTCTCATATCATATCATTTCTAGATTAGCATTGCATATCAATTTTCATTTTAGCATAGATTCATATCAATTTTTATCATTCTTATTGCATAGAAAATCCAAAAAAATAGCTTAATTGCATTCAATTCATATCTAGATCAATTGCATTCAAATCCTTCATTTAGGTGTCATCTAGGTCACTAATTTCGATAACAATTTGAGAACATTAATCTCGCACCTACTAGAAGGCAGTAAATCACTTGGTTAGATTAGATTTCAATTTTGCATGATTTTGATTTTTGCTAACCTCTAATGTTTTACTGAAGTGTTGTGTCTACAGATCAGGTACAATTTTCACAAACATAGAATGCACTGTATATAGAATGTCCATTATTTAGCACTCAAAATGCATGTTATCCATGCCATAACTAAGAGTGCACACGTTAGCTAGCACTCAGAATGCACGTTATCCAAGACTAAGAGGGTATGATGAAGTGAAAAGCACTCGAGCATTAGGAATGCACCTTAACTGAGACTCAAACTTGGCACCAGCGGGGAGAAAGACACATGTGTCTATCCATCACTCAGAATGCACCATTAACATTTGTTTATTGCGAGGATGAGGAACCAGTTTTCCCAACACCCGCGAGACAATAAATAGGATCGAGGACCCAAAAAGTGGGCTCGAGGACTATTTTGGCACTGAAGATGAAAATAGGGTGCAACACTCAGACCTCCCGGGAGGTCACCCATTCCAGTACTACTCTGGCCCAAGGATGCTTAATTGAGGAGTTTTGATGGGATCCGATGCAGTAACGTTGGTATGATCACACCCAACATTGAATTCTTACACCTTAGGCTTAGCACGTGTGTTAGAATGCATCGTATATAGAATTTTCTTTATCTAGCACTCAGAACACATGTTATTTAGGACTAAGAGGGCATGAGCAAGTGAAAAGCATTCAAGCATTAGGAATGCATCTTATCTGAGACTTAGACTTGGCACCAGCGGGGACACAGACACAGGTGTCTATCCAACACTCAGAATGCACCATTAAAATTTTGTTATTGTGAGGATGAGGTGCTAGTTTTCCCAACACCCATGAGACAAGAATTAGGATCGAGGACCCAAAAAGTGGGCTCGAGTATCGGTTTGGGACTGAAGATGAAAAAATGGTGCAACACCGAGACTTCCTGAGAGGTCATCCATCCTAGTAATACTCTGACCCAAGTGCGCTTAACTATGGAGTTTTGATGTGATCTAGTGTACTAACATTGGTATGATCACACCCAACATTTAATTCTTGCACCTTAGACTTAGCACATGCATTAGAATGCACCGTATATAGAATGTGCATTATCTACCACTCAGAACGCATGTTATCCTTGTTAGGACTAAGAGTGCACACATTATCTAGCACTCAGAACTCATGTTATCCAGGACAAAGAGGGCACAAGGAAATGAAAAGAACTTGAGAATTAGGAATGCACCTTATCCGAGACTCAGAGTTGGCACTAGTGTGGAGATAGACATGGGTGTCTATCCAACACTCATAATGCAACATTAATATTTTGTTTTTACGAGGATGAGGCACAACTTTTTCCAACACCCATCAGACAAGAAATAGGATCAAGGACCCAAAAAGTGGGCTTGAGGACCGGTTTGGTACCAAAGACAAAAAAAGGGTGCAACATTGGGACTTTCCTGGAGGTCACCCATCCTAGTACTACTCTGGTCCAAGCATGCTTAACTCTTGAGTTTTGATGGGATCCGGTGCACTAACGCTGGTATGATCACTCCTGGCATTGAATTCTTGCACCTTAGACTTAGCATGTGCATTAGAATGCACTGTATATAGAATGTGTGTTATCTAGCACTCAGAAAACATGTTATCCAAGTCAGGACTAAGAGTGCACATGTTATATAGCACTTAGAATGCACATTATCTAGGACTAAGAGGGCACAAGCATGTGAAAAGCACTTGAGCATTAGGAATGCACCTTATCCGAGACTCATACTTGGCACCAGCAGGAAGACAAACACGGGTGTCTATCTAGCACTCAGAATGCACCATCAATAATTTTTTATTGCGAGGATGAGGCACCACTTTTCCCAACACACGCAAGACAAGAAATAGGATCGAGGACCCAAAAAGTGGGCTCAAGGACCGGTTTGGGACTGAAGATGAAAAAATGGTGCATCACCAGGACTTCTCGGGAGGTCACCCATCACAGTACTACTCTAGCCCAAGCACGCTTAATTGAGGAGTTTTGATGGGGGCTAGTGCACTAATGCTGGTATGAATACACCCGACATTGAATTATTGTAGCTTAGACTTAGCACAGTCATTATAATGCACTATATAGAGAATGTGCATTATCTAACACTCATAACACATGTTATCCATGTCAGGACTAAGAGTGCACGTGTTATCTAACACTTAGAATGCACATTATCTAGGACTAAGAGGGCATGAGCAAGTGAAAAACACTCGAGCATTAGGAATGCACCTTATCTAAGACTCAGACTTGGCACCAAGGGCGAGACAGACACGGGTGTCTATCCAACACTCAGAATGCACGATTAACATTTTGTTATTGCGAGGATGAGGTGCCACTTTTCCAAACACCTGTGAGACAAGAAATAGGATCAAGGACCCAAAAAGTGGGCTTGAGGACTGGTTTGAGAGTGAAGACAAAAAAAGGGTGCAACACCGGAACTTGTCGGGAGGTCACCCATCCCAGTACTACTCCAGCCCAAGCGCGCTTAACTATGGAGTTCTGATGGGATCTGTAATCAACTAAAATTGGGATAATAGAACCTAAGGCCCTATTTGCCCTTAATTTGACATATAACCTTAATTATGTTTATTTGATCTTTGATTATTAGCATAAAACCCCCAAAAATTCAATGAACCCCATCAAAATCCTAAATCAAGCATTCATTATATAGGTCTAAGTAAAAATAGAAGGTATTAACTCTAGGCCTATTTAATTAATTCAATCCCACTAAAATGCAAAGGCTAGAGTTATTAATTAAAAAAATTGTATAAATACCTCCTAAATAAAAAAAACACAACAAACACACTTTATGATTAGGAGGCTTGCACATGGATCAAGGATCAAGCCAAGATGCATCTCAACCTTTCCTCATGGATGCATCTCAAATGTCAATTCTCTTCCAAATCCTATAAAATAGAATTTTCAAAAGGCTCTTCTTCTTCTTTGAGACACTCCTACATGCTTCTAATTTTGATGCTTAGACTCCTATTTGCTTATGAATTTGAGGCTTCATGATCCATTATTATGAACTCTCATGCTTCTTGGAAAACTTGCTAGTTAAGGCTTAGATTGATAGTTGTTTTCCATGTTTTCAAGCTTTCATTAAGTAGAAAACACTTCAATTTGTGTTATAATGGAAGTAATTAAGATTTCATGCTTTCATGTTTATTTGTTTACATGCACTCTTAAATCTGTCATTTTAGTGTAGATTGTCACTATTTAGGGGTCAGATTTGAGAGCAATTAACCCTATTTCATACTCACACTAACTAGAGAGCAATAGGATGATTTTGCTTGTTAGTTTTTGCAATTAGATCTTTATTTTCCTCTAACAAGTAATGTTATTATCCTATTGAAGTGTTGTGTTGTAGGTCACAAACTCACACACATAGGATCCAGTGCACTAATGCTGGTATGATCACACCCGACATTGAATTCTTGCACCTTAGACTTCGCACATGCATTAGAATACACCGTATATAGAATGTGTGTTATCTGGCACTTAAAACACATGTTATCCATGTATGGACTAAAAGTACACGTGTTATCTAGCACTCAGAACACACATTATTATGGACTAAGAGGGCACAAGCGAGCGAAAAACACTCAAGAATTAGGAATGCACCTTATCCGAGACTCAGACTTGGCACCAGCGGGGAGACAGACATGGGTGTCTATCAAGGACTCAGAATGCACCATTAACATTTTGATATTGTAAGGATGAGGCACCACTTTTCCCAACACCCATGAGACAAGAAATAGGATTGAGGACCCAAAAAGTGGGCTCGAGGACCTGTTTGGGACCAAAGATGAAAAAAGGGTGCAACACCAGGAGGTCACCCATCCTAGTACTACTCTGGCCCAAGCGCACTTAACTGCAAAGTTCTAATGGGATCCGGTGCACTAATGTTGGTATGATCACACCCAACATTGAATTCTTGCACCTTAGACTTAGCACGTGCATTAGAATGCACCGTATATAAAATGTACATTATCTAGCACTCAGAACACACGTTATCCATGTCAGGACTAAGGGTGCACACATTATCTAATACTTAGAATGCACGTTATCTAGGACTAAGAGGGTATAAGAAAGTGAAAAGCACTCGAGCATTTGGAATGCACCTTATCTGAGACTCAGACTTCACACCAATAGGTAGATAGACATAGGTGTCTCTCCAGCACTCAGAATGCACCATTAACATTTTGTTATTGCGATGATGAGGCACCACTTTTCCCAAAACCTGAGAGACAAAAAATAGGATTGAGGACCCAAAAAGTGGGCTCAACAACCGATTTGGGACTGAAGATGAAAAAAGGGTGCAACACCATGACTTCCTGAGAGCTCACCCATCTGAGTACTACTCCAGCCCAAGCGCGTTTAACTATGAAGTTCTGATGGGATCTGATGCACTAATGCTAGTATGATTGCACCTGACATTGAATGCATCATATACTTAGCACGTGCATTAGAATGCACCGTATATAGAATGTGCATTATCTAGCACTTAGAACGCACATTATCCATGTCAGGACTAAGAGTGCAAGCATTATCTAGTACTCAGAATGCTCATTATCCAAGACTAAGAGGGCACGAGAAAGTGAAAAGCACTCGAGCATTAGGAATGCACCTTATCCGAGACTCAGACTTGGCACTAGTGGGGAGATAGACATGGGTGTCTATCTAGCACTTAGAATGCACCATTAACATTTTGTTATTGCAAGGATGAGGTACCACTTTTCCCAACATCCATGAGAAATGAAATAGGATCGAGGACCCAAAAAGTGGGTTGGAGTACCGGTTTGGGACCGAAGATGAAAAAATGGTGCAACACTGGGACTTCCCGAGAGGTCACCCATCCCAGTACTACTTTGGCCCAAGCGCGCTTCACTATGGAGTTTTGATGGAATCCAGTGCACTAACGCTGGTATGATCACACCTGATATTGAATTCCTTCCCCTTAGACATAGCACGTGCATTAGAATGCACCGTATATAAAATGTGCATTATCTGGCACTCAGAACATATGTTATCCATGTCAAGACTAAGAGCGCATGTGTTATGTAGCACTTAGAATGGATGTTATCTAGGACTAAGAGGGTATGAGCAAGTGAAAAGAACTCAATCATTAGGAATGCATCATATCTGACACTCAGACTTGGCACCAACGAGGAGACAGACCCGTGAGACAAGAACTCGGATCGAGGAACCAAAAAGTGGGCTCGAGCACCAGTTTGGGACTGAAGATGAAAAAAGGGTGCAACACTAGGACTTCCTGAGAGGTCACCCATCCCAATACTACTTCGACCCAAGCACGCTTAACTACAAAGTTCTGATGGGATCCGGTGCACTAACATTGGTATGGTCGCACCTGACATTGAATTCTTGCACCTTAGACTTAGCACGTGCATTAGAATGCACCATATGTAGAATTTGAATTATCTAGCACTCAGAATGCACATTATCCATGTCAGGACTAAGAGTGCACACATTATCTAGCACTCAGAATGCACCTTATCCAGGACTAAGAGGTAGGAGCAAGTGAAAAGCAATTAAGCATTAGGAATGCACATTATCTGAGACTCAGACTTGGCACTAATGAGGAGACAGACATGGGTGTCTATCCAGCACTCAAAATGCACCATTAACATTTTGTTATTGCGAGGATGAGGCACCACTTTTCCCAACACATGTGAGACAAGAAATAGGATCAAGGACCCAAAAAGTGGGCTCGAGGACCGGTTTGGGACTGAAGATGAAAAAGGGTGCCACACCAAGACTTCCTGGGCGGTCACCCATCCTAGTACTACTTTGGCCCAAGCGCGCTAAACTGCAGAGTTTTGATGGGACCCGATGCACAAACACTGGTATGATCAGACCCGACATTGAATTCTTGCACCTTAGACTTAGCTTATGCATTAGACTACACCGTATATACTATGTGCATTATGTAGCACTTAGAATGCACATTATCCATGTCAGGACTAAAAGTGTACGTGTTATCTAGCACTCAAAATGCATGTTATCCAGGACTAAGAGGGCACGAGCAAGTGAAAAGCACTCGAGCAATTAGAATGCACCTTATCTAAGACTTAGACTTGGCACTAGTGGGGAGACATATACAAGTGTCTATCCAGCACTTAGAATGCACCATTAACATTTTATTATTGTGAGGATGAGGCACTAGTTTTCCCAACACACCCGAGGCAAGAAATAGGATTGAGGACCCAAAAAGTGGGCTCCACAACTTGTTTGCGACCGAAGATGAAAAAAGGGTGCAACACCGGGACTTCCCAGGAGGTCACCCATCCCAGTACTACTCCAGCCTAAGCACTCTTAACTACAGAGTTCTGAAGAGATTCGGTGGTCTAACGTTGGTATGATCACACCCGACATTGAATTCTTGCACCTTAGACTTTGCATGTGTATTAGAATGCACCGTATATAGAATGTGAGTTATCTAGCACTTAGAACACATGTTATCCATGTGAGGACTAAGAGTGCACCCATTATCTAGCACTCAGAATGCACGTTATCTAGGACTAAGAGGGTATGAACAAGTGAAAAGTAGTTGAGCATTATGAATGCACCTTATCTAAGACTTAGACTTGGCACCAATGGGGAGATAGACATAGGTGTCTATCCGGCTCTTAGAATGCATCATTAACATTTTGTTATTGTGAGGAGGAGGCACCACTTTTCCCAACACCTGTGAGAAAGGAAATAGGATTGAGAACCCAAAAAGTGGGTTCAAGGACTGGTTTAGGACCAAAGAAAAAGAAATGGTGCAACACGGGGAATTCTTGGGAGGTCAACGATCCCAGTACTACTCGGGCCCAAGCGCACTTAACTGTGGAGTTCTAATGGGATCTGGTGGACTAACGCTGGTATGATCGCACCTGACATTGAATTCATGCACCTTAGACTTAGAACATGCATTAGAATGCACCATATATAGAATGTGCATTATGTAGCACTTAGAACGCATGTTATCCATGTTAGGACTAAGAGTACATGTGGTATCTAGCACTCAGAACGCATGTTATCTGTGACTAAGAGGGCACAAGAAAGTGAAAAGCACTCGAGCATTAGGAATGCACCTTATGTGAGACTCAGACTTGGCATCAGTGGGGAGACAGACATGGGTGTTTCTCCAACACTCATAATGCACCATTAACATTTTGTTATTGCGAGGATGAGGCACCACTTTTCCTAACACCCACAAAGAAAGAAATAGGATCAAGGACCCAAAAAAGTGGCTCAAGGACCAGTTTGGGACTGAACACAAAAAAAATGTGCAACACCGAGACTTCTTGGGAGGTCACCCATTCCAGTACTACTTCGGCCAAGGTGTGCTTAACTCAAATTTTTGATGGGATCCGGTGCACTAACGCTGGTATGATCACACCCAAAATTGAATTCCTGCACCTTAGACTTAGCATATGCCTTAGAATGCACAATATATAGATTGTGCATTATCTAGCACTCAGAACGCATGTTATCCATGTCAGGAGAAAGAGTTCATGCATTATCTAGCACTTAGAACACACATTATCCAAGACTAAGAGGGCACGAGCAAGTGAAAAGCACTCGAGCATAAGGAATGCACCTTATCCGAGATTCAGACTTGGCACCAATGGGGAGATAGACATGGGCATCTATCCAACACTTAGAATGCAGCATTAACATTTTGTTATTGCTTGGATGAGGCACCACTTTTCCCAACATCTGTGAGAGAAGAAATAGGATCGAGGACCCAAAAAGTGGGCTCGAGGACTAGTTTGGGATCGAAGACAAAAAAAGGGTGCAACTCTGGGACTTCCAAAGATGTCACCCATCCCAGTACTACTCTGACCCAAGCACACTTAACTGTGGAGTTCTGACTGGATCCAGTGCACTAACGCTGGTATGATCGCACCCAACGTTGAATTCTTGCCCCTTAGACTTAGCACGTGCAAATAGAATACAACGTATATAGAATGTGAATTATGTAGCACTCGAAACACACATTATCCAGGACTAAGAGGGCACAAGCAAGTGAAAAGCACTCAAGCATTAGGAATGCACCTTATTTGAGACTCAGACTCTACACCAGTGGGGAGACAGATACGGGTGTCTATCCAACACTAAGAATGCACCATTGACATTTTTTGTTGCGAGGATGAGGCACTACTTTTCCCAACACCCATGAGACAAGAAATGGGATCAAGGACCCAAAAAGTGGGCTTGAGGACTGGTTTGGGACCGAAGACTAAAAAAGGGTGCAACACTGGGACTTCCTGAGAGGTCACCCATCCAAGTACTACCCTGGCCCAAGTGCGCTTAACTGCGGAGTTATGGTGGGATCTGGTGCACCAACACTGGTATGATTGCACCCGACATAGAATTATTGCACCTTAGACTTAGCACACGCATTAGAGTGCACTGTATATAGAATGTGCATTATCTAGCACTCAGAATGCACATTATCCATGTTAGTACTAAAAGTGTATGCATTATGTAGCACTCAAAATGCATGTTATGTAGCACTTAGAATACACGTTATGCGAGGATGAGGCATGACATTTCCCAACACCTGCATGAAAAGAAATAGGATCGAGGACCCAAAAAGTGGGCTTGAGGACCGGTTTGGGACCGAAGATGAAAAAAGGGTGCAATACCAGGACATCCTGGGAGGTCACCCATCCTAGTAGTACTCTAGCCCAAACATGCTTAATTGTGGATTTCTGATGGGATCTAGTGCACTAAAGCTGGAATGATCACACCCAACATTGAATTCTTGCACGTTAGACTTAGCACATGCATTAGAATGCACCGTATATAAAATGTGCATTATCTAGCACTTAGAACTTACGTTATCCATGTCAAGACTAAGAGTGCATGCATTATCTAGCATTCAGAATGCACGTGATCCAGGACTAAGAGGTCACAATTGAGTGAAAAGCACTCAAGCATTAGGAATGCATCATATTCTAGACTCAAACTTAGCACCAGTGACGAGACAAACATGAATGTCTCTCCACAACTCAGAATGAACCACTAATAGTTTTTTATTGCGAGGATGAGGAACCAATTTTCCTAACACCTGCGAGACAAGAAATAGGATCAAGGACCCAAAAAGTGGGCTCGATGACCGATTTGGGACCGAAGATTAAAAAAGGGTGCAACACTGGGACATCTTGGGAGGTCACCCATCCCAGTACTACTCCAGCCCAATCGTGCTTAATTGCGAAGCTCTAATGGGATCCGGTGCACTAACACTGGCGTTATCACACCCGACATTGAATTCTTGCACCTTAGACTTAGCACGTGCATTAGAATACACCGTATATAGAATGTGTGTTATCTAGCACTCAGAACGCATGTTATCCATGTTAGGACTAAGAGTGCACACGTTATCTAACACTCAGAATGCACATTATCTAGGACTAAGAGGGCACGAGCAAGTGAAAAGCACTCTAGCATTAGGAATGCACCTTATCTGAGACTCAGACTTGGCACCAGTGGGGAAAGAGACATAGGTGTCTATCCAACACTCAGAATGCACCATTAACATTTTGTTATTGTGAGGATGAGGACCACTTTTCCCAACACCTGTGAAACAAGAAATAGGATCGAGGACCCAAAAAGTCTGCTCAAGGACCGGTTTGGGACCAAAGATGAAAAAAGGGTGCAACACCGTGATTTCCTGGGAGGTCACCCATCCCAGTACTACTTATGCCCTAGGGCGCTTAACTACAGAGTTTTGATGGGATCTAGTGCACTAACATTGGTATGATTGCACCTGACATTGAATTCTTGCACCTTAGACTTAGCATGTGTATTAGAATGTACTGTATACAAAATGTGCATTATCTAGTACTCAGAACACACATTATCCATGTCAGGACTAGGAGTGTAGGTGTTATCTAGCACTCAGAATGGACGTTATCCAGGACTAAGAGGGCATGAGGAAGGAGACAGATATGGGTGTCTATGCAACACTTAGAATGCACTATTAACATTTTGTTATTGCAAGGATGTGGCATCACTTTTCCCAACACCCCTAAGAAAGGAAATCGGATCGAGGCCGCAAAAAGTGGGCTCGAGGACTAGTTTGGGACTGAATATGAAAAAAGGGTGCAACACTGGGAATTCCTGGGAGGTCACCCATCCCACTACTACTTCGGTGCAACCGCACTTAACTACAGAGTTCTAATGGGATCCGATGCACTAACGCTTGTATGATCACACCTGACATTGACTTCTTACACCTTAGACTTAGCACGTGCATTAGAATGCACCGTATATAGAATGTGTGTTATCTAGCATTCCAAACTTATGTTATCCATGTCAAGACTAAGAGTGCACATGTTAGCTAGCACTCAGAATGCATGTTATCCAGAACTAAGAGGGCATGAGCAAGTGAAAAGCACTCAAGCATAAGGAATGCATCATATCTGAGACTCAGACTTGGCACCAATGGGGAGACAAAGATGGGTGTCTATCTAGCACTCAAGATGCACCATTAACATTTTGTTATTGCAAGAATGAGGCACCACTTTTCCAAACATGCGTGACACAAGAAATAGGATCAGGGACCCATAAAGTGGGCTCGAGGACCGGTTTGGGACTGAAAACAAAAAAAAGGTGCAACATCAAGACTTCTTGGAGGTCACCCATCCGAGTACTACTCTAGCCCAAACACACCTAACTTTGGAGTTCTGATGGGATCCGGTGCAATATCGCTAGTATGATCACACCCGACATTGAATTCTTGCACCTTAGACTTAGTACGTGCATTAGAATGCACCGTAGATAGATTATGTGTTATATAGCACTCAAAACACACATTATCCATGTCAGGACTAAGAGTGCACACAATATTTAGCACTCTGAACACACATTATCTTGGACTAAGAGGGCATGAGCAACTGAAAAGCACTCGAGCATTAGGAATGCACATTTTCTAAGACTCAGACCTGGCACCAGTGGGGAGACTGACACAGGTGTCTATCTAGCACTCAAAATGCACCATTAACACTTTGTTATTGCGAGGATAAGGCACCACTTTTCCCAATACCCGCATGATAAGAAATAGGATCAAGGACCAACATTGTGGGGTCGAGAACTAGTTTGGGACCAAAGACAAAAAAAGGGTGCAACACCGAGACTTTCCTAGAGGTCACCCATCCTAGTACTACTTCAGCCCAAGTGTGCTTAACTGCAGAGTTCTGATGGGATCCGGTGCACAAACACTAGTGCGATTGCACCTGACATTGAATTCTTGCACCTTAGACTTAGCACATGTAGTAGAATGCACTTTATATAGAATGTGCGTTATCTAGCACTCACAACACATGTTATGCATGTCAGGACTAAGAGTGCACACATTATCTAGCATTCAGAATGCACGTTATCCAAGACTAAGAGGGCACAAGCAAGTGAAAAACACTCAAACATTAGGAATGCACCTTATCTAAAACTCAGATTTGGCACCGACAAGGAGATAGATACGGGTGTCTATCCAACATTCAGAATGCACCATTAACATTTTGGTATTGCAAGGATGAGGAACCACTTTTCCCAACACCCGTGAGACAAGAAATAGGATCGAGGATCCAAAAATTGCATTCGAGGACCGATTTGGGACCGAAGATGAAAAATTAGTGCAACACCGAGACTTCCCGGGAGGTCACCCATCCCAGTACTACTCCTGCCCAAGCGCGCTTAACTACGGAATTGTGATGGGATCCGATGCGCTAACATTGGTATGATCACTCCCGACATTGAGTTCTTGCACCTTAGACTTAGCATGTGCATTATAATGCTCCGTATATAGAATGTGCATTATGTAGCACTCAGAACACATGTTATCCATGTTAGGACTAATAGTGCACATGTTATCTAGCACTCAGAATGCATGTTATCAAGTTATAGAGGGTACGAGCAAGTGAAAAGCACTCGAGCATTAGAAATGTAGCTTATCCAAGACTCAGACTTGTCACCAGTGGGGAGACAGACACGGGTGTCTATCTAGCACTCAGAATGAACCATGAACATTTTGTTATTAGGAGGATGAGGCACCACTTTTCCCAACACCCGCAAGATAAGAAATAGGATCAAGGACCTAAAAAGTTGGCTTGAGGACCGGTTTGGGACCGAAGATGAAAAAAGGGTGCAACATCGGGACTTCCCGAGAGGTCATCTATACTAGTACTACTCCGGCCCAAGTGCGCTTAACTGTGGAGTTCTGATGGGATCCTATGCACTAACGCTGGTATGATTGCACCTAACATTGAATTCTTGCACTTTAGACTTAGGACGTGCATTCGAATGCATCGTATATAGAATGTGCATTATCTAGCACTCAGAACACACGTTATCCATGTTAGGACTAAGAGTTCACGCATTATCTAGTAGTTAGAATTCATGTTATCCATGACTAAGAGGACATGAACAAGTGAAATTTTCATTAGGAATGCTCCTTAACCAAGACCCAAACTTGGCACCAGCAGGGAGATAGACACGGGTGTCTATCCGGCACTCAGAATGTACCATTAACATTTTTTTATTGCAAGGATGCGGGACCACTTTTCCCAACTTCTGCGATACAAGAAATAAGATCTAGGACCCAAAAAGTGGACTCAAGGACCGGTATTGGACTGAAGATGAGAAAAGAGTGCAACACTGGGACTTCCCAGGAGGTCATCCATCGTAGTACTACTCCGGCCCAAGCATAATTAATTGTGGAGTTCTAATGGGATTCAGTGCACTAACGCTGGTGTGATCATAGCCAACATTGAATTCTTGCACCTTAGACTTAGTTCGTGCATTAGAATTCACCGTATATAGAATGTGCATTATCTAGCACTCAGAACGCACATTATCCATCTCAAGACTAAGAGTGCATATGTTATCTAGCACTTAGAATGCATGTTATCCAGGACAAAGAGGGCACATCCAAGTGAAAAGCACTCAAGTATTAGGAATGCACCTTGTACACATTAAAATGGTGCACTTCTATGAACCATTACATGCAAGGTTGCTCAAGAATGAGGCCTCACAAAGCGGCTCATAGCTCTCTATGCATGGAGTTGCAAGGGACTATGATGTATTTTCTCTCAGCTAGAGCTACAAGCTTGTGACTTTGCTAGTCAACCACACAACGAGAGATTCAAATGAGGACAAGGGCAAGAGTGCCAATATCCTCAAGAATCACTATGAAAATGCAATGCAAACTAGTCTATGGAAATGAAAATGCGATGCAACTAAGCTATGAAATGGAAAGAACAAGTGTTACAAATCCTTCTTATTAAGCTATGTGAGGCTATGTTATTGTATAAAAGGAAATCTAAGCTATGAAAGCCATGAAAAATGAAACTACTTATGCAAGAATGTAAACTAAACTATGAAGCAAATGAAGAAATCTAAAGTAAGATGCAACAATGATCTCTAAAAAGCTTCAAAGTCTTCAAGGATTCCTGCAGCATAAGGTTAGCATAAAACGTGATGATGCAAATGAAGGAGAGAGCTTTCCTTTTATAAGAAATGCAAAGGAATGGGCCATTGAGATTAAGAGGTAAAAAGTCTTAATCGGCAGTGGAGCTTGAAAGAGGAGCGATCCGTGTGCACAAGTATCCTCTAATAGGAATTGACTTTGTGTCCATGTGAGACAAAAGTGCTTTTTTTTCTTTTTGTAAAATAGGAATAATGCTTTATTTGTGCAACTTAGGACAAGAGGAAAGGTGGGGCTATTTATTTAATCCAAAGGGGAGGAAATATTCCTTTTAATCAAATAAAGACTTAGGATGAATGATTAGCCCATAGGATAAAAATCCAATATATGATCAAAATTAAGATTTGATCAAGAAATTAATATTGTTGAAAATATTGATTATTGATAAAATTGATTCAAGATTGATAAATTGAATAAATGGGGCCCAAAGTCTAGGTGACCATTTTTGGGTGCATACATTTGCCCCTCTTTGACTAATGTGTGATCGATCTGGGAACACATGTAGTCAAAGAATGAAGTTGAAATGTGAGATCGATCTGGGATCACAAAACAACTCAGATGTGAGGTCGATTCGGGATCACACCTGGACAAACATAAACAAAGGCCTTTGAACATGAGGTCGATTCAGGATCACATTCAAAGTAAGAGATAAGAATCTCAAATTTGAGAAAAAGCTCACAAAAGATGTCTGAATCAAGAAAATCAAGGAATCAAGGATAAGAATCCCATAAATACTGCCCCCTCAAAATCGAAATCGAAATTAGGTAGAGAAGAGACAGCAACTGAGGAAAGATTTGATCAAATCAGAATGAAATTACAATTGAATGTAAAGGGCAATAGGATAACCATTAGGCCATGAAAACATGCCCCAGTGAGGAAGTAGAAGAAAAGAGATAGGGTGAATGAAAGACTAGAAAATTGAGAGACATGAAAAGGAAGAAATTCCACCGAAAATCAATTTATGCCTCAAAAAACGTCAGTCAACTGCTCAGAAGGAGAAGATTTAAGATGCAATTTTGATGATCAAGATAACCTCAGATTTTGATTTTGAGTCTGAAAATGGATCCAGGACGTCGAAATTAGCTAGGGGTGCAATTTTCACGCAATTCTGAGGTGTTTTGAAAATTGGTCAAAAAGTCAAAATGCTATAAAAGGGGTGAAAATGTCATTTTCAAAAATCATTTGTCTTGTAGTGATTTGAAAATTTTCAGAGCTTGGAGAGAGAGAATATGGCCCAGCAAATAGGAGTTTTCATCCACAGGCATCGATTCGAGCGCGCCTAGTTGCATAACCGGCCACCACACTATCCTGCCCCGGTATGTTTTCAAAAAACTCACTATTTTTGAGTCATTTAATACCTTTTGAGCACGTTTTGTAAATTTTTAAAATTTTAAATTTTGAAGTTAGGTGAAATATCGCGCGATACTTTAGAAGTATCTTGCCCTTTGGGGATAAATATCGCACGATACTTTGCGGGTCCCCAAAGTATCGCGCGAGTATAGGCACCAGTATCGCACGATACTAGGCAAAATATCGCACGATACCGGGTGAAGTATCGCAGAACCCAAAGTATATCTCACCACTATAGGGAGAAGTATTGCACGATACTTTTCCAAAAAAGAGGTATCGCCCAAGGGCAAATTTTGAAATTTTAAGTATTTTGAGCAAAAATGACATAGGTCCAGACAATATTATGTGTTTAAAGATGTGTTAGACTAATTTTTAGGCATCCATCATGATATGTTCTAACAACTAGCTTGGGTTAATGGCTTGCAGGAGGTCTTTCTGGTGTTGATCATCAAAGCGCCGAAGGTGACCGGGCTGAGGTGTGTCCGAGATCTAGATGATTCGGTTGTAATACCCCAAAAATGGGCTATAAGTTCATTAATATCCTGTATCTACATATCGAATGAAATCGACATCAAAGACCTAATCTAAGGCCATCTGCACATCATCGAATCTTAATTGATTATCTTAAATTCTGCATTGAGGAATATTCTTAGTAATATTCCTAATCATCATAATTATCTTTAATTTTATAATTATTTGGCAATAAATCACATTTATCCTAAAATTTGATTAATTGAATATTTTGCATATTTAATTAATTACATTTAATATCTTGCCACTTAATTATTTAATTAAATTTAATTCTATCTATTATTAATTGTATTATTTAATTTTGACAATAAATCTAATATCATATGAATAATTGATTAAATTCTTATTTAATTAATTAAAGCAAGTTGTCATTATTTAATAATATAGTTTTTAATAAAAGTTTGATTAAATAATTGATTAACCCATAAATCAATTGTTTTATTTTTAAAAGTAGTTAAGTTGGAAATAAATCACTTTATTATTAAATTAATTCATAAATAAAACATGCACAATCATAAAAGCAGACAACTATCAATTATCAATTAAAGCTAAACTCTATTTTGAGTTAAAACTTAGCTTTTGCATGTTTTTGTGAGTTAATTATCCTTTATTTAAAAATAACTCAAAAATCAACCTGAGTTATTTGAGTGATTTATGACTTTTTCCCATGCACCTCCAAAGCCCTGGATTTCTATAAAAACAAGGCTTTAGCTCATCTATCAATCATCTCTCAAATCATCTCGCAAATTGCAAACTTACTCTACAAGAATCATAGCATATCAGATTTGGAGAATTCACACAATTGGAGCTTGAAAGAATCAACTTGTGAATTCAAAACTTTGTGAGATCAATTTCAATTGCATATTTTTCATATCATAGCATAGAATTTCATAGCTTTGCATATCATTGTTAGATAGATCAATTCATAGCATATCAATTTCATCTAGCATAGATTCATATCAGTTTTTATCATTCTTATTGCATAGAAAATATCAAAAATATAGATTAATTGCATTCAATTTCATATCCATCTTTTGCATTCAAATCCTTCATTTAGGTGTCGTCTAGGTCACTGATCTCGATAATAATCTGAGAACATTAATCTTGCACCTATTAGAAGGCAGTAAATCGCTTGGTTAGATAGCTTTCAATTTTGCACGATTTTGATTATAGCTAACCTCTAATATTTTACTGAGTGTTGTGTCTACAGATCAGGTACAATTTTCACACACACATTTCTGGCACCCACCGTGGGGCAACCCACCTTTGCATGCTGGTTTTGATTTTTTTGGGGAGCTAAAACCCCAAAGTTTCAAAGATTTAATTTTATCTCTCAAACGGCTTGAATTTTTGCTCTAAATTTTTTTTTGTAAATTGGTGACATATCAAGAAAGATTCAAAAAAAAAATTTAGAATTTTCTAAATTATTTTGAATTTTTAATAATTATTTTTTTATTTTTCATAAAAAATTAATATCTGACGAAAATTAGCATATTTTTCAGAAATTTTTACATTTTTGGAAAGCTCTTCAAATTCTACAGGGGTTCTATTATTTGTGTTTTAAATTTGGATATGATATAATAGCTCAAATAGTCAATTTACAAAAATTAGTCTATTTTGATAAAATGGGTCTCTAGGGCACAAATGAAGATATTTTTCTAAAATTTTTACATTTTTGGAAATCTCTCTATTTTTTAGCAGGGGTCTCTATTCTAAATTTCTATTTTTGTGGCAAAAATCATATCAAAAAAATTAGATCTTGTTGACTAGGTCAAATGCAGTGCAAAAAAATTAAAATTTTATGATGGGTATGCACTTATTTTTCATATGATTCAATGCATGATATGAGTTTTCATTTGGATTAATTTCTAGTTATTATTGCTCCTAACAATTGATTTTTAGATCTAACCCTAGGGTTTTCATAAGTTGAATATACCTTGCATATCTTGTTTGCTTGTTGGCTTGTTGGAGAGTTCGTCACTTGCTTGCATGGAAAAGCTCAATAAAAATTGCTAAATATCAAGTAAAATCTACTAAGCACGTTGTGAGGATCATGAGGTATTCTCCTTATTTTGAAAATATTTCAATTTAGACTTAAAATAAATCTCTCACGTGTCAAGCTTGTGTGCATCTTTTCATGCTTTTGATCTATTTCTACACACTTGCATAATTTGATACTAGGTTGTGATCCCTTAAGGATTCATTAAGTAGTCTTAGAATACTTGTGATTGATCTTGATTGTTATCTTGGGTTATTGGAATCGCTAATCCACCGGCCCCTCATTTTTGCCCTGTGGTTGCAATCTCAGCACCATAAAGGGGAGGGGTCAACAGGACAGAAGCGTTAAGTGTTCCACTTGGCAACCTTTTTGTGCTTTTAAGAACTCACTTATTTTCTAAGTTGGGGACTCATTTTCAGCTTGTGTGAGGTGTTAAGTGTTTCATCTTGTGGACTCATCTCATATTCCCTTTAAGCGTTAAGTGTTCCTCTTTCTACTTTTTGGATGCTTTTGGTAGATTTGCTTTCGAGAATATATCTGTGCTCACATAGTAATTAGGCCCTATGAACACTATTCATGATTCTTGAGAGATTGGATTCCTAGAGAAATCTTTCTTGATGATAGAATCCTTGTAGGTAGGGAGGATACTTAGTGCGTTTCACATTCAACTTGGTTAGTGCATCTTCTCTTATTGATCGACACATTCTCTCTCCGGAGAGGTTGATAGATCACGTAGGGTTGATATCACAAGCTTTGGTGAATCAAAATTGGTTAGTACATCTTCTCTTATTGATTGATACATTCTCTCCTCAAAGAGGTTGATAGATCATGTGAAGTTGATATCATAGACTTTGGTGGAATAAAACTTTGTCTTAGCATGTCGGATTAATTTGCTTTCTTTGTTTGGGTTAAAAGTGAAAAGGTGTCAAAAACTTTGGATCTGGAGCCAAGTCCCCTTGTGGTATAAATCTATGAGTCACCTTTAGAGAGGGTTAACCGTAGTGGACAATCCCTTCAAAGGGAAAACTGTGTTGACGGAACCTCAAGTGGTAATAGCCATTTTTGCCATGGTAGTGACTGCCGCTATATAAATATCCTTATGGAAGAAATCTCCACAGGTATGGTTCATTGTTGGGTTGTCAGATCTCCCTAGCAGCTCTTGAAGATTAAGTTCTCAGACTATGTCAAAACCCTGGTGCGCCAGGATTGGAGTTCACCCCTTTGAATCATAAAAGTTGCAGAGTCAAACCATTACTAAAAACCCTAGAGAGGCCAATTTTTCACTTTCAGGTATATGTGTGTTATTGTAAAACTTTTCAGAACATACACAATTAGTACTCTCAGGGATTAGCACAATTTGGTCACTTGATTGTTCATGCGCAAGGTTGCTTTTGCCCTTATTCATTATTTTCAGACATGCTTGGAATCACTTGCTTGCTGTTCTACGTGCTTGTTTATCTACTTGGCTATTAAAAATGATCAAATCTGGTATAACCTTCAAAATTTGGACAGTATAATTTGCAAACAATCCAAAACTGAAGACCTTAAATTTTGCAAAAATTGACGTAAAATATTTCTGGAGTCAAAAGTCATTTCAAGAAGTCAAAAGTCGTACGAGTTTTGTCAAGTGTCATTTTAGTATTGCCCATCTGTCGTACGATTGAGAACCCAATGTCGTACGAGTTTTCAAACTAGCAAATTCAAGAAAGTCAAAACCCTATTAGCAACTACCATACAAGTTTTGTCAACTATCGTTTCATTGCTACCCAACTATCGTACGAGTTTAGCAACTATCATTTCATAGACTACCCAATGTCGTACGAGTTTGCAGAGTGTCATTTAGAAAAATTTGAGAGAGTTGGGAGAAATTGTCAAATTGCAAGATATCCAATGTTTCTAGCCTAGTTCCAGAATCTGTCAAAAATATCATTGTGTCAAGAACAAATCAGTAGCTATTGAAAATCAGTACACATGTCTCAAAGAATCAGTACATATGAGGAAGAAATTCTGATCACTGCTATGATGAAGCAGCTGCAAGTTATGCAAGTCCAGCTTGACAAACTTGAGAAAGAAAAAGAACCTCTATACTCTTTTCCATTTGATAAAGACTTGTACATGTCACCATGCCCCCGAAAAAAATTTGAGCAATATGATACCTCTTCCATGGAGAGTGACACATCTAGCTTTGGAGACTATGATGACTATGATGATAGACAATGTAATGATACCTATGACACCTCTGTTCCTAAGAGTCCTCCTCATCATTCATTCCTGCTTACTACAAATGGGCCGTCACATTGGATAGATCATGATGGTGATCCATATGATTCTGATTTTGAAAGAGACTTTGATGGCTTTTGTAGACAATACTTTGATGATGATCCATCTACTACTACTGAGGACTATAAAATACATCATGCTAGCTTGAAATGTCAATACTATAAGGATCTCTCCTCTAAGAACTCTCAGGCTGAAAATAAAGATTACACTCTCAAGCAAGATCATGTTAATGTTGAACCTTTGTCTTGTGATGGTTCCCTTCCATCCCCTACTTCCTCCGATACCCGTACATTTCTTAAAGCTTTCAAGTCTTTCAAATCTTTCACAGAACCTTCATCTAACACAAGCCTTGATATTTTTCATTCGGTTCCCTATAGTTATCCTCCAGGGCTACCTCTTAAAGAAACTCAAGCTAACCTTCACTTGGCTGCAAAGACTTTCAATAATGATAAACCTAAAGAGCCTAATCCTTCATATGCTATAATCCTTACTTCAGCTAGTCCTCCACCATCTCTTCCAAAGTCTCCATACAATCCCAACATGCTTCCTTGTCCTTAGAAGTGGCTCCATGTCAAGAGGACTCTAAAAATGATGAAGAAAAGAACATAAAGAAAGATCAAGATCAAGAACCCTCCATGTCATCCACTCTTTTTCACGATGTCTCTTATCCACCTCAGGGTTCTTTTGATCTTGTACCCCCTTTTTCATGCATTCCATCATGTCTTAAGTCTTCTCCTAAGCAAGATCAAGCTACTACTTACACCATTGAGCTTATTGACAATCAAAATAACCTTACCCCACTTCCAATTTTGAAAAATGATACTTCCATTAAGGTTATTGAAAATGGTGTTGTTACTTCCAATGTTAAGCCTATTGAAAATCAAGAGAAAAATGATACGCTTATGCTATCCAAAGATCCTTGTCAAGATCAAAGTCTTCCATCTTCTTGTTCTACCACTCCATGTTCACTTCCACTTTCTACTTTTCCTACGTCTTTGTAAGCTTTGAACAATCCTATCAAAGAAGGTGCTCCTATTCAAGATGTTCACAATCCTATTGAAAATCCTAATGATCACTCTAAAGATGCTGATGTCCTTGGTTGTCATATAGATCTTGATGAACTTATTGATTATCCTTTTGTATCTTCCACTTCCATCCTCAGACCTCTTCAACTAATACTAAGGGCTTCATGTCTACCTTCCATCTTGGGTCCTTATGTCCCTTCACTTTCCCCTCTTAACTCTCTTAATTTGCCATCCATCTTAGGTCCTTACATACCTCCATCTCCTATCTTTCCTCAAGATCAACATAGATGCATACCCTTGAATCCTTTTCATCCACCCACCCATCTAAACCAGTCATATCCTCCTTCTTCCACAAGTCCCAAGTCTTTTGGAAGTAACTTGAATGTTCAATACAAGAAAAAGAAGCAATACAAGAATCCATCAAAAAAAGAAGATCACCATGTCTCCTCTAATAGACATGGAAACATAAAGTCAAAAGAGATATCTAAGAAAAAAACTACAAGACAAGTATGAGTTCCAAAATCCATCATTGAAGATATTCTCTCTAGATCATCAAAAGGAAATAAAAAGCCTACGGCTATATGGATTCCAAAGTCTCTCTTGAAAGAGTCTAGTGTTGAGCAAAAAGTGAAATTGACATTCAAGCTTACAAAGGCTTCCACTTCATTTCCCTCCAAAAATATTCTTTCATTCCATGCGCCTAAACTTCAACCTCTGCTATCCATTCGCCATATTCCTTCATGTATTCCTTCATTCACATTTCCTCCACCCTCTCGCTACCCTTCAAGGTGTGTGTTTACGTTGATCTTGCCTTCCTTTTCACCTACCCTTTTACAATCCTTCCATGCATTATCCTTCTACCTTCTATCATTTTTCCTCATTTGCCTATTCCTCCTATCTTCCAACCTCACTCACTTTACATAAAACCTTATCCTCCATTTTTCTCTTCCATCTCCCTTTCCCTATCAGCATCTTTGAGCATATCATTTTGAATCATTAGAATATCATGGTTTATCCTTTCAAAGAGCATTATCTAGCAAGCTTGCCTTCTTCTAAAAAAAAAAAGAGGAAATGAAATTTTAAAAAAAAAAATTGAAAATGTGCCCTGGTGAAAACCTGGAAATAGGCACCTTGGTAGAAAAAGTAAAGAGAAATAAATTCATCCTATGGTGAAAACCAGTCCCTTGTGGTGCCTTGGATAAGTACCATGATGAAAACCTAGCAATCAAGCATTATGCATAGTTCTTCTACATATTTCATCCATTCCATCTTCTCTTTTTGATCTTGACAATGTTGATCTATACACGAACATTTGACTATTTTGTGAGCTATCTTACGATGATCTTGCTTTCATTCCTTCCATGTTTAGCCTTCATATCCATCTTCCTCCATTCATTTTCACCTATCGCTATCATTTTCCCCTTTGGTCTTGATCTAATAAAAAAAAGAAAGAAAGATTAAAACACAGTGCTATGAAGCCTCTTGACATGTCTACTCTTTTGGACTCCATCCTTTCCTGCTCTTGCATCACACTTTTGTGACTTATCCTATGCTAGCCTTTCATTACTTGTCTAAATGTGCTTTACATGACAATTTTTCCCTAGCTTGGGTATTCTTGAGGAGTTTTCCCTTGAGGATTTCTTCCCTTCATTCTCCTTCATTCTCTTGTCTTCCATCTCTTCCACCATCTTGCCAATCCCTCTTGTTCTCCACCTTGCTAGACATTGGTACTGCACGATATAATCTTGCTTGAGAGTTTGCATTGGAAAAAGATGCTATCAAGTATACCAAGTATCAGAACTAGTATCAGAACAATTATCAAAATCATTATCAGAATCAGTATTAGAACTAGTATCAGAACTAGTATCAAAACAAGTATCAGAATCAGTATTAGAATGAGTGTCAGAACAAGTATCAGAACACCTACAGGGGCTACACCTTTCTCTTTAGTTTATGGGTCTGAAGCGGTACTGCCTATTGAGGTTGAAATCCCATCACTAAGAATCAGAATGCATGGACTTGTCACCAACGATGACTATAGAGTGTCTAGGTTGTAAGAACTTGAACTACTAGATGAGCACAGCCAAGCAGCGTATGATCATCTCAGAGTATATCAGAAGAGAATGTGTAGAGGCTACAACAAGAAAGTCAGACATAGAGAATTTCAGGTTGGTGATCTAGTCTTGAGAGAAAATCCTAAAAATCAATCCCATTGAGAACGCAAGGGGAAGTTCAAACCCAATTGGCTGGGTCCCTTTGTTATCACTGCTGTAATACCCCAAAAATGGGCTATAAGTTCATTAATCTCCTACATCTTCAATTCGAACGAAATCGACATCAAAGTCCTAATCTAAGGCACATCTAAACATCATTGAATCATAATTGATTATCTTAAATTCTATATCGGGGAATATTTTTAGTAATATTCCTAATCATCATAATTATCTTTAATTTTATAATTATTTGACAATAAATCACATTTATCCTAAAATTTGATTAATTAAATATTTTGCATATTTAATTAATTAGATTTAATATCTTGCCACTTAATTGTGTAATTAAATTTAATTCTATCTATTATTAATTGTATTATTTAATTTTGACAATAAATCCAAATATCCTATGAATAATTGATTAAATTCTTATTTAATTAATTAAAGCAATTTGTCATTATTTAATAATATAGTTTTTAATAAAAGTTTGATTAAATAATTGATTAACCCATAAATCAATTATTTTATTTTTAAAAGCAGTTAAGTTGAAAATAAATCACTTTATTATTAAATTAATTCATAAATAAAATATGCACAATCATAAAAGCAGACAACTATCAATTATCAATTAAAGCTAAACTCTATTTTGAATTAAAACTTAATTTTTGCATGTTTTTGTGAGTTAATTATTCTTTATTTAAAAATAACTCAAAAATCAACCTGAGTTATTTGAGTGATTTATGACTTTTTTCCATGCACCTCCAAAGCCCTAGATTTCTATAAAAATAAGGCTCAGCTCTTCATAATTCATCTCTTGAATTTGCATCAAATCTCTCAATCATCTCGCAAATTGCAAACTTACTCTACAGGAATCATAGCATATCAGATTTGGAGAATTTGCATAATTGGAGCTTGAAAGAATCAACTTGCGAATTCAAAGCTTTGTGAGATCAATTTCAATTGCATAGTTTTTATATCTTAGCATAGAATTTCATAGTTTTCATATCATTGTTAGAATCTTCATTGTTAGATCATTTAGCATTCATTTCATATCAGTTTTCAATAGCATTCATAGATTCATATCAGTTTATCATTCTTATTGCATAGAAAATATCAAAAATATAGATTAATTGCATTCAATTTCATATGCATCAATTGCATTCAAATCTTTCATTTAGGTGTCTTCTAGGTCATTGATCTCGATTACAATCTGAGAACATTAATCTCGCACCTACTAGAAGGCAGTAAATCGCTTGGTTAGATTAGATTTCAATTTTGCACGATTTTGATTATCACTAACCTCTAATATTTTACTGAGTGTTGTGTCTACAGATCAGGTACAATTTTTACACACATATTTCTGGCGCCCACCGTGGGGCAACCCACCTTTGCATGCTGATTTTGATTCTTGGAGCTAAAACCCTAAAGTTTCAAATATTTAATTTTATCTATCAAACTGCTTGGATTTTTGGTCTAAAATATTTTTTACAATTTGGAGACATATCAAGGAAGCTTCAAAAAAAAATTTAGAATTTTTTGAATTATTTTGAATTTTTAATAATTTTTTTTCAATTTTTCATAAAAAATTAATATCTAACGCAAATCAGCATATTTTTCAGAAATTTTTACATTTTCGAAAATCTCTTCAAATTATATAGGGGGTCTATTATTTGTGTTTTAAATTTTGATGCAATTTAATAGCTCAAATAGTCAATTTGCAAAAACTAGTCTATTTTGATAAAATGGGTCTCTAGGGCACAAATAAAGAGATTTTTCTAAAATTTTTATATTTTTGGAAAGCTCTCTATTTTTTATTAGGGATCTCTATTTTGAATTTCTATTTTTGTGGCCAAAATAATATCAAAAAAATTAGATCTTGTTGACTAGGTCAAATGTAGTGACAAAAATTAAAATTTTATGATGGGTATGCACTTATTTTTCATATGATTCAATGCATGATATGAGTTGTCATTTGGATTAATTTATGGTTATTATTTCTCCTAAAAATTGATTTTTAGAACTAACCCTATGGTTTTCATAAGTTGAATATATTTTGCATATCTTGTTTGCTTGTTTGCTTGTTGGAGAGTTCGTCACTTGCTTGCATGGAAAAGCTCAACAAAAATTGTTAAAAATTAGGTGGAATCTACTAAGCATGTTTTGAGGATCATGAGGTATTCTCCTTGTTCTGAAAACATTTCGATTTGGACTTAAAATAAATCTCTTATGTGTCAAGCTTGTGTGCATCTTTTCATGCTTTTGATCTATTTCTACACACTTGCATAATTTGATACTAGGTTGTGATCCCTTAAGGATTCATTAAGTAGTTTTAGAATAATTGTGATTGATCTTGATTGCTATCTTGGGTTATTGGACTTGCTAATCTGCCGGCCCCTCATTTTCACCCTGTGGTTGCAATCTCAGCGCCATAAAGAGGAAGGGTCAACAGGACAGAAGCGTTAAGTGTTCCACTTGGCAACCCTTTTGTGAATTTAGGAACTCACTTGTTTTCTAAGTTGTGGACTCATTTTCAGCTTGTGTGAAGTGTTAAGTGTTCCACCTTGTGGACTCATCTCATATTCGCTTTAAACGTTAAGTGTTCCTCTTTCTACTTTTTGGATGCTTTTGGTAGATTTGCTTTCGGGAATATATCTGTGCTCACATAGTAATTAGGCTCTATGAACACTATTCATGATTCTTGAGAGATTGGATTCCTAGCAAAATCTTTCTTGATGACAGAATCCTTGTAGGTAGGGAGGATACTTAGTGCGTTTCACATTCAACTTGGTTAGTACATCTTCTCTTATTGATCGACACATTCTCTCTCCAGAGAGGTTGATAGATCACGTAGGGTTGATATCACGAGCTTTGGCGAATCAAAATTGGTTAGTGCATCTTCTCTTATTGATTGATACATTCTCTCCCTGGAGAGGTTGATAGATCACGTGGAGTTGATATCATAGACCTTGGTGGAATAAAACTTTGTCTTAGCGTGTCGGATTAATCTACTTGCTTTGTTTGGGTTAAAAGTGAAGAGGTGTCAAAACCTTGAATCTGGAGCCAAGTCCCCTTGTGGTATAAATCTGTGAGTCACCTTTAGAGAGGGTCAACCATAGCAAACAATCCCTTCACAGGGCAAACTGTGTTGATGGAACCTCAAGCGGTAATAGCCATTTTCACCATGGTAGTGACAGCCGCTATATAAATGTCCTTGTGGAAGAAATATCCATGGGTATGGTTCATTGTTGGGTTGTCAGATCTCCCTAGCAGCTCTTGAAGATTAAGTTCTCAGACTGTGTCAAAACCCTGGTGCACCAGGATTGGAGTTCACCCCTTTGAATCATAAAAGTTACAGAGTCAAACCATTACTAAAAACCCTAGAGAGGCCAATTTTTCACTTTCAGGTATATGTGTGTTATTGCAAAACTTTTCAGAACATACACAATTAGTACTCTCAAGGATTAGCACAATTTGGTCACTTGATTGTTCATGCACAAGGTTGCTTTTTCCCTTGTTCATTGTTTTCAGACGTGCTTGTTTATCTACTTGGCTATTAAAAATGATCAAATCTGGTATAACCTTCAAAATCTGGACAGTACAATTTGTAAACAATCCAGAACTGAAGACCTTAAATTTTGCAAAAATTGACATAAATTCTTTGTGGAGTCAAAAGTCATTTTAGAAAGTCAAAAGTCGTATGAGTTTTGTAAAGTGTCATTTCAGTATTACCCATCTATCATACGATTGAGAACCCAGTGTCGTACGAGTTTTCAAACCAGCAAATTCAAGAAAGTCAAAATCCTATTAGCAACTATCATATAATATTTACAACTATCATTTCATTGCTACCCAACTGTCATACGAGTTTTACAACTGTCATTTCATTGCTACCCAACTGTCGTACGAGTTTAGCAACTGTCATTTCATAGGCTACCCAGTGTCGTACGAGTCTGCAGAGTGTCATTTGAAAAAATTTGAGAGAGTTGTCAGAAATTGTCAAAATTACCAGATATTTAACTTTTTCAGCCTAATTCCAGAATCTGTAAAAAATATCATTGTGTCAAGAACAGAGTAGTAGCTATTGAGAATCAGTACACATGTCTCAAAGAATCAGTACACATGAGGAAGAAATTCTGATCGCCGCTATGATGAAGCAGCTGCAAGCTATGCAAGTTGAACTTAACAATCTTAAGAAAGAAAAGGAATCTAAAGAGTTCTCCATGGAATCTGTATCCTCTTTCATTTGATAAAGACTTGTACATGTCACCATGCCCCCGGAAAAAATTTGAGCAATATGATACCTCTTCCATGGAGAGTGACACATCTAGCTTTGGAGACTATGATGACTATGACGACAAACAATGTAATGATATCTATGACACCTCTATTCCTAAGAGTCCTCCTTGTCGTTCGTTTCTACTTACTACAAATGGGCTATCACATTGGATAGATCATGATGGTGATCCATATGATTTTGATTTTGAAAGAGACTTTGATGGCTTTTGTGGACAATACCTTGATGATGATCCATCTACTACTGCTGAGGACTATAAAATACATCGTGCTAGCTTGAAACGTCAATACTATAAGGATCTCTCCTCTAAGAACTCTCAGGCTCAAAATAAAGATTACACTCTCAAGCAAGATCATGTTAATGTTGGACCTTTGTCTTGTGATGGTTCCCTTCCATCCCCTACTTCCTCCAATACTCGTACATTTCCTAAAGCTTCTGTGTCTTTCAAATCTTTCACAAAACCTTCATTCGACACAAGCCCTAATACTTTTCATGTGGTTCCTTATAGTTATCCTCCAGGGCTACCTCTTAAAGAAACTCAAGCTATCCTTCACTTGGCTGCAAATACTTTTAATGATGATAAACCTAAAGATCCTAAGCCTTCATATGCTATAATCCCTACTTCAGCTAGTCCTCCACCATCTCTTCCATAGTCTTCCATACAATCCCAACATGCTTCCTTGTCCTTAGAAGTGGCTCCATGTCAAGAGGACTCTAAAAATGATGAAGAAAAAAACATAAAGAAAGATCAAGATCAAGAAACCTCCATGTCATCCACTCCTTTTCATGATGTCTCTTATCCACCTTAGGGTTCTTTTGATCCTGTACCCCCTTTTTCATGCATTCCATCATGTCTTAAGTCTTCTCCTAAGCAAGATCAAGCTACTACTTACACTGTTGAGCTTATTGGCAATCAAAATAACCTTACTACACTTGCATTTTCCAAAGATGATACTTCCATTAAGGTTGTTAAAAATAGTGTTGTTACTTCCAATGTTAAGCCTATTGAAAATCAAAAGAAAAATTATGCGCTTATGCTATCCGAAGATCCTTGTCAAGATCAAAGTCTTTCATCTTCTTGTTCTACCACTCCATGTTCACTTCCACTTTTTACTCTTCCTAAGTCTTTGCAAGCTTTGAACAATCCTATCAAAGAAGGTGCTCATATTCAAGATGTCCATGATTCTATTGAAGATCCTAATGCTCACTCTAAAGATGCTGATATCCTTGGTTGTCATATAGATGATGATGAACTTATTGATTATCTTTTTGCATCTTCCACTTCCATCCTTGGACCTCTTCCACCACTACAAAGATCTTCACGCCTTCCTTCCATCTTGGGTCCTTATGTCCCTTCACTTTCCCCTCCTAACTCTCCTAATTTTCCATCCATCTTGGGTCCTTACATACCTCCATCTCCCATCTTTCCTCAAGATCAACATAGATGCATACCCTTGAATCCTTTTCATCCACCCACCCATCTAAACCAGTCATATCCTCCCTCTTCCACAAATCCCAAGTCTTTTGGAAGTAACTTGAATGTTCAATACAAGAAAAAGAAGCAATACAAGAATCCATCAAAAAGAGAAGATCACCATGTCTCCTCTAATCGACACGGAGGCATAAAGTCAAAAGAGATATCTAAGAAAAAAATTACAAGACAAGTATGGGTTCCAAAATCCATCATTGAAGATATTCTCTCTAGATCATCAAAAGAAAATAAAAATCCTACGACTATATAGATTCCAAAGTCTCTCTTGAAAGAGTCTGGTGTTGAACAAAAAGTGAAATTGACATTCAAGCTTCCAAAGGCTTCCACTACATCTCCTTCCAAAAATATTCTTCCATTTCATGCACCCAAACCTCAACCTCTGCTATCCATTTGCCATATTCCTTCACGTATTCCTTCATTCATGTTTCCTCCACCCTCTCGCCACCCTTCAAGGTGTGTGTTGATGTTGATCTTGCCTTCCTTTCCATCTACCCTTTCACAATCCTTCCATGCATTATCCTTCTACCTTCTATCATTTTTCCTCATTTGCCTATTCCTCCTATCTTCCAACCTCACTCGCTTTACATAAAACTTTATCCTCCATTTTTCTCTTCCATCTCCCTTTCCCTATCAGCATCTTTAAGCATATCATTTTGATTTCTTGGCATATCATGGTTTATCCTTTCAAGGAGCACTATCTAAAAAGCTTGCCTTCTTCCAAAAATTCAAAAAAAAGAGAAATGAAAATAAATTGAAAATGTGCCTTGGTGAAAACTTGGAAACAGGCGCCTTGGTAGAAAAAGTAAAGAGAAATAAATTCATCCTATGGTGAAAACCACTCCCTTGTGGCACCTTGGATAAGTACCATGATGAAAACCTGGAAATCAGGCATCATGCGTAGTTCTTCTACATATTTCATCCATTCTGTCTTCTCTCTTTGATCTTGACAATGTTGATCTATACATGAATATTTGGCTATTTTGTGATCTATCTTATGATGATCTTGCTTTCATTCCTTCCATGTTTAGCCTTCATATCCATCTTCCTCCATTCATTTTCTCTTATCGCTATCCTTTTCCCCTTTGGTCTTGATCTAATAAAAAAATAAAAAAAAAGTAAACCACAGTGCTATGAAGCCTCTTGACATGTCTACTCTTTTGGACTGCATCCTTTCCTGCTCTTGCATCATGCTTTTGTGACTTATCCTATGTTAGCCTTTCATTACTTGTCTAAATGCGCTTACATGACAATTTTTCCCTAGCTTGGGTATTATTGAGGAGTTTACCCTTGAGGATTTCTTCCCTTCATTATCCTTTATTCTCTTATCTTCCATCTCTTCCACTAGCTTGCCAATCCCTCTTGTTCTCCACCTTGCTAGACATTGGAACTGCACGATATGGTCTTGGTTGGGAGTTTGCAATGAAAAAAGAGCTACCAATATCAAAACAAGTATCAGAACCAATATTAGAACTAGTATCAGAATGCCTACTGGGGCTACACCATTCACTTTAGTTTATGGGTCTGAAGCGGTACTACCTATTGAGGTTGAAATCCCATCACTCAGAATCAGAATGCATGGACTTGTCACCGACGATGACTATAGAGTGTCTAGGTTACAAGACTTGGAACTACTAGATGAGCGTAGACAAGCAGCGTATGATCATCTTAGAGTATATCAGAAGAGAATGTCTAGAGGCTACAACAAGAAAGTTAGCCACAGAGAATTTCAGGTTGGTGATCTAGTGTTGAGAGAAAATCCTAAAAATTAATCACATCGAGAATGCAAGGGGAAGTTCAAACCCAATTAGCTGGGTCCCTTTTTTATCACTACTACTTTTAGCTCTGGTGCCTATCAACTCTCAACGACTGAAGGAGAACAGCTCTGAGAACCAATCAACGTTCTCCATCTGAAGAAATTCTATGCCTAAGGCATTCAGTGCTTGGTAAATGTCCTGAAAAAAATCTTTAAAATCAGAAAAAGTCCTGAAAAAAATGAACATCTTGGTAAAAACCTAGCAAAAGGTGCCTTGATGATTCACAAAAAAATCAAAAAATATCAAAAGTACAAAAAAATTGAAAAAATGAAAAATACAAAAAAAAAAGAAAAAAAAAGAAAAAGTGCCTTGGTGAAAACCTGGAAACAGGCGCCTTGGTAGCAAAAATAGAATCTCTACCAAGATGGTGAAAACCCAGCAAATGGGTGCCACTTGTTCAAAACACTCCATCTATTAGCACAATCTTGGTCTTTCCTAGCTTTCAATCTTGCTTTAGTTTGTACATATCTCCCGGTTTATTTTTGCATTTCCAGTTTTCAATAAGTCAATCTATACACCAACTAGCTCAAGCATCTGTATCCTATCAATGTTTAACACTTGGCGGCAATCAATGTCATATCCTATGGTTTCTAGTATATCTTAGATGTATCATATCCAGTCAGAGTCCTTTGAAACTTCATGTGAGGCAGTTAGTCAGTCTTGTCTCCAGAAAAGATTTTGCATCTACAACAATGCAATCAAACATCAAAACTCAACTGAAAATAATCTATGCTTTTTACATGCTTTTATCTCCTTGTATGCTTACTGATTCGCATTGAGATTTTTGCATATTGTGTCCCTTTGAGCTCCTCAATGATGTCTTTTACAAGATTTAGAGAGTGATGACTGGGGCATAATCTTTTCTTGGTTTTCTGCTTGTATGTGAAATCTAATAACTTTAGAAATTTTGGATTGAAATGGTGTCTGACTATACGAGCCTCTATCTCGAATTGGATGGCCATGCGTACCTCGACCATTGATACCTAGACAATTCAAGGAAGTTTGATCTAACTATTGTCTTTTTGAGTAAGTTCTTTCTCCTACTGTGGAACGCGATCTTGCCTAAGGATGTGAATGATAAAGGGTCACTATGGGTAATTCACATTGGATTTAGAATGATCTCTTGACTGTTTGATGTGTTTTCAACGCAAGGCGTACTCAGGTCATCATGACATTTATGTTTTGATGCTTGTACAAATTGCTATATCAAAATGGACATGATATTCAGGTCATCCTGACATTTGTGCCTTGGTGCTTATATCTGATCTAACATTCCGAAAACAAATCAATATTCATATGTCCATGGTTGTATAACCAGTCGGTGTTGTATTGATTCTTGCGCATACAAATCGATATTCATATGTCTATGGTTTCATGGCTAGTGGGCATTGTATTGATTTATCCGGTTATCTAAAAGTTCAATGATGATAACAAATCGACATATGATCAGTGACTAGGTCCTAGGTCTTAGGTTGCATTTCATTTTGCATGTCTCATTTCATTTTGCATGTCTCATTGCATTTTGCATGTTTGCATGATCTCACAATGATTAAATGAACTTCAATGCTTAAATGATTCTTCAAATCACATCTTCAAGTCTAACAAGAGCTGAATCTCACATGAAGGTTCCTCCAATGAAACAACAAGTAGAATCCTTTTTCGGGATCAAAATTCAAATCTGAGATCATTCATATTATTAACTACTTGCATATTCAACCTTCAATCATCATAGAAATCCAAAATTTAACTTAACTGCTTATCTAACATCAAACTATCAAAAATTCAACTTGGTCAACCATGGTCAACTCATGGTCAAACCTAGTCAAACTTGGTCTTTTAGACCTCCAAACGATGTAGAATGCATTCTTGAATGTGTTTAACCACTTCTCAAATCAATTAACATGCTTATAAACTATCAACGCTGACTTTTCTTGTTAGATTTCAATTTTAATCCCGAAGGGGGCATGGTATTGCATATCATTCAAAGTCTGTAATCAAATTTGAAATCATATCTTTATTTCTATTAATATCTTTCATTAGTGATCAAGACAACAATCACGTCTAGTCGCTGATTCATCAAAAGTCCTCATTGCTCGGGGCAAATCTATCATCACTTGGGGCATATCAGATTTGTCGATCCATATCAATCTCGTATTCTCCTAATCTTGTAAACTGTATCAGTTTTTGCAACCATCGGATCATAGTGTTCTTTCCTTGGTTCTTCGGCAACTAAAGGATTCAGATGTGATACTTGCTAGTTCTGTTAAGACAATCGAGTCTAGAATGGGTCACTCACTTCTTATCAATCCTAAGGTTCAGAATCAGACATTTTGACACTTTTTCGCAATCATAGGTTCATTTGCTACTACAATGAACATTATCTCTGGTCATTCATGACCTCCTATCTCAATATCTTTCAATCGGTTTCTATCTTGAGATCAGTTTATCTTTTGAATCAGTTTCATATCTTTATCAAACACAGACTGTCTTTGAACCACTGCGCTTTGCACAGTAATTCAAAGAGGGGCAAAATGTAATACCCCAAAAATGGGCTATAAGTTCATTAATCTCCTACATCTTCAATTCGAACGAAATCGACATCAAAGTCCTAATCTAAGGCACATCTAAACATCATTGAATCATAATTGATTATCTTAAATTCTGCATCGAGGAATATTCTTAGTAATATTCCTAATCATCATAATTATCTTTAATTTTCCTAAAATTTGATTAATTAAATATTTTGCATATTTAATTAATTAGATTTAATATCTTGCCACTTAATTGTGTAATTAAATTTAATTCTATCTATTATTAATTGTATTATTTAATTTTGACAATAAATCCAAATATCCTATGAATAATTGATTAAATTCTTATTTAATTAATTAAAGCAAGTTGTCATTATTTAATAATATAGTTTTTAATAAAAGTTTGATTAAATAATTGATTAACCCTTTGTTATCACTACTACTTTTAGCTCTAGTGCCTATCAACTCTCAACGACTGAAAGAGAACCGCTCCGAGAACCAATCAACGTTCTCCATCTAAATAAATTCTACGCCTAAGGCATTCAGTGTTTGGTTAAATATCTTGAAAAAAATCTTAAAAATTAGAAAAAGTCCTGAAAAAATGAACATCTTGGTGAAAACCTAGCAATAGGCACCTTGATGATTCACAAAAAAATCAAAAAATATCAAAAGTACAAAAAAATTGAAAAAATGAAAAATACAAAAAAAAATTAAAAAAAGAAAAAGTGCCTTGGTGAAAACTTGGAAATAGGTGCCTTGGTAGCAAAAATAGAATCTCTGTCAAGATGGTGAAAACTCAACAAACGGGTGCCACTTGTTCAAAATGCTTCATCTATCAGCACAATCTTGGTCTTTCCCAGCTTTCAGTCTTGCTTTAGTTTGTACATATCTCCCGGTTTGTTTCAACATTTCCAGTTTTCAATAAGTTAGTTTGTACACCAACCAGCTCAAGTGTCTGTATCCTATCAATGTTTAACACTTGGGGGCAATCAATGTCATATCCTATGGTCTCCCATGTATCTTAGATGGATCATATCTAATCAAAGTCCTTTGAAGCTTCATGTGAGTCAGTCAGTCAATCTTGTCTCCAGAAATAATTTTGCATCTACAACAACGCAATCAAACATCAAAACTCAACTGAAAACAATCTGTGCTTTTCATGCTTTTATCTCCTTGTATGCTTACTGATTTGCATTGAGATTTTTGCATATTGTGTCCCTTCGAGCTCCTCAATGATGTCCTTTACAGGATTTAGAGAGTGATGACTGGGGGCATAATCTTTTCTTGGTTTTCTGCTTGTATGTGAAATCTTATAACTTTGGAAATTCTAGATTGAAATGGTGTCCAACGTAAGAGCCTCTATCTCAAATTGGATGGTGATGCGTACCTCGACCATTGATACCCAAAAAATTCAAGGAAGTTTGATCTAACTATTGTCTTTTTGAGTAAGTTCTTTCTCCTACTATGAAACGTGATCTTGCCTAAGGAGGTGAATGATAAAGGGTCACTACGGGTAATTCACACTGGATTTAGAATGATCTTTTGATTGTTTGATGTGTATGTTAAATGCAAGGCATACTCAGGTCATCACGACATTTATGTTTTGATGCTTGTACAAATTGCTATATCAAAATGGACATGATATTCAGGTCATCCTGGCGTTTGTGCCTTGGTGCTTATATCTAATCCAACATTCTGAAAATAAATCAATATTCATATGTCCATGGTCGTATAACCAGTGGGTGTTGTATTGATTATTGCGCATACAAATCGATATTCATATGTCTATAGTTTCATGGCTAGTGCGCATTGTATTGATTTATCCAGTTACCTAAAAGTTCAATGATGATAACAAATTGACATATGATCAGTGACTAGGTCCTAGGTCTTAGGTTGCATTTCATTTTGCATGTCTCTTTGCATTTTGCATGTTTGCATGATCTCACAATGGCTAAAAGAACTTCAATGCTTAAACAATTCACCACTCACATCTTCAAATCTAACAAGAGCTAAATCTCACATGAAGGTTCCTCCAACGAAATAGCAAGTAGAATCCTTTTTCGGGATCAAAATTGAAATCTGAGATCATTCATATTATTAACTACTTGCATATTCAACCTTCAATCATCACAGAAATCTGGTATTCTACTTAACTGATTATCTAACATCAAACTATCAAAATTTCAACTTGGTCAACCATGGTCAACTCATGGTCAAACCTAGTCAACCTTGGTCTCTAGGACCTCCAAATGATGTAGAATGCATTCTCAGACGTATATAACCACTTCTCAAATCAATTAACATGCTTCTAAACTATAACGCTGACTTTTCTTGTCAGATTTCAATTTTAATCTCGAAGGGGGCATGGTATTGCACATCAATTCAAAGTCTGTAAATCAAAATTCTATCAACCAATTCTATCAATCTTTCATCAGTGATCAAGACAAATAATCACATCTAGTTGTTGATTCATCAAAAGTCCTCATCGCTCGGGGCAAATCTATCATCACTTGGGGCATATCAGATTCATCAAGATCCATATCAATCTGGTATTCTCCTAATCTTGTAAACTGTATCAGTTTTTGCAACCATCAGATCATAGTGTTCTTTCCTTGGTTCTTCGGCAATTGAAGGGTTTGGATGTGATACCTGCTAGTTCTGCTAAGACAATCGAGTCTAGAATAGGTCACTCACTTCTTGGCAATTCTAAGGTTTGGAATCAGGTGTTTTGACACTTTTTCACAATCATAGGTTCATTTGCTATTATAGTGAACATTATCTTTGGTCACTTAGGACCTATTATCTCCATATCAAATCAATATCAATCAGCTTTTGTCTCATATCAATTATCAATTTCAAATATTAGTTTCATATCTCTATCAAACATAGACTATCTTTGAACCACTGCGCTTCGCACAACAATTCAAAGAGGGGCAAAATGTAATAGCCCAAAAATGGGCTATAAGTTCATTAATATCTTGTATCTACATATCGAATGAAATCGACATCAAAGTCCTAATCTAAGGCCATCTGCACATCATCGAATCCTAATTGATTATCTTAAATTCTGCATCAAGAAATATTCCTAGTAATATTCCTAAACATCATAATTATCTTTAATTTTATAATTATTTGACAATAAATCACATTTATCCTAAAATTTGATTAATTGAATATTTTGCATATTTAATTAATTACATTTAATATCTTGCCACTTAATTATTTAATTAAATTTAATTCTATCTATTATTAATTATATTATTTAATTTTGACAATAAATCTAATATCATATGAATAATTGATTAAATTTTTATTTAATTAATTAAAGCAAGTTGTCATTATTTAATAATATAGTTTTTAATAAAAGTTTGATTAAATAATTGATTAACCCATAAATCAATTGTTTTATTTTTAAAAGCAGTTAAGTTGGAAATAAATCACTTTATTATTAAATTAATTCATATATAAAACATGCACAATCATAAAAGCAGAGAACTATCAATTATCAATTAAAGCTAAACTCTATTTTGAGTTAAAACTTAGCTTTTGCATGTTTTTGTGAGTTAATTATCCTTTATTTAAAAATAACTCAAAAATCAACTTGAGTTATTTGAGTGATTTATGGCTTTTTCCCATGCACCTCCAAAGCCCTGGATTTCTATAAAAACAAGGCTTTAGCTCATCTCTCAATCATCTCTCAAATCATCTCGCAAATTGCAAACTTACTCTACAAGAATCATAGCATATCAGATTTGGAAAATTTGCACAATTGGAGCTTGAAAGAATCAACTTGCGAATTCAAAGCTTTGTGAGATCAATTTCAATTGCATATTTTTCATATCATAGCATAGAATTTTATAGCTTTGCATATCATTGTTAGATAGATCAATTCATAGCATATCAATTTCATCTAGCATAGATTCATATCAATTTTTATCATTCTTATTGCATAGAAAATATCAAAAATATAGATTAATTGCATTCAATTTCATATCCATCTTTTGCATTCAAATCCTTCATTTAGGTGTTGTCTAGGTCATTGATCTCGATAATAATCTGAGAACATTAATCTCGCACCTATTAGAAGGCAGTAAATCACTTGGTTAGATAGCTTTCAATTTTGCATGATTTTGATTATAGCTAACCTCTAATATTTTACTGAGTGTTGTGTCTACAAATCAGGTACAATTTTCACACACACCAAGCAATGCTGACATTAGGACTATGGGATTCAGGTATTTACTGAGATTCCCAGACATCAGAGTTGACCATGGGTTGTTGATTGCACTTGGTGAGAGATGGCATTGTGAGCACAACACCTTCCATCTTCCCACAGGCAAGGCATCCATCACGCTAGAGGATGTGTACAGGATCCTACAAGTGCCATGTCACGGTGAGCCTGTAAGTATAATCATGTTTTTAAATTGTGTAAGTGTAATATTTCTATATGATGAAAACTAACATGATTTGTGTGATGGCACAGGTATACTATGATCAGGATGTGACCGAGGGGCGATGGATGATCTAGGAGATGTTCTAGGATGTGACTATCCTTGATCGGCATGTCAGCTGGGAGAGGCTGGTAGAGGATTTCAGCAGAGATTTCCCGGTGCCATGTATTGTGGTGTCGATCATTTCACAGATCCTGATGACTGATCGTAGTCAGAAAAGATTCCCGCTCAAATGGGCCAAGTTACTGATGGACTTGGTAGGCAGACCTCAGCGCATGGCATGGGGACCAGCCATTCTGGTAGAGATGTATCACAAGCTACACAAGATCATGTACAGGGACAGCCAGTCATGGGCGTGCAGTGCCATCCTGGCACAGGTGTGGGCATGGGAGCACATCACGGTGATGCACTTGAGGGTTTAGCTGAGGGAGAGGAGATATCCCTACATATATAGATATGTGGGGTTCATATCACATGCTCATAGTGGGGATGTGACATACTACCGGAGGATCCTGGATGAGATGGTAGCTTTCACATGGAGGCCGTACAGGGATGTGGAGGGGTGGAGTGATGCAGATGAGTAGCTGAGTTACATGTTGTGGACTTGGCCATTAGTAGGTCGACACCCAGAGATTGTAGAGAGATTTTGCATCACTCGGGTATGGTGGCAGTTTGGGAGGTAGCAGCGGGTCTCGATAAAGACCACTACATACACCTGAGTCAGGGATGAGGAGGGACATGGGTGGCTACCCATGTTAGACTACCAGCAGGTAGTCACAGAGATAGCTGGTGTCAGGAGTGAGCTCTAGGAGTATCACCCAGATGTGGTAGATGCAAGGGCTGATGCAGCATATAGGGTAGAGTGGTGGAGGGCACCATTCCCTCAGTTTACAATACCAGATGCACAGGTACCAGCACAGGGGGAGATGGAGGAGATGATGGGGGGACGGAGGAGATGGAGGGGATGGAGGAGATAGTGGGAGGGGGAGAGGGAGGAGGATGGAGAGAGGGGAGGGATCTAGATCAGGTGGCTAGAAATAGTCATGGGGACAGAGATCGGTGACACCTGAGGATGAGGCGAGACCAGCTCACCGACAGGTAGAGGCATAGCAGGACCAGCCTGCGGGTGGAGATGATCTGAGAGTGAGGATATAGGCTCTCGAGGCTGAGATATTACAGCTTAGGATTACTATAGCAGTGAGAGAGCAGCAGCTCACTGATCAAAGAGCAGAGATAGAGCGTTGGGAGAGGTAGCTATAGGTTGCCCTGGCAGAGAGACAGAGAGAGGTAGCATGAGCTACATATTATTATGGCCTCTACATTCAGGCAGTCCCAGAGGATCAGAGAGTGCTGTCATACTCTACCGTAGTGGGTAGATCAGATGTAGTTCCTGATCCGGCACCACCTCCACTAGCACCAGGACATGAGGGTGGCAGTCAGTCTTAGGTGTAGGGTTAGATGTTGTTAGATATTTAGACATATCTTGAGATATTGATCCAGATTTTGGGATCCCATATTGTATATTGTATCATGACATTGATGTATATATGAGATTACTGGATGTTTGATTATATCATGTGTTTATGTCTCTCTTGTGATGGATGTATCAGTTTATGTATATTGTCTTGTCATTTTGCTCAAAATGTTTATGTATATGCTCATGTATGTTCTCTCTCATAAATGTATGTGTAATTCTCATGTGTATGATATAGACTCATGTTTCTAGAAATGACAGTTGTGATATAGATATGATGATATGATTAACCCCTTGTGATGAACAGGAACAGGTTTGAGATGAAAAAGACAAGGAGTGAAAGACATGATCGAGAAGAAGGAAAGGTGAGTGCAGTTGGCTGATAGGTCCACGTAAGATGAAAAGGAGAGCTCTCTCCATATGCAAGATACAAAACTAGACTAACATGACCCTAAAAATGCAAGCTACTATGAAAGTGGTTGACTTGCAGGGTCACAATGCCTATAGTCATCTAATTATCATCATCGAGCATTATTGGTAACGTCGTAAGATCATACAATGCACACTAGTATGACTATGTGAATATGAATATGATCTTTATCAGATAGATATGTGGGAATCTCACCTAGGCATCAAAGACATGTAGGTCAAGATGACTAATGCAGTGAGATCACCTAAGTTTGATATGGCGAGATTATGCTTGTATCAAGGCATATGAAAGTCAGGATAGCTAGAAGAATGCACTCGCAAAACAGTCAAGGATAATACCTTGTCAATCCATAGTGTCAAGTAAGACCAACATAAATGCTCATGATAGTTAGGATCAACAAAATATACCCACAAGCAGATAAAGAAATAAACATGTTCTCATACCCTCAATCTTCTAGCTATGCATCATTGAAAACTTCTCAGGGAGAGACCACTCATCAAAGAAATCCTCATAGACAGCACACAAAGAAAAAAATAAAGTCAACATATCTCAATGAGTTGATTGTTTAAGTGCGTGTGTGTTCATCATAGAGTCAAAATTTGAGTATCACATCTGCAAATGAGAAATGTCGCATCATACTGGACTTGTGGGTAAGACATCTGATAAGTGTTAAGGAACACTCGACACAAGGGTAGTGTTGAAAAACACTATTTTGGGTGGTGTTGAAAAAACACCTGTTGTGAAATGCCCCAAGAGACAAATGCACCTAAAGGACCTATGTGAATAGTTATGCCCCCTAGACAAAGATAAAGACAAATTCCAGACCAAGTCAAATAAGGTCAAGGCATGATGGAAAGTGGCTAAGTGTCGAGGATGCATGCTAACAAATAGGGGTGCAAAGGCCACAAGTAGCACTTGTTTCCAGGTTTTCACCACTTGGAATCTTTTTTTGTCATTTTTTCATTTTTTTGTATTTTTGCTACCAAGGCACCTGTTTCCAAGTTTTCACCAAGGCACTTTTTATATTTTTTTGAACTTTTTGCATTTTTTGATTTTTTTGTATTTTTTCAGGACTTTTAATGCTTTTTAGGATTTTTTCAGCATCATATATCAATTTTTTTGGTATTTTCCAAGATCCATAAATATGTACAGAGGATGCCCCCAGACATAAATGGGCATTAAGAGTAGAACTTCTTGAGGTGCAAAATGTTGATGGGATTAGGGAGCTGTTCTCCATCTGGATCTGACAGTAAATATGCACCTATACCAAAAGTAGCTGTGATGACATATGGTCCAAGCCAGTTAGGTTCAAACTTACCCTTTTGTTCTCTGTTCTGTTAGTTCTTAGGGTTCTCTTGCAAAATAAGATCACCTATTTGAAATTCTCTAGGGTGAACCTTCTTGTTGAATGCCTTGGACATACACTTCTGATACACTCTTATGTGATCAAAGGAAGCCTTACGCTTCTCATCTAAAAGTTCTTGTTCCTGTAACCTCATGGCGCGATAATCCTCATCTGTTATCAATCCTTTGAGTGAGACTCTGAGTGATGGGATCTCTACTTCTAAAGGTAATACTACTACAGCACCATAGGTAAGGGCAAAAGGTGTGGCTCCTGTAGGTGTGCGAATGCTTATTCTGTAAGCCCATAGTGCTGGATTGATTTGTAAGTGCCAATCCCTACCATTCTTGTGCACTATCCTATGAAGAATCTTAAGAATGGTTTTATTAGAGGCTTTTGCTTGTCCATTTCCTTGTGGGAAGTAGATGGAGGACCAATGTTGCTTAATTTTAAACTTCTTGCATAAATGCTTTAGGTCCTTGTTCTTGAATTGACCTTCGTTATCAGTGATAATCTCAGAAGGTACTCCAAATCGGCAAATAATATGATTCAAGATGAACAAAGAGATAGTCTTCCCTGAAGCAACAGAAAGTGGCACAGCTTCCACCCATTTTGTGAAGTAGTCAGTGGTAGTAATAATGAACTTATGTCCACCTGATGAGTTGGGATGAATCTTCCCAACTAGATCAAAGGCCCAGCACTGAAATGGCCAATGAGAAACAGAAGGGATCATCTCCCTACCTAGAGCATGAATCAGGTTTCCATGTTTCTAACATTTTTCACATGACTTAGCAAAGGCTACTACATCTATCTACATTGTGGGCCAATAATATCCCACCTTAAGCAACCTTCGGGCCATGGCAAGACCATTAGAATGTCCACCACAAATGCCCTCGTGGATGTCAACTAACACTTGGTTGGATTCCTCCTTTTCCAAGCACCTAAGGAGCATCCCATCTAAACCCCTCCTATATAAATCACTAGAGATAAGGGTGTGGCAAGAGGCATTAAAGATAAGGTTTCAGCATTCAGAATGGTTGAATGTGTTGGGGATGATGCCATCATGAAGATATGAATAGATAGCACCATATCGGGAAGACTCATGTGTGACAATGGTACAAATGACATGGCTTTCAGATGAGTCAAAGATGGGATGGTGTAGCTCTTCCACCAGGAATTTGAATCTTGATTCATGTGTCTCCAACTGAAGAAGTGAAGCTAATGTGGCCATGGCATCTGCAGCTTTGTTCTTTGTCCTAGGGATCTGTTGAAATGTCACAAAGGTAAAGTAACGTTTCAATGAGTCAACCATCTTTTTGTAGGGTATCAATTTATCATCCTTGGTTTGATATTCCTCATTGACTTGGTTGATGATTAACTAGGAATCCCCAAAGACATGTAACTCTATTATGTTCCATTCTATAGCCATTCGCAATCCATTGGTTAAAGCTTCATATTCTACAATATTATTCGTACATGGGAATAAAAGCTTGTAAGACTTTGGAATATTGTACCCATGTGGAGAAATAAATAATACTCCAGCACTTGATCCATTTTGCATGTGGGAACCATCAAAGAACATTTTCCAAGTGCGAGTAGTCATATACAAGATGTGTTCATCTGGGAAGTCCACTTGAACAGGCATACTATCCTGAATTGGGAAATCAGCTAATTGGTCAGCAATAGCTTGCCCTTTTATGGCCTTCCTTTCAATGTACTCTATGTCAAATTTAGTTAAGACCATCATCCATTTAGCAAGTCTACCCGTGAGGGCAGCCTTACTAAGCAAGTACTTAAGAGGATCAATTTTTGCAACCAAATGTATAGTATGAGCAAGCATATAGTGTCGCAACTTTTGAGAAGCAAACACCACTGCAAGACAAGACTTCTCAATGTTATTGTAATTGATCTCATAGGAGACTAGAGTATGACTGATATAGTAGATGGCCCGTTCTTTCCCAGTATCATCTAATTGAGCCAACAATGCCCCCAAGGAAGACTCTATTGCTAAAATGTATAAAATCAATGGTCTCCCAGGAATAGGTGGCATCAAAATTGGGGGATTAGCCAAATACTATTTTATTTAATTAAGGCTCTTTTGACAATCCTCATTCCATACACAAGAAGTACCTTTATGCAATGTATTATTAAAGGGTTGTGCTCTATCTACCAACTGTGAGATAAACCTCCTAATTGACTGGAGTCATCCCTGAAGACTTCTCATCTGACTAATGTTTCTTGGAGGTGGCATATCTAAAATTGCTTGGACCTTTTCGGGATCAACCTCTATGCCTTTTGCTGATATTATAAATCCTAAAAGTTTGCCTGAGGTGACACCAAATGTGCACTTCTTTGGATTTAACCTGAGTTGAAACTGTTCCATGTGATCTAGAATTACTTCCAAATTGGTAAGGTGTGCATCCCATTTTCTTGATTTAGCCAAGGTATCATCCACATAATCTTCCATGTTCTTATGCATCATATCATGAAAAATTGTGGTCATAGCTCGTTGGTATGTTGCTTCTACATTCTTTAACCCAAATGGTATGACGTTCCAGCAATAGGTTCCCCATGCACATGTGAACGCTATTTTCTCTTGGTCTTCAAGAGCTATTTTAATTTGATTATATCCAGAGAAACCATCCATTAGAGAGTATATTTCATAACCCACTGTCATGTCCACTATCATGTCAATGTTTGGAAGTGGAAAATCATCCTTTGGGCATGCTTTGTTTAAATCTCTAAAATCTATGCATACATGAATGGACCCATCATGTTTGGAAACTGGTACTATGTTTGAGATCCATTCTGCATAATCGATGGCTCTGATGAATCCAGCTCCCAAAAGTTTTTCTAATTCTATTTTGACAAGGAGAGCCACATGTGGATGCATTTTTCTGAGTCTCTGTTTCACTGGTTTGACTCCTGGAGCTATGGATAAGTGATGCATTATAAGATTTATGTCAAGCCCTGGCATGTCTGAATAGGTCCATGCAAAATTAATTTTCTTCTTTTGTAAGAATTGTATGTATGCCTTGGTTTCTTCTTCTGATAAAGACTGAGCAAGATGAATTATTTGAGGAGCTTCTTCTTTGTTCAAATTAACTGGTTTTGTTGGCTCAATCAATACTGATGATCTATCTTGAAAATAACTCAGCAAATTATTAAGTACCCCATCCTTAGGCACCTCAAAGAGGTTTTCACCCTCAGATATGTCATCTCTTTTTACTATTTTTGGTTCTGATACCACCACAAAGTGGTTTTCACTATTAGACCTATTTTCCTTTCTTTCTTTTTTATTTATTTTTAGACTGAGGTTCTTAATATCAGGCTCTATCATACTGGTTTTCGATTCACTGGTGGAAGAAGCCATGGGTTCAAGAGCATTCAGATAGTAGGCAAGTTCATAGTCATTCTGAAAAGTGAGGAATCTAGGCTCTTGATGGTGCTGAGACCAGTCAATTAGGTCATAGTGAACAAGGGGTAGGTCAATGACTGGTTCAGTGTTATTTATGTGAAAGGTGTTATCTCTGGTGACCATACAATTGGGATTCATAGAGTCCTCTCCTAAGATACCCGAAAGAGGACTCATCCTACCAAATGAAGCATCATCCACTAAGGCAATTTGAGGAGTACAATCCTCTAGTCCTACACTAAGCTCGTTGGTTACATCAGGTTGGGTACTATAAGTATGGACAACATCCATGTCCAATTCAACTGTTGCATCTGAAAGTGAGTCCCATTCATACTCATGTGAGTCTGTGTCTGAATCATCATTTGGGCCTCGTGATGTAGAAGCCTCAAGGTTTGGAAAGGTTTCCCCTTCTCTAGTGCTAGCATTGGTACTATCCGTCATAGCTAGGATAGCAACACTTTCCATTATCGATCTAGCAGTCATATAGTCACTATCCGTCGTAGCTGGGATAGTAGGATCATCAATTATCAAATCTATGGAATCTCCCCAAAGGATATTTTTTGAGGGCACCCAATCATCAGACATGTCTTGTTGATTAGAAAGATCAGGTGTGTAATCTGAATTACTGTCACTGTCTATCGCAGCTGGGACAGGGACACCTTTCTTCTTCTTATTTTCAAAACCTAAGCCAACTATTGAATTATTCTTTCATCCAAAAAGGGCATGGTTAAGAGGCTCAGCTTTAGCATCCAACCTATGGCTAAGGGGACCATATCTTGGATAACCCATATTATTAACCAATGTATACCCTCACCCATAAGCTGCAGGTGAAGGAGAAAAGTTCCCATTGTGTTGGTATTTGTCCTCATGATAGATCCAGTCTCTTACGACAACTTCCTCTTTCTCTTCCTGAATAGGAACTGAAGACTCAATAAATTTTCCAAATAATGTCATTGCTGATGATGAAGGTTTCATATGTGGCGATGGCTTCCCATAAGACCTAGGAGAGATTGGAATTTTTGTAAAAGAATCAATTTTATAATCTCCCATCCCAAGATCTATGGTCTTAAACTTCTTCCTGCATTGTTCAAGTGAGATACTAGAACTATCAGCTTCCCTATTCAAAGGTACATGTGATCCAGTAGAAATATTATTAACTGACAAAGAACTATCTCCAGGTATGCAGATTTTGACACCATTATGGGGAAATTTAACACACTGGTGATACGTTGATGGGACTACTTGCATTTCATGAATCCATGGCCTACCTAGAAAAATGTTGTAGGCTAAAGGTCTGACATCAACAATTTGAAATAAGATATCCTTTTCTACTGGACCAATGCGAATAGGCAAAATGGCCAATCCCTTAGAATGTCTTTCTGCTTCATCATATGCCTTGATTGTGATCTTTTTCCTTGTGTCAATGACATCTTGAAAATATCTAAGAGCCTTCAACAAATTCATGGTACAAATATTGAGCCCCACACCCCCATCTATCAATACACTCCTGACACAGGTTTTATGAATCATGACTTTGATTTGTAAGGCCAAGTTATGTGGGTGACTGATGGATTTGTCATCTTCTTCTGAGAAAGTGAGGTAATGAGGGCTAGCCAAATGCTTGACCATATTCTGAAATTGATTAATATCTAAGTTGTTAGGGACACTAGCTGCTCGCAACGCATCCTCAAGGACATGCTTGTGCTTAGGGGATAATTCTAAAAGTTTAAAAATAGATATCTGCGTGGGTGTACATTGTAATTGGTCAATAAGATTATAATTGGAATCAGGACCAATGACAGATTTAGGAGGAATGCCTTTGGACATGGGCTGCTTAGACTTGCTAGTGCTAGGACCTCTGATAATAATGGGAGCTTGAACCTGACCCCTAGTGACAACATTGAGGGATTAGGGCATTCTTCATGAGTGAGGACCTCTTATCACCATAGCGGGTCTTTCATCAGTCATAGGAGTTGAGTCCACATCATATCCATAAGGATCTTTCCCTCTCACCATGTTGATGTTATCGTCAGCCACTTCAAGCATGTTAATCACATTTTCAGCATTTGTGTATGTATAGTTGATAGCAGCCTTACCATGCTTGTTGTTAGAATTTTCCCCTTTTTCATAGTTGGGCAAGGGTTCCTTAAAAGCCTTATGATCCACATTAGTGGTTAAACCATCAACTTGTAATCACCCACTTTCAATGAGGTCTTGGATGAGATGTTTAAGCCTAAAACAATTTTTGATATCATGTCCAATCCCATTGTGGAAGACACCAAAGGCTTTCTCATCCCACCAATGAGGTTTAGGATCAGGTATGCGGTGCTTGGCAGGATACTGAGGTTGCGCCAAATTATGAGCAATTAGTGTCTTGAAAATGTCTGCTTAGGAGTCCCCAAGTTTGGTGAATTGTCTCTTTTCCTTCTTGGGTTTCCCTTGATACTTGGATTTATTTTCTTGTTGTCTTGAGGACGCTTGCAGCTTCATGGCTTGTACCACATTGGAGAGATTAAGAACTCCTTCATTCTTAGGTTGTGGTGAGTCAACAACTCTATCATTGACCACCTGTTTATTCTTATTCCAATAGGAGTTCTTTTTGTCCTTATAACCATGATTGTTGTTGTTTTGGCCATTGTTGTTATTAGTTGATTTAGCCAAGATTCCTTGTTCTTTTAGGACATCTTCTATGCGACATGCCACGTCTACCATGGTATCGAAAGAATTAAATGGTATCTTTCTTACCTCATACCTTAATTCCGGCACTAAGTTACTCACAATGATGTCGATTCTTTCCTCCTCAGGAATTGTCCTTGGATATTTTGAGCACAAACGTCTCCATCTTTGTAGAAAAGTGACAAAAGGTTCTCCTTGAGTTTGTTTAAGTTTGCACAAATCAAGCATTGTGACCGACCTTGATAGATTATAAGAAAAATGCTGAACAAATCTTTGGATGAGTTCTTTAAATAACTTTACTGGAGGAGTAAGGTTGGTGAACCACTCCATGGCTTGACCTTTGAGACTCCTCGGAAATAATCTCATCAAGTAGGAGTCTTCATGATGAAAAGAGAAGCTCATTATGTAGAACTGTCAAACATGGTCGTGAGGGTCACCAATGCCATCATATTTGTCATAGGTTGGAAACTCAACTTTCTTAGGGAACTCAACCAACACCACACTCTTGTCAATTGGGTTGGGACATATGGAGTCCAAATTAAATGTGCTCTTAGGAGCCCTCATCCTTTCTATGTCCTTCTACATTTGCATGATCACCTCATTGGTTGAAGGATTCTGTTTCTTAATCTTTTGGTGGACGTCAAAATCATATGGAACTTTAGCACCTTTTTTGATAAGGCTTTCTAGGAATTGATCCTTGTTTTGTTCCACATATCATTCCACATATGCTTGAAATGATGATTCTTGTTGTATAGTCATAAAATCCACATGATCAAATTTGGCATAACTTCCTCCATGTTGTGAGCCATGATGTGCTCATTAGGAGGGTTGCTTTGAATGTCTATGAGGTGATCATCTCCTATGATGATCATATCTTGAAACCCTTCTTCCTCTAGGACTTGGGGATCATGAGGGTGTCCTTGATCTTCTTCTAGGACTTGGCGAAGGGGTAAATGGGGGTGAGTTTGTCCCACTATTGGTTCCCCTCCTGTTGCATCAGCTTTGGAGTTGTTGTGCATAGAGTTGATCTTCTTCTTCTTGGGTGACTCTCTTTTTTATGTCCAATAATGCACGTTCCTCTTCTTCTAGTTGTCTAATTTTTTCCTTTTTAGCAGCCTGTTCATCCAAATAGGCTTGCTTCTCTCTCTCAATGCTTTTCAATCTCTTATTTGCATATCAAGAGGTATCTTTAAGTGGAGAGGATGGTCTTGAATGCCTTATTGCATTGGCTATGTTTATATGGTGATCACTAGATTCATTCTTCTGGTCCTCATGTTGTGACCCTAAATTTGAGTGAGCTTGTTTATGATGTCTCTCAGCTCGTTGGTGAGCATCAAAATACCTCATGTTGTTGGGAGGTGACCTGGGTGGACTAGCATGAGAAGAACCACTGTACTCTCTCCTATGTCATTGGAAGATATCCTCAAGAGTTTGATTCATGGCTTCTCTTTGTTGTCAGGTGAAAGTGTAACTCATGTCCATACTTGATGAAAGTGGTACAAAAGAGGTGCTCACTTCACTAGGATTAGCTTTCAGATTAAAACAAACCTTAGATTCACTCTTAGGTGATTGATCAAAAAGGGGTCCTTTTCCCTTATGTTGTTGATGAGTCTTGATGGGTGGTAACTGGCTAAAGGCAACAGGGGGTCACTTCCCTTGATTGACTTGGTACCTTGTCATAACTGACATGAAAGAAAGATACTCTCAATGATAAGGTGACCTCTCAAAGTGTCAGCACCAAACTAGGATAATCAAAGTCCTCTATTGTCCAAAGAGAAATGAGAAGATAGAAAAGGGGCTTTACCAACACTGTCAAAGAGGTGCTTCAAATCAAAGGGTGACTACCCTTGCACTTTTGAACCAGGAGGTTGGACTAGGCCAAAATATGATTGAAATTGAGATTTAAATGAAAGTGATTTGGACAATAAGAGAACTAAAATTTTCCAAGAATGTAGCTAACAATCTTAGAGATGAACCTTGGCACCAAGAATGACCTTCTAATTTGACAATTATTCCAAAGTGATTTCGTAAATCAGATGATGCTATCCCGGAGGACTAAAACTAGAAATTTAGAGTCAAGATAGGTCTCAAATGTCAGAGCAAGAAGCCTACTCTAAGACCTAACCTGATTAACAACAACTGAAACTGACCAAATTGCAAGCATGATAGAAATTACCCAGGTGATATACTCCAAGCTACTGGGGTGATATACCTACAACCACGCGATACTTCACCTTATGCCAGGCGATATACCTTATAATAGTCGGGCGATACACTCCAGGTAGGTCAGGTGATAGTCTGCCAGGGGTGAACTATCGCATGATATTTCTTCTCAAAGTAGGTGATACTTTTCGAACCCGTGAAGTATCACGTGATACTTTGCTCTAAAGGGCATGATATTGTTGCAAGATTACTTAACTCTTGACCAGAACTGTGTAAAATTTGCATTTTTGGGTCTACTTGGTCAAAAATTTTGGTCTGAGGGTTGATGTTTTCGATTTCAGTCACAACATCAATAGAATTTTGGCAGGTTTGCAAACAGTGAGGGATCAAACATGTCTCAAAACACTTGAAACAAGGGCAAAAGCAACCTTGCCAAGACAAACACTTGTGATATCAGAATTGAAAAAGCACCTTATGAATGCTACCGATCGTTTGTATGTGAGAACATTTACACTGGCATCACACAACCGGAGACAATTCAAGCAAGTCTATCCTAAAAATTCAAGGCTCAATACTTACCAACTTAGCCCACAACTTGATGTCCCCTTGCCTCACACCAAGTGGTTACCCACAAGAGATATTGGCTTTGTCATGGAAGTGTCAAATGACACAACCAAAGGGACACATATGGTGAGTATCTTAAGGTGATCCGGGTAAACCACTTGGATCAATCCTTGCACTAAGAAGATAAGTGGCTAAAACAAGGTGGCTTCTATCTAATGGTTCTTAATAAGGGCTTCTGTTTACAACACCCCTCACGGCTGTAAGAGTACCTTAAGCATTCTTGCTCAATGTTTTCCCCATGGTCGCAATCCCATGAGCTACTCACATCAAGCGAAGACAAGTGTTATGTCTACCAAGGTTTTGTGTCCTCGGTACCCTTGAGATTATAGTGAGTTGGAATCACTCGCCACCAAGGAAAATGATGATAAGGTTGTCCCCACTTGGGTCGTTCCTCTTGATTGCTCAAGAGCAGGCCCGCTAAAGAATCTTAAACTACACAAAGAATGGATGATTTTTGAGGTTCAAGGTTTTTGGTTCACCATGAGGGTGAAGAGCATACTCCCCTATCTCAAAAACTTCTCCCAAACACACCAAGCAAAGAGATTCAATTACTCCCTTGCTTCCAAAACCTTAAGATGGGTCAAGATTTTTTGATTCACCTAAAGGTGAAGAGCATACTTCTCCTACCACCTCAAAATCCATTTCACAAGGTTTTAAAATTCCTAATACAATTAGTGAATGCCACACTTGAAAGGAAATAAATCACAAGCAAATTTTTTTTTTTTGTTTTTATGCTTTTTGGGCAGCCCTGCAAAAACTGTTAGTAGCCCTCTTTGACATGCAATTTTTGGAAAGCTTCTCAAGAAAAGGCACCTACAACCACAACTAGTTAGGCTCACAAGGTTAGCAAAATCCAAAATCTAAATGAAAATAATTGCAAGAAACTGATTTACCTAAGCTAAAAGATGCAGGTTAGACCTATCTAAATACAATAAAGCAAACCAGCAAACTAAATATGATCATATTCAGATGATGAAACTTGAACTGTAGGTCTCTGTCAGATCAGGCGATATACCCTAAACTTCACCAGTATCACGCGATATAGTTTTCTATACCCGTGTGATATACCTCAGTTCAGGTGATATACTTCTCTATACATGGGTTATACTTCACACAACACCAGGTGATATACCTTAATACTACCAGGTGATTCTTCTCTGGGGTGAAGTGTCGCACTAGTATAGCAAGGTATATCACATGATATACCTGAGAAGTATCATGTGATATTTTGAGAAAAAGGCCAGAGACTGCAAAATTTCTGAAAAATAATCTGAAAAATGATGAAAATGCAAGAAATTAAAGGATAAAGCTTATCTACTCTGCCCCATGGTGGGTGCTAGAAATGTACACATTAAAATGGTGCACTTCTATGAACCATTACATGTAAGGTTGCTCAAGAATGAGGCCTCACAAAGTGGCTCATAGCTCTCTATGCATGGAGTTGCAAGGGACTATGATGTATTTGCTCTCAGCTAGAGCTACAAGCTTGTGACCTTGCTAGTCAACCACACAATGAGAGATTCAAATGAGGACAAGGGCAAGAGTGACAATATCCTTAAGAATCACTATGAAAATGCAATGCAAACTAGTCTATGGAAATGAAAATGTGATGCAACTAACCTATGAAATGGAAAGAACAAGTGTTACAAATCCTTCCTATTAAGCTATGTGAGGCTATGTTATTGCATAAAAAGAAATCTAAGCTATGAAAGCCATGAAAAATGAAACTACTTATGCAAGAATGTAAACTAAACTATGAAGCAAATGAAGAAATCTAAAGTAAGATGCAACGATGATCTCTAAAAAGCTTCAAAGTCTTCAAGGATTCCTACAGCATAAGGTTAGCATAAAACTTGATGATGCAAATGAAGGAGAGAGCTTTCCTTTTATAAGAAATGCAAAGGAATGGGCCATTGAGATTAAGAGGCAAAAAGTCTTAATCAGCAGTGGAGCTTGAAAGAGAAGCGATCTGTGTGCACAAGTATCCTCCAATAGGAATTGACTTTGTGTCCATGTGAGACAAAAGTGCTTTTTTTCCTTTTTGTAAAATAGGAATAATGCTTTATTTGTGCAACTTAGGACAAGAGGAAAGGTGGGGCTATTTATTTAATCCAAAGGGGAGGAAATATTCCTTTTAATCAAATAAAGACTTAGGATGAATGATTAGCCCATAGGATAAAAATCCAATATATGATCAAAATTAAGGTTTGATCAAGAAATTAATATTGTTGAAAATATTGATTATTGATAAAATTGATTCAAGATTGATAAATTGAATAAATGGGGCCCAAAGTCTAGGTGACCATTTTTGGGTGCATACACACCTTATCTGAGACTCAGACTTGGCACTAGCATGGAGACAGACACGGGTGTCTAACCAACACTCAGAATGCACCATTAACATTTGGTTATTGTGAGGATGAGGCACCACTTTTACCAACACACGCAAGAGAAGAAATAGTATCAAGGATTCAAAAAGTGGGATCAAGGACTGGTTTGGGACTGAAGATGAAAAAAGGGTGGAATACCAGGACTTCTCGGGAGGTCACCCATCATAGTACTACTCCAGCCCAAGCGTGGTTAACTGCGTAGTTGTGATGGGATCCTGTGCACTAACATTGGTATGATCATACTAAACATTTAATTCTTGCACCTTAGACTTAGCACATGCCTTAGAATTCACCGTATATAGAATTTGCCTTATCTAGCACTCAGAACACATGTTATCCATGTCAGGACTAAGAGTGCATGCATTATCTAGCACTTAGAACACATGTTGTCCAGGACTAAGAGGGCACAAGCAAGTGAAAAGCACTCAAGCATTAGGAATGCACCATATCTGAGACTTAGACTTGGCATGGGCGGGGAGACAAGCACGGGTGTCTATCCAACACTCATAATTCACAATTAATATTTTGTTATTGCGAGGATGAGGCACCACTTTTTCCAACACCCATGAGACAAGAAATTGGATCGAGGACCCAAAAAGTGGGCTCAAGGATCAATTTGGGACCGTAGAGAAAAAAATGGTGCAACATCGAGATTTCTCAGGAGGTCACCCATCACTGTACTACCCCGACCCAAGCACACTTAACTATGGAGTTCTGATGGGATGTAGTGCACTAATGCTGGTATAATCACACCCAACATTGAATTCTTGCAGCTTAGACTTAGCATGTGCATTAGAATGCTCCGTATGTAGAATATGCATTATCTAGCACTCAAAATGCATGTTATCCATGTTAGGACTAAGAGTGCACGCGCTATCTAGCACTTAGAACGTACATTATCCAAGACTAAGAGGGCACGAGCAAGTGAAAAGGACTCGAGCATTACAAATGCACCTTATCTGAGACTCAGACTTGGCACCAGTAGGGAGACAAACACGAGTGTGTGTCCAGCACTCAGAATGCACCATTAACATTTTCTTATTGCAAGGATGAGTCACCACTTTTTCCAACACCCATGAGACAAGAAATAAGATTGAGGACGCAAAAAGTTGGCTTGAGGACTGGTTTGGGATCGAAGACAAAAAAATGGTCCAACACTGGGACTTCCCAGGAGGTCACCCATCCAAGTACTACTCTGGCCCAAGCACGCTTAACAAATTTCTGATGGGATCCTATGCACTAGCGCTGGTATGATTGCACCTGACATTGAATTTTTGCACCTTAAACAGAACATGTGCATTAGAATGCATAGTATATAGAATGTGCATTATCTAGCACTTAGAATGGATGTTATCCATGTTAGGATTAAGAGTGCATGCATTATCTAGGACTCAAAACATAGTTTATCCTAGCATAAGCAAGTGAGAAACACTCGGGCTTTAGGAATGTACCTTATCCAAGACTCAGACTTGGCACCAGCGGGGAGATAGACACAGTTGTCTATCAAGTACTCAAAATGAACCATTAACATTTTTTTATTGAGAGGAGGAGGCAACACTTTTCCCAACACCCGCGAGAAGAGAAATAGGATTGAGGACCCAAAAAGTGGGCTCGAGGACTGGTTTAGTACCGAAGATGAAAAAAGGGTGCAACATCGGGACTTCTAGGGAGGTCACCCATCCCAGTACTACTCCGGCCCAAGCATGCTTAACTACAGAGTTTTGATGGTATCCGGTGCACTAACACTGGTATGATCACACTCGACATTGAATTCTTGCAGTTGAGACTTAGCACATGCATTAGAATGCACCATATATAGAATGTGTGTTATCTAGCACTCATAACACACATTAGCCATGTCAGGACTAAGAGTGCACATGTTATCTAGCACTATTTTTCATCATGCAAAATAATAGACAAATAGTAAGGGTGCATTTAGGTTCTTTCATTCAACAGTGCTTTTCAGGTTATGTGAATCAACATTTTTGTTATTGCATTCATATGAGATTGATAAATTGTACTCTAAGTATTGATCACATGTCAAAACTTTCAAATTCATAATTGATCATTACATTGTGCATTCATACTGAATGTAATTTACAAATGTTCATTCATACTTTGTATTTCTTATCAATAAATAGAGTACAAAGTGCAAAATAGAAAGAAGAGATAGGGTATGAGTGAGTCCTTTGCATTGCCTTCAAGAGTCTTCATCTCTGGAGTTGGTTGTCGTGTCTGGTTCAAGTTCTCCAGTCTTCATCTTGAGTCCACATTTGTCTAGTCCTAAGTCTTTAGGGGTTGTCCTACATCATGGTTAAAGGTTTGTTAGATCTGACTGGATCTAAGCAATGCAAAAAAAAGGAATGAAACATCATACATTATCAAATCCTTTCATACCTACATGTATTTCTGATATTCAATACAATAACAAGATGAGCATGCACACAAAGTGAAAAGTAGTGTTAAAGGATAGCAGTGTCGCATTATGTTAGTGAGCACACCAGTGGTTTAATGGATGCCCAAAATTGACCATTGGGTCATGTTCACTAACCTAATGCATTAGTTTTGATGTTTTCAAGTTGAACAGAGAGATGCATTGTTTAAACAAACTATGTGTTGTAGTAAAATCAAAGATGCAGATCAAGATGGTTCCCATAATAAGAAAGCTATAGGAAGTACTAGTGATTGCTAATTTTCAAAGTTCAAGTTACAATTGATGCTACATAAATACTGGTTACATGTTCTTGCTATTTCAAAAAGTACATTTTCAAAGCTATGAACATATTTGTTACTGAATACAAAAGAGTGCTTCAAGATTATGCCATAATTGATAAAATGTTTACAATTTGTTTTTACTGGGTGTCACAAACCCATGTTTGAACCTTAGTTATTAACATTCTAATGTTTTTGAGTGTCACGAGCCCGTGCTCGAACTTCATTAATAGTGAACAAACATTTGCATCTTGTTGTACTTATCATATTAAGTGCAGATTCAACATCAATGAGAATTGTATACAGTGGACAAAGCTACAGGAACAAGCTGAACATAGGATGTAAAATATGTATAAACCGGAATAGAGTATTTATAGCTGATAGAGTGTTTTCATGTAGTCATTCTGAAAAGAGCAATTATTTATTCATCTTCAGAATTCTCAGTCAAGTTTTATCATATTTTATCACAGTCATATGTTGAAGGAAAGACCAGATTTAGTAAAATCTCTATTCAAAGTTCATGCCAGTGTGATGAACAGTTTGGTTTTTGGTGCACAAAGTGAACCTCATATTATAAACAATAGAGAATTTTAAGTGTCTACCAGTTTAAAAGCTCAAGAAAATGTCCAAAACAATCAATTTGTGATATATTAGCGAGTTCATTTTCAGATAAACTGAGCTCATTCTCATTCTGAGAAATCGAACTGATGTTTAGCTTACAAGGAAAAAGAGTAACAGTCAAACTCTAAATGATGCTCAAAAGCTATATACTAGATTTCCAGTTGTCAACAAGTATGAAGGAAAATTTTCACTGATAAATTTTAAAACCCATGACCACTACTGGTTTACAATATAAGCTCACGATTTTTGACAGTCAACAACATAAAAGATGTATGCAAGCTATAATGAAAATATTTTGAACAAGTTTCGGGTTCATATTTTTCAAATCCATATGAATGGTTTGTAAAGAAGTAAACTAATAATAGTGCAGCCCGAATATGTTATGTATGTAATAGTAAATGTAAAGAAATAGTTCAGAAAATACAAAATCGGATCTGAAGACATATCGCCAGTAGTAAGTTAATGCCAACCATTGACTGTTGATACAAATCAAGCTTGTGGTCGTGAGTTCTTACTTTCAATTAAAGGAGACACTAAAATGTTAACAACGGTATGAGATCTCAGTCTCATCTTAATAGAGTCGAGAATCATGGTATGGACTCACTGTTTTGCAAATAAAAGAAACTCTCAAATATATTCGAGCTTATGCAATGTGGGAGTTACCACTTACAGCTTGAATGTCAATTAAAAATACAACTGAGAATCATAAACCGTTCTTATTTTCAATCAAAGGAAACATCAATAACAAGTATCAGTTATGCATGGAGAGCCACATTTCGGCTATGGATTTCATTACATTTGCAAAAAGATAAAGAGTGAGTTCAAAAAATAAACTTACGGTTTGATCAGATTTGAGTTTGTTTCGATGTTGAGTTCCTAGGATACTATAAACAGTGATCTCCAGTGCAATAGAGATTATTTTCTAGCAAGGTCGAGTTTATTCATGGTGATGCCAAGCTTCTTCAGTAGTTTTGGAACCCTCTCCTGAATGTTAGGGTTTTCATTTTCCCCAAATTTGCTATGAAGAATGAGATGACTCAAATACCAAAATCAAATGAAGGTGATAGAATTTGGAGTCCGCCAAGCTACAAGAGCCATTAATGCCTGTGCAGTTGTGAGTTCCAGCAAGTGCATTGAAAACTAAAACATGCCACCAATTACTCTCATCGATACATGTATTTGCAAGTGGATTGAGTCTTGTTGACTTCCCACTTTGTATATTGTTCATACTTAGATATTTTATCTAAGTTAGGAGATCTTTTAGGCTATTAGATTTATGTCTAATGTTAATTTCTTTTAGGATTTTATTTTAATATTAGTCTTTTCTAATATTAAAATAAATAATATTTTTGGCAATTATCTTTTGTAAAAGGATTTAATTCCTTTATATAAGCCAAAATTTAGGGGAAGTGCATTTAGATTGAGATCTTTTAGGCTTGGTTGATGGCACATTTTTGGGCACATTTTTAGGCTAAAATTGGGCATTTTTGATGAGCTTGGATTTTCGGATTTGAGGCTAGGGTGGCATATAAAATTGACTTTTGATGATCAATTCAGGGTTGCAGATTTTGGAGAGAGGGCATATAGTGAACATCTCATTCCTAAGTGCTTTGGAGGCCATTTTTGTAATCATTTTGTTAGATTTTTGAAGGAATGAACTAGATTCTTTGACTCATATTTGAGTACTTATTTTTTCAATATTGAATCCTATTTTCATCTTTTCTAGCAAGTGTCAAATTGTTTATTATCTAAAGGAAGTGAATGAAATTTTGTTCCTTCTCAAGATAATCAATTGCCCATAGGCCTTGTATGAGAAATGTATGTTTGTTAATTCTCCAAGCTATTTGTGGTAGAACCCTGATAGCATAAATTTATTAACCTATATGTTGAGTAGAGATTCAGAGTGTTAAGGTATTCATTTGTGAGTCATGATTGATTTTCATCTCTTTTGCAAAGTTTGAATTATTCATTGGTGTATCACCCTAATCTTTTTTAGTTATAGTATTCTTTTCCCTTTTCCCAACAATTTGCAGATCAGGAAAGTGATATTCCATATTTTATAGGAACTGGCCTAGAATTCAGAGGTTCCTCTTCATTCATAGTCTACCCACAGCTAGGAGAGGTTTCCATTGTCAGGATAGAATTGTTGTTAGCCTTAATGCCTAATTTAAGGTAACAATTCTAAGCCTGAACAGGTATGATCACACCCGACATTGAATTCTTCCACTTGAGACTTAGCACATACATTAGAATGCACCGTATATAGAATGTGCATTATCTAGCACTTAGAATGCACGTTATCCATGTCAGGACTAAGAATGCATGTGTTATCTAGCACTTAGAAGGCACGTTACCTAGGACTAAGAAGGCACGAGCTAGTGAAAAGCACTCGAGCATTGAGAATGTCCCTTATCTGAGACTCAGACTTGGCACCAATGAAAAGATAGACACAAGTGTCTATCCAGCACTTAGAATGCACCATTAACATTTTGTTATTGTGAGGATGAGGCACCACTTTTCCCAACACCCACGAGACAAGAAATAGGATCGAGGACCCCAAAAGTGGGCTCGAGGACTGGTTTGTGACTGAAGATGAAAAAATGGTGCAACACCAGGACTTCCTAGGAGGTCACCCATCCCAATACTACTATGGCACAAGCGCACTTAACTACAGAGTTCTAATAGAATCCGGTGCACTAACACTAGTATGATCACACATGACTTTGAATTCATGCACCTTAGACTTAGCACGTGCATTAGAATACACCATATATAAAATGTGCATTATCTAGAACTCAGAATGCACGTTATCCATGTCAGGACTAAGAGTGCATGTGTTATCTAGCACTCAAAATGCATGTTATCTAGGACTAAGAGGGCACGATAAAGTGAAAAGCACTCGAGCATTAGGAATGCACCTTATCTGAGACTCAGAATTGGCACTAGCAGGGAGACAGACACGGGTGCCTATCCAACACTCAGAATGCACCATTAAGTTTTTGTTATTGCAAGAATGAAGCACCACTTTTCCCAACACCCGCGAGATAAGAAATAGGATCGAGGACCCAAAAAGTGGGCTCGAGGACCGGTTTGGGACTGAAGACGAGAGAAGGGTGCAACACCAGGACTTCCCGGGAGGTCACCCATCCTAGTACTACTCCTGCCCAAGTGCACTTAATTACGGAGTTCTGATGGATTCGGTGCACTAATGCTGGTATTGTGTGTGTGAATTTTGTACCTGATCTGTAGACACAACACTTCAGTAAAACATTAGAGGTTAGCTATAATCAAAATCGTGCAAAATTGAAATCTAATTTAACCAAGTGATTTACTGCCTTCTAGTAGGTGCGAGATTAATGTTCTCAGATTGTTATCAAGATAAGTGACCTAGACGACACCTAAATGAAGGATTTGGATGCAATTGATCTAGATATGAATTGAATGCAATTAATCTATATTTTTTGGGATTTTCTATGCAATGATATGAAAACTTGATATGGAATCTATGCTAATATGGAAAATTGATATGCTATGAATTGATCTAACAATGATATGAAAAAGAATCTAAATAAATGTAAAAAAACAAATTGATCTCACAATAGCCTTGATTTGCAATAAGCTTTGATTCTTCCAATTCCAATTCTCCAATGTGATTGTGCAAAAATATGAGATTCTGTGGATGCAAATTTGAGAGATGAATTGTGAAGAGCTGAGCTTTGATTTTATAAAAATCTAGGGCTTTGGAGGTGCATGGACGAAAGCCATAAATCACTCAAACAACTCAAGTTGATTTTTGAGTTATTTTTAAATAAAGATAATTTAATTCACAAAAATATGCAAATCATGCAAAAACAACTTTTTAACTCAAATTAGAAGTTTAGATCAATTTTAAAACTCAAAAATGATGTTGAGTTCCAAAAAGTCAATAACTTGCATTGATTTTCTGATTTGGAGTTTAACTGCTCTTTGATTGTGCACATGGATAATTATGAATTAATAAAATAAATAAAGTGATTTATGCTCAACTTAACTGATTTTTGAAAATAAATAATTGATTTATGGGTTAATCAATTATTTAATCAACTTTTATTAAAAACTATATTATTAAATAATGACAACTTGCTTTAATTAATTAAATAAAAATTTAATCAATTATTCATAGGATATTGGATTTATTGTCAAAATTAAATAATACAATTAATAATAGATAGAATTAAATTTAATTACATAATTAAGTGGCAAGATATTAAATCTAATTAATTAAATATGAAAATATTCAATTAAT